>OY856414.1:66696200-67896200 GCA_963693085.1 Alisma plantago-aquatica | reverse complement strand
AGTTGCAATAATAATGTTACTGGCAGAGAGTAATAACTCTCGTTGGGGCAATTTTTATAATTGTCTTACCCCCGTGGGAACCACATTTTTAGTTGGACGCGGATGAGGAGATAGGAATCCTTCAATAGGCGAAGGACAACAACAGCAACAGGGACAATAGTGAAGTCTTAGGTGGAGACATTGGCTGTTATGTCATGATTAGATGTATATAGAGTCCTATGTGTCATATCTTTACTCTCGAGTCCTCAGAGTAGTAGTTAGTGCTTTTAAGATTTTGGCTCAGTGCCTTGAGATTTTATTCTGCCTATGTTGAGCTTACGAGTGCAACTGATGTTGTAAATCTCGAGAAGAGATAGTACAAGACATGTACTTTGAAACAGAATGTAAATGTTATACTTTGGCTCTTGAAGAAAAAGATTTCCAATGTGTGGATCTCTTCGCAAAAAGTTTTAATTTTTAGTGATTTTTGCTAATCCGCTGCTTAATAAACGCTTCCGCATTAGTTAATCTTGTTTTCGCGAATCGGTCATTACAATAGTGGTATCAGAGCTCTAGGTTTGCTGAGTCTACAGATACATAGGACTAAGGTTGTAGAGTCTGTTCTAAGTGTCTTCCAGTTTATCTGATAGTATCTTCTGCTCACATAGGAGAAGAAGAACTTGAAAATGACTAGAAAACATGAGGAACACATTGCTAAGGGCAATGTTGTTGCACCAGGAGGGGGTGCATGTGACCAGGCAAGAGGAGAACAAGTGCCTGAGAATTCACATCTTGACCTAATCAGGATAGAGAATCCTATGTTGTGCTCTTGAAGAGCAGGTTAGGACAACAGTGATGCATAAAGAAGACTGGATACTGGTATTACAACCTAGGTTACCAGTCCTCAATGAGGAAAACTTTGGGCTTTGAAAGGATTCCTGAGTGACATGGTCATGATAGAATAGTGGAAATGTGGGAAAGATTATCATATGGCAAGAATGTAGACTCTGCCATAAGTTTGGACAAACAGTACATCTGTGATGGTAGTGCCCAAGGAAGGGCAATAAGCTAAGAATTAAGGTAAGATCTCTATAATTTTAGAGACATTTGCCTAAATATTCTGAAAAGCTAAAGTTTTTGGTGTCACCAGTACAATAAATGCCTAGTGCACCAGGGCAGTAGCCACTAAGTTAAGGCAAAAGTAGTAACATGAAATAACTAAACACTATGTGTTGAGCCAACCTAAAGTAGTAGATAATCATGATGGGTAATAGTCAAATGAAATATATTCATTCTAATACTTCATTTCATGATTCTATGTGTTGTAGTTGTTTTTGAGCTTCCTTTGACTAGTCCTATAAGGACACAAGGAAGATGAAAATCTACATTTTACTCAGTGATTCCTTAAAATGTTTTATAATCTCCCTTATCTGTGTGTTGAAAGATGAAATATAGAAGTGATACCTGAAGAAAATTTAAGAATGGAGAATCCTGTGTGTATAATGATGTGAAAAGTGAGGAATATGATAGCAAATAAAGTGCATACTACCTAAACTCAATACTTATATACCCTGGCCAGGTATATGATTATTGAGGATAAGACAAGTATGAAACTCTTAGATTGTTATCTTTTTTATTACTCTGATCAAGTAGTCATTCTGAAACAATCTAGTGAGTATAATGAAACTAATAGAGAAGAGCTATGTGAACATTCTCAACTTATAGGGAAGAGCTATGTGAACATTCCAAACTAATAGAGAAGAGCTATGTGAACATTCTCAACTTATAGGGAAGAGCTATGTGAACATTCCCAACTAATAGAGAAGAGCTATGTGAACATTCTCAACAAAAAGGGAAGAGCTATGTGAACATTCCCAACTAATAGAGAAGAGCTATGTGAACATTCTCAACTTATAGGGAAGAGCTATGTGAACATTCCCAACTAATAGAGAAGAGTTATGTGAACATTCTCAACTTATAGGGAAGAGCTATGTGAACATTCCCAACTAATAGAGAAGGGCTATGTGAACATTCTCAACAAAAAGGGAAGAGCTATGTGAACATTCCTGTTACAACCCCAATTTTTGGGTTCATTAGGTGAGAAATGTAATTTCTCATATTAAAGATATTTGAACAAATAATGATATAATTTGGTTCGAATAAATGGATTTTGTTTACAATAGCCTTGATGATTGTGTTGTGGGCTTTATTGGCTATTGGGCCCAAATAACAAGAAAATTCAATTAATAAATGAATAATTGAATATTTGAGAAAAGAATAATGTGGAAACCTCTAGAAGGCAAATACAAAGAGGGATTTCATGCCTCTTGGATTCCTTGGGTTCCAAGGAGTCCAAAGTTGCAAATGAAAGGCAATAAGAAAAGAAAAGATTAATTAAGTATTCCTTTATTAAGAAAGAACTTGAAAATAACGATAAAATGTGGAAAATGAGTGGAAAGAGGCATAAATGAGATTTCTTGGGGAAATTTCGTATCCATGAGTTTTCTAATGATAAAAGGAATGCCAATGACGAAAATAAAAGAGAAATAAAGAGAAAAACTCAAAAAGAGTTATTTTAATAAGAAATAAACATGATAATGAGAAATAATGCATTTAGATGCATCTAGTAGGATAATCAATGTCCAATAAAAGGATTTCATAATAATAGAGTTCTTTGGGTTCCGAGAGTCCCAATGAATAAGAAGAAAGAGAAAATACAAACAATACAAAGTAAGAGGATAATGTGATATCTTAATAATGACTTTTGGTATTAATAAAGAGAAAGACTTTTGTAATCTTTTAGTGGCCAATGGATTAAAAGCCAAATTTTAAAAGAAAAAGAGAGGTGAATTTATAAGGAAGGATGATGGAATCATGATCCATCCTTTCTTTATTTGACATTGGTAATACTAATATGGTAATAATAATAGGAAACCAGGATAATAGGGACTTCCAAACCCTAAGAAATACGGACTACATACTTGTGTATATAACTAGGGAACTCCAACCTTTTCCCTCCATCTCTTCCCCATTCCCCAGGGAACCAACGCCAACAGAACAGTAATGCACCGCTCCCCGACTCCCCATGGTACCTGCTTGGGTGAAAGCGATGGCGTCATGGGCGCATAGAAAAGTAACCTAGTCCCTCATCTGGTCCGACCACCTGTGACCAAACCCGGGTTGCGGCCAATTCCGACGAAGGTAGGAGGACGCCGCCAGGGAACCTCCGGCAAGTTGGACAGAGTCGTATTCTACAGATGTGTGAAGAACAAGAACTCCGGAAAGGGATCGCCCTACACGACGTGAGAGAAGAAACAAACCACGAGGGTGGTCAGGGTGAAGCTGAACCCCGTCGGAGTGGGCTGACGAGAGGTGGTCTTGGCCTTCTCTACAAGGTGACGCCACCAGCAGGCGGCACTAGTTGCAGCACCTACAGAAACCACTGAGGAGGGCATCCCGCAAGGAGGAAGGAAGCTTTGGGGCGGCAGCGACATGGGAAGAAGCATAGCAGCAGACACCGGGAGATTGAGAAGGAAGTGAGGGTGCCAGAATTGACCTTGCTGCAGCATCAGCGGAGGTGGGATCGCCCAACCGCGTAGGGCAGGAAAAGGCCGACGCGAGGTGAAAGGAGACACAGCTAAATGACCAAGATGGCCCTCTGTACATGCGTGATGCATGATGGCACATCCGTCTTTTGGTTCTGTCTCTCAATCGATTTATAAAAGGTAATGGTTGCTGACTTGGAGCTTCCCTATTGGCTGATTAATAATATATCTTGCGAAAATTATAGAAAATGCTAGGATGATCAGATGTAGACAAGTTATACATGAAACTTGCTCAGAAAAATGAGAGGAATAGAAATAAAATACTATTAGAACCTGAATATGCTTCCTGTTCTAAAAGTATGTGCAATACATGTTTAGATGTGTTTAATGTAAAGAAAAACTTAGATTTGACTTAATCTGATACTTAGTTAAATATGTTCGTTAATGTTAAGCTAATACCTGATCTAGACATGTAAAATAAATAATCTATGATAATGATGATTGATAATCTCGTACATATGGATTTAGGGTTTTGAAACCAACGTGGACATCTACTATGATTAGTAATGTGATCTAATGTGCTTAAATTGACAATTAGGGTTTCATCTAATATGCATAAATCTTAGAAACCATAATATGATGGAATTTGGTTTATTAAGCCTAATCCTTATTCCAAATAAGAGATAACCCTAAATCTTAGTTTAGGATCTCATCTAGATCTAAGTAATGTAATGCGAATACATGGTGACACATATGCATGTTTCAGACACAATTGATGATATGCTTGGTTGCCTGGATGTTTGGATACACTCTTAAAGTACATGTTAGATTTGCAATACAGGTATGTGGTTACGATTATTAATAATAGCTTAGTTTCCCAATGGATTCTCGGATGTTTAATCACATTGAATGCAACTAAACTGTTGAATGTTTATTTATTTCTTGCAATTATAAAGTGACTATGACTATCACATAATGTATATGCCTTCTAGCTCAATCATTAATCCCCCTCTGTGTCGTAATGGCTGACCTAGTACATGGCTACCTAGAGGGTAGGTCCATCATGTCATGAAAGACTTTGGCTGCCTAGAGGGTAGGTCCATCAAGTCACCTTTATAGAGGTACCATATAAGTCCTTACAGGGACAACACAGAGTTGTGGATAGGTATGGATTGAGTAGTTTGGCTTAAAATGTAATCTTGGTTGTTAACTGATTAATTGAATGATTACATGGTTATCATAGTTGCATGATTATCTACTTTTTCCCCACATAGCAGCTTGGATGACCGACGTTTTGTTTGTCGGCGTTATAGGTACAATGAAAAGAACAAACAGTAAAGTGGCACATGTGATACTGAAAGAGAATTAAAGTACAAAGGAGGATTAGATAGATTAGTATCAGTGTGGATAGAAGTTTAGAGATCCAAGTTTTCAAAAGGTATGTAAAGAAAACTTTTATTACCATTTTCAGTATAGTATGTTAGAATTTAATAATTGTTTATGGTTATATGTCGAACCTTTGATCCGGGATTAATGGGTGCGGGTCAACCTCTTGGTCTCCCTTAATTGGGGGTTATCGGGAGGTGGGGTCATAACATTTAGTATCAGAGCTTAGGTTCCTCAGTTAACCATTAATAATTATTAAATTTTACAAACTCCATAGAACCCAAGGGAGTTATTAGAGGAGTATCTGAAAGACGGAGGTGTCTAGAAAGGGATCACGACCGGGGGCTGGCAAGATTTTCCTCCGCACCGCTAGTCGGAATACGAGGACTCCCAGACCCGTGTGACCGCCTGGCCAAAGTCTTAGGGTATAAATCAAAATAAGATACCTTTAGGACTTCTCATCTTATTCATCCCTTCTCATCACAAAATTCTGATAACGACCTAAAGGATTAGGGTTTTCTTTCTCCTCCTCACCCTCTTGAGGTATGGGTAAGGTTAATAAGGTTTAAGGAATCCTCCGCTAAATTAATGAAAGGGATGTAAATAAGATGTCATGGACATAAGCTTAATAGATTAAGCGCAAAATAAATAATATATACATGCTTAGGTCGTATGACATAAGTTGTCATGTCCTCAGAAGAGACCTGAGGCTAGACCTTCTTGTCAGGAGGATAAGTTAGTCTTGGAGATAGAGATCTCCATTGCACATAGAGACCTGGCACATCCTCTGAGGATGATGCTAACCCTAACCCTAAGTGGAGTTTAGAGAGAGATGAGTTGGACCAGGTGTTTGAAAGGACATGCCTTTGGGATGCCATACGATCCATGGGTGACCTAGCATCTTTGGAAACCCAACCCTGGGAAGGGTCGTGCATGTTAGGGTAAAGGATAGTTCCTTAGATGATGATGTTAGTGAAGGACCATAGAAACCCTATGGGCTTGTACAAGTAGGGCATAGCTGGCCTTAGGGCACGTTATAGTGCTGACGATAGGATGAAACCCTGGATAAGGAATTATGATGGAGCATAAAGGGTTATGGATGACCTTTAGCAACCATAATTTCGAACCTAGGCTTCACCCATGTAGAGAATGCCTTTGAGGTTGATCCTCCGTGAAGAAAGTACCTCTAATGGTGAGGTTGGATGTGGGGCTAGCTCTAGAGAGAGCAGGAAACCCAGCAAGAAGATTGGAAGCCTAAAACCCTAAACAATGGATGATAGTGGTTGACTCAGGATCGATCCTTGAAAGTTGATGATACTTTGGTTGTCTTTATAGGGACCAAACCTAGAGGAAGGATGAAGGTTCTGGCACCTATGTGCCTAGGGTATAAGTGTTTACCTTCTGAGAAAGGAAGAAGATGTTCTGTATACCCTGAAGTGGATTTGTAACAGGTTATGAGGCCTTGTACCTTATGGTTTGTCCTTGAGGAAAATCCAACTCTAAGTGTTGCTTGAGTTGAAGGAGGACAAGGAGTGCGTGTCATGCCTTTTCATGCTTGGTTTGTAGTTAAGAGATAGAGCATGCAGTTTGGGTTCCTAGACCTAAGAGGGGAAGTGGTATACCTAATGTTCATGATGAGAAGTTGAGTTCCTATAGAAGCGAGCATGATAATCCTCATGATTAGAGGAAAAGAGAAGCCCTTGAAGTTTAAGGTGTGTTTGATGAACCCCTCACAACTAGGTTGATGATAAAGGGAAAGTTTGATATTAATCCAACATCGAGGAAAGAGGACAAGTATGACCTAGCATGGTACAGCAAGAGATCTTCTCATGCCTTAATGGCTTGCTAGGGTTAAGTAGGCTCGTGTGGATGTAAACCCTAGACCTAAGAGCTTTTGTGACCTTAGAGATAGTTTTCCTTCCATCCTGGGAGAGGGACCCCTTTGGAAGGGTGTATATCAGTTTTGTTGGTTCAAGGTAACCTAAAGAGGTCTCATAGGATCTTGAGAAGCTAAGTGAAAGGTACATGGTATGAGAATGAATCTACAGACCCATAGATATCCATCTCTATTGCATGTGAATGTGTTACCATGGGGGTAACCAGTATGGGGCTTGACCAAGGTAGGCAGGTTGCCATGATGCCTATGAACGGATGAGAGCCAGGCCATGAATGTAGAAAGAGAGATGATGAAGACTTGGGTAAGGTTCTAAGTGAACATGTACTGTAATGGAGAATCCTAAGTCTATCCTAGGGTCAGGTAGGGATAAGACCGATGAAAGTAGGAGTTGCCTAATTCCCCAGTTTCACATGACCATAGGGTCGGGAGGTAACAACTATCATTATCTGAGGGTCATGGGTTAGGAGATTGATCACCTTCATGAACTCATGGGACCCAAAGGGCAGATGAGTAGGGCACTCTCTTGATGATGCATGAGGGAAGAGGGATGACCCCAAAAGAGTCGGTACCCTATAGAACTAGAGGAGATGACCAAGGATATAAACCTCAATAGGTTCAAGATTAGTTTTCCGAGGAGGTAACTTCGATATCATGATGTCTGTGATGTAGAGACATATGTGGCGCGTTGCAACTTAGATGTAAATGTGTATTGGCAAGGTGGGATGTACCATCTATACTCCTGGAACAGGAAGAACTCTGTATTTGGACTGCAACCAAATGCTTATTTCCTCTTGTTATGGGGGTGAGAGATAGGATATTATGCATGCCATACACCAAGGATAAGAGATGATGTATGTTGGAACGTTGCCACGAGAAATGGGGATAGAGAAGATAATCTACCATGGTAAAGTGAATGATACATGGATGGTTTGTAAACACTAAGAGGAATGAGGTAGTCCCCTTATGAGGATGTTTTTATCATGAGCTATGTGGAACTTACAAGTTATACCAGGTTGAGTTTGATCACCATGATGATGGAATCAGAGAGTGTTCTTATGAAGATAAACATATAGTTTGAGGTGACATGCTAAGTGAAATACATGGAAGTGTAATGTTACCTAATACCTAAGGATGAGAGGTGGTAATGAATGCTCTGGTTAAGACTTGTTTGACTTGAAGCTAGAAGAGGTTGTTTGGCTAACCCTAAGTTTGGAAAGGAGAGGTGTTTGGACAACACTCAGAGGTAACAAGATTTGTTGAAAAGTTAAGGGTTGTTTGGTTAGCCAGTCTAGTCCTGGATACGATGAAAGGATGGTGGTAGAACCTCAAGTATACTTCTTTGGAAAAGAAAGTGATGAAACCTCGATAAAATGGTTTAGGGTTTTTGAGGTTTTGATCTTAAAGAATAATGACATACATGAGATCATGATCACCATACACCGTGGTACTACCAAGATAATGAGTGACAGTAGTACCTTAGATGCCTAAGATGAGGTTACACGTGGTATGTTGCCATGCATGATAAGAGGTGAAGGATGAACACCGATAACCCAGTGCATTGATATAAAGGATAAAGAGTCCCCAAAAGGGAAGGGGAGTTCATCTCTACGGACATTGTAAGTATCCTCAGGACCAAGGAAGATCGAGATGCAATATGGGTTATGGTAGGTCGTCTTACCTAGATAACATGAGAAAGAAAGAGTTCTGTTAAGGGACAGATCTAGTTGAACCACCCATGAGAGAGATGGTTCAACTACACCATGAAGCGAGTTCAAAGGTTCTTGAGTTTGACCTAAAGGTTTCCTTCCAAAAGATGGAAGTAGGTGCATGAAGAACTCAATGTTAGTATAGTTTATCACCCCTCACTATGGTTAGTATGATCCAGACTAAAGGGCCTGATGAGGGCATGTATGCTCGTTCAGGGTGATATCTAGAGACAATTCTCATCCTATGAAAGATGTGACAATGACCACCATAGCCAGTATCGGTTTTTATATGAAGCTCTGTAAGGGAGGTTGTGTCGGTCACCACTTCAGTAAGGTGATGTTGGTGAAAGGACCACATGATGGTTAGAAAAGTAACACATGATGGTTAGAAAAAGGGACCCCGATACGTGTAGATGAAGTCACTTTGATTGTGCAAGGGCTGAAAGGAGCCTAGAGATGATGCGAGTCGTGAGCATATGCAAAGTAGACTGACATACAAGTTACTGTGCGAGAAAATGTGACATGAAAATCTGACCCCTCCAAGTTATAGCAAAGAGAGCTGAGTCCCCGATACATGGTTCCATTAGAGATGGATGGGTGGAGAAGGTTAAGATTGACCTTACCCCTCGGGATAAAGTAATGTGTGATGATTTCCAGGTGTCCAATTTAGAGCACTATGTGAGGTACCCGACCATGTGCTGAGCAATGAACCTAGTGAGCCCCAAGATAGGTTGAAATGACCTGAGTCACCTGTGCAGTTTATAGACGCCAGGATGAAAGAACTCAGAGAAAAGAATATGTGATGATAGAGGTTCTTTGGAAGCACCATGTGTACGGTAAAGCCACATAGGGGCCAATGATGGACATGGAAAAGTCTTATCCTGAATTGTTTATTTGCTTGATAAAATTGAGGACAAAATTCCTATAAGAGGGGAAGGATGTTACAACCCCAATTTTTAGGTTCATTAGGTGAGAAATGTAATTTCTCATATTAAAGATATTTGAACAAATAATGATATAATTTGGTTCAAATAAATGGATTTTGTTTACAATAGCCTTGATGATTGTGTTGTGGGCTTTATTGGCTATTGGGCCCAAATAACAAGAAAATTCAATTAATAAATGAATAATTGAATATTTGAGAAAAGAATAATGTGGAAACCTCTAGAAGGCAAATCCAAAGAGGGATTTCATGCCTCTTGGATTCCTTGGGTTCCAAGGAGTCCAAAGTTGCAAATGAAAGGCAATAAGAAAAGAAAAGATTAATTAAGTATTCCTTTATTAAGAAAGAACTTGAAAATAACGATAAAATGTGGAAAATGAGTGGAAAGAGGCATAAATGAGATTTCTTGGGGAAATTTCGTATCCATGAGTTTTCTAATGATAAAAGGAATGCCAATGACGAAAATAAAAGAGAAATAAAGAGAAAAACTCAAAAAGAGTTATTTTAATAAGAAATAAACATGATAATGAGAAATAATGCATTTAGATGCATCTAGTAGGATAATGAATGTCAAATAAAAAGTATTTCATAATAATAGAGTTCTTTGGGTTCCGAGAGTCCCAATGAATAAGAAGAAAGAGAAAATACAAACAATACAAAGTAAGAGGATAATGTGATATCTTAATAATGACTTTTGGTATTAATAAAGAGAAAGACTTTTGTAATCTTTTAGTGGCCAATGGATTAAAAGCCAAATTTTAAAAGAAAAAGAGAGGTGAATTTATAAGGAAGGATGATGGAATCGTGATCCATCCTTTCTTTATTTGACATTGGTAATACTAATATGGTAATACTAATAGGAAACCAGGATAATAGGGACTTCCAAACCCTAAGAAATACAGACTACATACTTGTGTATATAACTGGGGAACTCCAACCTTTTCCCTCCATCTCTTCCCCGTTCCCCAGGGAACCAACGCCAACAGAACAATAATGCACCGCTCCCCGACTCCCCGTGGTACCTGCTTGGGTGAAAGCGATGGCATCATGGGCGCATAGAAAAGTAACCTAGTCCCTCATCTAGTCCGACCACCTGTGACCAAACCCGGGTTTCGGCCAGTTCCGACGAAGGTAGGAGGACACCGCCAGGGAACCTCCGACAAGTTGGACAGAGTCGTATTCTATAGATGTGTGAAGAACAAGAACTCCGGCAAGGGATCGCCCTACACGACTGATGGAGCTAGGGCTTACACCAAAAGATTTTCAGTCTTCCAATGGGAGTCCCAGAATTCTATCACCAAAAACCCTAGAGAGGATTGATGTCTTCCCTAGGTTTACCTAGAACTGGTGCTTAGATAACAACTCCAACCCCATAAGAGTATGGAAGCCTTATCATAGTACAGATTTAGGATCGAACCCAAAAGACAACAGTCTTGTTGCAAGCAACAAGATGGAAAACATACAACACTTCACTTAGTTATTTTACTATTTGGAACTTATATCAAAAGGTTGGATTTTGATTGGTTTTAGACTAAAGCATGAAAAGTAAATAAAGCAAGTAAAACTAAGATTTAACAAATGATGATGAATCACTGGGGTTAAGCAGGTATTCACCACCGCTACACATGCATTGTATATGTACTAAGCAAGCAAGACTTATAAGCTAGATGCATGGATGTTCCACAAGACCGATGCCTTATAAGACAAGAGCGATGCATTGCATCCAAGGATGTTCCACAAGACCGATGCCTCGTAAGACAAGAGCGATGCATTGCATCCTTCGATGTTCCACAAGACCGATGCCTTATAAGACAAGAGCAATGCATCGCATCCTTCAAGGGTTAAGTAGCTCTCATTCGGTACATTTCTACGTGTCAATGAAGATATGTAGTCTTCCAAAGAGAGAATCTTACTCAACCTCATGAAACGTGCATCTAAAACTAACAAGCGAGCGATAATTATCAAATCGAATAGTATCTTTTTAGGCCTAGTCTCCTATTCGGATAACCTAGCTACGAGAAGTGCGGGAATGTTGCAAGGCCAGCCATTCCCGATCAAATGGTCACATGCTTTACATCATTCCCCTCGCAAAGCGTGTTCCTCGACTTACCAAGGTTACTTCCATACAGATGGAAGTGCAACAGATGATAGTGAGTTTACTCCACTCTTTGAAATACACTCCTAGACACCGAAACGGATGCGTGGTGGATACACACACCAGAAACCAACACTAAATCGGTATTCGAGTCTCGAGAGCGGTCATAGACAAACCACAACAAAAGACAATAGATGCATACAAGAACGTGGCCATCATTCAAGCATGTATGAAATGATTTAGTATTAAAACGAAAGGATAACATCTTTTTAGTACAAAGTACAAAACATGGGCAGCGAGGCTAGTCCCCGCGCCCCAGTGGATGGAACTACTCGCTCCTCATAGAGGGAACAACAAAGGAGGATGCAAGAAGAGATAGAAAGAACATCATCTCCACTGAGGAGAGAAGGTTGAACCCTTGGTGGAGAGAGCAATGATCTTCACCCTTCGTGACTTGCTTGACGACGAATCTTCTCCTCTCACCTTCTTTGTTGATGAGAGAGAAGGTAGCTTTGCAATGGAACGTGAGTCTCAGACCGGCAGCCTCTGGCGGTGGATGGAGTTGTTCTGGTAGTAGAGAGACAACCTCTGGACGTCTGGACCCTTCTCAGGGGTGGCCCTCGAGGTCTTATTTATAGGCCTTGAGTGAGGTCAAACGGTCTGGAGACCGTTTGGGTTCAAACGGTCTTGAGACCGTTTGGCGTCAAACGGTCTTGAGACCGTTTGGCGTCAAACGGTCTTGAGACCGTTTGGCGTCAAACGGTCTTGAGACCGTTTGGCGTCAAACGGTTTTGAGATCGTTTGGCATCAAACGGTCTTGGGACCGTTTGAACCCCATGCGGTCTTGGGACCGTTTGAACTCCATGCGGTCTTGGGACCGTTTGGCTTCATGCGGTCTCGGGACCGTTTGAACTCCATGTGGTCTCGGGACCGTTTGAACTCCATGCGGTCTTGGGACCGTTTGGCTTCATGCGGTCTCGGGACCGTTTGAACTCCATGCGGTCTTGGGACCGTTTGGCTTCATGCGGTCTCGGGACCGTTTGAACTCCATGCGGTCTTGGGACCGTTTGGCTTCACTCGGCCTTGAGGTTGGTTTATTCTTTTATGATTTTTTTGTGCTTTTTCTGCAAGTGTAAAAGGAAAAAGTTAGTTTGATGATGTATTTACAAAAAGGGGTAAAATTAGGTTTATGTACCGTATAAACGTAAAAAGAGTATGGAAAACTAAAGAAAAAGACTAAGATAAACTACTAAAATAGGAGGTTATCACCCCCCCTAACTTAGAGTCTAGCTTGTCCTCAAGTTAGATAGAGCTGAGACATGAAATGGCGAGGCGATCTTAATTAGGGTCTCCATACTCTTGCTTCAATTCTTGACCTGAGTTCCCCAGGGGTTATATCGAGGCTTATTGCATGCCTTGATTCTTTTGGATTTCGAGAGTTGCTTGGATCTCAGGGTTTTTCCGTATCTCAAAATTTTCCTTGGGACCACATTTATTTTGTGCATGCCGTTGACTCTAATCAACTTTATACCTCTCTGGAAACCTACTGGAAGCTAGAGAGGGTATGAGGGTTGGCTAAAGGCTTTGAAGTGGAGCTCCCCTTCGAGTGGGGGAGGGGCTGTCTATGCTTTTTAGGATCTCACTACCGGGCACGACACATCTGCCTTTATGAGGGCAGCTGAATGTACCGGCCGGGCAAGTCCTTTATGAGCCTTTTCATATACTTGGAACTTTTAGGGTTTCACTACCGGACGCGACACATCTGCCTTTGTGAGGGCAGCAGAATGTGCCGGCCGGGTGAGCCCTTTATCAGTTCTTCATATAGGTCCTTATGCGTGGCACAACTCTCATGATTTTATTCGTCTCTCTGGCTTTTATTCAAAAACTCACAGGCTTGGGTTTTGGAATGAGGATTTATTTTGGGCGGCCAAGCCTCTTTTATTTTGAAGAGAGGAAAGCTGTTCTTAAAGTTTTTCAGCATGCACTTATTTGGTTTGTGGTCCACTTGCAGAACTTTTTGATTTGGAAGTTGCCTAATTTCCCTCTCATCCTCGAGATCTCGGCTTATTTAAACCCTGATTTTGACCTGTGGAGAGTCAGATAACGAATTGAAGCAAAAATATGGGATCCATAGTAGGTGGGAATTGATAAATCGCCATTTGATGTCTGAGTGCTATTTATTTGTAAGACTAACATAATTCTAGAGTTAGTTGAGGTGACTATATATATATATATATATATATATATTTTTTTTTTTTTAATTTTTTTTAGGGAATTGTAAAAAGGAAAAAGGGAGTATAGAAGTTGATACCTAGCCCTTGTCTAATGAATCCCCCCCTAACTTATCACACACTCTGTCCCCAGGGTGGCAAAGTGATAGGTTGAGAAGTCATTAGAACAAGGGCTGCGAGTTAAGGCAGATTTTCGGTAGCCGCTGTAGATCGGAGTAGAGTGGATGCGAATTGCCCTCGTAAAGATGGGGGCATTTATGGCAGAAGGCTGGGCGATTGAAGTGCTCTGTGCTGTATGCCTTGGAGTGCTGACTCAGGAGCTCCATTAATTTCGCAGCACACTCTTTTGCAATTTTGTCTTGATATTGTCTAGCAGAACCTTTGCTTGATCATACTTCAAGTTACTGTGGTAGCCGCTGCCTTCGACATCAGTTTCCTTGGGATGTCCTACTTCATCATCCATGGATTAAGTCAGGTAGCTGCTATTCTCAATATTGATTCCATCTTCCATGTTGCTACTAACTGGAGGATGGTCTTTGTTGCAAGTGTTGCTTGATATGTGCTGCTTGGTTACACAAAAGTTCATGATATCTTTGTCCTTCATAAGTAGCTCAAATACAAATACATCTCCAATCCTCAGATCATTTTCTATCTGAAAGTCATACCAACCAACACCCATTTTGGATATCCTACGGTTCCCATCCTGATAGTGAAAAAGTTTTACGGGAAACTGCTTTGCTGAATAACTAAGCAATGCTCGACCAATTCCCCAAATGTTGTTCAGCTTCACAAATTGAGAGGGAATGCGCAAGTAAGTATTTTTAGAAAAGACGTGATGTTGCAGCCTTGCGCTTTCCCTCTGTCTCTTGGGCAGAGGAGTCTTCATCGGGGTTCGGTGTGAACCTTCATCATCGTTCGAAAAGATGTGCTCGACATCTTCTTCAGGAGCCTCACCCAGACATTTGGTGAGGCGGGTTATTTTACACAGGACGTCAATGATCTTGGTCTTGGGAGGGACGGCTCTGGTGGTGTTGTAAGTGTCCCTTATTTGTATGAGCCTTTCTCGCTCCTCCATCATCTGCTCCCTTGTCGGAGCAGGGGCAGTTCCGGATCCGAAAGCCTTGTTTGACGCCACTTCTGAAAAAAAGTATGAGTTTCGTAATTTAGAGAAGATTTGAGACAGATTAAATTTGATATGTAGTTATATCTTTTACATTTTGTGAAAGCAAAAAGGAAACGAAGACCGAACGGTTTCAGGACCGTTTGGTTCCAAACGGTTTCAAGACCGTTTGGTTCCAAACGGTTTCAAGACCGTTTGGTCCCAAACGGTTTCAGGATCGTTTGGTTCCAAACGGTTTTGAGGACCGTTTGGCCTCAAACGGTTTCAAGACCGTTTGGTTCCAAACGGTTTCAAGACCGTTTGGTTCCAAACGGTTTGAGGACCGTTTGGCCCCAAACGGTTTCAAGACCGTTTGGTTCCAAACGGTTTGGGGACTGTTTGGCCCCAAACGGTTTCAAGACCGTTTGGTTCCAAACGGTTTGAGGACCGTTTGGCCCCAAACGGTTTCAAGACTGTTTGGAAAGCGAAGAGTCGCAGGTCTCCGGCGCGGGAGAAGGTGGAACGGCGCGAAGGTGAAGAACGCGCCGGCGCCTTCGACAAAGACGAAAACGATGAGAGAACGGCGACGGCGATGAAAGCGGTGGAAGAGTCGGTGAAGTCTTTTGACAGCGACGGCGATGGAGAAGAGAGAGACGTCATGCGATGGTAAAGGAAACGGCAACTGGCGCCATGATGGTGACGACAGAACGGCGCGGCGATAAAGGCGATAGAAGAGTCGGTGAACTCGGTCGATACCGACGGCGATGGCAACGTAAGCAGCGACTGGCGATGGAATGAGCAGCGTGGAGTCGCCGGACTACCTTGCGGAAGGTGGACGGAAGGGTGACTTTGCGCGGATGCAACAGGAGCAAAAAGGGAAGCTCTTCGCATGAAAATTCTGGAGAAAACGAAGGTTCGAAGAGAGAAAGACGGAGGGGTAGGGTCGATATTTATAGTGATAGATGGGTGACCTTTTGTATTCCAAACGGTTTGAAGACCGCTTGGTCCCAAGCGGTCTCAAGACCGTTTTGGTCCCAAACGGTTTCAGGACCATTTGGTCTCAAACGGTTTCAAGACCGTTTGATCCCAAACGGTTTGAGGACCGTTTGGTCCCAAACGGTTTCAAGACCGTTTGGTCCCAAACGGTTTGAGGACCGTTTGGTCCCAAACGGTTTCAGGACCGTTTGGTTCCAAACGGTTTGAAGACCGTTTGGAGTCCAAACGGTTTCAAGACCGTTTGGCCCCAAGCGGTTTGAGGACCGTTTGGTTCCAAACGGTTTGAAGACCGTTTGGAGTCCAAACGGTTTCAAGACCGTTTGGCTTAAAACGGTTTGGAGACCGTTTGGAGGGGCACAAAGGGTTTGTATATTTTTATGTTTGGTTTTGAGTATGTATATTATTTTTTTGTATTTTGGTTTATGAATTTTTATGTTGTCTGTTTTATGTATTGTTTTTGTAGTTTTGATTATGTAGATTTTTTTTTTATATTTTTAGATTAATGAAGAAAGAACTTAAAGAAAGCAAAACAAATTCAAAAGAAAAATAAAAGACTAGAAATTAGAGAAGGTGATACTGAGGTCTTGGGTTGCCTCCCAAGAAGCGCCTTGGTTTTACGTCACTGGCTCGACGAAACTGTGAGGTTGTTATGCTGTGGGCGTAGCATCTCTGATATCGAGGGTTTGTTGATGTGTTTTGTCTTCCTGAGTGTAGTATCTTTTTAAACGGTGCCCGTTAACCGTTCGTTCTCCTCCGTTGTTGTCGATGATAATGGCGGCTCCAGTTGGGTAGATATGTTTTATGGTGAAGGGTCCGGACCATTTTGTTCAGAGCTTTCCGGGGAATAATCTGAGCTTGGAGTTGAATAAGAGCACTTTGTCGCCAACGGCGATATCTTTTCTCTTAAGATGTCCATCGTGCCACATTTTTGTTTGCTCTTTATAGATTCTGGCACTGTGATATGCTGTCATTCGGAGTTCTTCTAGCTCCTGTAGCTGGAGTTGTCTGTTCTCCCCTGCGCTTTTAAGGTCAAAGTTTAGTTGCTTGATGGCCCACCAGGCTTTATGTTCCAGTTCTACTGGAAGATGACATGATTTGCCGTACACCAAACGAAACGGAGTTGTTCTAATTGGTGTTTTGTAAGCAGTACGGTATGCCCAGAGGGCGTCAGGAAGTTTGGTGGACCAATCAGTGCGGTTTTTATTCACTGTTTTTTCAAGAATCGCTTTTATCTGTCTATTGGATACTTCTACCTGGCCACTAGTTTGTGGGTGGTAAGGTGTGGCAACTTTGTGATGGACTCCGTATTTTCTCAGTAACGCTTCGAAACTTCGTTCCAGGAAATGGGTCCCGCCATCAGATATGACCGTTCTTGGAACTCCAAATCTTAGAAAAATAGTGTCTTTGAACAATTTGACAACATGTTTGGAGTCATTGGATACGGTGGGTATAGCTTCGACCCATTTTGAGACGTAATCCACTGCGACCAAAATGTAAGAGAAGCCATATGATGAAGGGAAAGGTCCCATGTAGTCTACCCCCCATACATCAAACAGTTCAATTTCCTACCACATGGTAAGAGGCATTTCATCCCTTTTTGATATGTTGCCCGAAAATTGGCATTTATCACAGGCTTTGACAAAATCATGTGAGTCTTTTGATATGGTGGGCCAAAAGAAACCAGACTGTAGAACTTTTATGGCAGTTTTCTTGGCGCCCATGTGCCCCCCCCGTGGGTCCGGAGTGGCAGTGTTCCAAAACCGAGGTTATTTCTTCTTCTGGAAGGCACCGGCGAAAAAGTCCGTCGGCACAGAGGTAAAATAAGTAGGGTTCGTCCCAATGATAACGCTTTATATCATGAAGGAATTTCCTTTTATCCTGATATGAAGCAGACGGGTGGATGATCCCTGTGGCTAGATAATTGACGATATCAGCAAACCAAGGAAAACTATGAGTGGCCTTCATAAGCTGATCATCAGGAAGAGAATCCCTGATAGGGATTTTATCTTTTTCTTCAACCTCGATTCTGCTGAGGTGATCGGCTACAACGTTCTCTACGCCACTTTTATCTTTGATTTCTAGGTCGAATTCTTGAAGCATTAATACCCAGCGGATGAGCCTGGGTTTGGCGTCCTGTTTCTGGATCAGATGTCGGATAGCAGAATGGTCGGTGTAGACGATGACTTTAGAGCCGATCAGGTAAGAGCGGAATTTTTCGAAGGCGTAGATGATAGCCAAAAACTCTTTTTCCATGGTCGTGTAGTTTTTCTGTGCTTCGTCAAGTGTTTTTGATGCATAGTAGATGACATAGGGTTTCTTATCGATCCGTTGTCCTAAAACGGCTCCTATGGCATAATCACTTGCGTCACACATGATTTCGAATGGTTGCGACCAGTCTGGAGCCCTTAGAATAGGTGCGGAAATTAGTGCTTCTTTAAGGGTAGAGAAACTTCGCATGCATTCTTGGTCGAAAACGAACTCGACATCTTTTGTCAGGAGTTGGGTCATGGGTTTAGCTATTTTCGAGAAATCTTTGATGAACCTTCTGTAGAACCCTGCATGACCTAGGAAAGCTCGAACGCCCCTTATGTCCTTCGGAGGTGACAACTTTGAGATAACATCAATCTTTGCTTTTTCGACCTCAATTCCCCTATCACTTACTCTATGTCCGAGGATGATACCTTCTGTTACCATGAAATGACATTTTTCCCAATTCAGGATAAGGTTCATTTCCTTGCAATGTTGCAAGACTCGTTCAAGATTATTTAGACATTTATCGAAAGAATATCCATAGACAGAGAAATCATCCATAAAGACTTCCATAACAGATTCGGTTAATCCGGCGAAGATGGCAGACATGCAGCGTTGGAAAGTAGCAGGAGCGTTACATAGCCCGAACGGCATTCTTCTGAAAGCATATGTCCCAAAGGGACAAGTGAAGGTGGTTTTTTCTTGGTCCTCTGGATGTATGGGTATTTGGTAGAACCCGGAGTAACCATCGAGATAACAGAAATACTTTTGGTGGGCCAAGCGCTCTAGGACTTCGTCAAGGAAGGGTAGAGGGTAGTGGTCTTTCCTTGTAGCTTTATTCAACTTCCTATAATCGATGCACATTCGCCACCCTGTTACAGTCCTAGTGGGTACGAGCTCATTTTTATCGTTGATTACTACAGTAGTGCCCCCCTCTTTTGGAACAACCTGAACTGGACTGACCCACTGAGAGTCAGAGATAGGATAGATCATGCCAGCTTTGAGTAGTTTGAGGACCTCCAAACGAACTACCTCTTTCAAGTTTGGGTTCAGTTTTCTTTGATGTTCACGAGTGGGTTTAAATTCTTCAACCATAGGAAGCTTGTGCATACACAGAGCCGGGTTTATGCCTGTGAGGTCGGTTATTTTATAACCAATGATCTTTTTGTGCCTCCTTAGTTTGTCCAGAAGCCTGACTTCTTGGTCTTCGGTAAGGGTGGAGCTGATAATAACTGGGCATAACTCTTCCTTATCCAGGAAAACATATTTGAGCCCTGTGGGTAAAGTCTTCAATTCAGGGTTTTTTGGTGGTTCTGCTGCTTCAATGGTAGTGATGGCTTTAAGCTCTTCAAAAGTAGCCTTTGGTGCTTCTTCTATCTTTTCTAGGTATTGGATACATTGCTGGACTAGTTCATTTGCAGAGAACTCAACTTCTGGATTGATAAGAGCATTTTCAAGTTCGTCGATTGGCTCGGAGATTTCTAATTGCGACATTTGTTGAATTGCGTCTAGAAGAAAGACCTCTTCTTGGATGCTGGAACCTTTCATACTATCAAGGACGCGGAATTGAATTGCTTCTTTTCCGAGCCTAAGAATGATGGTTCCGGCTTCTACATCGATTAGTGCTCTGGCTGTAGCTAGGAAAGGCCTGCCGAAAATGATCGGATACCTCAAGTCTTCTTTGATATCCATGATGACAAAATCACATGGAACGTAGGCGTCCTTCCCTATCCTTACTGGGACATCTTCGATGATTCCCAACGGTGCGGTTATGGTGGAGTCGGCTAGTTGAATAGTCATTGTTGTAGGCAGCAGGTCAGTGAAACCAAGGTGTTGGCACATTGAGTGGGGCATAATGGATATACTAGCCCCGAGGTCAGCCAATCCTTTCTTTGTGGATGCATTTCCAATGCAACATTGGATTCCGAAGGAACCTGGGTCCTTCTTCTTTTTGGGTAGTTTGTTCAAGATGATGTCAGAAGTGGTTTGAGCGAGCTTGACGGTTTCCTGCTCTTTGGTGATATACTTACGTGATAGCAAAGTTTTGAGATATCTTGCCCATACTGGTACTTCGGATAGAGCGTCAAGGAGTGGGATGTCAATATAAAGTTTCTTCATTGCTTCCTTGAATTTCTGAAACCTGGCGTCCATTTTTGTTTCTTGCAGTCTGCCCAGATACGGAATCCTTGGTTTGAATTGCGGGACCTTGGATTCTGCAGGTACATGCTCTTTGTTTTTGTCCTCTGTGCCTTCGGGGGATTTCCCAATCTCTTGTTGCGAGATCTCTTTCGTCATAAAAGTGGGCACATCATCATCATCTAGAGTGATCTTGATGGGTTCAGGAAGAATGCGTCCCGACCTTGTGGTGACGGCATTCAGCTGTTCGTGTTTATTTTGCCCGTATTTAGAGTTTGGATCAGGCTGCCCATCAAAAGTGCCTGTTGGGGGTTTCAATTGTGCAGCAATCTGGGCAAGCTGTGCTTCAACTGCCTTCTGTTGAGCTTGTTGGTTGGCCAGCATGGTTTGCTGAGACTGAAGCATTTGTTTTATCAAAGATAGCTCATCTTCCGGTTGTGCAGTGACGTTTTTCTGAGGGTTTTGTTGTTGAGACTGTTGAATATGCAATTGCGGGTGAAGTGGGGGATGAGTGTACTGATAGTAGGCTGATTGATTTCTAGGGTAGTTAGCCCTAGGGAAATTGTTCCTGGGGTTCCCTTGATTTTGGTTAAAATTGTTTGGAAATCCAGGAGGCAGCCTACTGTCAAGTCCCCCTTGTGTCTGATGTTGCGGATTCGCAGTTCCAGAGGGATTCCCATACTGGAACCCAGGATGGTTCCTTGGTTGACTGGGATTATAATAAACTTGTCCAGGAATAGTATGGATGGAGTTGACTTGCTCTGGAATCTGATCTTCAGCCTGATTAGTGATGGCCTCATAGGATTGTGGTGGTGGATGCAGATCCATCATCACATTATAGAGCATTCCACAGGAAAGAGTCGGATGATCCGAAGCATGACAAGCTTCACAGGATCCTGTGACGGCTTTGACTTGATGAACCAACGGGGTTTTCTTCTTATCAATTTCCCCTAGAGTTGTTTCAAGGGTTTGCTGTTTATGAGCGATTGTCTTCAAAGCTTCGGCTATTGACTTTAGTTCTATAGATTCCTCAGCTTTAAAGACTTTAAGGATGCCTTTTCCGGCTGACCGCCCCCAGTTGGACTGGTTTTCAGCTCCTAAAGTAACGATTTTCCAGGCATCTTCATAATTTTTCCTCATGAAATTTCCTCCAGATGAGGAATCTAGGAACTGTTTAATGTCATCGCTTACCCCCCGATAAAAAGTTTCAATCAATTGATTCTGTGAAATTCCATGATGAGGGCATTTGCGTAGAAGTTCCTTGAATCTTTCCCATGCCTCAGCGAGGGTTTCTCCAGGTAGCTGGGAGAAATGGTTGATCTGCCCTCTGATTTCATAGGTCAGCGAGGGTGGAAAGAACTTCTCCAAGAATTTTTCCTCTAGAGGGGCCCAAGTGGTTATGATGGGTTCTCTGTCCAATGAGTTGTACCAACTCAAGGCCCTTCCAGATAAGGTGAAATGAAACAGGTGGAGCATTATTGCGTCGAAAGCAATACCAGCTTGCGGGACCAGGCGGCATAATGCCTTAAACCGTTTCAAATGGTCCATGCAATCGTCTCCTGAACCTCCTGAGAAGGAAATTCCTTGCATAATCTGGATCCACTGGGTCCGAATCTCAAAGTTTGGGATGTTGATGATCGGAGGCCGGACCGGGTGGTTGTCTTCGTAATTCTTCGGGACAGCATAGTCCCTCAGTGGCTTGTTTCGTAATTCGAGCTGAGCAGCCTCGGTCTCTGCTCTTATGCGGGCTTGCTCTTCTGCTCGTATCTCCGCTTGTATTTGGGCACGGGTGTCTGCAATGAGTTGTGCCCGTTGTGCGGCGATAGCAGCATTGACTCTCTCCATCACCAAAGCGGCTTGATGTTGTTCGTCAGCCATTTGACTAGCGCGTTGGCGATTGAGATGGATTCTGCGGTGGAAACTTCTCTCTACCTCGGAGTCGAACTCTGGATCAGGGGAGAATACTCGATTATGCGGTGATTGCATATACGGGTTCTACCTGAGTAAAGAAAAGAGAACACCTTTAGATAATGGAGACAATATGAAAGCTTCAAGAAGATGATGAGTTATGATTCAAAAAGAAAGTGTAAAATCCTAACCAACTAGAAAAATAAACTAAGTGAAATACTAACATTCCGTTGTCCCCGGCAACGGCGCCATTTTTTGATGGAGCTAGGACTTACACCAAAATATTTTCAGTCTTCCAATGGGAGTCCCAGAATTCTATCACCAAAAACCCTAGAGAGGATTGATGTCTTCCCTAGGTTTACCTAGAACTGGTGCTTAGATAACAACTCCAACCCCATAAGAGTATGGAAGCCTTATCATAGTACAGATTTAGGATCGAACCCAAAAGACAACGGTCTTGTTGCAAGCAACAAGATGGAAAACGTACAGCACTTCACTTAGTTATTTTACTAATTGGCACTTATATCAAAAGGTTGGATTTTGATTGGTTTTAGACTAAAGCATGAAAAGTAAATAAAGCAAGTAAAACTAAGATTTAACAAATGATGATGAATCACTGGGGTTAAGCAGGTATTCACCACCGCTACACATGCATTGTATATGTACTAAGCAAGCAAGACTTATAAGCTAGATGCATGGATGTTCCACAAGACCGATGCCTTATAAGACAAGAGCGATGCATTGCATCCAAGGATGTTCCACAAGACCGATGCCTCGTAAGACAAGAGCGATGCATTGCATCCTTCGATGTTCCACAAGACCGATGCCTTATAAGACAAGAGCAATGCATCGCATCCTTCAAGGGTTAAGTAGCTCTCATTAGGTACATTTCTACGTGTCAATGAAGATATGTAGTCTTCCAAAGAGAGAATCTTACTCAACCTCATGAAACGTGCATCTAAAACTAACAAGCGAGCGATAATTATCAAATCGAATAGTATCTTTGTAGGCCTAGTCTCCTATTCGGATAACCTAGCTACGAGAAGTGCGGGAATGTTGCAACGCCAGCCATTCCCGATCAAATGGTCACATGCTTTACATCATTCCCCTCGCAAAGTGTGTTCCTCGACTTACCAAGGTTACTTCCATACAGATGGAAGTGCAACGGATGATAGTGAGTTTACTCCACTCTTTGAGATACACTCCTAGACACCGAAACAGATGCGTGGTGGATACACACACCAGAAACCAACACTAAATCGGTATTCGAGTCTCGAGAGCGGTCATAGACAAACCACAACAAAAGACAATAGATGCATACAAGAACGTGGCCATCATTCAAGCATGTATGAAACGATTTAGTATTAAAACGAAAGGATAACATCTTTTTAGTACAAAGTACAAAACATGGGCAGCGGGGCTAGTCCCCGCGCCCCAGTGGATGGAACTACTCGCTCCTCATAGAGGGAACAACAAAGGAGGATGCAAGAAGAGATAGAAAGAACATCATCTCCACTGAGGAGAGAAGGTTGAACCCTTGGTGGAGAGAGCAACGATCTTCACCCTTCGTGACTTGCTTGACGACGAATCTTCTCCTCTCACCTTCTTTGTTGATGAGAGAGAAGGTAGCTTTGCAATGGAACGTGAGTCTCAGACCGGCAGCCTCGGGCGGTGGATGGAGTTGTTCTGGTAGTAGAGAGACAGCCTCTAGACGTCTGGACCCTTCTCAGGGGTGGCCCTCGAGGTCTTATTTATAGGCCTTGAGTGAGGTCAAACGGTCTGGAGACCGTTTGGGTTCAAACGGTCTTGAGACCGTTTGGCGTCAAACGGTCTTGAGATCGTTTGGCGTCAAACGATCTGGAGACCGTTTGGCGTCAAACGATCTGGAGACCGTTTGGCGTCAAACGCTCTTGAGATCGTTTGGCGTCAAACGGTCTTGAGACCGTTTGGCGTCAAACGGTTTTGAGATCGTTTGGCATCAAACGGTCTTGAGACCGTTTGAACCCCATGTGGTCTTGGGACCGTTTGAACTCCATGCGGTCTTGGGACCGTTTGGCTTCATGCGGTCTCGGGACCGTTTGAACTCCATGCGGTCTCGGGACCGTTTGAACTCCATGCGGTCTTGGGACCGTTTGGCTTCATGTGGTCTCGGGACCGTTTGAACTCCATGCGGTCTTGGGACCGTTTGGCTTCATGCGGTCTCGGGACCGTTTGAACTCCATGCGGTCTTGGGACCATTTGGCTTCATGCGTTCTCGGGACCGTTTGAACTCCATGCGGTCTTGGGACCGTTTGGCTTCATGCGGTCTCAGGACCGTTTGAACTCCATGCGGTCTTGGGACCATTTGGCTTCACTCGGCCTTGAGGTTGGTTTATTCTTTTATGATTTTTTTGTGCTTTTTCTGCAAGTGTAAAAGGAAAAAGTTAGTTTGATGATGTATTTACAAAAAGGGGTAAAATTAGGTTTATGTACCGTATAAACGTAAAATGAGTATGGAAAACTAAAGAAAAAGACTAAGATAAACTACTAAAATAGGAGGTTATCACCGACGTGAGAGAAGAAATGAACCACGAGGGTGGTCAGGGTGAAGCTGAACCCCGTCGGAGTGGGCTGACGAGAGGTGGTCTTGGCCTTCTCTACGGGGCGACGCCACCAGCAGGCGGCACTGGTTGCAGCGCCTGCGGAAACCACTGAGGAGGGCATCCCGCAAGGAGGAATGAAGCTTTGGGGCGGCAGCGACGTGGGAAGAAGCATAGCAGCAGACACCGGGAGATTGAGAAGGAAGTGAGGGTGCCAGAATTGACCTTGCCGCAGCATCAGCGGAGGTGGGATCGCCCAGCCACGTAGGGAAGGAAAAGGCCGACGCGAGGTGAAAGGAGACACAACCAAATGACCAAGATGGCCCTCTGTATACGCGTGACGCATGATGGCACATCCGTCTTTTGGTTCTGTCTCTCAATCGATTTATAAAAGGTAATGGTTGCTGACTTGGCGCTTCCCTATTGGCTGATTAATAATATATCTTGCGAAAATTATAGAAAATGCTAGGATGATCAGATGTAGACAAGTTATACATGAAACTTGCTCAAAAAAATGAGAGGAATAGAAATAAAATATTATTAGAACCTAAATATGGTTCCTGTTCTAAAAGTATGTGCAATACATGTTTAGATGTGTTTAATGTAAAGAAAAACTTAGATTTGCTTTAATCTGATACTTAGTTAAATATGTTCGTTAATGTTAAGCTAATACCTGATCTAGACATGTAAAATAAATAATATGTGATAATGATGATTAATAATCTCGTACATATGGATTTAGGGTTTTGAAACCAACGTGGACATCTACTATGATTAGTAATGTGATCTCATGTGCTTAAATTGACAATTAGGGTTTCATCTAATATGCATAAATCTTAGAAACCATAATATGATGGAATTTGGTTTATTAACCCTAATCCTTATTCCAAATAAGAGATAACCCTAAAACTTAGTTTAGGATCTCATCTAGATCTGAGTAATGTGATGCAAATACATGGTGACACATATGCATGTTTCAGATACTGTTGATGATATGCTTGGTTGCCTGGATGTTTGGATACACTCTTAAAGTACATGTTAGATTTGCAATACAGGTATGTGGTTACGATTATGAATAACCTCTTAGTTTCGCGATGGATTCCTGGATGTTTAATCGCATTGAATGCAACTAAACTATTGAATGTTTATTTATTTTTTGCAATTATAAAGTGACTATGACTATCACATAATGTATATGCCTTCTAGCTCAATCATTAATCCCCCTCTGTGTCGTAATGGCTGACCTAGTACATGGCTACCTAAAGGGTAGGTCCATCAGGTCATGAAAGACTTTGGCTGCCTGAGGGTAGGTCCATCAAGTCACCTTTATAGAGGTACCATATAAGTCCTTACAGGGACAACACAGAGTTGTGGATAGGTATGGATTGAGTAGTTTGGCTTAAAACGTAATCTTGGTTGTTAAATGATTAATTGAATGATTACATGGTTATCATAGTTGCATGATTATCTGCTTTTTCCCCACATACCAGCTTCGGCTGACTGACGTTTTGTTTGTCGGCATTTTAGGTACAATGAAAAGAACAAACAGTAAAGTGGCACATGTGATACTGAAAGAGAATTAAAGTACAAAGGAGGATTAGATAGATTAGTATCGGTGTGGATAGAAGTTTAGAGATCCAAGTTTTCAAAAGGTATGTAAAGAAAATTTTTATTACCATTTTCAGTATAGTTTGTTAGAATTTAATAATTGTTTATGGTTATATGTCGAACCTTTGATCCGGGATTAATGGGTGCGGCTCAACCTCTTGGTCTCCCTTAATTAGGGGTTATCGGGAGGTGGGGTCGTAACAATTCCCAACTAATAGAGAAGAGCCATGTGAACATTCTCAACTTATAGGGAAGAGCGATGTGAACATTCCCAATTAATAGGGAAGAGCTATGTGAACATTCCAAACTAATAGAGAAGAGCTATGTGAACATTCTCAACAAAAAGGGAAGAGCTATGTGAACATTCCCAACTAATATAGAAGAGCTATGTGAACATTCTCAACAAAAATGGAAGAGCTATGTGAACATTCCCAACTAATAGGGAAAAGCTATGTGAACATTCCCAATTACATAGAGTTTGCTAAGTGAACTTTCCTAAATGAATAAAGGATTTCTGAGTGAATTATCTATGTTAGATATATATGTTTCTCTTTTGATACATATTCTTGAGTAATGATTGAAGTATGTTCTTTTATGCTTCTTCCTTTCAATGATATGGACATCATATGTTAGGGGTTTATGCTCTGCATAAACATTGATGAGTTTAACTAATGAAAGGAGATTTGTGTGGAATCATAGAGTTCATAATATCTCCAGGATATTAAAATGATATGTGGATACTTGAGGGCATGATTAATGAACAATTTGTTCCTCCTTTTCCTAGAATTTCGAGGATGAAATCCTTGTTAGGGGTTTATAATTTGTAACATCCCTGACCTGGGTTATGTGTTAACCCTAGATGTTGTCTAATAAGGTTGAGTATATGCTTAATCTTATCTTGGGAAAAGTAATTAGGGCCCATGAGAAACTTATGTTTCAATTTTGGTCATGTTTGGACAATGGTGAAGCAATGTTTGCTTATTTTGGACTAATGTGCAAATTACCCAAGTTGAGGGGTTTATGTGCAAATTGTGCATGATAATATGTTCCTCATGTGTTGAAGAATCATGAGAGTGAATATGATGTTGAGGTATGGCTTATGGAAGCCTGAATACCAAGAAAGAGCTGATAAAGCAATGTTTGTGCATTAAAACCTAGTTTTGGAGTAATGTGCAATTTACCCAAAACCTGGGGTTCAATATGAAAATTACCACTTCAATTAGGTCCTTAATGTTTCTTGGCATCATGTAGAGTAAATAAAATTAGACGGGCATCTCATTTGAATTAAGTTGGAGGAGAGAGAATCTTGATATTAAAATAATCAAGATTTAATCATAAGTGAAACCCTAATTCAATTTAGGGCAAAAATGAATGTATTAATGAAAGGGCCTTCAACCAAAATGTTATTGGTTGATTTTTAATAAGTATGGACGTTCCTTTTACAAGATAAGGAACGAAAATATCTAAAGAAGGTGGAATTCCACTCACCTTATTATAAGTTAAAGAATTCCCACTCAAAAAGATATATTAGTATTATAATGGATTAAGGTGCTTATTTTCTTTTCCCTTAATCCATGAATAATGGAAGGGAGTTCGGTGGATTTGAGTTGCCTTTGTATAAAAGCAAACCAAGGAGGAAGAGGTGGTACTATTTTTTGGGATTAAATGCATTTTAATAAGGCATTTTCTCTCTCATCAATTTCCTTATAAAAGTGCCATTTCCAAGCCCAAACCAAGGCTTTTTCGGATTTCTTTCTTTCCCTTGCTTGAAAAAGCGACCAAGGAGCTAGTGAGGAGCAGGAGGACGACTCCCAACCTGTTGGTAAGGTTCTTGATTCATTTCGCCTTGATTCCATGGTGGAAATCGAAAAAAAATTATGGATTCCTTCTTATTTTGATCTCCTCTTCAACCCTAGCCAACTTTTACAATCAAAAGCTTGAGGACGAGCCTAGAGGGAGTTTCAAGAGATTCATCCACCATTAATGGCGTGAGCTTGGAGCTCAATTGGAGGCGGGTTTTATAACTTAAACCCTTAAACATTGCTATTGCATCAATTCTCTATGCTTTGTTGATTGATTTCTTTAATTTGATACACTCTTGTTTCTTTGCTGCAATTTCCATCAAGAACGGTTGCTGTTCTTGGTTGTTCAAAGGAAGGGGATGATGAAATCATCCTAGATACTTATCCAAAGAAAAGTACCAAGCCAAACGGTTTTGGTAGCTACTCAAAATCGTTTTAATTTGATTGGTTATGCGGTTTCAGCAAACCGTTTAAGGGCAAACGGTTTGAAACCGTTTCGGAGAAAACGGTTTCAAAACCATTTGAGATGGTTGACCAAGCGTTGACTGTTTGGTAATTGTGTTAATAATTATGTATTCTGATAACCCACCAAATTTTATGGGTTAACTCCAAAGGAATCGTAGGTTGAAGGCCAATCCATTAGGCAAATCGAATTGAATTAAATGCTGATTTTCAACCTGATTAACTTGACCTGTTTGGGAAAACGGTTTCAAGACCATTTGAGTGAGTTGACCAAGTGTTTACCGTTTGGGATTCCTGTTCATACTTATGTTGGTTGATGACCCTCCAAATTTTAGGGATTAACTCCCAAGTAATCGTGAGTTGAAGGCTAATCAATTAGGAAAACCTAATTGGATTAAGTGCTGATTATCAATCTGATTTAATTTAACTTTTTGGGCAAACGGTCTCAAGACCGTTTGAGTGCGTTGACCAAGGGTTGACCGTTTGGGATTACTGTTCCTAATGATGTGGTCTAATGACTCACCAAATTTGAGGGATTAACTCCCAAGGAATCGTGAGTTGAAGGCTATTCAATTGGGAAAACCCTAATTGAAAACAGTGCTGAAATTCCAATGAGTTAATTGGAGATTTTGGGTTGATTAGCCCAAACGGTTTCAAGACCGTTTGGGAATCACCCAAACGGTCTCAAGACCGTTTGGGGGTCACCACAAGACCGTTTGGAGGTCTAAGGTCAAGTATAGTTGACCAATTGAAGGTCAAAAGGTACCAAATCATATTGCAATTAAGTGCTGATTTGTTGATCAACTCAATAGACCAAACCTTGATGAAATTTCACTAGAATCCAAAGGTTGGATGAGCCAAACGGTCTCAAGACCGTTTGGAGATCATCCAAACGGTCTCAAGACCGTTTGGTGGTCACCAAAGACCGTTTGGAGGTCTAGGGTTGAGTATGGTTAGGTGTTTGAAGGTCTAAAGGTACCAAGTTGATATACAATGCAATGCTGATTTGGTGATCAATCCCATGATCCAAACCTTAATTGGATTGCTTGGATTTGAGTGATATGATGGGAAAACGGTCTCAAGACCGTTTTGAGGTCATCCAAATGACCTAAAGACCGTTTGGGGTCAGGTCATACCCAATTTGGATGATGGTTCAAAAGTTTCAAAGCAAACAATCTTGCATTGATGAGTGTTTTTGAATCATCGATTCTAAACCCTAATACAATTGAATCAAACCCTAATTCATGACCCAGTGAGGGTCAATTGAGGGTCAAATCAGTTGAAGGGTGACCTATTAAACTCAATTGAAGTATGAGCATAGGTCCAATTGATGATTGGTTCCATGAATTCAATGGTTGAAGATCCAATGCAATCAATTGAAACATAATTAGTAGCTTGATTGATGATCAACTTCAAAGTTCTAATTGGTGTTTATAAACCCTAATTCCATTGAGATCAGACCCTAATTGATGTTCCAATTAAGGGATGAGTTCATGACTCAATTGATGATTGAGTTGATGATCCAATTGGTTGAAATTCCATAGATTGGAATTGAGTGTTGTTGAAGTCTTGATTGACTCTTTGGTTCATGCGGTTTTGAGAGGTTTGGACCAAAAGGTCTCAAACCGTTTGAGACTCATGCGGTTTCAAGTTCATATGGTTTCAAAGCTTTTTTGCTTAAACGGTTTGAAACCGTTTGTGGTTCAATTTGGTTAATACAATTGGATGCCTAATACAATTGAAGGATCAATTGGTTAACCCAATTGAGTACCTAATGTATTTGAAGGAACAATGGGTTGATTCAATTGAGTACCCAATGATATTAAAGACTCAATTGACTAATCCAAATGGATACCCAGTGCAGTTGAAGGTTCCATTGATCAATCTATTTGGATACCTCAAGTTATTGAAAGTCCAATTGATCAAACATTTTTGTAAACCTAATATGATAAGGTGGGAGATACCTTTAATGGTACTATTCTTTAATGCATAACAAATGCATGGATCCAATATATGATGTAAACCCTAATTGTGGCTGATTCCATGTATAATCCTATTAAGAGGTTGTCTACATGTGAAATCACTAATTAGGATGAATAGTAAACCCTAGTTGAGGGTGTATCCATGTAAAACCATAGTTGAGGGTGCATACATGTGAAACCCTAGTTGAGGGAGTATCCATGTGAAACCCTAACTGAGGGTGCATCCATTTGAAACCCTAATTGAGAGTGATTTCATGAGAAACCCTAATTGGAAATGATTAGTAAACCTTAATTATGGGCAAAGTGATATGAAACCCTAATAAAGGGTAATGCTATATGCAATCTCTATTCTAAAGAAGGGAGATGGTATGTGAAACCCAAATCCCTAATGAAAGAATAGAATTCATACTTGAATATGATTCATGAGGTGAACTCCTGTAGCACGATCGTGTAAGGCTGCACGACCGTTTTTGGTTGCACGGTCGTGGTACTCTATGCTTGACTTAGAGTTGTTTTGAAAAGGACCTAACATGGTATTTTTGTTAATTATTGACTTATGGATGAATCCATAGTATTGGCAATGGTTGTATATTCCAAGTGAGTGACTAATGATCACTACTTTACATGATGAATGTGATGAACTGGTGCATAAAGTATTAGGATGGGTAATACCCTAATACAAGCTAAGTATATGAACTCAAATAAGATAATGGTGTTGAGGGAAGTGATACATCAAGATATGATAGATATCACATCCAACACCCCAATACTGGTATACCTTGATATGTTATAAGTCCAATATAATTGGGTGAATAACACATGAGATGTGCCATGTCAATGGTTACATTGAGATGAAATGTACCCTATTGAATGTAGGCCAACATGCCTTATGAAAAATGGTTAATCCAAACCTATAAACTATGATGTAATCATAGTCTGGTAAATATGAAAGAGAAATTCATGCTGTGTGTTGATAATTCATTTAATGATAAATGATGAGAATAATGAAGTATGATTAAAATACTTATTATTCCATAATGATTCCTCGCTATGTGAACCCTAATACAAGGTAATACTATATGAACCCTAAAACAGGGTAATTGCTATGTGAATCCCTAATGTAGGGTAAATGCTATGTGAATCTCTAATGTAGGGTGATTGCTATGTGAGTCCCCAATGCAGGGTGGTGTTATGTGAAGCTCTAACACAGAGTAATTCTATGTGAAGCTCAGATACAGACTAATGGGTTATGAATATAATAAGATAACCCTTGCATTGCATGGTACTGATATGTAATTGCATCATGATTACTAATCATGCAGATATGATGAGAAGATGAGCATAGCCAGGTATGGGCTATGATGTTCTGTACATTGAAAATGTTCTATAGACCTTATAAGCTTTCATATGTCTTGTTGCCTATTAAGGGGTAATAAGAGGTGATATGAGCTTTGTGAACTATGTGCAATACTTTGTGTAGCAAGAATTATAATGTCCTTGGTCAGATGACCTGAAGGTATGAAGTTACTCAATAAGTGGTAACAAGTGTTCTATGATGAGATAAGGGTTTAAATACCCAGATTCTATAATCATAATGATGAATGTATTAAGAAGAGGAATTGTACTTGATGAGTTGAGGGATTGAGATCCCAATAGTTTGAGAAAAGAGTGTGGCTACAGGCCATGACTCCACTATGACAATGCCAGGCATTAGATATATGATCTAAGCCTGAAGAGAGTTAATGCTGTGATAATGATTCTGTAGTGGATAAATGTTATACATGTTCTTCATATTCCCTAATGGATATGTGATATGATGCTCTTTCAAGTTATAGCTGCAATGTTGAATAAGATCAATGTTCTAATCTATTAGACATTAAAATATCTGCTGCCATATAAATATGATTCCTCCATTCATAATTATCTTCTTAAGTTGCAATAATAATGTTACTGGCAGAGAGTTATAACTCTCGCTGGGGCAATTTTTATAATTGTCTCACCCCCGTGGGAACCACATTTTTAGGTTGACGCGGACGAGGAGATAGGAATCCTTCAATAGGCGAAGGACAACAACATCAGTAGGGACAATAGTGAAGTCTCAAGTGGAGACATTAGTTGTTATGTCATGATTAGATGTATATAGAGTCATATGTGTCGTCTCTGTACTCTCGGGTCCTCGGAGTAGTAGTTAGTGCTTTTAAGATTTTGGCTCAGTGCCTTGAGATTTTATTCTGCCTATGTTGAGATTACCAGTGTAGCTGATGTTGTAAATCTCGAGAAGAGATAGTACAAGACATGTACTTTGAAACAGAATGTAAATGTTATACTTTGGCTCTTGAAGAAAAATATTTCCAATGTGTGGATCTCTTCGCAAAAAGTTTTAATTTTTAGTGATTTTCGCTAATCCACTTCTTAATAAACGCTTCCGTATTAGTTAATCTTGTTTTCGCGAATCGGTCGTTACAAGAAGGAACTCACAAAGATGGTCACTATCCTTACACCCAAAGGTGTTTCCAAAATAGAAGATGGAGAACCCCCTAGTTGTTTTCCCTCATCATGAAGTCACCATCCTCAACTTCTTCAAGTTGAGTATGGAAAAATTCTGAGCCAAAGAAATTTTTCAGGTGGAAGCCTGGATTCATGCGGTGGAAAATAACTTTCATATTCTAGGAGTGCCACCTAATATGAAGGTTCTCTTTGTAACTCACCTACTCGAGGGAACTACAAAGTTATGGTTGGGAGACTACATCGCCGACCGCGATTTGAGTGTGAAACTAATGGCCTGGAAGGACTTTTGTATCATCTTCTTAGCTCACTTCACCCGGAGAATGGAGAAGATGGTTCCTCCTGCGCAACATCTACCCATAGGATATCTCATTTTTGCTAAAGGCATCGCTGGGCCAAGGAATGATAATAGGAAAGTCCAGGGTCATCAACACATCTAGGGTAAGAATAAATGAAGGGGAATGCTCTACACCAAGCATCGCCCCTCCAATTATCACTTCTGTGGGAAGACACACCAGAGCAAGTGTCATTTTGTGAAGAGGGTGTGCTACCTCTGTCACTAGGAAGGACATATCCGGGCTGAATGTCCTCTCTCTGATCCTCGAAGACCAAGTCTAGTAACCACTCAGACAATAACTACATCGCGACATGGGGCAGCCCAGTTGATAAGGAATACCAACATGGTCCAAGTGGTGTTGCTGATGATAAGAGAGCGTAGGCCATTGCAGACCAACCTCATGAATGTAGTCATCCCAAAAAAGTAGTGGTACACCTTGTACTAGAGAATGTACTACATAATAAAATAATTTTGTACTGAGCATGAGGAATGTGAAGCATCAGATCTTGTAATGAAACTTTTTCTCAATCTTGAATAATAATCCACTTAGTATAGTAGCTATCAAGGAGAAAATGCATGATAGAATGTGTGCCTACCTTGGATTCAAGTATGCTTTTTGTATAATCCTTAATACCACTAAGTATTAGGTATATCCTATCCTGGGGGAAGGAACCTCCCTGAAAGAGTTAGGTCATGAATTATTTGAGAATTGTGATAACATTCAAGGTCAAATAGAAAAATTGAAGAGATTAAGTGTATGAAGCACAAAGACACATAGAATGAGTATGATTCTTTAGGACCAACTATGATAATATTTAAGGGACATGAAGAAAAGTCACTATGGAAGTGAAGTGGTAGAATGGGGCCAAGCTAGAAGGGTAGATCACCATGATTCCCATGAAGGGACATAAGGAAAACTATGAGTAACATGAGAGTTGAAGTAAGACTAGGCTAGAGGGTTATAAAGGATATCATGTGCTTGGATATTATTATTGGAATCTAAACAAAAATGCATAATTAAATAAAATAAAAATACAATAGAACCCTAAGTCAATCCTAAGGTCAAGAAAGGACAAGACTGATGGGAGTAGGACTTGATTATTCCCTAAATGAACAACTTGATTATTCCCTAAATGAACAAGACCATAAGGTCAGGAGGTAACGGCTAAGCCCGAGGCCCATGGGTTAGGAGGTTGGCCACCTTCACAAGTTCATGTGGTCTGAGGGGTAAATGTGAGAGGCACTCCCTAGATGCATAAGGGTAAGATCACCCCAAAAGTATCGACACCATAGAGACCTTGAGGAAATGAGTAAGGATTGTAAGTAGGAGTTATGAAAAGACTCTAAGGTTATGTGGGATGTTTTGCCTACAAGTGTGCAAAGAATGGTAGTATGAGGAGAAATATTCAACCTAGATTTGGAAAACTAAAATGGTGACATGCGATGCACCATCTCTACTCTTAGAATGGGATGAACTTTGTATTTGGACTGCAACCAAATGCTTATTTCATCTTGTTACGAGTGTGAGAGATGAGACAGATGCATGCCATACTGAGAATAGAAGTGATATGAGAAATAAATACTCGACTTGAAATCTTTTATGATAATTGAGGATTGGAGGAATTACCACACCCTTACAAGAAAATATGGATAAATGGTTTGGAAGATGAGGTGAGCAAGGTAATCATCAAATTAAGATTTAAAATGAGGATATAATTATCAAGTGGAATATGAATTCTATAGATATAAGATTTGAATTTGGTGACAAAAAAATAATGGATGTAAGAGCTTGAAGCACCTCCTAACTCAGAAGGACCTAATCCTTAGATAGAGATGATGGATGGAGTACATGAAAGACTTTGATTTCACCATCACCTATCACCCTAGGAAAGCTAATGTAGTAGAAAATGCTCTTAGTCAGAAACAGCTCAGGTGTGCAACTATCTTGTCTAGCCAGTGGAGAGAATTGGAAGCTTTTGCTAGGTGGACTCTGTAGCCGTTAGGAGACTGGATCCAAGTGGTTAACATCTAGATAAAACCAATCCCGTTGACTGAGTTGGTAGCTACCCAATTAGCCAACCCAGAGCTTGATAAGATGAAAGGTTTGTTAGAGAAGCCTTAAACACATCTCTCACTAGGAGTAGATGGTGTAATCCTCTACAAGAGATGTATTTGGGTTCCCAAAGATTAGCCCTTGAAGAATTATATCTTACAAGAAGCTCATGGTTCTAAGTACACGGTACACCTTGGCACTACCAAGATGTTTATAGACTTGCGGTGGTACTGGAACAAAGAGAAACATAGCAGCATATGTAGCCAATTGTCTCACGTGCCATATGGTGAAGGTTGAATAACAGCGATCTGGTGGATTACTGAAGTCAATTGAAATTCTTGAGTGGAAATGGGAACAAATCACCATAAACTTTGTGGTGGGTCTCCCTAAGACCAAGAAAGGTCATGATGTAATATGGGTTGTGGTCGATATCCATACCAAGTCAACACATTTCATAGCCTTAAAGATCCTTGCCAAGGTGACAAACCTAGCTGAAGTATATATTATAGAGATTGTTCAACTGTATGGTGTTACGAGTTTGATTATTTTTTATTGTGATCCTAAGTTTTCTTCCAAGTTGTAGAAGGAAGTGCATGAAGAACTTGGAACTAGATTGAAGTTTAGCACACATTATCACCCCAGACTGATGAACAGTCAGAGAAAACAATCTAGGCATTAGGGGATCTGTTGAGGGCATGTGTGCTCGATTGGGGTGGATCACATGAGCAATACCTACCCTTAGCTGAGTTTGCTTACAATAATATCTATCAAGCCAGTATCAGAATGCCTCCATATGAATCTCTCTATGGGAGGCCATGTTAGTCACTGCTTCATTGGGATGATTTTGGTAAAAGGACCTTGCTGAGGTTAGAGGTCCTATAGTTGTATGCTGATTAAGTTGCTTTGATCAAGCAAAGGCTAAAGAGAGCCCAGGATCGACAGAAGTCGTATGCTGATGCAAAGTGGACTGACTTGCACTTCATTGTGGGTAAACATGTGTTTCTGAAAATGTGACCCCTCCGAGCTATAACTAAGAATAGAGGAAATCTGACTCCCCAACACGTGCAGTCATTTAAGGTTTTAGAATGGTTAGCCTAACTGTTACAACCCCAAATTTTGGGTTCATTTGTTGAGAAATGTAATTTCTCATATTAAATATATTTGGACAAATAATGATACAATTTGTTTTGAATAAATGGATTTCGTTTACAATAGCCTTGATGATTGTGTTGTGGGCTTTATTGGCTATTGGGCCCAATAATAAGGAAATTCAATTAGTAAATGAATAATTGAGTTTTTGAGAAAAGAAAAATGTGGAAACCTCTAGAAGGCAAAAGAATGTAATCCAAAGGTGGATTCCATGCCTCTTGCATTCCTTGGGTCCCAAGGAGTCCAAAGTTGCAAAGAAAAATGCAAAAAGAAAAGAAAAGATCAATTAAGTATTTCTTTATTAAGAAAGAAAATGAAAATAATGAAAAATGTGGGAAATAAATGGAAAGAGGTATAATTGAGTTATCCTTGGTGGAATTTCGTATCCCAAGGATTCTTAATGATAAAAGGAGTCCCAATGAAGAAAAAGAAAGAGAAAAATACCAATAATAGAAAATAAGAAGATAGTGTGAATACTTAATTAATGGATTATGTAGTATTATTAAAAAGGAAGTATTTTCTACTTAAGGAAATATATATTTCGTGACCAATGATTAAAAGGAAAGTATAAAGGGAATAAAAGAGGCGATTTTTGAAATTCTAATATCTAAAGAATAATGAATATTATAGGAGAGAGAAAGAGACTTACTTCTCATTGAAGGAATAGGATTCCTAATAGGAGAGGACTTGTTTCCTCTTAGATGGTCATCTTAGGGTGAGGATACCCTCCCCTATATAAGGGGAAGAGCCTCTGGCTCAAGTTGAAGAGAAATATCACGTATCTCTCTCCTTCTTCTCCTTTATTTTCTTCTTTCAACCCTAACAAAGAGGGTATAGTCCTAAACCCTATGAATCCCTCCTCTCTTTCCTGTTACCCACAACCTATATAAGGACAGAAGGCGAGGACGAGAGGAGTCAATCAGACCATGTTGCATGGCCCAAGCCGTGGACTACATCCAGCAAACTCCAACGTGTTTTCTTCCTCTCACACCAGTTCAAGCAAGAGTGAGTGTGACCCCTCGAGCAACATGGAGCCGCGGAAGGGAGTACGAAGGAGGCCGGATGCTCCCACGTCACTGGGGAGAGGCTCGGTCGACGTCTCCCTACTCTCACCCTCGTACAACACCTGTAGGAGGTCACAGGCCCAATGCCCTTGAACCTGGCCATCTCGGCCACGGGTCAAGGCCTTGGCGGGCGCATCAAAGGGCGGCGAGGGCATGTCGATGGTTCTCGGTGACCTCCTGTCCTTGGGGAGGAGGAGATAGACCCCCACAGACAGCTACAGTCGACGACAGCGCAAGGGTTCACAGGTAGGGGATGAACAGGAGAGTTTGGACAGAAATACCCCCGAGGCGTAATGAGGTCGGGCATCATGCGAGGGGCAAAAGTGACATTTCATTATGTTTTAAGTCGGCCTGGCTAGTGCTGGAGAAAAAGGCATGCATTGGCTGACGTGTCAGCCTCTCATTGGCTGTGGTAAGTAATTTCTTACAAAAATCATATATAATTATTGGTAGCTCTGATGGAAACATGCAAAATATGAAAATTGATCAGGAGAATGCGTAGAATCCAATAAAAATACTTTGAAAGCCTTATTTCGTTCCTATTTGCAAAAGTGTGCTAATCTAATGAAAAGTACTTATGGATTAGATTAGAAACCCTAATTGAACATCATGGTTAAGTTCATGATACTTAATTGATGAAATTAAGTAATAGCAACATGTTGAAATGTTAATGATGAACTTGAACCTGATATAGATGAATTATTGCATGGTTTAGGATTTTACACCATTTATGAACGACGAAGCAGTCAAAAACCCTAATTTAGGGTAAAAGAGGAGAAAATCATATTTAATTTGAATAATGTAAAAATATGTTGTTAAATGATGGTTCTAAGCTCTTTCAAGTATAAAAGCTCCTAACTATGGATGAAAACCCTTACTTTGATAATTAGGGTTTTCTAGTGGATTAATGTGAAATTAATGATAAATAGAGTTCATATGAGAATTAGATCATAATGAACTATGAATTGATAATTTGAAAGGAACCAAAGATGATAATTGGGCCTAATGATATTTTTATGAATTAAAAGGATAAAAATGGTAGCTTTAATGTAAAAGAGGATTAATGGACTTATTTAATGGTTAATTATGCCTTTAATCTGAAACTGAGGATTGGATGTTGAGATAATTAAGGTTTATGATCAATTGCATTAAATTAGGGTTTAAAATAGTAAAATATGAAGGGAAACCCTAATTGCAATGGAAACCCTAAAAGTGGACTAGAAACCCTAGGAAGCGAGCTAGGTTTAGTAGATCTTGATGGCATGATTAATAAAAGAAATTTGTATGATTATTTCAGGATCTTGATATGTGTGCTTGCTTGCTTGGATTTCTTACTTGCATGGAATATTTCTATCTCAAATCATCAAATCAGGTATGTGGTTACGATTATGAATAATCATTTAAGTTTCACAACATTTTTTGAACGTTTTTATCGATTGCTTGAAAATAACTGATTGGATGACTTTTATTTCATGCAACTATAATGTGACTACGATTATCACCATAAATGTGCATACATGACTGGCTCAGATCCTAGTCCACCTCTGTCGCTTTGCAAAGGCTAAAAAGGGTAACCTAGAGCAAGGTCTAGGTTATGAAGAGTTAGGGATTGGGCTACCTACGTGTAGTGCCATGCAACTCTTTAGTGCACCATGAGTTAAGGAGTGGGCTACCTACGGGTAGTGCCATGTGACTCAACCCTAGAAATTGATTCACCTGTTAGGTAGAATCATGAGGGGTTAAATGGGGATCTACCATAAGGAAGGTAGCATTCAGGTCCACTGCAGGGACATCACAGAGGTTAGGGTATGTAAGGATTGAACAATTATGTTAAAAATGTAAAGTTGATTGTTAAATCATACTTGACTGCAATATGTTTGTAACGACCGTCTCACGAAAACAAGATTATCTTAAGCGGAAGCGTATCATTTGCAGTGGATTACTGAAAATCACTAAAAATTAAAACTTTTTGCAAAGAGATCCACACATAGGAAATCCTTTCCATCAAGAACCGTTGTATAACATTTACATTCTGGTTCAAACGTACATAACCTGTACCGTCTCTTTTCAGAGACTACAACATCAGCTGTCTTACAACATTATATACAAACAACATACGAATCTCGAGGCATCAAGCCAAAACCTCATATTGATTCATAAAACAATGACTAAAAACTCCGAGGACCTGAGAGTACAGAGACGACACATAGGACTTCTAACTATATAACTAGACAGGCAGTATCTCCACCTGAGATATTACTGCTATCCTCGATGCTGCTGTTGTTCCTTCTCTGCTAAAGGTTTCCTTCCTCTTTGTCCGCATCCACCTAAAAATGTTGGATCCCACGGGGGTGAGACAATTGTAAATTGCCCCAGTGGGAGATATAACTCTCCCCCAAAACATTGTTATTGCAATTTAAAGATATGAAACTGGGCAGAGGATAAGCAGTTTAAAGCATTCTCAACTTTGAAAGCATTGCAACTATTTATGATAGAGCAATATATCATCTATTCTTTTAATAAGGAATAGAAAGAACATGCATATCATTTATGCATCATATTATACCATCATATCAAACTTTTCTTGTGACACTCATTAACTTGATATGTCACCCATGAAACATTCTTGTTTCAATCTGTTGGCCTTATCCAATCTTCTAAACAAATAAGGAATTACATCTACCATGTACTCATATATCATTAATACAGGCATTGGGTTATTACCAATCATATGCCATCATTACAGGCTTTGAGGATCTGCCAGGTATTGGACTCTTCCAAACCTGATTACACCGCCAGTCATTGGACTTTAACCAACCCTGATTACAGGCATTACACCTCTTCCAGGTATTGGACTCTTCCAAACCTGATTACACCGCTAGGCATTGGACTTTAACCAACCCTGATTACAGGCATTACACCTCTGCCAGGTATTGGATTTCTCCAAACCTGATTACACAGCCAGACATTGGCCTCTAACCAATCCTGATTTCACAGCCAGGCATTGGACTCTAACCAATCCTGATTTCATAGCCAGGCATTGGACTTTAACCAACCCTGATTACACAGCCAGACATTGGACTTTAACCAATCCTGATTACACAGCCAGGCATTGGACTTTAACCAATCCTGATTACACAACCAGGCATTGGACTTTAACCAATCATGATTACACAGTCAGGCATTGGACTTTAACCAATCCTGATTACACAACCAGGCATTGGACTTTAACCAATCCTGATTACACAGCCAGGCATTGGACTTTAACCAATCCTTATTACACAGCCAGACATTGGACTTTAACCATTCCTTATTACGCAACCAGGCATTGGACTTTAACCAATCCTGATTACATGGATCTTGGGATATTCATCCCTATAATTCATCATTGATTGTCACATCCTTGTCTAGGCTTTGAGCCCTGAGGTTAGCCTTCATAGTTTTTCACATTCTTTATTTCATACAATGGTTCCTTTTATTATGTTTATTAAAGCATTAACTTTTTTTACAAGAACTTTTATAATCATCTTAGTACCTCTCATTATGCCACAATTATTCTCATGGCTCATAAGGCCCATGAAACATCTGGTCACCTCTTAATAGGCAACATATAACTATTTGGCTCACTAGGCCATTAAAACATCTTGTCACCTCTCACTAGGTAACAATTAACCTTATGGCTCTCCAGGCCATTACAAAAACATCTTGTCACCTATCACTAGGCAACATCTAATCATATGGCTCACAAGGCCATTCAACATCTTGTCACCTATCACTAGGCAACATCTAACCATTTTATCTCTTGTAATATAATAGTAACACCACTATTCCCTTAATAGGGTTAGGGCTTACTATTCACATCACTTTGGGGTTTCTCATGTCCCATTACCCAATTTAGGGTTAGGGTTTCCCATATCTCATTAGGATTTCATAGTTATCAAAGTATATCAAATTTTTGATGCTAACAGTGAAGTCTTTCATATCTTGATGTATCACTTACCTCATTACTTCCAACTTTCTTAAAATATTAGCTTATCTTAGATTAAGGTATTTCCCATCTTAATCCTTTCATCCACTAACCTATCACTCTTGCCATGAAGTGCATAGGTTATACATAAGAATGGTCCAACTATCTTTAATGATATGGACTCATCCTTAAGTTAGGAATTAACAAAAAGACCATATTAGGTTCTTTTTAAAACAACTTTAAGTCAAGCATAGAGTACCACGGCCGTGCAACCAGGAACGGCGGTGCAAAGGGAAGCCACCACGGCCGTGCTACCTTGCACGATTTTGCTACAAGAGATAACCTCATGAATCATATTTATATATGAATTCTATACTTTTATCCTTTCAACTTGATTAGGTCACATCCACCCTTCATTAGGGTTTCATATCACATTGCCCATAATTAGGGTTTACTAATCATTCCCAATTAGAGTTTCTCATGAAATCACCCTCAATTAGGGTTTCACATGGATACACCCTCAACTACTGTTTCACTTGGATACACCCTCAACTAGGGTTTCACTTGGATACACCCTCAACTAGGGTTTACTATTCATCATAAATAGTAATTTCATATGTAGACAACCCCTTATTAGGGTTATACATGGAATCAACCTCAATTAGGGTTTACATCATGTATTGGATCAATGCATTTGTTATGCATTATTGATTAGTACCATTAAAGGTATCTCCCACCTAATCACATTAGGTTTACAAAAATGTTTGATCAATTGGACCTTCAATAACTTGAGGTATCCAAATAGATTGATCAATGGAACCTTCAACTGCACTGGGTATCCATTTGGATTAGTCAATTGAGTCTTTAATATCATTGGGTACTCAATTGAATCAACCCATTGTTCCTTCAAATACATTAGGTACGCAATTGGGTTAACCAATTGATCCTTCAATTGTATTAGGCATCCAATTGGATTAACCAAATTGAACCACAAACGGTTTGAAACCGTTCAAGCAAAAAGCTTTGAAACCGCATGAACTTGAAATTGCATGAGTCTCAAATGGTTTGAGACCATTTGGTATCAAACGGTCTTGAGACCGTTTGGTCTAAACCTCTCAAAACCGCATGGACCAAAGAGTCAATCAAGACTTCATCAACACTCAATTCCAATCTATGGAATCTCAACCAATTGGATCATCAACTCAATCATCAATTGAGTCATGAACTCATCCCTTAATTGGAACTTCAATTAGGGTCTAATCTCAATGGAATTAGGGTTTATAAACACCAATTAGAGCTTTGAAGTTGATCATCAATCAAGCTACTAATTATGTTTCACTTGATTGCATTGGATCTTCAACCATTGAATTCATGGAACCAATCATCAATTGGACCTATGCTCATACTTCAATTGAGTTTAGTAGGTCAACCTTCAACTGATTTGACCCTCAATTGACCCTCACTTGGTCATCAATTAGGTCTTGATTCAATTGGATTAGGGTTTAGAATCGATGATTCAACAACACTCATCAATGCAAGATTGTTTACTTTGAAACTTTTGAACCATCATCCAAATTGGGTATGACCTGACCCCAAACGGTATTGAGGTCGTTTGGATGACCTCCAAATGGTCTTGAGACCGTTTTACCATCATATCACTCAAATCCAAGCCATCCAATTAAGGTTTGGATCATGGGATTGATCACCAAATCAGCATTGCATTGTATATCAGCTTGGTACCTTTAGACCTTCAAACACCTAACCATACTCATCCCTAGACCTCCAAACGGTCTTGGGGTGACCACCAAACGGTCTTGAGACCGTTTGGCTCATCCAACCTTTGGATTCTAGTGAAATTTCATCAAGGTTTGGTCTATCGAGTTGATCAACAAATCAGCACTTAATTGCAATATGATTTGGTACCTTTAGACCTTCAATTGGTCAACTATACTTGACCCCAGACCTCCAAACGGTCTTGGGGTGACCCCCAAACGGTCGTGAGACCGTTTGGGTGATCCCCAAACGGTCTTGAAACCGTTTGGGCTAATCAACCCAAAATATCCAATTAACTCATTGGAATTTCAGCACTGTTTTCAATTAGGGTTTGCCCAATTGAATAGTCTTCAACTCACGATTCCTTGGGAGTTAATGCCTAAAATTTGGTGGGTCATTAGAGCACATCATTAGGAACAGTAATACCAAACGTTTAACCCTTGGTCAACGCACTCTAACGGTCTTGAAACCGTTTGCCCAAAAAGTTCAATTAAATCAGATTGATAATCAGCACTTAATCCAATTAGGTTTCCCTAATTGATTAGCCTTCAACTCACGATTCCTTGGGAGTTAATCCCTAAAATTTGGAGGGTCATCAACCAACATAATTATGAACAGGATCCCCAAACGGTCAATGCTTGGTCAACTCACTCAAATGGTCTTGAAACCGTTTTCCCAAACAGGTCAAGTTAATCAGGTTGAAAATCAGCATTTAATTCAATTCGATTTGCCTAATTGCTTAGCCTTCAACCTATGATTACTTTGGAGTTAACCCCTCAAATGTGATGTGTTATCATCCTACATAATTAGGAACAAAATTCCCAAACGGTCAACGCTTGGGCAACCATCTCAAATGGTTTTGAAACCGTTTGCTCCCAAACGGTTTCAAACCGTTTGCCCTTAAACGGTTTGCTGAAACCGCATAACCAAACAAATTAAAACGATTTGAAGTAGCTATCAAAACTGTTTGGCTTGGTACTTTTCTTTGGATATGCATCTAGGATGATGTCATAATCCCCTTCCTTCGAACAACCAAGAACAGAAACCGTTCTTGATGGAAATTGCAGCAAAGAAACAAGAGTGTATCAAATTAAAGAAATCAATCAACAAAGCATAGACAATTGATGCAATAGAAATATTTAAGGGTTTAAGTTATAAAACCCACCTCCAATATCATGGCAACAATGGTGAATGAAGATCCCTTCACTATTCCAAGGGTCGTCCTCAAGCTTTGAGTGAAAAGAATTGGTTAGGATTGAAGAGGAGATCGAAATAGGAAGGAATCCATAATTTATTTTCGATTTCCACCATGGAATCAAGGAGAACGAAGGTCAAGGATTACCAACAGGTTGGGGGTCGTCCTCCTGCTCCTCCCTAGCTCCTTGGTCGGTTTTGCAAGCAAGGGGAAGAAAGCAATCCGAAAAAGCCTTTGTTTGGGCTTGGAAATGACACTTTTATAAGGAAATTGACGAGAGAGAAAATGCCTTATTAAAATGCATTTAATCCCAAAAATAGTACCACCTCTTCCTCCTTGGTTTGCTTGCATACAAAGGCAACTCAAAGCCACCGAACTCCTTTCCATTATCCATGGATTAAGGGTAAAGAAAATAAGCACCTTAATCCATTATAATACTAATATATCTTTTTGTGTGGGAATTCTTTAACTTATAATAAGGTGAGTGGAATTTCACCTCCTTAGGATATTTTCATTCCTTATCTTGGAAAAAGAACGTCCATACTTATTCAAAATCAACCAATAACATTTTGGTTGAAGGCCCTTTAATTAATACAATCATTTTTGCCCTAAATTGAATTAGGGTTTCACTTAAGATTAAATCTTGATTATTTTAATATCAAGATTCTCTCTCGTCCAACTTAATTCAAATGAGATACCCCTCTCATTTTCCTTGCACTAGATGATGAAAAGAAACATTAATGACCTTATTGAAGTAGTAATTTGCATATTGAACCCTAGGTTTTGGGTAAATTGCACATTACACCAAAACTAGGTTTTAATGCACATACATTGCTTTTTCAGCTCTTTCTTGGTACTCAGGCTTCCATAAGCCATACCTCTGCATCATATTCACTCTCATGATGCTTCAACACATGAGGAACATATTATCATGCACAATTTGCACTTAAACCCCTTAACTTGGGTAATTTGCACTTTAGTCCAAAACAAACAAAACATTGATCTCAACAATGTTCTAAAAGGACTAGAATTGCAACATAGGTTCCTCTTAAGGCCTAATTACTTATCACAAGATGAGATTAAGCATTTAATCATCATTCTTAATCAAAACACCTAGGGTTAAAGCATAACCCAGGTCAGGGATGTTACAAATTATCCACCCCTTACAATGATTTCGTCCCCGAAATCATCAACAAACCATTAAGAGAAAAGAGTAGGATATTTCCTCCTCATCTCATTCTCTAGTTCCTTGCCTTTAGCATAGGAATTTGTAGGGATGATTGCATGTCATTATCTCTTTCTTTATTATTATCTAACATGTTTATGATTATCTCATGATCTCCTCACATTTCCCATTTCCTCACTATGGGAAAGATCTTTATTGAACAGGGTTCATCTCCCTTATTCCTGTTCTTATCTTGTGAGGAGTACACTTTTAGTTCCTTATACCACATGCTCATATGAGATTATCTCAGACTTTTATTTCTTATGTTTATGATATGACACCTTTATTCATTCCATATTCCTAATTCATGATACTCATTAGATTGTATCAGAGTGACTTCTTGATCAGAGCAATCAAAAAGACAACAATCTAAGAGTTTCCATACCCACTTTATCATCAATAGTTGTATACCTGGCCAGGGTATATAAATACTGAGATTAAGTGGTATGCACTTTGTATGCTATCATACTCCTTTTCATATTGTCACATGCATAAGGTTTAACATCCCTGGATTTTATCCAGGCATCTCTTATGTACCTCGTCTTTTCTTATAGAGATAAGAACAACGTAAAACATTTGTAATGTTTTACCATGCAAAACATAAGTCCTCATAGGACTAAACAAGGAAAGTTCAATCATTTCCTTTGCTTCAACCTGCTGATGTTAATTACAAATCATGTTGATATCTAAAACATCATCATTGGAACTGGTAATTCTAGATTACGCTGCCAATGCTTGATCCACTATATACATTGTTTTTGCCCTAAATTCTCCAACAGTAATACTTAAAGAAGGATTTTCTTATCATAGATGGATCAGATAGGGAATTCTCAGGAAACTGTCTCTCTCTTGCCTATTCCCAGGCACTCCTTCTTGGTACAACATTGTTGCTTTTAGAAGCAACCTCCTCATGTGACCCAGTCATCTTTAAATTCTTCTTCTCTCTCATGAGCAGAAGACACTATCAGATACAATGGATGATACCAGAATAGACTCTACTACCTTAGTCCTATGTCTCTATAGACTCAGCGAACCTAGAGCTCTGATACCACTATTGTAACGACTGTCTCACGAAAACAAGATTATCTTAAGCGGAAGCGTATCATTTGCAGCGGATTACTGAAAATCACTAAAAATTAAAACTTTTTGCAAAGAGATCCACACATAGGAAATCCTTTCCATCAAGAACCATTGTATAACATTTACATTCTGGTTCAAACGTACATAACCTGTACCGTCTCTTTTCAGAGACTACAACATCAGCTGTCTTACAACATTATATACAAACAACATACGAATCTCGAGGCATCAGGCCAAAACCTCAGATCGATTCATAAAACAATGACTAAAAACTCCGAGGACCTGAGAGTAAAGAGACGACACATATGACTTCTAACTATATAACTAGACAGGCAGTATCTCCACCTGAGATATTACTACTGTCCTCGATGCTGTTGTTGTTCCTTATCTGCTAAAGGTTTCCTTCCTCTTTGTCCTCATCCACCTAAAAATGTTGGATCCCACGGGGGTGAGACAATTGTAAATTGCCCCAGTGGGAGATATAACTCTCCCCCAAAACATTGTTATTGCGATTTAAAGATATGAAACTGGGAAGAGGATAAGCAGTTTAAAGCATTCTCAACTTTGAAAGCATTGCAACTATTTATGATAGAGCAATATATCATCTATTCTTTTAATAAGGAATAGAAAGAACATGTATATCATTTATCCATCATATTATACCATCATATCAAAATTTTCTTGTGACACTCATTAACTTGATATATCACCCATGAAACATTCTTGTTTCAATCTGTTGGCCTTAGCCAATCTGCTAAATAGATAAGGAATTACATCTACCATGTACTCATATATCATTAATACAGGCATTGGGTTATTACCAATCCTGTGCCATCATTACAGGCTTTGAGCCTCTGCCAGGTATTGGACTCTTCCAAACCTGATTACACCGCCAGGCATTGGACTTTAACCAACCCTGATTACAGGCATTACACCTCTGCCAGGTATTGGACTCTTCCAAACCTGATTACACCGCCAAGCATTGGACTTTAACCAACCCTGATTACATGAATTACACCTCTGCCAGGTATTGGATTTCTCCAAACCTGATTACACAGCCATGCATTGGACTCTAACCAATCCTGATTTCACAGCCAGGCATTGGACTCTAACCAATCCTGATTTCACAGCCAGGCACTGGACTTTAACCAACCCTGATTACACAGCCAGGCATCGGACTTTAACCAATCCTAATTACACAGCCAGGCATTGGACTTTAACCAATCCTGATTACACAGTCAGGCATTGGACTTTAACCAATCCTGATTACACATCCAGGCATTGGACTTTAACCAATCCTGATTACACAGCCAGGCATTGAACTTTAACCAATCCTGATTACACAGCCAGGCATTGGACTTTAACCAATCCTGATTACACAGCCAGGCATTGGACTTTAACCAATCCTGATTACACAACCAGACATTGGACTTTAACCAATCCTGATTACATAGTCAGGCATTGGACTTTAACCAATCCCGATTACACATCCAGGCATTGGACTTTAACCAATCATGATTACATGGATCTTGGGATATTCATCCCTATAATTCATCATTGATTGTCACATCCTTCTCTAGGCTTTGAGCCCTGAGGTTAGCCTTCATAGATTTTCACATTCTTTATTTAATACAATGGTTCCTTTTATTATGTTTATTAAAACATTAACTTTTCTTACAAGAACTTTTATAATCATCTTAGGACCTCTCATTATGCCACAATTATTATCATGGCTCATAAGGCCCATGAAACATCTGGTCACCTCTTAATAGGCAACATATAACCATTTGGCTCACTAGGCCATTAAAACATCTTGTCACCTCTCACTAGGTAACAATTAACCTTATGGCTCTCGAGCCCATGAAAAACATCTTGTCACCTATCACTAGGAAACATCTAATCATATGGCTCACAAGGCCATTCAACATCTTGTCACCTATCACTATGCAACATCTAACCATTTTATCTCTTGTAATATAATAGTAACACCACTATTCCCTTAATAGGGTTAGGGCTTACTATTCACATCACTTTGGGGTTTCTCATGTCCCATTACCCAATTTAGGGTTAGGGTTTCCCATCTCTCATTAGGATTTCATAGTTATCAAAGTATATCAACTTTGAGATGCTAATAGTGAAGTCTTTCATATCTTGATGTATCACTTACCTCATTACTTCCAACTTTCTTAAATTATTAGCTTATCTTGGATTAAGGTATTTCCCATCTTAATCCTTTCATCCACTAAACTATCACTCTTGCCATGAAGTGCATAGGTTATACATAAGAATGGTCCAACTATCTTTAATGATATTGACTCATACTTAAGTTAGGAATTAACAAAAAGACCATATTAGGTTCTTTTTAAAACAACTTTAAGTCAAGCATAGAGTACCACGGCCGTGCAGCCAGGAACGACCATGCAAAGGGAAGCCACCATGGTCGTGCTACCTTGCACGGTTTTGCTACAAGAGATAGCCTCATGAATCATATTTATATATGAATTCTATACTTTTATCCTTTCAACTTGATTAGGTCACATCCACCCTTCATTAGGGTTTCATATCACATTGCCCATAATTAGGGTTTACTAATCATTCCCAATTAGAGTTTCTCATGAAATCACCCTCAATTATGGTTTCACATGGATACACCCTCAACTAGGGTTTCACTCGGATACACCCTCAACTAGGGTTTCACTTGGATACACCCTCAACTAGGGTTTACTATTCATCCTGAATAGTAATTTCATATGTAGACAACCTCTTATTAGGGTTATACATGGAATCAGCCTCAATTAAGGTTTACATCATGTATTGGATCCATGCATTTTTTATGCGTTATTGATTAGTACCATTAAAGGTATATCCCACCTAATCACATTAGGTTTACAAAAATGTTTGATCAATTGGACCTTCAATAACTTGAGGTATCCAAATAGATTGATCAATGGAACCTTCAACTGCACTGGGTATCCATTTGGATTAGTCAATTGAGTCTTTCATATCATTGGGTACTCAATTGAATCAACCCATTGTTCCTTCAAATACATTAGGTACTCAATTGGGTTAACCAATTGATCCTTCAATTGTATTAGGCATCCAATTGGATTAACCAAATTGAACCACAAACGGTTTGAAACCGTTCAAGCAAAAAGCTTTGAAACCGCATGAACTTGAAACCGCATGAGTCTCAAACGGTTTGAGACCATTTGGTATCAAACGGTCTTGAGACCGTTTGGTCCCAAACGGTCTTGAGACCGTTTGGACTCAAACAGTCTTGAGACCATTTGGTCCAAACCTCTCAAAACTGCATGGACCAAAGAGTCAATCAAGACTTCAACAACACTCAATTCCAATCTATGGAATCTCAACCAATTGGATCATCAACTCAATCATCAATTGAGTCATGAAATCATCCCTTAATTGGAACTTCAATTAGGGTCTGATCTCAATGGAATTAGGGTTTATAAAAGCCAATTAGTGCTTTGAAGTTGATCATCAATCAAGCTACTAATTATGTTTCAATTGATTGCATTGGATCTTCAACCATTGAATTCATGGAACCAATCATCAATTGGACCTATGATCATACTTCAATTGAGTTTAGTAGGTCAACCTTAAACTTATTTGACCCTCAATTGACCCTCACTTGGTCATCAATTAGGGCTTGATTCAATTGGATTAGGGTTTAGAATCGATGATTCAACAACACTCATCAATGCAAGATTGTTCACTTTGAAACTTTTGAACCATCATCCAAATTGGGTATGACCTGACCCCAAACGGTCTTGAGGTCGTTTGGATGACCTCCAAACGGTCTTGAGACCGTTTTCCCATCATATCACTCAAATCCAAGCCATCCAATTAAGGTTTGGATCATGGGATTGATCACCAAATCAGCATTGCATTGCATATCAGCTTGGTACCTTTAGACCTTCAAACACCTAACCATACTCAACCCTAGACCTCCAAACGGTCTTGGGTGACCACTAAACGGTCTTGAGACCGTTTGGATGAGATCCAAACGGTCTTGAGACCGTTTGGCTCATCCAACCTTTGGATTCTAGTGAAATTTCATCAAGGTTTGGTCTATCGAGTTGATCAACAAATCAACACTTAATTGCAATATGATTTGGTACCTTTAGACCTTCAATTGGTCAACTATACTTGACCCCAGACCTCCAAATGGTCTTGGGGTGACCCCCAAATGGTCTAGAGACCGTTTGGGTGATCCCCAAACGGTCTTGAAACCGTTAGGGCTAATCAACCCAAAATCTCCAATTAACTCATTGGAATTTCAGCACTGTTTTCAATTAGGGTTTTCCCAATTGAATAGCCTTCAACTCACGATTCCTTGGGAGTTAATCCCTCCAATTTGGTGAGTCATTAGACCACATAATTAGGAACAGTAATACCAAACGTTAAACCCTTGGTAAACGCACTCAAACGGTCTTGAAACCGTTTGCCCAAAAAGTTCCATTAAATCAGATTGATAATCAGCACTTAATCCAATTAGGTTTCCCTAATTGATTAGCCTTCAACTCACTATTATTTGGGAGTTAATCTCTCAAATTTGGAGGGTCATCAACCAACATAATGATGAACAGGAATCCCAAACGTTCAATGCTTGTTCAACTCACTCAAACGGTCTTGAAACCGTTTTCCCAAACAGGTCAAGTTAATGAGGTTGAAAATCAGCATTTAATTCAATTCGATTTGCCTAATTGATTAGCCTTAAACCTATGATTCCTTTTGATTTAAACCCTAAAATTTGGTGGGTTATCAGCCTACATAATTAGGAACAAAATTCCCAAACGGTCAATGCTTGGTCAACCATCTCAAACGGTTTTGAAACCGTTTTCTTCCAAACGGTTTCAAACCGTTTGCCCTTAAATGGTTTGCTGAAACAGCATAACCAATCAAATTAAAACGATTTGAAGTAGCTATCAAAACCGTTTGGCTTGGTACTTTTCTTTGGATATGAATCTAGTATGATGTAATCATCCCCTTCCTTCGAAAAACCAAGAAAAGCAACCGTTCTTGATGGAAATTGCAGAAAAGAAACAAGAGTGTATCAAATTAAAGAAATCAATCAACAAAGCATAGAGAATTGATTCAATAGCAATGTTTAAGGATTTAAGTTATAAAACCCGCCTCCAATTGAGCTCCAAAGCTCCAAGATCACGTCAAAAATGGTGAATGAAGCTCCCTTCACTATTCCAAGGGTCGTCCTCAAGCTTTGAGTGAAACGAATTGGTTAGGATTGAAGAGGAGATCGAAATAGGAAGGAATCCATAATTTATTTTCGATTTCCACCATGGAATCAAGGACAACGAAGGTTGAGGCTTACCAAAAGGTTGGGGGTCGTCCTCCTGCTCATCCCTAGATCCTTGGTCGGTTTTGCAAGAAAGGGGAAGAAAGAAATCCGAAAAAGCCTTTGTTTGGGCTTGGAAATGACACTTTTATAAGGAAATTGACGAGAGAGAAAATGCCTTATTAAAATGCATTTAATCCCAAAAATAGTACCACCTCTTCCTCCTTGGTTTGCTTGCATACAAAGGCAACTAAAAGCCACCGAACTCCCTTCCATTATCCATGGATTAAGGGTAAAGAAAATAAGCACCTTAATCCATTATAATACTAATATATCTTTTTGTGTGGGAATTCTTTAACTTATAATAAGGTGAGTGGAATTTCACCTCCTTAGGATATTTTCGTTCCTTATCTTGGAAAAAGAACGTCCATACTTATTCAAAATCAACCAATAACATTTTGGTTGAAGACCCTTTAATTAATACAATCATTTTTGCCCTAAATTGAATTAGGGTTTCACTTAAGATTAAATCTTGATTATTTTAATATCAAGATTCTCTCTCCTCCAACTTAATTCAAATGAGATACCCCTCTCATTTTATTTGCTCTTGATGATGACAAGAAACATTAATTACCTTATTGAAGTAGTAATTTGCATATTGAACCCTAGGTTTTGGGTAAATTGCACATTACACCAAAACTAGGTTTTAATGCACATACATTGCTTTTTCAGCTCTTTCTTGGTACTCAGGCTTCCATAAGCCATACCTCTGCATCATATTCACTCTCATGATGCTTCAACACATGAGGAACATATTATCATGCACAATTTGCACTTAAACCCTTTAACTTGGGTAATTTGCACTTTAGTCCAAAACAAACAAAACATTGATCTCAACAATGTTCAAAAAGGACTAGAATTGCAACATAGGTTCCTCTTGAGGCCTAATTACTTATCACAAGATGAGATTAAGAATTTAATCATCATTCTTAATCAAAACACCTAGGGTTAAAGCATAACCCAGGTCAGGGATGTTACAATGTTGTTACAGTTAATTGCACGATTATTGTTTCCCCCACATACCAACTTTATGTTGACTGACGTTTTGTTTGTTGGAATTTTAGGTACAAGTGAAAAGAACAAACAGTAAAGTGGAATATGTGGAATTAAATGTGAATCAAAGTTCAAAGGAGGATTAGTTAGAATAGACTTCATGTGGATAGAAGTAGATATATGAGTTTTTGAAAAAGGTATGAAAAGTTTAATTTTATTACAACCTTTCAGTTTAGTTTGAGTAGAGTTTGATAATTATTACTGATTAATTGTAGAACCTTTGATCTGGAAATTGGGATAACAACTCTGACCTTCTAGTCTCCCTTAATTGGGGGTTACCGGGAGGCGGGGTCGTTACATTTGGTATCAGAGCATACGTTCCTCATTTAAGCTTTAATAATTATTAAATTTTACAAACTCTATAGAACCCAAGGGAGTTATTAGAGGAATTTCTGAAAGACAGAGGTGTCTAGAAAAGGATCACATCTGGGGACTGGCAAGATTTTCCTCTGTACCTCTAGTCAGAATACCAGGACTCCCAGATTAGTGTGACTTCCTGGCCAAAGTCTCAGGATTTGACTCGAAATAAGATACCTTTAGGACTCTCTCATCTTGTTCATCCCTTCTCAACTCAAATGCTATTAAGGATAACAAGGATTAGGGTTTTCTCGCTTTTCCTCACTCTCTTGAGGTATGGGTAAGGTTGATAAGGTTTAAGTAATCCTCCACCAAATTAATGAAAAGTATGTAAATAAGATGTCATGGACATAAGCTTAATAGTTTAAGTGTAAACTAAAGAATAGATACATTCTTAGGTCGTATGACATAAGTTGTCATGCCCTTAGGAGAGACCTAAGGTTAGACCTTCTAGTCAGGAGGATAAGAAAAGAGAGTTAGTCTTGGAGGTAGAGACCTCCATTATAAGTGGAGACCTAGCATATCCTCTGAGAATGATGTTCACCCTAACCCTCAGTGAAGGTTAGAGAGAGATGACATGTTGAGTTAGATGTCATGGTAGACTAGGTGTTTGGATGGACATGCCTTGGATGCCATATGAGCCATGAGAGGTTGGATGACCTAGTACCTTTGGCAACCCAACCCTGGGAAGGGTTGTGTAGGCTAGAATGAAGGATAGCTCCTTCTTTGATGAGGATAGAGAAGAACCCATGGAAACCCCATGAGCTTATATGAGCATGGCATAGTATGCACCCATAATATGACAGTAGTGTGAGCTGTAGATGGAAACCCTGGCTATAAGAGGGGGTTTGTTGGAAAGCTGATGAGATAAACATAAAGGGATAGGGATAACCTTGGGCAAACATAAGTTGAACCTAGGCTTCACACATGTAGGGGTATGTTTGTGAGCTTGATCCACCTCCATGGAGAGAGGGCCTTTAGTATAAGGCTGGTTGTGGAGTTAGCTCTAGAGAGAAAATAGGACCCAAGCAAGAAGGTTGGAAGCCTAGACTCCGAGATATGAGGAAAAGTCGGTATTTGAGGATGATGCAACCTAAGTGTATGATAGTGGTTGCCTCATGCTTGGTCCCTGGAGGCTGATGATATCATGGTTGTTTAGAGAAACCAAACTCTAGAGAGAGGATGATGATTCTGGTACCTATGTGTCTATGGTATAGGGGTTTACCTACAGAGATGAGATAAAGAGTGCCTTAGACCCTAAGGATGTTTAAGTAACCTGTTGTGAGGCTTTATACCTAGTTGGTTGCCCTTGAGGAGGACTCAATTGTGAGGTATTGTTCAAGTTGAAGAATCATGAGAAGTACATGACATACCTTGGACATGTTTGATTTCTGGTTAAGAGGTTGAGCATGTAGTTGGACACCCAAAAGTGAACCTAGGGTTCCTAGGCCTAAGAGGGGAAGTGGTGTACCTGATGCTCCTGATCAGAGTTGAGTTTATGTAGATGCGAGCATGGTACTTCTCATGGTTAGAGGAAAGGGAAACCCTTAAGTTTAAGGTATGATTGATGAACCCCTCACAACAAAGTTGATGACATGGGAAGGTTGATCTTGATCCAATGTTGAGGATGAGAACAAGAGTGACCTATCATGGTTTAATAGGTGGTCTACTTGTGCCTTAGTAGCTTGCTAGGGTTAAGCATGCTCATGTGAATATAAACCCTAAGGTTGTTTGTGACCTTATTGTCAATAGTTTTAGTTTCCTCCCATCCTGGGAGAGGGACCCTTTGGTAGGGTGTATACCAGTCTTGTTGGTTTAAGGTAACCTAAAGAGGTCTTAATAGGATCTTGAGAATCTAAGTGGAAAGTACATGGTATGAGAATGAACCTGTAAGACCCATAGATAACCATCTCTAAGTGCATGTGGATGTGTTACCATGGAGGTAACTGGTATGGGGACTGACCAAGGTAGGCATGTTGCCATGACCCCTATGAAAGGATGAAAGTCAGTCCATGAATGTAGAGAGAGATGATGAAGGCTTGGGTAAGGATCTAAGTTGTACATGTACTATAATAGAATCCTAAGTCTATCCTAGGGTCAGGTAGGGATGAGACTGATGGAAGTAGGAGTTGCCTAATTCCCTAGTTGCACATGACCATAGGGTCGGGAGGTAACAACTATCATTGTCTGAGGGCCATGGGTTAGGAGATTGATCACCTTCATGAACCCATGGGACCCAAAGGGTAGATGAGTAGGGCACTCTCTGGATGCATAAGGGAAGAGGGATGACCCCAAAAGTGCTGACACCCTACAGACCTAGAGGTGATGACCAAGGATTGTGTAGTGACCCAAGTAGGTTCGAGACTAGTTTTCCATGAAAGTAATTTTGATATCATGATGTTTGTGATGTAGAGATATATGTGGCACATTTCAATTTAGATTTGAAGGTGTACTGGAAAGGTGAGACGTACCATCTCTACTCTTCGAACAGGAAGAACTCTGTATTTATACTGCAACCAAATGCTTATTTCCTCTTGTTATGGGAGTGAGAGATAGGACAGTATGCATGCCATACACTAAGGATAAAGATGATGTGAGTTGGAATGTTGCTACGAGGTATGAAGACAGAGATGATAACACACCCTTATGGAGTGAATGATACATGGATGGTTTACAAACATCAAGAGGAATAAGGTAGTCATCTTGTGAGGATTTCTTATCATGAGCTATGTGGAATTTGCAAGTTATGCAAGGTTGAGTTCGAAAACCAAGAGAATAAGCTCAGAGTTTTCTACATGGAGATGTATGTCTTTGACATTACCTAATACCTAAGGATGTGAAGTGGTAATGGATTCTCTAGTTAAGATATATCTGCCTAGTTTGGCTAGATGCTAGAAAAGGTTGATAGGCTAACCCTATGTTTGGAAAGGAGATGTGTTTGGCTAACACTCAGATGTAACGAGATCTGTTGAACAAGTTAGTGGTTGTTTGGTTAACCAACCTAGGAATTGACGTGATAAAAGATTGGTTGTAGAACCTCATATGTACTTCTCTGGAGGAGAAGGTGATGAAACCCCGATTAGAGTGGTTTAGGGTTTCCAAGGAATCAATCTTGAGGAATCATGACATATAAGAGATCATGATTTTAAGATCACCATACATCATGGTACTATGAAGATAGTAAGTGACAATAGTACTTTGGATGCTTAAGATGAAGTTTCATGTGACATGTGGCCATGCAAGCCGGGAGGTGAAAGATGAACACCAGTAACCCTGTGCATTGATATAAAGGATAAAGAGTTCCCAAGAGGGAATGGGAGTTCATCACTATGGATGTTGTAAGTCTCCCCTAGACCAAGGAAGGTCAAAAAGAAAAATGGGTTATGGTAGATCGCCTTACCTAGATGACACGAGAAAGAAAAGAGTATTGTCAAGGGACATAGTCAGTTGAACTACATATGAGAGAGATGGTTCAACTACACTATGATGCGAGATTCACTTCCATAAGGTGGAAGTAGGTACATGAAGAACTCGATGTTAGTATCGCTTATCACCCCTAACTAATGGTTAGTATGATCCAGACTAGAGGGTCTGATGAGAGCATGTGTGCTCATTCAGGGTGATATCTAGAGACAGTTCTTGTCTTCGGTAGATGTGATGAGAACCACCATAGACAGTATCGGGATGTAAAGAAGCTCTACAAGGGAGGTTGTGTCGGTCACCACTTCATTAATATGATGTTGGTGAAGGGACCTCACGAAGGTCAGAAGAGGACCACAGTGTGTGCAGATGAAGTCGCTTTGATCATGCAATGGATGAAAGGAGCCCACGGATGACATGAGTCGTAAGCTGATGCAAAGTAGACTGACATGCAGTTCACTGTGGGGAAATATGTGACATGAAAATATGACCCCTCTAAGTTATAAATAAGAGAGCTGAGTCCCCGATGCATAAGTTCTTTTGAGATGGATTGGTGGAGAAGGTTAAGTTTGATCTTACCCCTTAGGATAAAGTAATGTGTGATGAGTTCCAGGTGTCCAATTTAGAGCACTATGTAAGGTACCCAGGCCATGTGATGAGCAACAAACCTAGTGAGCCCCAAGGGAGACTAAAATGACCTGAGTCACCTGTGAGATTTATAGATGCCAAGCTGAAAGAAACTCAAAGAAAAGAATATGTGATGATAAAGGTTCTTTGGAAGCACTATGGATAAGGTAAAGCCACATAGGGGCCAATGATGGACATGGAAAAGTCTTATCCTGAATTGTTTGTTTGCTTGATGGAATTTTGAGGACAAAATTCTTATAAGAGGGGAAGGATGTTACAACCCCAAATTTTGGGTTCATTTGTTGTGAAATGTAATTTCTCATATTAAAGATATTTGGATAAATAAAGATACAATTTGTTTTGAATAAATGGATTTCGTTTACAATAGCCTTGATGATTGTGTTGTGGGCTTTATTGGCTATTGGGCCCAATAACAAGGAAATTCAATTAGTAAATGAATAATTGAGTTTTTGAGAAAAGAAAAATGTGGAAACCTCTAGAAGGAAAAATAATGTAATCCAAAGGTGAATTTCATGCCTCTTGGGTTCCTTGGGTCCCAAGGAGTCCAAAGTTGCAAAGAAAAATGCAATAAGAAAAGAAAAGATCAATTAAGTATTTCTTTATTAAGAAAGAAATTGAAAACAATGCAAAATGTGGGAAATAAATGGAAAGAGGTATAATTGAGTTATCCTTGGTGGAATTTCGTATCCCAAGGATTCCTAATGATAAAAGGAGTCCCAATGAAGAAAAAGAAAGAGAAAAATACCAATAATAGAAAATAAGAAGATAATGTGAATACATAATTAATGGATTATGTAGTATAGTTAAAAAGGAAGTATTTTCTACTTAAGGAAATATAAATTTCATGACCAATGATTAAAAAGCAAGTATAAAGGGAATAAAAGAGGCAATTTTTGAAATTCTAATATCTAAATAATAATGAATATCCAAGGAGAGAGAAAGAGACTTGCTTCTCATTGAAGGAATAGGATTCCTAATAGGAGAGGACGTGTTTCCTCTTAGATGGTCATCTTAGGGTGAGGATACCCTCCCCTATATAATGGGAAGAGCCTCTGGCTCAAGTTGAAGAGAAATCCCACGTATCTCTCTCCCTCTTCTCCTTTGTTTTCTTATTTCAACCCTAACAAAGAGGGTATAGTCCTAAACCCTATGAATCCCTCCTCTCTTTCCTATTACCCACAACCTATATAAGGACATAAGGCGAGGATGAGAGGAGTCAATCAGACCCTGTTGCATGGCCCAAGCCATCGACTACATCCAACAAACTCCAACATGTTTTCTTCCTCTCACACCGGATCAAGTAAGAGTGAGTGCAACCCCTCGAGCAACATGGAGCTGCAGAAGGGAGTACGAAGGAGGCCGGATGCTCCCACATCACTGGGGACAGGCTCAGTCGACGTCTCCCTGCTCTCACCTCGTGCAACACCTTCAGGAGGTCTACACCCTCGCTACGGGTCGCAGGCCCAATGCCCTTGAACCCGACCATCTTGACCACGGGTCAAGGCCTTGGCAGGCACGTCAGAGGGCGGCGAGGGCATGGTGATGGTTCTCAGTGACCTCCTGTCCTTGGGGAGGAGGAGATAGACCCCCGTAGATGGCTGCAGTCGATGGCAGCGCAAGGAATCGTGGGTACGAGACGAATATGAGAGTTTGAATGGAAATATCCCCGAGGCATAATGAGGTCGGACATCGTGCGAGGGGCAAAAGTGACCTTTCGTTATGTTTTAAGTCGGCCTGGCTAGTGCTGGGGAGAAAGGCATGCATTGGATGACGTGTTAGCCTCTCATTGGCTGTGGTAAGTAATTTCTTACAAAAATCATTTATAATTATTGGTAGCTGCATGTTTCTATTATTGGTAGCTCCAATGGAAACATGAAAAATATGAAAATTGATCAAGAGAAAGCGTAGAATCCAATAAAAATACTTTGAAAGCCTGATTTCGTTCCTATTTGGAAAAGTGTGCTAATCTAATGAAAAGTTCTTAGGGATTAGATTAGAAACCCTAATTGAACATCATGGTTAAGTTCATGATACTTAATTGATGAAATTAGGTAATAACAACCTGTTGAAACGTTAATGATGAACTTGAACTTGATATAGATGAATTTTTTCATGGTTTAGGATTTTATACCAATTATGAACGATTAAGCAGTTCGAAACCCTAATTTAGGGTAAAAGAGGAGAAGATCATATTTAATTTGAATAATGTGAAAATATGTTGTTAAATGATGGTTCTAAGCTCTTTCAAGTATAAAAGCTCCTAACTATGGATGAAAACCATTAATTTGATAATTAGGGTTTTCTAGTGGATTAATATGAAATTAATGATAAATAGAGTTCATATGTGAATTAGATCATAATGAACTATGAATTGATAATTTGAAAGGAACCAAAGATGATAATTGGTACTAATGATCTTTTTATGAATTAGAAGGATAAAAATGGTAGCTTTAATGTAAAAGAGGCTTAATGGACTTATTTAATGGTTAATTATGCCTTTAATTCGAAGCTTAGGATTAGATGTTGAGATAATTAGGGTTTATGATCAATTGCATTAAATTTGGTTTAAAATAGTAAAAGATGAAGGGAAACCCTAATTGCAATGGAAACCCTAAAAGTGGACTAGAAACCCTAGGAAGCGAGCTAGGTTTAGTAGATCTTGATAGCATGATTAATAAAAGGAAATTGTATGATTATTTCAGGATCTTGATATGTGTGCTTGCTTGCTTGGATTTCTTACTTGCATGGAATATTTCTATCTCAAATCATCCAATCAGGTATGTGGTTACGCTTATGAATAATCATTTAAGTTTCACGGTGTTTTCCGAACGTTTTTATCGGTTTCTTGAAAATAACTGATTGGATGACATTTATTTCATGCAACTATAATGTGACTATGATTATCACCATAAATGTGCATACATGACTGGCTCAGATCCTGGTCCACCTTTGTGGCTTTGCAAAGGCTAAAAAGGGTAACCTAGAGCAATTTCTAGGTTATCAAGAGTCAGTGATTGGGCTACCTACGTGTAGTACCATGCAACTCTTTAGCACACCATGAGTTAAGGAGTGGGCTACCTACAGATAGTGCCATGTGACTCAACCCTAGAAACTGATTCACCTGTTAGGTAGAATCATGAGGGGTTAAATGGGGATCTACCATAAGGAAGGTAGCATCCAGGTCCACTGCAGGGACAACGTAGAGGTTAGGGTATGTGAGGATTGAGTAGTTATGTTGAAAACGTAAAGTTGATTGTTAAATCATACTTGACTGTAATATGTTGTTACTGTTAATTGCACGATTATTGTTTCCCCCACATACCAACTTTATGATGACCAACATTTTGTTTGTCAACATTTTAGGTACAAGTGAGAAGAACAAATAGTAAAGTGGCATATGTGGAATTAAATGTGAATCAAAGTTGAAAGGAGGATTAGTTAGAATAGACTCCATGTGGATAGAAGTAGATATCCGAGTTTTTGAAAAAGGTATGAAAAGTTTTAATTTTATTACAGCCTTTCTGTTTAGTTTGAGTAGTGTTTGATAAATATTACTGATTACTTGTAGAACCTTTGATCCAAAAATTGGGATAACGGCTCTGGCCTTATGGTCTCCCTTAATTGGGGGTTACCGAGAGGCGGAGTCATTACACTTACCCCATAGTGAGGTATCATGTATGACGTTCCATATGTCTAATATAAAGAACTATGTGAAGGACCCCAACCATGTACTGAACATTAAACTCATTGAACTTCAAGGGAGGCTGACATACCCTGAGTCACCTATGAGGGTACTGGATACCATGGTGAAGGAGCTCAGGAGTAGAAAGATAGAAATGGTAAAGGTTCTTTGGAAGAACCATGGAGAGGATGAAGCCACATGGGAGATAAAGAAGGACATGGAAAAGTCTTATCCTAAGATGATTGCTTGATTAGTAGAATTTTGAGGGAAAAATTACTATAAGAGGGGAAGGATGTTATAACCTCAATTTTACTTATATTGATTGAAATGCAATTTTTTAGAATAAAAGGAATTTTAGTGGAAAATTGTGTGATTTGTCTTCAAAGAATGTATTCTTTTGCAAAATTTTCCTTGGATGTATGATTTCGTGGTTTATACTATTTTGATGAATCCCATAATGATAAAAGGATAAAAGAATATCCTATAATAAGTAAAGGGAAAAAGGAATAAAAGTTAATTGTGAATATTTGAGAATTTTGTATAATTATCTAGAAAGTGGTATGGATGATCACAATGAATTAGTTTTCAGTTCCTTTTGGTTTTTATTGAGAAAGGAAATCCAAATAAAGAAAATAGAAGGGAAAGAAAGAGAAAATATGAATTTTAATTACATAATATATACCTTTTGAGTGGATGACTTGCACATGAAGAAAAAAGGTTATTCCTTTTGAGTTTTGGTCTCAAATTATATACAGATGAGGATTAAGTCATTAGAGACTTTCCCTTGTGAGATATGTATTTTACTAAAATCCATAAAGTGTGAATAATAGATTGAAAAGTATTAAATGTCACACCATTTTGATTTATATTGGTAATCTTTTAAATAGCGAGTGTGATATGAACCATCAGATGCAAGTTCCATTGGTGCACACTCTCTCCTAGCTCGCGACGGATCTGGAAATAGGGAACAATAAGGGCATGCATTCTTGAGGAGATTTTTCTCTGCCTCGATCATCTCAGCACTAAATACCTTTCCCTTTGGATTCATGAGAGAAAATTGAACCCACTTACCCTAGAATTCACCAAGGTTCGTGGTTCCTAGGAGATTCACTTAATCTCCTTGATTCAGGAGAGACAATTGAACCCATTTACCCTAGATTTCACCTAGGTTCATGGCTTCTAGCATATTCACTTAATCTCCATGTACCCTACTTCCATATCTAGTATAAATTGGGGCTTAGACCCCCTCTACAAACCATCTAAGTGCTCACGAGGATTGCATGGAGCTTCTAGAACTCACCTCTACATGTGATTTTTTCCCTCTTCCTTCCTACTCTTCGATCTTCTCCTATTGTTAGGCCCAAAATCTCCCTCAGCGCCCTAGCCAGTCATGTGATCATCGGGGCAATTGGGACTGCCGTTGAGTTTGCCAAGGAAGGGAAAAGAGGATGGTGCTCTCAGTCCACTAGTTGGTACTCTCATTGCTGGAGTCAACCCATCAGTTGACCAACCTACTTGCAAAGAGGAACGAGCAAAGGTAGAAGACGAGTGGGAGTAGAAGTACTCCTTTGCCCTCACGCGTGCTCTGGAGGTAAGGGTTTTCCAGTCTTTTTATCATCTTTTCTCTCTTAAGTTGGATATGGTAGCCGCGAGCAGGCCACTGACTTGGCAAGTGCTGATAGGCCATCCCAGGCAAGTTGATAGGGGTGGGGGCTTGAGACTCTCTGCCTAGGTGGTAAGCTCCTATTGGCCTAAAATGATTTCTTTAGAAAAATCACAACTAATTGTAGATTTATCCAATGGGAACATGTAATATATGGATTTTGATGAGAAAAATATGTAGAATCCATTAAAAATGAAATCAAGGTCTAACTTTGCTTGCAACTAGAAAAGTATGTAAATGTTCTATCTTTAATGGTTTTAAGTATTTTAAAAATGTAAGTTTTGAACATTAATGGATCGAATGATGCTCCCTGACTATTAAAAGCAAAGTTTAGACTTTTGACATAAAAAGGATGGATTAGATCTAATTAGATGATATTTGTTCATAATTTTCTTAATTAGGATTCCATGATTATAAAAGTGCATTATTGGACTTAAAAACCCTAATTTAGATATTTATGATGTTTAATGGATTTAAATGTGGAAATCAATCAAGAGGATATGAAAATGATATTCTTCAACTAATTTGTAGATAAAGATTCTTAATTTGGATAAATTAAGTAATAATGGGTTTTATGAGTGGAAAAGTGCTTTTAGGGTTTGCTAACCTAAAAAGGGTAAAATTGGTAAGTGAAAATTTGGGAACCCTAAGGAATCCCTAATAAGGATTAGAAACCCTAGAGTGGAATCCCAAGTCAATAAAAGATATTTGGATGCAATTATAACAATTAGGTGTTATAAATAATTTTTTGGATCAAGTTGCTTAATTTATTACTTGTCTTGGTTAATTGGACTTGTTGGTTGGATTAGCTATCTTGCTTGGTTTTGAGACTTCCAGATCAGGTATGTGGTTATGCTTATGACTAAATTGCTCTAGTTTCATAGTGATTTCCAAGGTTTTACTGATTTCTTGAAATGAAATGTTTGGATGAATTTTATTTTCTATAATATATAAAGTGACTATGACTATGATAAAGTATGCTTATAACTTTCTCAAACTCACCATACCAACTCTGGATGTTGGAATGAAAGGAAATGATACGTCATGGCTAGGACCAAAGACCAGAACCCAGATTGGGAAGGTCACACAAGGTCAGACCAGGCCCTATATTGGGAAGGTCCCATGAGATCATACCAAACCCCAGATTGGGAACACCAACTAGGCACCTAGGCTCCAGATTAAGAAGGTGGCCTTTTTGTCCACTACATGGACAAGACCCTAGAAGGGTATACTAGAGGTTGAGTAAAAATTATTGAGAGTTTATAAAGAAAACATAAATTTTGTTTCGTAACAAATAGTTGTTGTAGTTTTGTTGTTACAATTATATGCAAACTTTTGGTTTTCCTCCACATACTAGTCTAACTTGTTATACTGATTGATGTTTTGTTTGTTGGAATTTTAGGGTATATGTAGTTAGGTCTACAAGCTTAATGGAAAGTGGATGTTTAGTAAAAAGTGACATTGAAAAAGAAAAAGGATAAATAATGTATGAATGATTACAATTAGCTAGTTCTTTCCTTGGGTAAAGTTCTGAAATCCTATTTTTGAAAGGTATGTGAAAAGAAATTAATTTTATACCCTACATTAAGCTTTGTTGTGGTAGAATTTATAAATTATTGTTTATTATTTGCAAAAACATATGATCCTATTTGGGATAACAACTCTAGCTTCTTGGCCTTCCTTAATTGGGGGTTGTCGGGATGTGGGGTCGTTACATGAGACCTGGTTTCACCATTAGTTTTGGTATTCCTGGACCACCATTGGTTGTGGTGTGTAGGACCACCACATGTTGTGACACTTTGTGTCGCCATCTGATGACATGGTCATCACTACCTTCGGTTGACACCATCAAGTGTTTCAACTACTATCACCATCAGTTGATGACATCTTTAGAGCACTAAACCATAGAGTGTTGAGCTTCCAAAAGAGTCCAAAAATAAACTAAGGGTGACTATCAGTTGACACCATCGATTGTCAACAAAACAACACTAAAAGACAACTCCATCGGATCTAGTAAGGAGAAACCATCAGTTCTTGTATAAGGTTTGATAATAGTCGACAACCCTAAGTGTAAGCCATCATTTGAGAGGTACTAAGAATAATGGTTTGACATGTAAGAAAGAAAGAATCCATTCTATACCTTTGGAAGGTGGTACACATGGTTTTAGGTGGATCTAGAGTTAGAAACTAATCAAGGAACAACATGAAAATCAAAACTCTAGGCAAAGATATTTTGAATATGCTTAGATATTCATTTAGGATCAAGAACTTGAAATAGCAATCTAGTAGTGAGTAATAAATGTGAGGATGGTTATTCAACACGCCTATAGTAAGAAGACCAAGCTCAAACAGAAAACAAAGTTGAGCTCAAAAGGTAGAAAACCCTAGTTTTAGATCTAAATTCGGCCAACTAGCTCTTTCTCCACAAGGGAAGCAAACCCTGGGTCAAGAGAGCAAGAAAGATAGGTTCTTTAAGATTTAAAGCAAGTTCTACCATGAGAAACCAAGGTTCCATCCTAGAAGAAGGTAGGAGGAATAAGAACAGTAAGAGAAATGAAGAAGAGAAGGAGAAACTCACTAGCTTAGGTCAAGAACACCTAAAGTGTAATACCCCTGACCTAGGTTATGAGGTAACCCTATTTGTTTTGGCTAAGTAAGTTGCTTAGAAATTTAATATAATCCTCTGAGGAGTTTTCTTATCATGTGACACACTTATGTTTCAAATTTGGTCCTGATTGAATGTTGTTTGAGCAATGTTCCTTTATTTTGGACCAAAGTGAAATTTGCCCAAGATAAGGTGTTACATTGCAATATGCCACATGTTGAATGTGTTCTAAAGTGTTTTAGTATCATAAGAGAGAGAATGATGCTAAGTAGTGGCTTGTGGAAAGCCTAAATCCCAAATTATAACTTGTTTAAACAATGCTAGTACTATGTGCACCAATTTTGGAACAATTTGTAATTTACCCAATGTATGGGGTTGAAATGAAAAAATACCACCTCTAGAGTGTCCCTACTCCCTATATGTATCTTTTAGAGGAAATAGAAATATGGAGACGTTATGTTTGAATCATCTTTGAATGATGATACTCCAGGTGATGAATAAACCAAGGAAGAATTAAAGGTAAAGTTTTATATATGTGTTGCATCGAGTTATGGACTTGATATAGGACTCCTATCAGCAAAGAAGCCATAGTAGAAGCCTCCTATTGGTTTTTTGAGCCTTGGAAAAGGCCATGACGGGAAAGGCACCTCAAGGGGGGTGGCCCATTGTAACATCCCTGACCTGGGTTATGAACTAACCCCAGGTGTTTTTCTTAATCATGTGATTAAATGCTTGTGGTTATCTGTTGATAATGTAATTAAAGCTTCTGAGGAATATATATTTCCCTTTCTGTCCTCTTGAACAATGTTGTAATATTGTTTTGTAATACAGAGACCTATGCGCAAATTATCCAATTAAAAGGGGTTAACTTGCAAATTGCACATGTTAAGATGTTCCTTTAGTGTTGAGACATCATAAGAGTGAATGTGATGAAGTGTGATTGGTTCCCCAAGCTTGGGCACTGAGATGCAGCTTGTGGGGCAATCCTTGTGCTTAAAACTCTAATTTTGGTGTAAAGTGCAATTTACCCAAAATGAGGGATGAAACTTGTAAAATACACCTTTTAGAGTATATTTATGACTCTTGGCATCATTTAGAGTAAGAATGATGAATAGGACACTTCAATTGAATAATGAAATAAGAATTATAACCCTTATAAATTAAATAATCAAGTTATAAGCCTAATAACCCTTCTATATGTGCAACTTAGTAAAAAGTTGGCTTTCTTCACCTTTAGACCTTGGGTTTAATATGCGTTTTTCTTAAGTATGGAAGGGAGAAACGTGGCTTAGAATAAGGTAAGGACCTAGATGATAAATGGAGAAACAAGTTGTCCTTATGTTGGAATTTCACCCAAAGTATATATACACCTTTTCTCACTTAGCAAGGATCGTTTCCTTCACTTCCCTTCTTATCCCCTTGCTTAGACCGACTTAGGACAGATCTCTGGAGCAGAGGAGGACGGATAAGGAGTTCTAGGTAAGCTTTGGTCATCTTCTTGCTCGGATTCATGGAGGAATTCATGGTGCAAGGTTGGTTTTATGGTCTTCCTTACTTGTTTCCTCTTTCTAGCCATCTTTTCCCAACCTTTCCTTGGAGAAACACCCTTGGCCGACCTGTGGAGCTCAAGACACCATTAAAGGCTTTAAGCTTGGAAGCTTGGAGCTCAAGGAACGACCTTAAGGTGGGTTTTATAACTCTAAACCTTTTTCTTTCTTATGCATATCTTTGTTCTTGCAATCAGTACTTATTTCTTCTTCTTTCCCACTCTTCCTTGCTTTCTTGCAACTAAAACCACGAATAACAGACCTTGATCTGGAGGTAGAAGAATATGGGCGTGATTACCAATGTTAATTTATTAAACGGTCTTGTTTTTCCCCCCTTTGGACAAACGGTTTGGGGCAAACGGTTTGCAAAACCGTTTGAAGGGCAAACAGTTTCACAAGGTCAGTTGGAGAAAACGGTCTCCAAAACCGTTTGAGGGTGTTGAACAAGCGTTGACCATTTGGGATTTCTGTTCAAAATTATTTAGGCTAATGACCCACCAAATTTTAGGGGTTAACTCCAAAGAAATCGTAGGTTGAAGGCCAATCAATTAGGCAAATCGAATTGCATTAAATGCTGATTTTCAGTCTGATTAACTTGAACTTTTTGGCAAAACGGTCTCAAGACCGTTTGAGTGCGTTGACCAAGCATTGAAAGTTTGGTATTACTGTTTCTAATGATGTGGTATAATGACCTACCAAATTTTATAGGTTAACTCCCAAGGAATCATGAGTTAAAGGCTAAACAATTAGGTAATTGAATTGAATTAAGTGCTGATTTTCCAATATGATTAATTGAACTTTTTGGGAAAACGGTCTCAAGACCGTTTGAGGGCGTTGACCGTTAGGGATTCCTGTTCATAATTATGTTGGTTAATAACCCTCCAAATTTTAGGGATTAACTCTAAAGGAATCGTGAGTTGAAGGCTAATCAATTATGTAAACCCTAATTGGATTAAGTGCTGACTTTCAACTTGATTGATATGACTTTTTGGGTTTTCTTGCCCAAACGGTCTCACGACCATTTGGGGATCACCCAAACGGTCTCAAGACCGTTTGGAGGTCACCCAAGACCGTTTGGAGGTCTAGGGTTGGATATGGTTAAGTGTTTGAAGGACAAAAGATATGGTGTTAACCCTAATCGATTAAGTGTTGGATTTGCATTGAATTGAATTGATTGTTTGGGGTTGATTTGCCCAAACGGTCTCAAGACCATTTGGGGATCACCCAAACGGTCTCAATACCGTTTGGGTATCACCCAAGACCGTTTGGAGGTCTGGGGTCAAGTATAGCTGATCAATTGAAGGTCCAAAGGTACCAATCATATTGCAATTAAGTGCTGAATTGTTGATCAACTCGATAGACCAATCCTTGATGATTTTTCACTAGAATCCAAAGGATGGATGGGCCAAACGGTCTCAAGACCGTTTGTAGCTCATACAAACGGTCTCAAGACCATTTGGTGGTCACCCAAGACCGTTTGGAGGTCTAGGGTTGAGTATGGTTAGGTGTTTAAAGGTCTAAAGGTACCAAGTTGATATACAATGCAATGTTGATTTGGTGATCAATCCAATGATTCAAACCTTAATTGATTGACTTGGATTTTGATGATATGATGGGAAAACGGTCTCAAGACCGTTTGAAGGTCATCCAAACAACCTCAAGAGCGTTTGGGGTCAGGTCATACCCAATTTGGATGATGTTTCTATGGTTTCAAAGTAACTAGTCTTACATTGATTAGTAGTATTGAAGGATCATCGATTCCAAACCCTAATTCAATTGAATCAAACCCTAATTGATGAATGATTGAGGCGTAATTAACGGTCAAATCAGTCGAAGGTTGACCTATTAAACTCAATTGAGGTATGAGTATAGGTCCAATTGATGTTTGGTTCCATGAATTCAATGATTGAAGTAATCAACATTGGAAACCCTAATTCAATTGGATACCTTATGTAATGGAGGTCCAATGTGATTAAATCTTTGGGAATTAATATGATGAATGTTCTATTGATCCAATAATGATTAGTAATGATAATCAATGAAGGTATGCAGGTTGAAACCCTAATAATACATAAGTGATTAGAACCAATTAAAGGGAGAATTCTTAATTGTTTATAGGGTTAATAGCTTGATACACTATGTTAACCATGTTCCTGAATCATTTTATGCTTAATGCCTTGAAGGCTTAGATGGTTCAATGGTTGTTTAATCTAAACCCTAATGATACCTAAAGACATTAAGGGGTTAAGTGATTAGTAGATTGACCCATGTTATGATTATTAAAGAAGATTACCAAGGTACCCTTGAAGGGTTCAAGTAGATAACAACCCTTGATCAAGCAAACCCTAATGATTATAATGGGTTGACTTAATCTATGTTAATCAAAGATGACTTGACCTAATCTAACCTAGAGTGATTTAAACATCATCTAGTATTAAGAAGAGAGAGAAAGCTCCTAATATGAATGAGAATCAAGTAACATACTTTCAATATGTAAGAATGTACATGATTAGGGTATGATCCATCAAGGTAAGATCATGGAAATCCTAATTATAATGATTAATAAATCTTAACCTAATTTGAGGGCATCAATGATGATAATTTTCATTTATAATGATGCTATGAGCTCAATTAACTATGAAGTGAATAGTAAACCCTAATTCTAGGGTAATAACATGTAACGTGAATAGTAAACCCTAATTTAGGGTGATCTAATAAATGGAGTAATTCAGGGTTATGCCTTTGAGTAAGAAACCCTAATTACAAGTTGTAATATGAGAAATCTTTATGCCTCGAGAGCTAAGAGGTTCTATAACCCTATGTTCAAGTAAAAGAATACAAACCCTAACTAATGAAGGATGGGGTTTGTTAACCCTAGTCCTGGGTTATGCTTCCAAGTATGAAACCCTGTGAACTAATTACAATATAAGAATTCTTATGCCTTATAAGACAAAGGGATTCAATAACCTTAATTGAGTGGGGTAAACCCTAACTCTACTTATGCTTTTAAGCATGAATCTTCATGATTAAAGTATGAGATGAGGAATAATTATTCCTAATCATAAAGAAAGGGATTGAATAACCCTAATTGATGTAAATAAGGGAACCTAGCCTTAGTGTAAGCATGAAGGTACTATTCCCGAATTGAAAGGTTAATTCTGCTTTATAAATTGCTGATCTGGAAATGAAATGTTTGTTGTTGTCAATTGAATTAACCATGCAGGTTCTTATAAAAGGATGATTATATCCAGGTAAAGGTTATGATATCATATTCATTGGAAGCAAGTTATTAGCTTTGTGAATAGTGATATACCATGTTGCCTAGTTAAGTGACATCATATAAGATTGATAGGCTGTGAGAGCCATGAGTAACATCAAGGCCATGCTAATAAGATGACTTATGATGAATTAAGGGTTTGAATACCCTATTCTTGAATCATAGTAATGAAATGGTTAAGAAATGATATCCAATTGATAATTGATGTGAGTTAGACTTGATACATTTAGTATTCTACTTTTATAGCTGTTGTTCTAATGATTAATGCTTGGAAACATGCTTGATGCTAAAAGAATGCTAGAATGTACCTAACTAATCAAGTATAATCATATCATGTAGAGCCTTGACCATAGATCCATCATTGTCAGAGACCAAATGATAGTGAAATAGGTTTTCCTAAGGGAACTCCTGGAGCATATACTTTTGAGTATATGGGGGTATATGGATGCGAATATCCTTACGTCCTAGTATAGGAATTGATGTAGATGTACTTTAATCTTTCAACCCTTCACTATATATTCATACCGGGTGATGTACCACAAATATCCCGAACAAATTACTAATACCGCATCGATGATAGATAAACAAGAAATCTTTCGATGATGATGAGAGTTTAGAACTCCACTGTAACTCTATAGCGAATTTTCTAGAATACCCTGGATAGCTACTACAGCAGAGACACAAGATGTCCTGCAAGTAAATCCTCTTACTGACTGAGGAAGATGAGGTCATAAGAATCCAGCTCTTTTGATGACCTATGTATGGTACTGACGCGATTTTTATAAATGGTCGGTTGGAGTATGAGAGGTATACCTCATCTCCGCAGGGCATAATGATGTTTGAAAAATATAATCAGTCGTATAGTATAACTGCTTAGGTTGTACTACGAGAAACAATGATTGATGTTACATTGTTGACTTTAATAGTCTGTTCAAGTTTCTAGAATACATGTTTTACATATGCTTTAATGAGGTGATTGCTTAAGTAAATGTTGTTTTACTTATTACCAAACCTGCTATTGATATTTTCAGTTACTTTGCTTCTGTTATTCCATATACGCTATAACAAAGCCTCTGGCGGAGAGTTATAACTCTCTCTGGGACAATTATTTAAATTGTCTCACTTCCGTGGGATTCTACTTTTTAGGTAGACACCGAGTACGAAGGAATCCATTTAAGAATGAGCAAAAACAACATCAACAGCATCAGGGGCAGTAGTGAATCTCAGGTGGAGATACTAACTATCTAGTCTTGTAGATAGTGTGTCTTATGTCGTCTCTATACTCTCAGGTCCTAGGAGTCAGTATATCTGAGATTTTGGCATGATGCCTCGAGATTTTGTATCTTACCTTGTACAGTTAACAAGGTGGGTTTTGTTGTAATGCTCGAGATGTGTTTACTACAGAGATGTATCAATAGATCAGTTTGTAAATGACCTATCATGTTGTTTATGAAAGAGTTTTTATCTTTCGAAGATCTCTTTACAAAAGTTTTAAATGTTTAGTGATATTTGATAATTCCGCTGCTAATCGCTTCCGCATTCGTTAATTTGATTGTCAGTTTGGTGTTGGTCGTTTCAAGTGGTATCAGAGCTCTAGGTTCGCTGAGTCTACAGAGACATAGGACTTAGGTAGTAGAGTCTGTTCTAAGTGTCCTCCAGTGTATCTGATGGTAACTTCTGCTCACATAGGAGGAGAAGAACTTGAAGGTGACTGGATCGGATTAGGAGTTGGCTGTTGTGGCATCCAACTTATAAAACATGAGATTAACTAAGCAGAAGCGAATCATTTATAGTGGATTACTGAAAATCGCTAAAAATTAAAACTTTTTGCAAAGAGATCCAATTATAGGAAACTCTTACAACAAAAACCATAGTATTACATTTACATCCTTATTTGTAGTTACACTCCATGTAACATCTCTTCTCGAGGATTTCATACAACTGTTGCTTTACTCTACTATACAAAAGCAACATAAAACCTCGAGGCATTTAAGAAAAAATCTCAAGTTGATGATAAAAGCACTATCCACTGACTCCGAGGACCTGAGAGTACAGAGACGACACATAAGACTACTAACTATATAAAACTTGGCAGCCAGTGCCTCCACCTGAGTCATCACTGCTGTTTCTGATACTGTTGCTGCTTTCCTTTTCCTGCAAAAGAGTCTCTGCTTCTTTGTCCGCATCCACCTAAAAATGTTAGATCCCACGGGGGTGAGACAATTGAAAATTGTCCCAGCGGGAGATATAACTCTCTGCCAAAACATTGTTGTTGCAGATTATCATATTAAAATTGAACAGGAGTTCTTACATATCGACAGCAACATTATTCATTGTATGAACATAGAAAGATAATCTCCTTTCCTAAGGAGAACATTGTATCTACTCATGGTAGATTCATAATCCATTTATCTAATTGCAAGGAATGTAAAGAGATATGAATAACATTTATCAACTGACATTGCATAAAAGAAGTATAACATCAGCCAATGAATTTTCGTATTCAATCCTATAGCAAACATGATAAACGGCTGATTACATTTTTACAATCACACTTATGCCCTGAGGAGATGAGGTATATCGCTCATGCTCCAACCGACCACTGTGAAGTCAAAATCGGTACCATATAAGGTCAAAGGTAGAGCCGGCTACCAAGACCTCCCATATCTCAGTCAGCGTGAGATTACATACAGGACATCTTGTGTCTCTGCTACATTATAGCTTTCCAGGGTATACTGGCAACTTCGCTATCAGAGTTACAGTGGCGTGGTGCACTCTCTTCGCGATCGTGAGATTTCATGTTTATCTCCATCGATCCGACATTTTCATTATTGGATGATGTGTACATCATCTTCCCAATCATCGGGGGATTAGTGATACATCCTTCCCGGAATATATAATGAAGGATTGTGGGATCTCGTGTTTATCTACCACCAATCCTACATTAGGGCGTAAGGTATTCGCGCCCATCACCCCCACATACTCAAAAGTATGCCCTCCGGGTTTTTCCGCGGAGCACCCGTTTCACCATCACCAGTATGCTGACGATGATGGATCTATGGTCAGGGCTCTACATGATATGATTTTACTTGATTAATTAAGTACATTGTCATGTTCTTTTAGCATCAATCAAGTTCTCAAACATATTTTATTCAGACAAATGCTATAAAGAAACATGTACTATTTTCATCATTCACTTCTCATTCTTTATGAGGCATTGGGATCTCAGTCCCTCATTTCAATACTGGGATTTCTCATCCCTCAACCACATCATTATGATGCTTATCAAATCTGGGTATTCATACCCTCAATTCATCATGTCACTGTTACCATTTTCTAGGTAACTATTATCTCTAGGTCCTTAGACCGAGGTATGTATGATACTTGTTACACAAGTATCTCACATGTCTCTCAAAGCCTATTAAATGTTTTTTCACCTTTCACTAGACAAAAAAAACTTATTCATGAGACTCATAAGGTCCACATACCTTTTGTTAATTTTGCTAAGCAACAACAACATTAGGCACATAAGGCCGTTCAGCATATTTGTTATATGAATGTCATAGCTCAGGTCTGTCTATGCTCTTCATCTCATGATGTCTACATGATTAATAGACATGATAACAACCACACAAGTTATTGACCACATCATGTGATACATTAGTAACACCACTATCCTTTATCAGGATTACGGTTTACCACCAAATAGAGCTTTTCACTCCCTTTACCCAAAATTAGGGTTAGGGTTTCCCAACTGACATTAATTAGGGTTTTATGCTCATGTAGCTAGATCAACCCTAATGTATTGCTCCACACTTCTAGGAGCATTCAAAGATATCATAAGTGTATGTTTATGATCACCATTCTCATCATATATCATTAATGATCGTCAATACAAGGTACAAGTTCAGTTCTCTTTCTTATTATGGTATGATTACCTCATACCCATTAGGGTGACTCATCCCCTTTAACAATGTATATAAGCTTATACTCATCAAAGTATATCAACTCATTACAATTTCATTGTAATATCTACATAACACACACACTTCATGTGTTCTTCATCCAAGTATGTTGGATTGAGATGCATCTAGGTATTTCAACCCTGAAATGTTGAATGAGATATCTATCATGTCTTGATGTATCACTTTCTTCTCATTTCTATCTTAATTAGGTTAATCAACTAACCTTGTATTAAGGTATCTTCGCTCTTAATACTTTATCCACTAACATGTCACTTTCATCGTATGATGCATAGGTTACACACTAGAATTGTCTAACTATCTTTAATAATGTAGACTTATTCAATGGTTAAACATTGCTGAATATAGGATAACCCATTATCCATCACTTTAGATATTTCAACTCTTAGGATGTTATCCATATCATCATTAGGGTAGCATACATCATTCCTAAGAGTTTCATATCCTCATCTTTATAGAGTGTGTAGGGTTGATACATATGAATCAAGTTAAATACATGTATTGAGTTAGATGCATAATGATCTAAGCATCATCTTATCTCTTTTACCCTTGCTCATCAAATTATATCAACTTCAACTCAAGTATAGAACACCACGGCCGTGCAGAGGGAAGACACCACAGCCGTGCTATCTTGCACGATCGTACAGAGCAGATAACCACATGACTCATATTCTTATGTGAAGTATATTCTTTCATCCTTTCAATTTGATTAGGTCACATCAACCCTTCAATCAAATGCATACAACTATGATTACATAGTGTACCAAGTCATTGATCATATAAGTATATAGGAATTCATTCCTTAATTGACACTAATCACTTAGGTACTATTAGGGTTTCAACCATTGAACCTTCATGGATTATCATTACTAATCATCATTGGATCAATAGAACATTCATCATCATTCATCATCTAAATTCTCAAAGGTTCAATCACATTGGACTTCCATTACATAAGGTATCTAGTTAAATTAGGGTTTCCAATGTTGATTCCTTCAATCATTGAATTCATGGAACGAATCATCAATTGGACCTATACTCATACTCCAATTGAGTTGAATAGGTCAACCTTCAACTTATTTGACTCTCAATTAACCTTCAATTGGTCATCAATTAGGGTTTGATTCAATTGAATTAGAGTTTGGAATCGATGATCCTTCATTACTAATCAATGTAAGACTGGTTACTTTGAAACCATGGAGCCATCATCCAAATTGGGTATGACCTGACCCCAAATGGTCTTGAGGTCGTTTGGATGACCCCCAAACGGTCGAGACCGTTTTCCCATCATATCACTCAAATCCAAGCCATCTAATTAAGATTTGGATCATTGGATAGATCACCAAATCAGCATTGCATTGTATATCAGCTTGGTACCTGTAGACCTTCAAACACCTAACCATACTTAACCCTAGACCTCCAAACGGTCTTGGGTGACCACCAAACGGTCTTGAGACCGTTTGGATGAGCTCCAAACGGTCTTGAGACCGTTTGGCTCATCCTACCTTTGGACTTTAGTGAAAAATCATCATGGATTAGTCTATCGAGTTGATCAACAAATCAGCACTTCATTGCAATATGATTAGTACCTTTGGACCTTTAATTGGTCAACTATACTTGAAACCAGACCTCCAAACGGTCTTGGGGTGATCCCCAAACGGTCTTGAAACCGTTTGGGCTAATCAACCCAAAATCTCAACTTAACTCATTGGAATTTCAGCACTGTTTTCAATTAGGGTTTGCCTAATTGATTAGCCTTCAACTCATGATTACTGTGGAGTTAACCTCTCAAATTTGGAGGGTCATTAACCGACATCATTAGGAACAGTAATATCAAACGGTCAATGCTTGGTCAACTCACTCAAACGGACTTGAAACCGTTTTCCCAAAACGTCCAATTAATCAAGCTGAAATATCAGCACTTAATCCAATTATGTTTACCTAATTGATTAGGATTCAACTCTCGATTCTTTTGGAGTTAATCCCTAAAATTGGAGGGTTATTAACCAACATATTTATGAACAGGAATATCAAACGGTCAATGCTTGGTCAACTCACTCAAACGGTTTTGAAACCGTTTTCCCAAACAGGTCAAGTTAATCAGGTTGAAAATCAGCACTTAATTCAATTCGATTTGTCTAATTGATTGGCCTTCAACCTATGATTCCTTTGGAGTTAACCCATCAAATTTTCAGGGTCATTAACCTACATAAGTAGGAACAATATACCCAAACTGTCAACCCTTGTTAAACTCCTTCAAACGGTTTTGAAACCGTTTTCCACCAAACCGTTTGCAAACCGTTTGGTCACCAAACGGTTTGGTGAAACCGTTTGGTCCAACCAAACTTTGAAACCGTTTGCCCAAGATATTTGGGGAGGTGTGTGCTTATGATGATGTCATCATCATCAAGCTTAAAACTCACGAAATCTCCTGTGGTTTCCATGGAAATTGCATCAATCACCCAAAGTTAAATTCGGAAATGTAGAAATGATCATTATTTGATGGAGAATTGAATGCAATAACAAAGTTAGGGTTTCAAGTTATAAAACCCGCCTCCAATTGAGCTCCAAAGCTCCAAGACCACGGCAAAAATGGTGGATGAAGCTCTTGCAACTCCCCCTAGGCTCGTCCTCAAGATTTTGGATGAAAAAGTTGGCTAGGGTTGAAGAGGAGATCGAAATAAGAAGGAATCCATAATTTATTTTTGATTTCCACCATGAAATCAAGGAGAACGAAGGTCAAGGGCTTACCAAAAGGTAGGGAGTCGTCCTCCTGCTCCTATCTAGATGCTTGGTCGGTTTTTCAAGAAAGGGGAAGAAAGAAATCTGAAAAAGGCCTTGGTTTGGGCTTAGAAATGGCACTTTTATACGGAAAATTGATGAGAGAGAAAGTGCCTTATTAAATTGCATTTAATCCCAAAAATGGGGCCTCCTCTTCCCCCTCAACTCCTTAGGTACGAGGCATCTTCCTTTTCCTTTAATTCTCCTTCATTATCCTCAATTTAAAGAAAAGCAAATGAAGCACGTTAATCATATTATATTAATATCTCATATGTGAGTGGAAAATTACTTTCCTTTATAATAAGGTGAGTGGAATTTCACCTACATAGGATATTTTGGTTCCTTATCTTGGAAAAGGAACGTCCATACTTATTCAAAATCAACCAATAACATTTTGGTTGAAGGCCCTTTAGTTCATACATTCATTTTTGCCCTAAATTGAATTAGGGTTTTGCTTTGGATTAAATCTTGATTATTTTAATATCAAGATTCTCTCTCCTCAAACTTAATTCAAATTAGGCTCCCTCCTCATTTTCTTTGCTCTACATTATGACAAGAAACATTAAGGACCTTATTGAAGTGGTAATTTTCATATTGAACCCTAGGTTTTGGGTAAATTGCACATTATACCAAAACTAGGTTTTAATGCACAATGATTACTTTACAAGCTTAATGTTGGTGCTCAAGCTTGTGAGAACCATACCTCTATATCATATTCATTCTTATGATGTCTCAACCTCAGAGGAACATCTTATCATGCAACATTTGCAATTTAACCCCTCAACTTGGGTAATTTGCACTTTAGTCCAAAATAAGCAAACATTGCTTTAACATTGTTCAAACAAGAACAAAATTGAAACATAAGTTCCTCATGATCCCTAATTACATTTCCCAGGGTAAGATTAAGAATCTACTCAACCTTATTAGGCAAAACATCTAGGGTTAACTCATAACCCAGGTCAGGGATGTTACAAATTATAAACCCCTAACAAGGATTTCGTCCCCGAAATCTAGATAAAGGAAGACATATGTATTTTATTCATCATAATATCTAGTATTCATATATCATCTCATTATTATGGAGACACCATAAAACTTTTGTCAGCACAAGGTATTTCCATACAAGATTGTCATAGAATCAACACACAAGACACATGCTCCATTATCCTTCATTATTGATTGTGGACTCAATTTTTGTATTAAGTAACACTTTTCTTGTTCAAAGAAACATCATGCATTCGTTATTAATATCATGTTTATGTAGAGAATAAACCCATAACATATGATGTTCATATTATTTTATATAATCGGACTAATTTCATAGTTGACCACCCCAGGTAATCAACATAAATCATCTGATATTTCTTTAGATACCAGGATCCCTTACCTTGGTATCTATTACATGTGTTAACAACATATCACATCTTTATCTTCCTTTCCTCTTTGGACATTACTTGTTACATATGTCTTCATCTTGGAACCCAAGTCCAAGATAAACTGATACTTTTCTAAGTATCCATCACTTGAAAAAAAATTTATCTTATGCACATCAAGTGTCCTAAGACCCACTTGATTGCCATGTCCTTGAAAGGAAAGGAAACAAGGATTCATATTCCTCTTATTAATTCATGTATTTTCAACTATTCATGAAGAAATTACTCTTTATCTCATCCAAAGATCCTTGCCCTAGCATAGGAATTATAAGGATGATTACATGACATTATTCCCTTCTTTATTATTACCTTAACATGTTTATGATCATCTTAGGATCTCATTACATTTTCCACTTCCACATTTTGGAAAGGGTCTTTATTATGCTTGCAACATTATTGAGCAGGGTTCATTTCCCTTGGTCCCATTCTTGTCTTATGAGGAATATACTTTTAATTCCTCATGCACACATGCTCTTTTTATATCATCTCAGGTTTCTCTTTCTTATACCTAGGATATGACATATTTATTCATTCCATATTTCTTATTTCATGATACTCATTAGAATGTATTAGAATGACTGCTTGATTAGGGCAATCAGAGAGATTACAATCTAAGAGTTTCCATACTCACTTTATCATCAATAATTGTATACATGGCCAGGGTTTACAAATACTGAGATCAAGTAGTATGCACTTACATGCTATCATATTCCTTGCTTTTCATATTATCATAAACATAAGATTTAACATCCCTGGATTTTATCCAGCCATCTCTTCTATAACTCTTCCTCTTTTCATAGGGGTAAGAACAATATAAAACATCTATAATGTTACTGCATAAAATGTAAGTCCTCATAGGACGAATCTAAGAAAAACTCAATCAATTGCTTTTTGTAGCTCAGAAAATCATAAAATGACAAGTTAAAATGACATTTATTTTGTCTCACCTGTCATGATTCGTGGATTATCCATTTCCTCAGGCTGATTCTGCCTCAGATGTTGATTTATCATAACATTTCTGGCTGAGCAATCTCTTGCCAGATGTCCTACTTGTCTACATTGGTAACAAATTCGGGGTTCTAGGTATGGTCTAGAGGGTTCTTTACCCTTTCCAGATGACCATTGCCTTGGTGCACTAGGTCCTGGTTGTACTGATGATACCAAAGTCTTTCCCTTTTTAGAACTACTAGGCCTTTGTTCCTGGATTTGGTTAGGCCTCTTTCCAGTCATCATCTTGTTTTTCTTTTCTGGGCAAATCCTTCTGACATGTCCAGATCCCCTGCACTTGTGGAAAATCCTGATTTCAGGTTGTATTCTATTCCCTACACCACTATATATTGATTCAACAGGCTGAGGTCGAGCACAGACTTGTTCTAAGTCTAGAACTTCATCATTTCTTATAGCTTCAACCTACTGTTGTGGATTACATATCCTGTTGATGTCCAAAACATCATCATTGGGGGCTGGTAATCTAGGTTGCACTACCAGTGCTCGATCCACTAGATACATCATGGTTGCCCTGAGTTCCCCAACAGTGATACCTAGGGAAGGATTTCTTATCACAGGTGGATTAGCTAGGGAATTCTCAGACAATAGCCCCTCTCTTGCATGTTCCCCTGCACCTCTTCTTAGTGCAGCACTGCTGCTTTCTGCAGCAAACTCCTCATGTGACCCAATCATCCTCAAGTTCTTCTCCTCTTATATGAGCAGAAGATATTATCAGATACACTAAAAGACACTAGAACAGACTCTTCTACCTTAATCCTATGTCTCTATAGACTCAGCGAACCTAGAGCTCTGATACCAACAATTGTGGCATCCAACTTATAAAACATGAGATTAACTAAGCAGAAGCGAATCATTTGCAGCAGATTACTGAAAATCGCTAAAAATTAAAACTTTTTGCAAAGAGATCCAATTATAGGAAACTCTTACAACAAAAACCATAGTATTACATTTACATCCTTATTTGTAGTTACATTCCATGTAACATCTCTTCTAGAGGATTTCATACAACAGTTGCTTTTCTCTACTATACAAAAGCAACATAAAACCTCGAGGCATTTAAGTCAAAATCTCAAGTCGATGATAAAAGCACTATCTACTGACTCCGAGGACCTGAGAGTACATAGACGACACATAGGACTACTAACTATATAAAACTTGGCAGCCAGTGCCTCCACCTGAGTCATCACTGCTGTTTCTGATACAGTTGCTGCTTTCCTTTTCCTGCAAAAGAGTCTCTGCTTCTTTGTCCGCGTCCACCTAAAAATGTTGGATCCCACGGGGGTGAGACAATTGAAAATTGTCCCAGCGGGAGATATAACTCTCCGCCAAAACATTGTTGTTGCAGATTATCATATTAAAATTGAACATGAGTTCTTACATATTGACAGAAACATTATTCATTGTATGAACAGAGAAAGATAATCTCCTTTCCTAAGGAGAACATTGTATCTACTCATGGTAGATTCATAATCCATTTATCTAATTGCAAGGAATGTAAAGAGATATGAATAACATTTATCAACTTACATTGCATAAAAGAAGTATAACATCAGCCAATGAATTTTCGTATTCAATCCTATAGCAAACATGCTAAACGGCTGATTACATTTTTACAATCACACTTATGCCCTGAGGAGATGAGGTATACCGCTCATGCTCCAACTGACCACTGTGAAGTCGAAATCGGTACCATACAAGGTCAAAGGTAGAGCCGACTACCAAGACCTCCCATATCTCGGTCAGCGTGAGATTACATGCAGGACATCTTGTGTCTCTGCTACATTATAGCTTTCTAGGGTATACTGGCAACTTCGCTATCAGAGTTACAGTGGCGTGATGCACTCTCTTCGCGATCGTGAGATTTCATGTTTATCACCATCGATCCGGCATTTTCATTATTGGGAGATGTGTACAACATCTTCCCAATCATCGGGGGATTAGTGATACATCCTTCCCGGAATATATAATGAAGGATTGTGGGATCTCGTGTTTATCTACCACCAATCCTACATTAGGGCGTAAGGTATTCACGCCCATCACCCCCACATACTCAAAAGTATGCCCTCCGGGTTTTGCCGCGGAGCACCCGTTTCACCATCACCAGTATGCTGACGATGATGGATCCATGGTCAGGGCTCTACATGATATGATTTTACTTGATTAATTAAGTACATTGTCATGTTCTTTTAGCATCAATCAAGTTCTCAAACATATTTTATTCAGACAAATTCTATAAAGAAACATGTACTATTTTCATCATTCACTTCTCATTCTTTATGAGGCATTGGGATCTCAGTCCCTCATTTCAATACTGGGATTTCTCATCCCTCAACCACATCATTATGATGCTTATCAAATCTGGGTATTCATACCCTCAATTCATCATTGTCACTGTTACCATTTGCTAGGTAACTATTATCTCCAGGTCCTTAAACTGAGGTATGTATGATACTTGTTACACAAGTATCTCACATGGCTCTCAAAGCCTATTAAATGTTTTGTCACCTTTCACTAGACAACAACAACTTATTCATGAGACTCATAAGGTCCATATACTTTTTGTTACTTTTGCTAAGCAACAACAACATTAGGCACATAAGGCCATTCAACATATTTGTTATATGAATGTCATAGCTCAGGTCTGGCTATGCTCTTCATCTCATGATGTCTACATTATTAATAGACATGATAAAAACCATAGAAGTTATTGACCACATCATGTGATACTTTAGTAACACCACTATCCTTTATCAGGATTATGGTTTACCACCAAATAGGGCTTTTCACTCCCTTTACCCAAAATTAGGGTTAGGGTTTCCCAACTGACATTAATTAGGGTTTTATGCTCATGTAGCTAGATCAACCCTAATGTATTCCTCCACACTTCTAGGATCATTCAAAGATATCATAAATGTATGTTTATGATCACCATTCTCATCATATATCATTAATGATCGTCAATACAAGGTATAAGTTCAGTTCTCTTTCTTATTATGGTATGATTACCTCATACCCATTAGGGTGACTCATCCCCTTTAACAATGTATATAAGCTTATACTCATCAAAGTATATCAACTCATTACTATTTCATTGTAATATCTACATAACACACACACTTCATGTGCTCTTCATCCAAGTATGTTGGATTGAGATGCATCTAGGTATTTCAACCCTGAAATGTTGAATGAGATATCTATCATGTCCTGATGTATCACTTTCTTCTCATTTCTATCTTAATTAGGTTAATCAACTAACTTTGTATTAAGGTATCTTCCCTCTTAATACTTTATCCACTAACATGTCACTTTCATCGTATGATGCATAGGTTACACACTAGAATTGTCTAACTGTCTTTAATAATGTGGACTTATTCAATGGTTAAACATTGCTGAATATAGGATAACCCATTATCCATCACTTTAGATATTTCAACTCTTAGGATGTTATCCATATCATCATTAGGGTAGCATACATCATTCCTAAGAGTTTCATATCCTCATCTTTATAGAGTGTGTAGGGTTGATACATAAGAGTCAAGTAAAATACATGTGGTGAGTTAGATGCATAATGATCTAAGCATCATCTTATCTCTTTTACCCTTGCTCATCAAATTATATCAACTTCAAGTCAAGTATAGAACACCACGGCCGTGCAGAGGGAAGACACCACAGCCATGCTACCTTGCACGATCGTACAGAGCAGATAACCACATGACTCATATTCTTATGTGAAGTCTATTATTTCATCCTTTCAATTTGATTAGGTCACATCAACCCTTCAATCAAATGCATACAACTATGATTACATAGTGTACCAAGTCATTGATCATATAAGTATATAGGAATTCATTCCTTAATTGACACTAATCACTTAGGTACTATTAGGGTTTCAACCATTGAACCTTCATGGATTATTATTACTAATCATCATTGGATCAATAGAACATTCATCATCATTCATCATCTAAATTCTCAAAGGTTCAATCACATTGGACTTCCATTACATAAGGTATATAGTTAAATTAGGGTTTCCAATGTTGATTCCTTCAATCATTGAATTCATGGAACCAATCATCAATTGGACCTATACTCATACTCCAATTGAGTTTAATAGGTCAACCTTCAACTTATTTGACTCTCAATTAACCCTCAATTTGTCATCAATTAGGGTTTGATTCAATTGAATTAGAGTTTGGAATCGATGATCCTTCATTACTAATAAATGTAAGACTGGTTACTTTGAAGCCATGGAACCATCATCCAAATTGGGTATGACCTGACCCCAACCCGTCTTGAGGTCATTTGGATGACCTCCAAACGGTCTTGAGACCGTTTGCCCATCATATCACTCAAATCCAATCCATCTAATTAAGATTTGGATCATTGGATTGATCACCAAATCAGCATTGCATTGTATATCAGCTTGGTACCTTTAGACCTTCAAACACCTAACCATAATTAACCCTAGACCTCCAAATGGTCTTGGGTGACCACCAAACGGTCTTGAGACCGTTTGGATGAGCTCCAAATGGTCTTGAGACCGTTTGGCTCATCCAACCTTTGGACTTTAGTGAAAAATCATCATGGATTAGTCTATCAAGTTGATCAAAATATCAGCACTTCATTGCAATATGATTAGTACCTTTGGACCTTTAATTGATCAACTATACTTGACCCCAGACCTCCAAACAGTCTTGGGGTGATCCCCAAACGGTCTTGAAACCGTTTGGGCCAATCAACCCAAAATCTCAACTTAACTCATTGGAATTTCAGCACTGTTTTCAATTAGGGTTTGCCTAATTGATTAGCCTTCAACTCATGATTACTTTGGAGTTAACCTCTCAAATTTGGAGGGTCATTAACCGACATCATTAGGAACAGTAATAAAAAACGGTCAATGCTTGGTCAACTCACTCAAACGGTCTTTAAACCGTTTTCCCAAAACGTCCAATTAATCAAGCTGAAAAATCAGCACTTAATCCAATTAGGTTTACCTAATTGATTAGGATTCAACTTTCGATTCTTTTGGAGTTAATCCCTCAAATATGGAGGGTTATCAACCAACATAATTATGAACAGGAATCTCAAACGGTCAATGCTTGGTCAACTCACTCAAACGGTTTTGAAACCGTTTTCCCAAACAGGACAAGTTAATCAGGTTGAAAATCAGTACTTAATTCAATTCGATTTGTCTAATTGATTGGCCTTCAACCTATGATTCGTTTGGAGTTAACCCCTAAAATTTGGAGGGTCATTAACCTACATAAGTAGGAACAATATTCCCAAACGTTCAACCCTTTTTCAACTCCTTCAAACGGTTTTGAAACCGTTTTCCACCAAACTATTTGGTGAAACCGTTTGGTCCAACCAAACTTTGAAACTGTTTGCCCAAGATATTTGGGGAGGTGTGTGCTTATGATGATGTCATCATCATGAAGCTCAAAACTCACGAAATCTCCTGTGGTTTCCATGGAAATTGCATCAATCAACCAAAGTGAAATTCGGAAATGTAGAAATGATCATTATTTGATGGAGAATTGAATGCAATAACAAAGTTAGGGTTTCAAGTTATAAAACCCACCTCCAATTGAGCTCCAAAGATCCAAGACCACGGCAACAATGGTGGATGAAGCTCTTGCAACTCCCCCTATGCTCTTCCTCAAGCTTTTGGATGAAAAAGTTGGCTAGGGTTGAAGAGGAGATCGAAATAAGAAGGAATCCATAATTTATTTTCGATTTCCACCATGAAATCAAGGAGAACGAAGGTCAAGGGGTTACCAACAGGTAGGGAGTCGTCCTCCTGCTCCTCTCTAGATCCTTGGTCGGTTTTGCAAGCAAGGGGAAGAAAGAAATCCGAAAAAGGCCTTGGTTTGGGCTTAGAAATGGCACTTTTATAAGGAAATTGATGAGAGAGAAAGTGCCTTATTAAATTGCATTTAATCCCAAAAATGGGGCCTCCTCTTCCCCCTAGGTATGAGGCATCTTCCTTTTCCTTTAATTCTCCTTCATTATCCTCAATTTAAAGAAAAGCAAATTAAGCACCTTAATCATATTATATTAATATCTCATATGTGAGTGGAAAATTACTTTCCTTTATAATAAGGTGAGTGGAATTTCACCTACTTAGGATATTTTGGTTCCTTATCTTGGAAAAGGAACGTCAATCCTTATTAAAAATCAACCAATAACATTTTGGTTGAAGGCCCTTTAATTAATACATTCATTTTTGCCCTAAATTGAATTAGGGTTTTGCTTTGGATTAAATCTTGATTATTTTAATATCAAGATTCTCTCTCCTCCAAATTAATTCAAATTAGGCTCCCTCCTCATTTTCTTTGCTCTACATGATGACAAGAAACATTAAGGACCTTATTGAAGTGGTAATTTGCATATTTAACCCTAGGTTTTGGGTAAATTGCACATTATACCAAAACTAGGTTTTAATGCACAAGGATTACTTTACAAGCTTAATCTTGGTGCTCAAGCTTGTGAGAACCATACCTCTATATCATATTCATTCTTATGATGTCTCAACCTCATAGGAACATATTATCATGCAACATTTGCAATTTAACCCCTCAACTTGGGTAATTTGCACTTTAGTCCAAAATAAGAAAACATTGCTTTAACATTGTTCAAACAAGACCAAAATTGAAACATAAGTTCCTCATGATCCCTAATTACATTTCCCAGGGTAAGATTAAGAATCTACTCAACCTTATTAGGCAAAACATCTAGGGTTAACTCATAACCCAGGTCAGGGATGTTACAAATTATAAACCCCTAACAAGGATTTCATCCCCGAAATCTAGATAAAGGAAGACAGATGTATTTTATTCATCATACTATCTAGTATTCATATATCATCTCATTATTATGGAGACACCATAAAACTTTTGTCAGCACAAGGTATTTCCATACAAGATTGTCATAGAATCAACACACAACACACATGCTCCATTGTCCTTCATTATTGATTGTGGACTCAATTTTTGTATTAAGTAACACTTTTCTTGTTCAAAGAAACATCATGCATTCTTTATTAATATCATGTTTATGCAGAGCATAAACCCCTAACATATGATGTTCATATTATTTTATATAATCAGACTAATTTCATAGTTGACCACCCCAGGTAATCAACATAAATCATCTGATATTTCTTTAGATACCAGGATCCCTTACCTTGGTATCTATTACATGTGTTAACAACATATCACATCTTTATCTTCATTTCCTCTTAGGACATTACTTGTTACATATGTCTTCATCTTGGAACCCAAGTCCAAGATAAACTGATACTTTTCTAAGTATCCATCACTTAAAAATAAAATTTATCTTATGCACATCAAGTGTCCTAAGACCCACTTGATTGCCATGTCCTTGAAAGGAAAGGAAACAAGGATTCATATTCCTCTTATTAATTCATGTATTTTCAACTATTCATGAAGAAATTACTCTTTATCTCATCCAAAGATCCTTGCCCTAGCATAGGAATTATAAGGATGATTACATGACATTATTCCCTTCTTTATTATTACCTTAACATGTTTATGATCATCTTAGGATCTCATTACATTTTCCATTTCCACATTTTGGAAAGGGTCTTTATTATGCTTGCAGCATTATTGAGCAGGGTTCATTTCCCTTGGTCCCATTCTTGTCTTATGAGGAATATACTTTTAATTCCTCATGCACACATGCTTTTTTTATATCATCTCAGGTTTCTCTTTCTTATACCTAGGATATGACATATTTATTCATTCCATATTTCTTATTTCATGATACTCATTAGAATGTATCATTATGACTGCTTGATCAGGGCAATCAGAGAGATTACAATCTAAGAGTTTCCATACTCACTTTATCATCAATAATTGTATACCTGTCCAGGGTTTACAAATACTGAGATCAAGTAGTTTGCACTTACATGCTATCATATTCCTTGATTTTCATATTATCATAAACATAAGATTTAACATCCCTGGATTTTATCCAGACATCTCTTCTATAACTCTTCCTCTTTTCATAGGGGTAAGAACAATATAAAACATCTATAATGTTACTGCTTAAAATGTAAGTCCTCATAGGACTAATCTAAGAAAAACTCAATCAATTGCTTTTTTTAGCTCAGAAAATCATAAAATGACAAGTTAAAATGACATTTATTTTGTCTCACCTGTCATGATTCGTGGATTATCCATTGCCTCAGGCTGATTCTGCCTCAGATGTTGATTTATCATAACATTTCTGGCTGAGCAATCTCTTGCCAGATGTCCTACTTGTCTACATTGGTAACAAATTCGGGGTGCTAGGTATGGTCTAGAGGGTTCTTTACCCTTTCCAGATGACCATTGCCTTGGTGCACTAGGTCCTGGTTGTACTGATGATACCAAAGTCTTTCCCTTTTTAGAACTACTAGGCCTCTGTTCCTGGATTTGGTTAGGCCTCTTTCCAGTCATCATCTTGTTTTTCTTTTCTGGGCAAAACCTTCTGACATGTCCAGATCCCCTGCACTTGTGGCAAATCCTGATTTCAGGTTGTATTCTATTCCCTACACCACTATATATTGATTCAACAGGCTGAGGTCGAGCACAGACTTGTTCTAAGTCTAGAACTTCATCATTTCTTATAGCTTCAACCTACTGTTGTGGATTACATATCCTGTTGATGTCCAAAACATCATCATTGGGGGATGGTAATCTAGGTTGCACTGCCAGTGCTCGATCCACTAGATACATCATGGTTGCCCTGAGTTCCCCAACAGTGATACCTAGGGAAGGATTTCTTATCACAGGTGGATTAGCTAGGGAATTCTCAGGCAATAGCCCCTCTCTTTCATGTTCCCCTGCACCTCTTCTTAGTGCAGCACTGCTGCTTTCTGCAGCAAACTCCTCATGTGACCCAATCATCCTCAAGTTCTTCTCCTCTTATATGAGCAGAAGATATTATCAGATATACTAGAAGACACTAGAACAAACTCTTCTACCTTAATCCTATGTATCTGTAGACTCAGCGAACCTAGAGCTCTGATACCAACAATTGTGGCATCCAACTTATAATACACGAGATTAACTAAGCGGAAGCGAATAATTTGCAGCGGATTACTGAAAATCGCTAAAAATTAAAACTTTTTGCAAAGAGATCCAATTATAGGAAACTCTTACAACAAAAACCATAATATTATATTTACATCCTTATATGTAGTTACATTCCATGTAACATCGCTTCTCGAGGATTTCATACAACAGTTGCTTTTCTCTACTATACAAAAGCAACATAAAACCTCGAGGCATTTAAGTCAAAATCTCAAGTCGATGATAAAAGCACTATCTACTGACTCTGAGGACCTGAGAGTACAGAGACGACACATAGGACTACTAACTATATAAAACTTGGCAGCCAGTGCCTCCACCTGAGTCATCACTGCTATTTCTGATACTGTTGCTGCTTTCCTTTTCCTGCAAAAAAGTCTCTGCTTCTTTGTCCGCGTCCACCTAAAAATGTTGGATCCCACGGGGGTGAGACAATTGAAAATTGTCCCAGCGGGAGATATAACTCTCCGCCAAAACATTGTTGTTGCAGATTATCATATTAAAATTGAACAAGAGTTCTTACATATTGACAGCAGCATTATTCATTGTATGAACAGAGAAAGATAATCTCCTTTCCTAAGGAGAACATTGTATCTACTCATAGTAGATTCATAATCCATTTATATAATTGCAAGGAATGTAAAGAGATATGAATAACATTTATCAACTGACATTGCATAAAAGAAGTATAACATCAGCCAATGAATTTCCGTATTCAATCCTATAGCAAACATGCTAAACCGCTGATTACGTTTTTACAATCACACTTATGCCCTGAGTAGATGAGGTATACCGTTCATGCTCCAACCGACCACTGTGAAGTCGAAATCGGTACCATACAAGGTCAAAGGTAGAGCCGGCTACCAAGACCTCCCATATCTCAGTCAGCGTAAGATTACAAGCAGGACATCTTGTGTCTCTGCTACATTATAGCTTTCCAGGGTATACTGGAAACTTCGCTATCAGAGTTACAGTGGCGTGCTGCAATCTCTTCGCGATCGTGAGATTTCATGTTTATCTCCATCGATCCGACATTTTCATTATTGGGAGATGTGTGCAACATCTTCCCAATCATCGGGGGATTAGTGATACATCCTTCCCGGAATATATAATGAAGGATTGTGGGATCTCGTGTTTATCTACCACCAATCCTACATTAGGGCGTAAGGTATTCGCGCCCATCATCCCCACATACTCAAAAGTATGCCCTCCAGGTTTTGTCGCGGAGCACCCGTTTCACCATCACCAGTATGTTGACGATGATGGATCTATGGTCAGGGCTCTACATGATATGATTTTACTTGATTAATTAAGTACATTGTCATTTTCGTTTAGCATCAATCAAGTTCTTAAACATATTTTATTCAGACAAATGCTATAAAGAAACATGTACTATTTTCATCATTCACTTCTCATTCTTTATGAGGCATTGGGATCTCAGTCCCTCATTTCAATACTGGGATTTATCATCCCTCAACCACATCATTATGATGCTTATCAAATCTGGGTATTCATACCCTCAATTCATCATTGTCACTGTTACCATTTGCTAGGTAACTATTATCTCCAGGTCCTTAAACCGAGGTATGTATGATACTTGTTACACAAGTATCTCACATGGCTCTCAAAGCCTATTAAATGTTTTGTCACCTTTCACTAGACAACAACAACTTATTCATGAGACTCATAAGGTCCATATACCTTTTGTTACTTTTTCTAAGCATCAACAACATTAGGCACATAAGGCCGTTCAACATATTTGTTATATGAATGTCATAGCTCAGGTCTGGCTATGCTCTTCATCTCATGATGTCTACATTATTAATAGACATGATAACAACCATACAAGTTATTGACCACATCATGTGATACATTAGTAACACCACTATCCTTTATTAGGATTATGGTTTACCACCAAATAGGGCTTTTCACTCCCTTTACCCAAAATTAGGGTTAGGGTTTCCCAACTGACATTAATTAGGGTTTTATGCTCATGTAGCTAGATCAACCCTAATGTATTGCTCCACACTTCTAGGAGCATTCAAAGATATCATAAGTGTATGTTTATGATCACCATTCTCATCATATATCATTAATGATCGTCAATACAAGGTACAAGTTCAGTTCTCTTTCTTATTATGGTATGATTACCTCATACCCATTAGGGTGACTCATCCCCTTTAACAATGTATATAAGCTTATACTCATCAAAGTATATCAACTCATTACAATTTCATTGTAATATCTACATAACACACACACTTCATGTGTTCTTCATCCAAGTATGTTGGATTGAGATGCATCTAGGTATTTCAACCCTAAAATGTTGAATGAGATATCTATCATGTCTTGATGTATCACTTTCTTCTCATTTCTATCTTAATTAGGTTAATCAACTAACCTTGTATTAAGGTATCTTCCCTCTTAATACTTTATCCACTAACATGTCACTTTCATCGTATGATGCATAGGTTACACACTAGAATTGTCTAACTATCTTTAATAATGTGGACTTATTCAATGGTTAAACATTGCTGAATATAGGATAACCCATTATCCATCACTTTAGATATTTCAACTCTTAGGATGTTATCCATATCATCATTAGGGTAGCATACATCATTCCTACGAGTTTCATATCCTCATCTTTATAGAGTGTGTAGGGTTGATACATATGAGTCAAGTTAAATACATGTATTGAGTTAGATGGATAATGATCTAAGCATCATCTTATCTCTTTTACCCTTGCTCATCAAATTATATCAACTTCAAGTCAAGTATAGAACACCACGGACGTGCATCCAAGTCAACCTCAAGAATCATGTTCATATATGAATTTTATTCTTTCATACCTTCATCTTGATTATGTCACATCAACCCTTCAATCAAGAGCATACTACAATGATTACATAGTATACCAAGTCGTTGATCATATAAGTATATAGAAATTCATTCCTTAATTGACACTAATCATTTAGGTACTATTAGGGTTTCAACCATTGAACCTTCATGGATTATAATTACTAATAATCATTGGATCAATAGAACATTCATCATCATTCATCATCTTAATTCTCAAAGGTTCAATCACATTGGACTTCCATTACATAAGGTATCTAATTAAATTAGGGTTTCCAATGTTGATTCCTTCAATCATTGAATTCATGGAACCAATCATCAATTGGACCTATACTCATACTCCAATTGAGTTGAATAGGTCAAACTTCAACTGATTTGACTCTCAATTAACCCTCAATTGGTCATCAATTAGGGTTTGATTCAATTGAATTAGAGTTTGGAATTGATGATCCTTCATTACTAATCAATGTAAGACTGGTTACTTTGAAACCATGGAACCATCATCCAAATTGGGTATTACCTGACCCCAAACGGTCTTGAGGTCGTTTGGATGACCTCCAAACGGTCTTGAGACCGTTTTCCCATCATATCACTCAAATCCAAGCCATCTAATTAAGGTTTGGATCATTGGATTGATCACCAAATCAGCATTACATTGTATATCAGCTTGGTACCTTTAGACCTTCAAACACCTAACCATACTTGTTGTTGATATTATGGATATAGTGAGCATGATGTTGTTGATGTCGTTGATGGTTTATATGCATTTACACCTCGTTGGTCAAACCATAGTTTAGGGTTTCTTCTGGGGCAATACCCCTTTCTCTCCTTGGTTTATGAGAAGTGAGTTTGGCTTTAACCTCTCAAATTTGGAGGGTCATTACCCAACATCATTAGGATCAGTAATACTAAATGGTCAACGCTTGGTCAACTCACCCAAATGGTCTTGAAACCGTTTTCCCAAAACATCCAATTAATCAAGCTGAAAAATCAGCACTTAATCCAATTAGGTTTACCTAATTGATTAGGCTTCAACTCTCGATTCTCTTGGAGTTAATCCCTCAAATTTGGAAGGTTATCAACCAACATAATTATACACAGGAATATAAAATGGTCAATTCTTGGTCAACTCACTCAAACGGTTTTGAAACCGTTTTCCCAAACAGGTCAAGTTAATCAGGTTGAAAATCAGCACTTAATTCAATTCGATTTGTCTAATTGATTGGCCTTCAAACTATGATTCCTTTGGATTTAACCCCTCAAATTTGGAGGGTCATTAACCTACATAATTAGGAACACTATCCCAAAACGGTAAACCCTTGGTAAACTCCTTCAAATGGTTTTGAAACCGTTTTCCACCAAACGGTTTGCAAACCATTTGGTCACCAAACGGTTTGGTGAAACCGTTTGGTCCAACCAAACTTTGAAAACGTTTGCCCAAGATATTTGGGGAGGTGTGTTCTTATGATGATTTAATAATCATCAAGATCCAAACTCACTAAATCTCATGTGGTTTATATGGAACTTGCATCAATCAACCAAAGTTAAATTCGGAAATGTAGAAATGATCATTATTTGATGGAGAATTGAATGCAATAACAAAGTTAGGGTTTCAAGTTATAAAACCCACCTCCAATTGAGCTCCAAAGCTCCAAGACCACGGAAACAATGGTGGATGAAGCTCTTGCAACTCCACCTAGGCTCGTCCTCAAGCTTTTGGATGAAAACGTTGGCTAGGGTTGAAGAGGAGATCGAAATAAGAAGGAATCCATAATTTATTTTCGATTTCCACCATGAAATCAAGGAAAACGAAGGTCAAGGGCTTACCAACAGGTAGGGAGTCGTCCTCCTGCTCCTCTCTAGCTCCTTGGTCGGTTTTGCAAGCAAGGGGAAGAAAGAAATCCGAAAAAGGCCTTGGTTTGGGCTTAGAAATGGCACTTTTATAAGGAAATTGACGAGAGAGAAAGTGCCTTATTAAATTGCATTTAATCCCAAAAATGGGGCCTCCTCTTCCCCCTCAACTCCGTAGGTATGAGGCATCTTCCTTTGCCTTTAATTCTCCTTCATTATCCTCAATTTAAAGAAAAGAAAATTAAGCACCTTAATCATATTATATTAATATCTCATATGTGAGTGGAAATTACTTTCCTTTATAATAAGGTGAGTGGAATTTCACCTACTTAGGATATTTTCGTTCCTTATCTTGGCAAAGGCACGTCCATCCTTATTCAAAATCAACCAATAACATTTTGGTTGAAGGCCCTTTAATTAATACATTCATTTTTTCCCTAAATTGAATAGGGTTTTGCTTTGGATTAAATCTTGATTATTTTAATATCAAGATTCTCTCTCCTCCAACTTAATTCAAATTAGGCTCCCTCCTCATTTTCTTTGCTCTACATGATGCCAAGAAACATTAAGGACCTTATTGAAGTGGTAATTTGCATATTGAACCCTAGGTTTTAGGTAAATTGCACATTACACCAAAACTAGGTTTTTGTAACGACACTCGCCATCGTTAAGATAACAAGTGCCATTAACAATAATAAACCATGCGGAAGAAAATAAATTGCAGCGGAATTACTAAAAATCACTAAAAATTTAAAACTTTTTCAAAGATATCCATTCATAGGAAAACTCTTTAACCAAGAACCAAAGTGTTTCCATTTCATCCTGGTTCACAAGTACACAGTCTGTACAATTCCTTTTTAAGGATTACAACATTGACTGCCCTGTTACAAATATACACAGGTTGTATAAAAACTTTGAGGCACTATGCCAAAACTCCGATTGAATCATTTAAAACTCTGAGGACCTGAGAGTACAAAGACGACACATAGGACTACTATCTATATGACTTGACAGACAATATCTCCACCTGAGATCTGATTGTTGTCCTTGTTGTTGTTGTTGATGCTGCTCTTTTTCTGATCTTAGGGATTTCATGCCTTGCCTCCCATGCATGCCTAAAAATGTTTCCCACGGGGGTGAGACAATTGAAAATTGCCCCAACGAGAGATATAACTCTCCGCCAAAACAATGTTATTGCAGTTTATTAAATTAAAACTGAGTAGGGGATACTTTTACCTTATCAGGCAGAATTATTCATCATAGAACAGAATAAGATAATCTCCTATTCTCAAGGAGAGCATTGCATCTACCCATGGTAGATAAGTAATTCATCTGTCTACTTTGCAGAGAATATAAAGAGACATAAATAACATTTATCCGTTAAGGAATGCACAAAGAAATGCAACATCAGCCAATGAATCTTCATATTCAATCCTTAAGCAAACATGCTATACGGCTGATTACATTTTACAATCATATTTAAGCTCTGAGGAGATGAGGTATACCGCTCATACTCCAACCGGCCATTGCGAAGTCGAAACCGGTACCATACATAGGTCTCGGGAAGAGCGGGTTCCCATGACCTCACTGCCTCCCGGTCAGTGCGAGAGAACCTGCAGGACATCTCGTGTCTCTGCTACATAGCTAGCCAGGGTATACTGGAAACTTCGCTATAGAGGCAGTGTCTGCTGCTCTCTCTTCGCGATCATGAGATTTCATGTTTATCTCCATCGATCCGGTATTAACCTTGGGAGATGTGTACAGCAGCTGGCCCAAATCATCGGGAGATTAGTGATACATCTATCCCGACCTATTCATGAAGGATTTGAGAGGTTTCTTGTTTACCTCCTCACAATCACTTTAAGAGGACGTAAGGATATTTTCACCCATTGACCCCCGTATATTAAAAAATATACGAAATCCAGGATATGCCGCGGAGCAACATGTTTCACCATCACCTATTCCTGACGATGATGGATCTATGGTCAGAGCACTACATGAATAGATTTCACTTGATTAATTAAGTACATTATCATATTCTTGTAGCATCAGTCAAGTTCTCAAACATATTTTATTCAGACAAATGCTATAAAGATACATGTACCACTTCCATCATATACTTATTCACATGGCTCAAAAGCCATTCACATCTTATCACCTCTCACTAGGCAACAACTTTATTCACATAGCTCAAAAGCCATTCACATCTTGTCACCTCTCACTAGGCAACAACTTTATTCACATGGCTCACAAGGCCATTCACATTTTGTCACCTCTCACTAGGCAACAACTTTATTCACAAGGCTTACAAGGCCATTCACATTTTGTCACCTCTCACTAGACAACAACTTTATTCACAAGGCTTACAAGCCCATACTAATTTTGTTACTTCTTTCTAAGTAACAAACACATAATGGCACATATGGCCAATCAACTCTTATCAATTAGACATCATAGCTCATACCTGGCTATGATCATCACCCATGAGACCTGCATGATTGTCACACATGATAATAGACTTATCAAGTTCACAACGCATCATGCAATATAGGGTAACACCACTATACCCTTACCAGTGTTAGGGTTTACCATCAATTGGGGCTTTTCATCCTTTTACCCAAAGCTAGGGTTAGGATCACCATTTCACATATAATTAGGGTTTCATATTTGTATTATCACTCCAACCCTAATGTATTGCTACACTCCTCTGGGAGCATTCATTGATATCATAAGTATTCATTCATACTTATTACATTCATCATGTATCATTAAATGATTATCATCACAAGGTATGAGTTTCTCTCTCATCCTTAGGTTGGAAATTAACAAAATGACCATGTTAGGTCACTTTCAATTCAGCTCTAAGTCAAGCATAGAGCACCACGGCCGTGTAGTCAAGAACGGACGTGCAAAGGGAAGCCACCACAACCGTGCTGCCTTGCACGGTCGTGCAAAGTGAATCCACCACGTCCGTGCTACCTAACACGGTCGTGCTACAGGAGTTCACCTCATGAATCATATTCAAGTATGAATTCTATTCTTTCATTAGGGATTAGGGTTTTACATACCATCTCCCTTCTTTAGAACAGAGATTGCATATAGCATCACCCTTCATTAGGGATTTCATATCACATTGCCCATAATTAGGGTTTACTAATCATTCCCAATTAGGGTTTCTCATGAAATCACCCTCAATTAGGGTTTCACATGGATACACCCTCAACTAGGGTTTCACTTGGATACACCCTCAACTAAGGTTTACTATTCATCCTAATTAGTGATTTCATATGTAGACAACCTCTTATTAGGTTATATATAGAATCAACCTCAATTAGGGTTTACATCATGTATTGGAATCCATGCATTTGTTATACATTATTGATTAGTACCATTAAGGATGTCTCTCACATAATTACATTAGGTTTCCAAAAAGGTTTGATTAATTGGACCTTCAATAACATGAGGTATCCAATTGAATTAGGGTTTCCAATGTTGATTCCTTCAATCATTGAATTCATGGAACCAATCATCAATTGGACCTATACTCATACTTCAATTGAGTTTAATAGGACAACTTTCAACTGATTTGACCCTCAATTTATCATCAATTAGGGTTTGATTCAATTGAATTAAGGCTTGGAATTGATGATCCTTCAACACTAATCAATGCAGAACTAGTTGCATTGAAACCATTGAACCATCATCCAAATTGGGTATGACCTGACCCCAAACGGTCCTGAGGTCGTTTGGATGACCTCCAAACGGTCTTGAGACCGTTTTCCCATCATATCATCATAATCTAAGTCAACCAATTAGAGTTTGGGTCATTGGATTGATCACCAAATCAGCATTGCATTGTATATCAGCTTGGTACCTTTAGACCTTCAAATACCTAACCATACTCAACCCTAGACCTCCAAACGGTCTTGGGTGACCACCAAACGGTCTTGAGACCGTTTGGCCCATCCAACCTTTGGATTCTAGTGAAAAATCATCATGGATTGGTCTATCGAGTTGATCAACAAATCAGCACTACATTGCAATATGATTAGTACCTTTGGACCTTCAATTGGTCAACTATACTTGACCCCAGACCTCCAAACGGTCTTGGGGTGATCCCCAAACGGTGTTGAGACCGTTTGGGTGATCCCCAAACGGTCTTGAAACCGTTTGGGCTAATCAACCCAAAATCTCAACTTAACTCATTGGAATTTCAGCACTGTTTTCAATTAGGGTTTGCCTAATTGATTAGCCCTCAACTCATGATTATTTTGGAGTTAACCCCTAAAATTTGGAGGGTCATTAACCAAAATCATTAGGAACAGGAATCTCAAACGTTCAACGCTTGGTCAACTCCACCAAACGGTCTTGAAACCGTTTTCCCAAAAGGGTCAAGTTAATCAGGTTGAAAATCAGCACTTAATCCAATTAGGTTTCCCTAATTGATTAGGCTTCGACTCACGATTACTTTGGAGTTAACCCCTAAAATTTGGAGGGTTATTAACCAACATTATTAGGAACAGGAATCCCAAACGGTCAATTCTTGGTCAACCATCTCAAACGGTTTTGAAACCGTTTGCCCAAATAGGTCCAGTTAATCAGGTTGAAAATCAGCATTTAATTCAATTTGATTTTCCTAATTGATTGGCCTTCAACGCACGATTCCTTTGGAGTTAACCCCTCAATTTTGGATGGTCATTAGTATAAACAATTAGGAACAAGATTCCCAAACGTTCAACGCTTGTTCAACCATATCAAACGGTTTTGAAACCATTTTCTCCCAAACGGTTTCAAACCGTTTGACCTTAAACGGTTTGCTGAAACCGCATAGCCAATCAAATTAAAACCATTTGGAGTAGCTATAAAAACCATTTGGCTTGGTAATTTTATTTGGATAAACATCTAGGATGATATCATCATCCTCTTCATTCGAACAACCAATAACAGCAACCGTTCTTGATGGAAATTGCAGCAAGAAACAAGAGTGCATCAAATTGAAGAAATCAATCAACAAAGCATAGAGAATTGATGCAATAGCAATGTTTAAGGGTTTAAGTTATAAAACCCACCTCCAATTGAGCTCCAAAGTTCCAATATCACGCCATTAATGGTGGATGAAGCTCTTGCAACTCCCCCTAGGCTCGTCCTCAAGCTTTTGATTGTAAAAGTTGGCTAGGGTTGAAGAGGAGATCGAAATAAGAAGGAATCCATAATTTATTTTCGATTGCCACCGTGAAATCATGAAGAACAAGGGTCAAGAAGCTTACAAACAGGTTGGGGCTCGTCCTCCTGTTGCTCCTAAGTCCCCTTGATCTCATCCAAAGCAAAGGAATAAGAAAGGGCCGAAAAAAGCCTTTCAATTGATTTAGAAAGGGAACTTTTATAAGGAAATTGATGAGAGAGAAAATGCCTTATAAAAATCCAATTAATCCCAATAATGTGGCCGCCTATTTCCCCTCAACTTCCTTGGGTACGAGGCATCTTCCTTTTCCTTTAATTCTCCTTCATTATCCTCAATTTAAAGAAAAGCAAATTAAGCACCTTAATGCTTATTATATAATATCCCATATGTGAGTGGAAATTACTTTTCTTTATAATAAGGTGAGTGGAATTTCACCTACTTAAGATATTTTCGTTCCTTATCTTGGAAAAAGAATGTCCATACTTATTCAAAATCTACCAATAACATTTTGGTTGAAGGCCCTTTAATTAATACATTCATTTTTGCCCTAAATTGAATTAGGGTTTCAATTAGGATTAAATCTTGATTATTTTAATATCAAGATTCTCTCTCCTCCAACTTAATTCAAATGAGATGCCCCTCTCATTTTATTTGCTCTACCTGAAGCCAATAAACATTAAGGACCTTATTGAAGTGGTAATTTGCATATTGAACCCTGGATTTTGGGTAAATTGCACTTTACTCCAAAACTAGGTTTTAATGCACAAGGATTGCTTTACAAGCTTAATCTTGGTGTCCAAGCTTGTGGAAACCATAGAACTACATAATATTCATTCTTATGATGTCTCAACATCAGAGTAACATCTTATCATGCAACGTTTGCAATTTAACCCCTCAACTTGGGTAATTTGCACTTTAGTCCAAAATAAGCAAACATTGCTTCAACATTGTTCAAACAGGACCAAAATTGAAACATAAGTTCCTCATGAGCCCTAATCACTTTTCATAAGATAAGATTAAGCATATAATCATATTTCTTAATCAAAACACCTAGGGTTAAAGCATAACCCAAGTCAGGGATGTTACAAATTATAAACCCCTAACAAGGATTTCATCCCCGAAATCCCAGATAAAAAGGGAACATATATTATTCATTCATCATATCATCATGTCTCTTCATAACACCTCATTGTTATGGAGACATCATAGAACATTGATCAGCACAAAGTTCCTTCACACAATATTCTCATAGAGTCAATTGAGATCTTATCTTAAAGACATATTTAGTTGTTATGTTTGTGCAAAGCATAAACCCCTAACATATGATGTTCATATCATTTTATATAATCAGACTGATTTCATAGTTGACCATTCTGGGTAGCCAACCTAAACCATCTGATAATTCTCAGATACCAGAATTTCTTACCTTGGTATCAGTCACATGTGTTGAAAACACATCATTTTCTCATCTTTCTTTTATCATATTTACAACTTTATTGAACAGGGATTACCTCCCTTGTTCTCTTTATCATCATATAAGAGTCATACTTTTACTTCCTCATATACACATACTGATCTGAATTCATATCAGATCCCTCTTTCTTGTACTTAAGATATGATACATTTATCCATACCATATTTCCAATTTCATGATACTCATTAGATTGTCTCAGAATGATTGCTTGATCAGGGCAATCAAAAAGATATCAATCTAAGATTTTCCATACTCACTTTATCATCAATAGTTGTATACCTGATCAGGGTTTAAAAGTACTGAGATCAAGTAGTATGCACTTACATGCTATCATATTTCTTGCTTTTCATATTATCATAACATAAGATTTAACATTCTTAGATTTTATCCAGGCATCTGTTCTATACCTCTTCCTCTTTCATAGAGGTAAGATCAATATAGAGTATTTAAAAGAATATTGAACAGAATTCAAATTTTAGTTCTCATCATTTCTTCCCTATATAGCAACCAATAGGGAAAACAAAATCAACAATCCTTTTTTTTTATAACAAAAAGGGTTTAGTGTACTCAACATGTACACATTTATAACATACCTTGTACTCATATCATGGTCTTACTAGTCTTATTACTGAAGCAAAAACTAAGCCATAGAATCTTACAGGTGAAAGGTTAAGACCTTTACACTTACTTAGGGGCTGCTGCCCTGGTACACTAGGCATTTATTGCACTATTTGTACCAAAAACCTTGGCTTTTTAGAACCATTAGGCAAATGTCTCTAAAATTATAGAGATCATCACCTACTTCTCATCTTATTGCCCCTTCTTGGGCACTGCCATCACATATTTGTTATCTGTCTAAGCTCATGGCAGAGTCTACTTTCTTTCCATAAGTTAATCTTTTCCATATTTTCCCTTGTTCCAACATGACTAAGTCATTTAGGAACTCATTTTAAGCTCAAGCTATCTGTATTAAGGACTGATTACCTAGGTTATAAGCCTAGCATCCAGTCCACTCATATGCATTACTATTGCCCTAATCTACCCAACAAGAGCATGATCATAGGATTCTCTATCCTGATCAGGTCTTAATGGGGATTCTCAGGCACTCATTCTATTCTTGCATGATCCCTTTCACCTATTCTTGGTGCAACAACATTGCCCTTAGCAATGTGTTCCTTGTGCTCTCCAGTCATTTTAAACTTTACCCTTTCTCTGCACAAGCAAAAATCATTATAGGGTATACTGGAGGACACTAACATAGACTCAACAACTTAGTCCTATGTCTCTGTAGACTCAGCGAACCTAGAGCTCTAATACCACTAAATTGTAACGACACTCGCCGTCGTTAAGATAACAAATGCCATTAACAATAATAAAACATGCGGAAGAAAATCATTTACAGCGGAATTACTGAAAATCACTAAAAATTTAAAAGTTTTTCAAAGAGATCCATTCATAGGAAAACTCTTTAACCAAGAACCAAAGTGTTTCCATTTCATCCTGGTTCACAAGTACACAGTCTGTACAATTCCTTTTTAAGGATTACAACATTGACTGCCCTGTTACAAATATACACAGGTTGTATAAAAACTTTGAGGCACTATGCCAAAACTCTGATTGAATCATTTAAAACTCCGAGGACCTGAGAGTACAGAGACGACACATAGGACTACTATCTATATGACTTGACAGACAATATCTCCACCTGAGATCTGATTGTTGTCCTTGTTGTTGTTGTTGCTGCTGCTCTTTTTCTGATCTTAGGGATTTCCTGCCTTGCCTCCCATGCATACCTAAAAATGTTTCCCACGGGGGTGAGACAATTGAAAATTGCCCCAGCGAGAGATATAACTCTCTGCCAAAACATTGTTATTACAGTTTATTAAATTAAAACTGAGCAGGGGTTACTTTTACCTTATCAGGCAGAATTATTCATCATAGAACATAATAAGATAATCTCCTATTCTCAAGGAGAGCATTGCATCTACCCATGGTAGATAAGTAATTCATCTGTCTACTTTGCAGAGAATATAAAGAGACATAAATAACATTTATCCGTTAAGGAATGCACAAAGAAATGCAACATCAGCCAATGAATCTTCGTATTCAATCCTTAAGCAAACATGCTATATGGCTGATTACATTTAACAATCATATTTAAGCTCTGAGGAGATGAGGTATACCGCTCATACTCCAACCGACCATTGTGAAGTCGAAACCGGTACCATACATAGGTCTAGGGAAGAGCCGGGTTCCCATGACCTCACTGCCTCCCGGTCAGTGCGAGAGAACCTGCAGGACATCTCATGTCTCTGCTACATAGCTAGCCAGGGTATACTGGAAACTTCGGTATAGAGGCAGTGTCAGCTGCTCTCTCTTCGCGATCATGAGATTTCATGTTTATCTCCATCGATTCGGTATTAACCTTGGGAGATGTGTATAGCATCTGGCCCAAATCATCGGGAGATTACTGATACATCTATCCCGACCTATTCATGAAGGATTTGAGAGGTTTCTTGTTTACCTCCTCACAATCACTTCAAGAGGACGTACGGATATTTTCGCCCATCGACCCCCGCATATTCAAAAATATACGAAATCCAGGATATGCCGCAGAGAAACCTATTTCACCATCACCTATTCCTGATGATGATGGATCTATGGTCAGAGCACTACATGAATAGATTTCACTTGATTAATTAAGTACATTATCTTATTCTTTTAGCATCAGTCAAGTTCTCAAACATATTTTATTCAGACAAATGCTATAAAGAGACATGTACCACTTCCATCATATACTTATTCACATGGCTCAAAAGCCATTCACATCTTGTCACCTCTCACTAGGCAACAACTTTATTCACATGGCTCAAAAGTCATTCACATCTTGTCACCTCTCACTAGGAAACAACTTTATTCACATGGCTCACAAGGCCATTCACATTTTGTCACCTCTCACTAGGCAACAACTTTATTCACAAGGCTTACAAGGCCATTCACATTTTGTCACCTCTCACTAGACAACAACTTTATTCACAAGGCTTACAAGCCCATACTAATTTTGTTACTTCTTTCTAAGTAACAAAAACATAATGGCACATATGGCCAATCAACTGTTATCAATTAGACATCATAGCTCATACCTGGCTATGATCATCACCCATGAGACCTGCACGATTGTCACACATGATAATAGACTTATCAAGTTCACAACACATCATGCAATATAGGGTAACACCACTATTCCCTTACCAGGGTTAGGGTTTACCATCAATTGGGGCTTTTCATCCTTTACCCAAAGCTAGGGTTAGGATCACCATTTCACATATAATTAGGGTTTCATATTTGAATTATCACTCCAACCCTAATTTATTGCTACACTCCTCTGGGAGCATTCATTGATATCATAAGTATTCATTCATACTTATTACATTCATCATGTATCATTAAATGATTATCATCACAAGGTATGAGTTTCTCTCTCATCCTTAGGTTGGAAATTAACAAAACGACCATGTTAGGTCACTTTCAATTCAGCTCTAAGTCAAGCATAGAGCACCACGGCCGTGTAGTCAAGAACGACTGTGCAAAGGGCAGCCACCACGGCCGTGCTGCCTTGCACGGTCGTGCAAAGTAAATCCACCACGGCCATGCTACCTAACACGGTCATGCTACAAGAGTTCACCTCATGAATCATATTCAAGTATGAATTCTATTCTTTCATTAGGGATTAGGGTTTTACATACCATCTCCCTTCTTTAGAATAGAGATTGCATATACCATCACCCTTCATTAGGGATTTCATATCACATTGCCCATAATTAGGGTTTACTAATCATTCCCAATTAGGGTTTCTCATGAAATCACCCTCAATTAGGGTTTCACATGGATACACCCTCAACTAGGGTTTCACTTGGATACACCCTCAACTAGGGTTTACTATTCATCCTAATTAGTAATTTCATATCTAGACAACCTCTTATTAGGTTATATATGGAATCAACCTCAATTAGGGTTTACATCATGTATTGGAATCCATGCATTTGTTATACATTATTGATTAGTACCATTAAGGATGTCTCTCACCTAATTACATTAGGTTTCCAAAAAGGTTTGATCAATTGGACCTTCAATAACATGAGGTATCCAATTGAATTAGGGTTTCCAATGTTGATTCCTTCAATCATTGAAGTCATGGAACCAATCATCAATTGGACCTATACTCATACTTCAATTGAGTTTAATAGGACAACCTTCAACTGATTTGACCCTCAATTGATCATCAATTAGGGTTTGATTCAATTGAATTAAGGCTTGGAATTGGTGATCCTTCAACACTAATCAATGCAGAACTAGTTGCATTGAAACCATTGAACCATCATCCAAATTGGGTATGACCTGACCCCAAACGGTCTTGAGGTCGTTTGGATGACCTCCAAAAGGTCTTGAGACCGTTTGCCCATCATATCATCATAATCCAAGTCAACCAATTAGAGTTTGGGTCATTGGATTGATCACCAAATCAGCATTGCATTGTATATCAGCTTCGTACGTTTAGACCTTCAAATACCTAACCATACTCAACCCTAGACCTCCAAACGGTCTTGGGTGACCACCAAACGGTCTTGAGACCGTTTGTATGAGATCCAAACGGTCTTGAGTCCGTTTGGCCCGTCCAACCTTTGGATTCTAGTGAAAAATCATCATGGATTGGTCTATCGTGTTGATCAACAAATCAGCACTACATTGCAATATGATTAGTACCTTTGGACCTTAAATTGGTCAACCATACTTGACCCCAGACCTCCAAACGGTCTTGGGGTGATCCCCAAACGGTCTTGAGACCGTTTGGGTGATCCCCAAACGGTCATGAAACCGTTTGGGCTAATCAACCCAAAATCTCAACTTAACTCATTGGAATTTCAGCATTGTTTTCAATTAGGGTTTGCCTAATTGATTAGCCTTCAACTCATGATTCTTTTGGAGTTAACCCCTCAAATTTGGAGGGTCATTAACCAACATCATTAGGAATAGTAATATCACAAGTTCAACGCTTGTTCAACTCCACCAAACGGTCTTGAAACCGTTTTCCCAAAAGGGTCAAGTTAATCAGGTTGAAAATTAGCACTTAATCCAATTAGGTTTCCCTAATTGATTAGGCTTCAACTAACGATTACTTTGGAGTTAACCCCTCAAATTTGGAGGGTTTTTAACCAACATAATTAGTAACAGGAATCCCAAACGGTCAACGCTTGGTCAACCGTCTCAAACGGTTTTGAAACCGTTTTCCCAAACAGGTCCAGTTAATCAGGTTGAAAATCAGCATTTAATTCAATTTGATTTGACTAATTGATTGGCCTTCAACTCACGATTCCTTTAAATTTAACCCCTCAAATTTGGAGGGTCATTAGTCTACATAATTAGGAACAAGATTCCCAAACGGGCAACGCTTGTTCAACCATCTCAAACGGTTTTGAAACCGTTTTCTCCCAAACGGTTTCAAACTGTGTTCCCTTAAACGGTTTGCTGAAACCGCATAGCCAATCAAATTAAAACGATTTGGAATAGCTATCAAAACCATTTGGCTTGGTACTTTTCTTTGGATAATCATCTAGGATGATATCATCATCCCCTTCCTTCGAACAACCAAGAACAGAAACCGTTATTGATGGAAATTGCAGCAAGAAACAAGAGTGCATCAAATTGAAGAAATCAATCAACAAAGCATAAAGAATTGATGCAATAGCAATGTTTAAGGGTTTAAGTTATAAAACCCACCTCCAATTGAGATTCAAATCTCCAAGATCACTCCATTAATGGTGGATGAAGCTATTGCAACTCCCCCTAGGCTCGTCCTCAAGCTTTTGATTGTAAAAGTTGGCTAGGGTTGAAGAGGAGATCGAAATAAGAAGGAATCCATAATTTATTTTCGATTGCCACAATGAAATCATGAAGAACAAGGGTCAAGAAGCTTACCAACAGGTTGGGGCTCGTCCTCCTGTTGCTACTAAGTCCCCTTGAGATCATCCAAAGAAAAGGAATAAGAAAGGGCCGAAAAAAGCCTTTCAATTGATTTAGAAAGGGCACTTTTATAAGGAAATTGATGAGAGAGAAAATGCCTTATAAAAATCCAATTAATCCCAATAATGTGGATGCCTCTTTCCCCTAAACTTCCTTGGGTAAGAGGCATCTTCCTTTTACTTTAATTCTCCTTCATTATCCTCAATTTAAAGAAAAGCAAATTAAGCACCTTAATGCTGATTATATAATATCCCATATGTGAGTGGAAATTACTTTTCTTTATAATAAGGTGAGTGGAATTTCACCTACTTAAGATATTTTCGTTCCTTATCTTGGAAAAAGAACGTCCATACTTATTCAAAATCAACCAATAACATTTTGGTTGAAGGCCCTTTAATTAATACATTCATTTTTGCCCTAAATTGAATTAGGGTTTCAATTAGGATTAAATCTTGATTATTTTAATATCAAGATTCTCCCTCCAACTTAATTCAAATGAGATGCCCCTCTCATTTTATTTGCTCTACCTGAAGCCAAGAAACATTAAGGACCTTATTGAAGTGGTAATTTTCATATTGAACCCTGGATTTTGGGTAAATTGCACTTTACTCCAAAACTAGGTTTTAATGCACAAGGATTGCTTTACAAGCTTAATCTTGGTGTCCAAGCTTGTGGAAACCATAGTGTAACATCCCTGACCTGGGTTATGCTTTAACCCTAGGTGTTTTGATTAAGAAAGATGATTATATGCTTAATCTCATCTTGTGAAAAGTAATTAAGGCTCAAAAGGAACCTATGTTTCAATTTTGGTCCTGTTTGAACAATGTTGAAGCAATGTTTGCTTATTTTGGACTAAAGTGCAAATTACCAAAGTTGAGGGGTTAAATTGCAAATGTTGCATGATAAGATGTTCCTCTGATGTTGAGACATCATAATAATGAATATGATGTAGTGGTATGGTTTCCACAAGCTTGGACACCAAGATTAAGCTTGTAAAGCAATCCTTGTGCATTAAAACCTAGTTTTGGTGTAATGTGCAATTTACCCAAAATCTAGGGTTCAATATGCAAATTACCACTTCAACAAGGTCCCTAATGTTTCTTGGCATCATGTATAGCAAAGAAAATGAGAGGGGCACCTCTTTTGGATTAAGTTGGAGGAGAGAGAATCTTGATATTAAAATAATCAAGATTTAATCCTAATTGAAACCCTAATTCAATTTAGGGCAAAAATGAATATATTAATTAAAGGGCATTCAACCAAAATGTTATTGGTTGAGTTTGAATGAGGATAGACGTCCTTTTTCATAGATAAGGTACCAAAATATCTAAAGGAGGTGAAACTCCACTCACCTTATTATAAAGGAAAGAAATATCCACTCACATTATGGATATTACTATTATATGATTAAGGTGCTTAATTTGCTTTTCTTTTAATTTGAGGATAATGAAGGAGAATTAAAGGAAAAGGAAGGTGCCTTCGTACACAATGGAGTGAGGGGGTTTATGTGGCACCAATTTGAGAGTGGAGGGAAATTAAAAATGCTTTCTCTCTCCTCAATTTCCTTTATAAAAACTTCATTTCCAAATCAATTGAAAGGATTTTTCGGCCCTCTCTTCTTCCCTTGCTTTGGATGAGCTCAAGGGGACTTAGGAGAAACAGAAGGACGATCCCAAACCTGTTGGTAAGCTTATTAACCCTCATTCATCTTGATTCCATGGTGGAAATCGAAAATAAATTATGGATTCCTTCTTATTTCAATCTCCTCTTCAACCCTAGCCAACTTTTTCATTTAAAAGCTTGAGGACGAGCCTAGGGGGAGTTGCAAGAGCTTCATCCACCATTGTTGCCGTGGTCTTGGAGGTTTGGAGCTCAATTGGAGGCGGGTTTTATAACTTAAACACATAATCATTGCTATTGCATCAATTCTCTATGCTTTGTTGATTGTTTTCTTCAATTTGATACACTTTTGTTTCTTTGCTGCAATTTCCATCAAGAACGGTTTCTATTCTTGGTTGTTCGAAGGAAGGTGATGATTACATCATCCTAGATTCTTATCCAAAGAAAATTACCAAGCCAAACGGTTTTGATAGCTACTCCAAATCGTTTTAGTTTGATTGGCTATGCGGTTTCAGCAAACCGTTTAAGGGCAAACGGTTTGAAACCGTTTGGGAGAAAACGGTTTCAAAACCGTTTGAGATGGTTGACCAAGCATTAAAAGTTTGGGAATCTTGTTCCTAATTATGTAGGATGATGACCCTCCAAATTTGAGGGGTTAACTCCAAAGGAATCGTGAGTTGAAGGCCAATCCATTTGGCAAATCGAATTGAATTAAATGTTGATTTTCAACCTGATCAACTTGACCTGCTTGGGAAAACGGTTTCAAAACCGTTTGAGATGGTTGACCAAGCGTTTACCATTTGGGATTCCTGTTCATAATGATGTTGGGTAATGACCATACAAATTTTATGGATTAAATCCAAGGTAATCATGAGTTTAAGGCTAATAAATTAGGGAAACCCAATTGGATTAAGTGCTGATTTTCAATCTGATTTAATTGACCTTTTTGGGAAAACGGTTTCAAAACTGTTTGAGTGCGTTGACCAAGCATTGACCGTTTGGGATTACTTCTCCTAATTATGTTTTCTAATAACTCACCAAATTTGAGGGGTTAATTCTCAAGTAATCGTGAGTTGAAGGCTAATCAATTAGGCAAACCCTAATTGGAATTAGTGCTGAAATTCCAATGAGTTAATTAGAGATTTTGGGTTGATTAGCCCAAACGGTTTCAAGACCGTTTGGGGATCACCCAAACGGTCTCAAGACCGTTTGGGGATCACCCCAAGACCGTTTGGAGGTCTGGGGTCAAGTATAGTTGACCAATTGAAGGTCCAAAGGTACTAATCATATTGCAATGTAGTGCTGATTTGTTGATCAACTCGATAGACCAATCCATGATGAATTTTCATTAGAGTCCAAAGGTTGGATGGGAAAACGGTCTCAAGACCGTTTGGTGGTCACCCAAGACCGTTTGGAGGTCTATGGTTGAGTATGGTTAGGTGTATGAAGGTCTAAAGGTACCAAGCTGTTAAACAATGTAATGCTGATTTGGTGATCAATCCAATGAACCAAACCCTAATTGGATTGCTTAGATTTGAGTGATATGATGGGAAAACGGTCTCAAGACCATTTGGAGGTCATCCAAACGACCTCAAGACCGTTTGGGGTCAGGTCATACCCAATTTGGATGATGGTTCAATGGTTTCAAAGAAACTAGTCTTACATTGATTAGTGTTGTTGAATCATCGATTCCAAACCCTAATTCAATTGAATCAAACCCTAATTGATGATCAATTGAGGGTCAATTGAGATTCAAATCAGTTGAAGGTTGACCTATTAAACTCAATTGAAGTATGAGGGTAGGTCCAATTGATGACTGGTTCCATGAATTCAATGATTGAAGGAATCAACATTGAAAACCCTAATTCAATTGGATACCCTATGTAATGGAGGTCCAATGTGATTGAATCTCTTGAGAATCAAGATGATGAATGATCCATTGATCCAATGTTGATTAGTAATGACAATCAAAGAAGGTACAATGGTTGAAACCCAAATAGTACCTAAGGGATTAGTGCCAATTAAGGGATGAATTCCTAATTGCTTATAGGGTCAATGACTTGATACACTATGTTAATCATAGTTGTATGTACTCAAATAAAGGGTGATATGACCTATTCAAGTTGAGAAGTTGATAGCATGAATTCATACATGAATATGATTCATGTGGTGGTTAAGAGTTATGATCCTTAAGTAAAGAGATCATGAAACCCTAAACATGAACGTAAACCCTAATTGACAGGGTTATTGAACTCAAACCCTAGTTGAGGGTGTATCCATGTGAAACCCTAGTTGAGGGTGTATCCATGTGAAACCCTAATTGAGGGAGATTTCATGAGAAACCCTAATTGGGAATGATTAGCAAACCTTGAATATGGGAAACGTGATATGAAACCCTAATGAAGGGTGATGCTATATGTAATTTCTATTCTAAAGAAGGGAGATGGTATGTGAAACCCTAATCCCTAATGAAAGAATAGAATTCATACTTGAATATGATTCATGAGGGGAACTTCTGTAGCACGACCGTGGTAGCTTCACTTTGCACGACCGTGCAAGGTAGCACGGCCGTGGTGGCTTCCCTTTGCACGGCCGTTCTTGGTTGCACGGTCGTGGTGCTCTATGCTTGATTTAGATGTGATTTGAATGTGACCTCATATGATCGTATACCTTGATATGATTATAAGTCCAATATAATTGGATGAAGGATACATAATATATGTGATGAGAAACCCTAGTTGAGGGTGTATCATTGTGATTGTTTATAAGCAACTTTATAATAAAGTCATGCCTTAAACTAAGATAAGCCCATATCATGTGAGATAGCTGTACAATTCTAATGTGTGGACTTTGCATTATATGCTAAAGGTAAGAGATTAGTGATGGAATGTATTAAGAGGGAAATACCTTAATACAAGATAAGATGGATAACTCAACATAGTTTGAAATGATGAGAAAGTGATACATCAAGATATGATAGTTATCACATTCGGCATTTCAGGGTTTATATGCCTTGATGTACTTCAAATACAATATAATTGGGTAAGAAACATATGAAGTGTGTTATGAAACTATTACAATGAAATGTAATGAGTTGTTACACCTTGATGAGTGTTAATTAATGTACCTTGAGAATGGGGTTAAGCCCAAATGATGTGTATGATATAATCATACCATGATAAGGATGAGAAATGAACTCATACCTTGAATTGACGATCATTAATGCTATATGATGAAAGTAATGTTCTAGAATAATAAAATATGATATCCTTGAATACCCGAGAGGTATGGAATAATGTATTAAAGGGTTGGACAGATAATGAGATCATGAACTCTTTATTAATGAGAAATGGGGAACCCTAACCCTAATTTGGGTAAAGGGAATGAAAAGCCTTATTTGATAGTAAACCCTAATTCCTGGTAGAGGAATAATGGTGTTACTATCACATCACATGATGTGATGAATATCTTATATGACTTTTATCATGCCTAATAACCATATAGATATTATGAGATGATGTATATAACTAGTGTGAGCTGTGACATTTATATAATAAATGTTGATTGGCATTATGTGCCTTAATGTTGTTGTTGCTTAGTAAAAGAAGCAATATGCATGGACATTTATGAGTCACATGAGTAAGTTGTTACCTAGTGAGAGGTGACAAGATATTCCATGGCCTCGTGAGCCAGATGTGATGCTTGTGTAACAAGTATCATGAATGCCTTGGTCAGATGACCTGAAGGTGGTAGTTACCTGAAAAAGGTATAATAATGCTCAATGATGAGTTAAGGGTTTGAATACCCAGAACCATATGATTATGGTGATGAGAAAGTGAAGGGATGCTAATTCCCAGTATTGAAATGAGGGACTGAGTTCCCAGAGTCTTTGAAAGACTGATAAATATCTGATAAAAGTAGTACATGTCTCTTTATAGCATTGTTGTAATAAGTTATGTTTGAGAACTTGGCTGATGCTAAAAGAATATGAGAATGTACTTAATAAATCAAGTGAAATCTATTCATGTAGTGCTCTGAACATAGATCCATCATCGTCAGGAATAGGTGATGGTGAAACGGGTGCCCGCGGCAAAACCCGGAGCACATATTTTGAATATGTGGGGGTAAATGGGCGAAAATATCCTTACGTCCTCTTGAAGAGACTGTTGAAAGGTAAACAAGAAACCTCTCAATCCTTCATGAATATGTCGGGATGGATGTATCATGAATCTCCCAATGATACTTAATGTCAGATCGAGGAGATAAACAAGAAATCTCTCGATTGGCGATGAGAGTGCAGTTGAGCTGTAACTCTGTAGCGAAGGTGCCAGAATACCCTGGCTAGCTAGTTAGCAGAGACACGAGATGTCCTGCATGTGGTCTCGTACTGACCAAGACAGATGAGGTCATAAGAATCCAGCTCTTTTGATGACCTATGTATGGTACCGAGGCGATTTCGTAATGGTCGGTTGGAGTATGAGCGGTATATCTCATCTCCTCAGAGCATAAGTGTGATTGTAAAATGTAATCAGCCGTATAGCATGTTTGCTTAAGGATTGAATACGGAGATTCATTGGCTGATGTTGCATTTCTTTGTGCATTCCTTAGTAGATAAATGTCAATTATGTTTCTTTATATTCTCTGCAAAGTAGACAGATGAATTACTTATCTACCATGGGTAGATGCAATGACCTCCTTGAGAATGGAGATTATCTTATTCTGTTCTATGATGAATAATTCTGCCTGATAATGTAAAAATAACCCCTACTCAGTTTTAATTTGATAAATTGCAATAACAATGTTTTTGGCAGAGAGTTATATCTCTCGCTGGGGCAATTTTCAATTGTCTCACCCCCGTGGGAAACAGTTTTAGGTATGCATGGAAGGCAGAGCAGAAACCCTAGAACAGGGAAAGAGCAGCAACAACAGCAGGGACAGCAATAAGATCTCAGGTGGAAATATTGTCTGTCTAGCCATATAGATAGTAGTCTTAGGTGTCATCTCTGTACTCTCAGGTCCTCGGAGTTTTAAATGTATCAATCTGAGTTTTGACTTGGTGCCTCGAAGTGTTTATACTTCCTGTGTATATTTGTTAACAGGGCAGTCAATGTTGTAATCCTTGAAAAGGAATGGTACAGGTTGTGTACTTGTGAACCAGGATGAATTTGGAATACTTTGGTTCATGGTTAAAGAGTTTTCCTGTGAATGGATCTCTTTGCAAAAAGTTTTAAATTTTCAGTGATTTTCAGTAATCCGCTGCAAATAATTCACTTCCACATTAGTTAATCCTATTTTCGTGAGACGGTCGTTACAATTAGTGGTATCAGAGCTCTAGGTTTGCTGAGTCTACAGAGACATAGGACTAAGGTATCGAGTCTGTGATATTGTCCTCCGGTATACCCTATAATGATTTCTGCTTGTGCAGAGAAAGGGTAAAAGTTAAAATGACTGGAGAACACAAGGAACACATTGCTGGGAGCAATGTTGTTGCACCAAGAAGAGGTGCAAGGGATCAGGCAAGAATAGAATGAGTGCCAATCCCCATTAAGACCTGATCAGGATAGAGAATCCTATGATCATGCTCTTGTTGGGCAGATTGGGGCAACAATAATGCATATAAGTGGACTGGATACTAGCCTTATAATCTAGGTTATCAGTCCTTAATACACAAAGCTTGAGCTTTAAATGAGTTCCTAAATGACTTAGTCATGTTGGAACAAGGGAAAATATGAAAAATATTAACTTATAGAAAGAAAGTGGACTCTGCCATGAGTTTAGACAGATAATAAATATGTGATGGTAGTGCCCAAGAAGGGGCAATAAGCTCAGAAGTAGGGAATGGTCTCTATAATTCTAGAGACATTTGCCTAATGGTTTTAAAAAGCCAAGTTTTTGGTACTAATAGTGCAATAAATGCCTAGTGTACCAGGGAAGTAGCCACTAAGTAAGTGCAAAGGTCTTAACCTTTCACCTGTAAGATTCTATTGCTTAGTTTTTGCTTCAGTAATAAGACTAGTAAGACCATGATATGAGTACAAGGTATGTTATAAATGTGTACATGTTGAGTACACTAAACCCTTTTTGTTATAAAAAGGAGGATTGTTGATATTTTTTTCCTCATTGGTTGCTATATAGGGATGAAATGATGACAACTAGAATTTGAATTCTATTCATTATTCTTTTAAATGCTCTATATTGATCTTACCTCCATGAAAGAGGAAGAGGTATAGAAGAGATGCCTGGATAAAATCCAGGGATGTTAAATCTTATGTTATGGTAATATGAAAAGAAAGGAATATGATAGCATGTAAGTGCATACTACTTGATCTCAGTACTTGTAAACCTTGATCAGGTGTACAACTATTGATGATAAAGTGACTATGGAAACTCTTAGATTGATATCTTTTTTATTGCCCTGATCAAGCAATCATTCTGATACAATCTAAAGAGTATCATGAAATTGGAAATATGATATGGATAAATGTATCATATCTTAAGAACAAGAAAGAAGGATCTAATAGGAATTCAGATCAGTATGTGTATATGAGGAAGTAAAAGTATGACCCTCATATGATGAGAAAGAGAACAAGGGAGGTGATCCCTATTCTATAAAGTTGTAAATATGATAAAAGAAAGATGAGAATATAATGTGTTTTCAACACATGCGACTGATACCAAGGTAAGAGATTCTGGTATCTGAGAATTATCAGATGGTTTAGATTGGCTACCTGGAATGGTCAACTATGAAATCAGTCTGATTATATAAAATGATATGAACATCGTATGTTAGGGGTTTATGCTTTGCATAAACATAACAACTAAATATGTCTTTAAGATAAGTTCTCATTTGACTCTATGAGAATATTGTGTGAAGGAACTTTGTGCTGATCAAAGTTCTATGATGTCTACATAACAATGAGGTGTTATGAAGAGACATGATGATATGATGAATGAATAATATATGTTCCCTTTTTATCTGGGATTTCGGGGACGAAATCCTTGTTAGGGGTTTATAATTTGTAACATCCCTGACTTGGGTTATGCTTTAACCCTAGGTGTTTTGATTAAGAAAGATGATTATATGCTTAATCTTATCTTATTAAAAGTGATTAGGGCTCATGAGGAACTTATGTTTCAATTTTGGTCATGTTTGAACAATGTTGAAGCAATGTTTGCTTATTTTGGACTAAAGTGCAAATTACCCAAGTTGAGGGGTTAAATTGCAAATGTTGCATGATAAGATGTTACTCTGATGTTGAGACATCATAAGAATGAATATGATGTAGTGGTATGGTTTCCACAAGCTTGGACACCAAGATTAAGCTTGTAAAGCAATCCTTGTGCATTAAAACCTAGTTTTGGTGTAATGTGCAATTTACCCAAAATCTAGGGTTCAATATGCAAATTACCACTTCAACAAGGTCCCTAATGTTTCTTGGCATCATGTATAGCAAAGAAAATGAGAGGGTCACCTCTTTTGGATTAAGTTGGAGGAGAGAGAATCTTGATATTAAAATAATCAAGATTTAATCCTAATTGAAACCCTAATTCAATTTAGGGCAAAAATGAATATATTAATTAAAGGGCCTTCAACCAAAATGTTATTGGTTGAGTTTGAATAAGGATATACGTCCTTTTTCATAGATAAGGCACCAAAATATCTAAAGGAGGTGAAACTCCACTCACCTTATTATAAAGGAAAGAAATATCCACTCACATTATGGATATTACTATTATATGATTAAGGTGCTTAATTTGCTTTTCTTTTAATTTGAGGATAATGAAGGAGAATTAAAGGAAAAGGAAGGTGCCTTCGTACACAAGGGAGTGAGGGGGTTTATGTGGCACAAATTTGAGAGTGGAGGGAAATTAAAAATGCTTTCTCTCTCCTCAATTTCCTTTATAAAAACTTCATTTCCAAATCAATTGAAAGGATTTTTCGGCCCTCTCTTCTTCCCTTGCTTTGGATGAGCTCAAGGGGACTTAGGAGCAACAGGAGGACGAGCCCCAACCTGTTGGTAAGCTTATTAACCCTCATTCATCTTGATTCCATGGTGGAAATCGAAAATAAATTATGGATTCCTTCTTATTTCGATCTCCTCTTCAACCCTAGCCAACTTTTTCATCCAAAAGCTTGAGGACGAGCCTAGGGGGAGTTGCAAGAGCTTCATCCACCATTGTTGCCGTGGTCTTGGAGCTTTGGAGCTCAATTCGAGGCAGGTTTTATAACTTAAACCCATAATCATTGCTATTGCATCAATTCTCTATGCTTTGTTGATTGTTTTCTTCAATTTGATACACTTTTGTTTCTTTGCTGCAATTTCCATCAAGAACGGTTGCTGTTCTTGGTTGTTCGAAGGAAGGTGATGATGACATCATCCTAGATGCTTATCCAAAGAAAATTACCAAGCCAAACAGTTTTGATAGCTACTCCAAATCATTTAATTTGATTGGCTATGCGGTTTCAGCAAACCGTTTAAGGGAAAACGGTTTGAAACCATTTGGGAGAAAACGGTTTCAAAACCGTTTGAGATGGTTGACTAAGCATTGAACGTTTGGGAATCTTGTTCCTAATTATGTAGGACGATGACCCTCCAAATTTGAGGGGTTAACTTCAAAGGAATCGTGCGTTGAATGCCAATCAATTAGGAAAATCAAATTGAATTAAATGTTGATTTTCAACCTGATCAACTTGACCTGCTTGGGAAAACGGTTTCAAAACCGTTTGAGATGGTCGAACAAGCATTTACCGTTTGGGATTCCTGTTCATAATGATGTTGGGTAATGCCCCTCCAAATTTTATGGATTAAATACAAGGGAATCATGAGTTGAAGGCTAATCAATCAGGGAAACCCAATTGGATTAAGTGCTGATTTTCAATCTGATTTAATTGACCTTTTTGGGGAAACGGTTTCAAAACAGTTTTAGTGCGTTGACCAAGCGTTGACAGTTTGGGATTACTGCTCCTAATTATGTTGTATAATAACTCACAAAATTTGAGGGGTTAATTCCCAAGGAATCGTGAGTTGAAGGCTAATAAATTAGGCAAACCCTAATTGGAATTAGTGCTGAAATTCCAATGAGTTAATTAGAGATTTTGGGTTGATTAGCCCAAACGGTTTCAAGACCATTTGGGGATCACCCAAACGGTCTCAAGACCGTTTGGGGATCACCCCAAGACCGTTTGGAGGTCTGGGGTCAAGTATAGTTGACCAATTGAAGGTCCAAAGGTACTAATCATATTGCAATGTAGTGCTGATTTGTTGATCAACTCGATAGACCAATCCATGATGAATTTTCACTAGAGTCCAAAGGTTGGATGGGAAAACGGTCTCAATACCGTTTGGAGCTCATCCAAATGGTCTCAAGACCGTTTGGTGGTCACCCAAGACCGTTTGGAGGTCTATGGTTGAGTATGGTTAGGTGTATGAAGGTCTAAAGGTACCAAGCTGTTAAACAATGTAATGCTGATTTGGTGATCAATCCAATGAACCAAACCCTAATTGGATTGCTTACATTTGAGTGATATGATGGGAAAACGGTCTCAAGACCGTTTGGAGGTCATCCAAACGACATCAAGACCGTTTGGGGTCAGGTCATACCCAATTTGGATGATGGTTCAATGGTTTCAAAGCAACTAGTCTTACATTGATTAGTGTTGTTGAATCATCGATTCCAAACCCTAATTCAATTGAATCAAACCCTAATTGATGATCAATTGAGGGTCAATTGAGAGTCAAATCAGTTGAAGGTTGACCTATTAAACTCAATTGAAGTATGAGGGTAGGTCCAAATGATGACTGGTTCCATGAATTCAATGATTGAAGGAATCAACATTGAAAACCCTAATTCAATTGGATACCCTATGTAATGGAGGTCCAATGTGATTGAATCTCTTGAGAATCAAGATGATGAATGATCCATTGATCCAATGTTGATTAGTAATGACAATCAAAGAAGGTACAAAGGTTGAAAGCCGAATAGTACCTAAGGGATTAGTGCCAATTAAGGGATGAATTCCTAATTGCTTATAGGGTCAATGACTTTATACACTATGTTAATCATAGTTGTATGTACTCAACTAAAGGGTGATATGACCTATTCAAGTTGAGAAGTTGATAGCATGAATTCTTACATGAATATGATTCATGTGGTGGTTAAGAGTTATGATCCTTAAGTAAAGAGATCATGAAACCCTAAACATGAACATAAACCCTAATTGACAGGGTTATTGAACTCAAACCCTAGTTGAGGGTGTATCCATGTGAAACCCTAGTTGAGGGTGTATCCATGTGAAACCCTAATTGAGGGTGATTTCATGAGAAACCCTAATTGGGAATGATTAGCAAACCTTGAATATGGGAAACGTGATATGAAACCCTAATGAAGGGTGATGCTATATGTAATTTCTATTCTAAAGAAGGGAGATGGTATGTGAAACCCTAATACCTAATGAAAGAATAGAATTCATACTTGAATATGATTCATGAGGGGAACTTCTGTAGCACGACCGTGGTAGCTTCACTTTGCACGACCGTGCAAGGTAGCACGGCCGTGGTGGCTTCCCTTTGCACGGCCGTTCTTGGTTGCACGGCCGTGGTGCTCTATGCTTGATTTAGATGTGATTTGAAAGTGACCTCATATGATCGTATACCTTGATATGATTATAAGTCCAATATAATTGGATGAAGGATACATAAGATATGTGATGAGAAACCCTAGTTGAGGGTGTATCATTGTGATTGTTTATAAGCAACTTAATCATATAAAGCTTGTGAGAACCATACCACTATATCATATTCATTCTTATGATGTCTCAACATCAGAGGAATATATTATCTTGCAACATTTGCAATTTAACCTCTCAACTTGGGTAATTTGCACTTTAGTCCAAAATAAGCAAACATTGCTTTAACATTGTTCAAACAGGACCAAAATTAAAACATAAGCTCCTCTTGAGCCTTAATTACTTTTCACAAGAGAAGATTAAGGGTTTAATCAACCTTATTAGGCAAAACATCTAGGGTTAGCACATAACCCAGGTCAGGGATGTTATAGCTGTGGAGAGCAACAATACTGCACCAAGAAGAGGTGCAGAGGAGCAAGCAATAGAGGGACAATTACCTAAGATTCCCCTAGCTAACCCAACCATGATAAGGAATTCTTCCTTAGGAATCATTGTTGGGGAATTTAGGGCTACCATGATGTATCTAGTGGATCAAGCACTAGCAATACAACCCAGATTACCAGCTCCTAATGATGATGTTTTGGATATCAACAGAATATGTGAACCACAACAACAGGTTGAAGCAATGGTAAATGATGAAGCTTTGAACCTAAAGCAAGTCAGTGCTCAACCTCAGTCTGATGAATCAATATACAATAATATAGGGGTTAGAATACAACCAGAGACCAGGACCTGCTATAGGTGTAGGAAGCCTGTACATATCAGAAATAATTGTCCAGAAGAGAAATATAAAGGAAGAATTGAGAAAAGACCTATCCAAACCCAGGAGCAGAGACCTGGTAGTTCCAAAAGGAAGAAGTTTCTGGTGTCACCAACACAAACAGGACCTAGTACACCAAGACAATGGTCATCCAGAAAGGGTAAAGAACCCTTCAGACCATACTGGGCACCTAGAATTTGCTACATATGTAGGCAGGTTGGACATCTGGCAAGAAATTGCCCAGCCAGAAATGTTATGGCAAATAAACCTCTAAGGCAGAATCAGCTTGAGACAATGAATAATCCTCGAGTCATGACATGTTAGACGAAATAAATGTTATTCTTATATGTCTTTTTATGATCTCTTGGACAAAACTGAGAAAGTAATTGATTGAACTTTTCTTAATTAATCCTATAAGGACTTATAATGTTGTATAAAATAGATGTTTCATGTTACATGCTTACCTCCATAAAAAGTATGAAGTATTAAAGAGATGTATGGATAAAATTCAGTAATGTTAGATCTTATACTTGTGATAATAGGAAAAGAGAAGGAAAATGGTAGTATACAAATGCATATTACCTTATCTCAGTATTTATATACCCTGGCCAGGTATACAATTGCTGATGATAAAGTAAATATGGAAACTCCTAGATTGTTATCTTTTTGATTGCTCTGATCAAGTAGTCATTCTGAAACAATCTAATGAGTATCAAGAAATAAGAAATATGGGAATAAGGGAGGTCAACCCTGTCCAGTAAACATGTAAGAATAATAATAAAGATCCTCCCCATAATGTGAAAATGTGATGGAATCATAAGATGTTTCATGAATGGTTGAAAATACATGATATAACAAGAGGAATATGATCCCTTATTCTCTTTCATTCCAGGGACATGGCAATCAAGTGGGTCTTAGGACACTTGATGTGCATAATATAAAGATGTTTATGTGAAGTATACCTAGAAAGGTATCAGTTTATCTTGGACTTTAGTTCCAAGTTGAGAATATATGTAACAAGTAATGTCCCAAGATGAAAGGAAGATAACACATGTGATAGGTATCAAGATAAGAATGTAATAATATATCAAATGACTTATGTTGATTACCTGGAATGGTCAACTATGAAATCAAAGTAAACATGTAAAATATTATGAACATCACTTGTTGGGGTTTATGTTTTCATAAACATATCTTTCTCCAAGATATCTATCAAATAAGTCCTTGATTGATAAGTAACTTTTCCCTATGATAAGAGAATGTACAACTAATGAGTTACTTAGTGTAAGTAATAAGGAAAGTTAGTATGGTGTTATCAGGTGAGATGACACAATCAAGGTATGAAAGGACTTATATAGTCTCAAAGTAGATGACAGAGTATGATTGTGATTTTAAGAAAATGTTGATTTAACTAAAGAACATGAGAGTATATGTCCCATGTGAATCTTTCCATGGAAAAACTTGAGTGGAAAAACTTTGTAATGAACAAAATTCTATGATGTTCCATAATAACGAAATGTCACTTGAAGACATAATGGTATAATGCTTAAATAATATCTGCTTTCCCTTTTCTTTCTGGGATTTCGGGGACGAAATCCTTGTTAGGGGTTTATAATTTGTAACATCCCTGACCTGGGTTATGAACTAACCCCAGGTGTTTTTCTTAATCATGTGATTAAATGCTTGTGGTTATCTATTGATAATGTAATTAAAGCTTCTGAGGAATATATATTTCCCTTTCTGTCCTTTTGAACAATGTTGTAATATTGTTTTGTAATACAGGGACCTATGTGGAAATGACCCAATTAAAAGGGGTTAACTTGCAAATTGCACATGTTAAGATGTTCCTTTATTTTTGAGAAATCATAAGAGTGAATGTGATGAAGTGTGATTGGTTCCCCAATCTTGGACACTGAGATGCAACTTGTGGGACAATCCTTGTGCTTAAAACCCTAATTTTGGTGTAAAGTGCAATTTACCCAAAATGAGGGATGAAACTTGTAAAATACACCTTTTAGAGTATATTTATGACTCTTGGCATCATTTATAGTAAGAATTATGAATAGGACACTTCAATTGAATAATCAAATAAGAATGATAACCCTTATAAATTAAATAATCAAGTTATAAGCCTAATAACCCTTCTATATGTGCAACTTAGTAAAAAGTTGGCTTTCTTCACCTTTAGACCTTGGGTTTAATATGAGTTTTTCTTAAGTATGGAAGGGAGAAACGTGTCTTAGAAGAAGGGAAGGACCTATATGAGAAATGGAGAAACAAGTTGTCCTTATGTTGGAATTTCACCCAAAGTATATATACACCTTTTCTCACTTAGCAAGGATCGTTTCCTTCACTTCCCTTCTTATCCCCTTGCTTAGACCGACTTAGGACAGAGCTATGTAGCAGAGGAGGACGGATAAAGAGTTCTAGGTAAGCTTTGGTCATCTTCTTGCTCAGATTCATGGAGGAATGCATGGTGCAAGGTTGGTTTTATGGTCTTCCTTACTTGTTTCCTCTTTCTAGCCATCTTTTCCCAACCTTTCCTTGGAGAAACACCCTTGGCCGACCTGTGGAGCTCAAGAAACCATTAAAGGCTTGAATATTGGAAGCTTGGAGCTCAAGGAACGACCTTAAGGCGGGTTTTGTAACTCTAAACCTTTTGCTTTCTTATGCATATCTTTGTTCTTGTAATTAGTACTTAGTTCTTCTTCTTTCCCACTCTTCCTTGCTTTCTTGCAACTAAAACCACAAAGAACAGACCTTGATCTGGAGGTAGAAGAATATGGCCATGATTTCCAATGTTACTTTATTAAACGGTCTTGTTTTCCCCCCCTTTGGCCAAACAGTTTGGGGCAAACGGTTTGCAAAACCGTTTGAAGGGCAAACGGTTTCACAAGGTCGGTTGGAGAAAACGGTCTCCAAGACCGTTTGAGGGTGTTGACCAAGCGTTGAACGTTTGGGATTTCTGTTCAAAATTATGTATACTAATGACCCACCAAATTTCAGGGGTTAACTCCAAATAAATCGTAGGTTGAAGGCCAATCAATTAGGCAAATCAAATTGAATTAAATGCTGATTTTCAGTCTGATTAACTTGAACTTTTTGGGAAAACGGTCTCAAGACCGTTTGAGTGCGTTTACCAAGCGTTGACCATTTGGTATTACTGTTCCTAATGATGTGGTCTAATGACCTACCAAATTTGATAGGTTAACTCCCAAGGAATCATGAGTTAAAGGCTAAACAATTAGGTAATTGAATTGAATTAAGTTCTGATTTTCCAATATGATTAATTGAACTTTTTGGGCAAACGGTCTCAAGACCGTTTGAGGGCGTTGACCAAGCATTGACCGTTTGGGATTCCTGTTCATAATTATGTTGGTTAATAACCCTCCAAATTTGAGGGATTAACTCTAAAGTAATCGTGAGTTGAAGGCTAATCAATTATGTAAACCCTAATTGGATTAAGTGCTGACTTTCAACTTGATTGCTATGACTTTTTGGGTTTTCTTGCCCAAACGGTCTCATGACCGTTTGGGGATCACCCAAACGGTCTCAAGACCGTTTGGAGGTCACCCAAGAACGTTTGGAGGTCTAGGGTTGGATATGGTTAAGTGTTTGAAGGACAAAAGATATGGTGTTAACCCTAATCGACTAAGTGTTGGATTTGCATTGAATTGAATTGATTGTTTGGGGTTGATTGGCCCAAACGGTCTCAAGACCGTTTGGGGATCACCCAAGACCGTTTGGAGGTCTGGGGTCAAGTATAGTTGATCAATTGAAGGTCCAAAGGTACCAATCATATTGCAATTGAGTGCTGAATTGTTGATCAACTCGATAGACCAATCCTTGATGATTTTTCACTAGAATCCAAAGGATGGATGGGCCAAACGGTCTCAAGACCGTTTGGAGCTCATCCAAACGGTCTCAAGACCGTTTGGTGGTCACCCAAGACCGTTTGGAGGTCTAGGGTTGAGTATGGTTAGGTGTTTAAAGGTCTAAAGGTACCAAGTTGATATACAATGCAATCTTGATTTGGTGATCAATCCAATGATTCAAACCTTAATTGATTGACTTGGATTTTGATGATATGATGGGAAAACGGTCTCAAGACCGTTTGGAGGTCATACAAACGACCTCAAGACCGTTTGGGGTCAGGTCATACCCAATTTGGATGATGTTTCTATGGTTTCAAAGTAACTAGTCTTACATTGATTAGTATTGAAGGATCATCGATTCCAAACCCTAATTGAATTGAATCAAACCCTAATTGATGAATGATTGAGGGTTAATTAAGGGTCAAATCAGTTGAAGGTTGACCTATTAAACTAAATTGAGGTATGAGTATAGGTCCAATTGATGTTTGGTTCCATGAATTCAATTATTGAAGTAATCAACATTGGAAACCCTAATTCAATTGGATACCTTATGTAATGGAGGTCCAATGTGATTAAATCTTTGGGAATTAAGATGATGAATGTTCTATTGATCCAATAATGATTAGTAATGATAATCAATGAAGGTATGAAGGTTGAAACCCTAATAATACATAAGTGATTAGAACCAATTAAAGGGAGAATTCTTAATTGTTTATAGGATTAATAGCTTGATACACTATGTTAACCATGTTCCTGAATCATTTTATGCTTAATGCCTTGAAGTCTTAGATGGTTCAATGGTTGTTTAATCTAAACCCTAATGATACCTAAAGACATTAAGGGGTTAAGTGATTAGTAGATTGACCCATGTTATGATTATTAAAGAAGATTACCAAGGTACCCTTGAAGGGTTCAAGTAGATAACAACCCTTGATCAAGCAAACCCTAATGATTATAATGGGTTGACTTAATCTATGTTAATCAAATATGACTTGACCTAATCTAACCTAGAGTGATTTAAACATCATCTAGTAGTAAGAAGAGAGAGAAAGCTCCTAATATGAATGAGAATCAAGTAACATACTTTCAATATGTAAGAATGTACATGATTAGGGTATGATCCATCAAGGTAAGATCATGGAAATCCTAATTATAATGATTAATGAATCTTAACCTAATTTGAGGTCATCAATGATGATAATTTTCATATATAATGATGCTATGAGCTCAATTATTTATTAAGTGAACACTAAACCCTAATTCTAGGGTAATAACATGTAACGTGAATAGTAAACCCTAATTTAGGGTGATATGATAAATGGAGTAATTCAGGGTTATGCCTTTGAGTATGAAACCCTAATTACAAGTTGTAATATGAGAAATCTTTATGCCTCTAGAGCTAAGAGGTTCTATAACCCTATGTTCAAGTAAAAGAATACAAACCCTAACTAATGAAGGATGGGGTATGTTAACCCTAGTCCTGGGTTATGCTTTCAAGTATGAAACCCTGTGAACTAATTACAATATAAGAATTCTTATGCCTTATAAGACAAAGGGATTCAATAACCTTAATTGAGTGGGGTAAACCCTAACTCTACTTATGATTTTAAGCATGAATCTTCATGATTAAAGTATGAGATGAGGAATCATTATTCCTAATCATAAAGAAAGGGATTGAATAACCCTAATTGATGTAAATAAGGGAACCTAGCCTTCGTGTAAGCATGAAGGTACTATTCCCGAATTGAAAGGTTAATTCTGCTTTATAAATTACTGATCTGGAAATGAAATGTTTGTTGTTGTCAATTGAATTAACCATGCATGTTCTTATAAAAGGATGATTATATCCAGGTAAAGGTTATGATATCATATTCATTGGAAGCAAGTTATTAGCTTTGTGAATAGTGATATACCATGTTTCCTAGTTAAGTGACATCATATAAGATTGATAGGGTGTGAGAGCCATGAGTAACATCAAGGCCATGCTAATAAGATGACTTATGATGAATTAAGGGTTTGAATACCCTATTCTTGAATCATAGTAATGAAATGGTTAAGAAATGATATCCAATTGATAATTGATGTGAGTTAGACTTGATACATTTAGTATTCTACTTTTATAGCTGTTGTTCTAATAATTAATGCTTGGAAACATGTTTGATGCTAAAAGAATGCTATAATGTACCTAACTAATCAAGTATAATCATATCATGTAGAGCCCTGACCATAGATCCATCATTGCCAGAGACCAAATGATGATGAAACAGGTTTTCCTAAGGGAACTCCTGGAGCATATACTTTTGAGTATATGGGGGTATATGGATGCGAATATCCTTACGTCCTAGTGTAGGAATTGATGTAGATGTACTTTAATCTTTCAACCCTTCACTATATATTCATACCGGGTGATGTACCACAAATCTCTTGAAGAAATTACTAATACCGCATCGATGAGAGATAAATAAGAAATCTTTCGATGACGATGAGAGTTTAGAACTCCACTGTAACTCTATAGCGAAGTTTCCAGAATACACTGGATAGCTACTACAGCAGAGACACAAGATGTCCTGCAAGTAAATCCTCTTACTGACTGAGGAAGATGAGTTCATAAGAATCTGGCTCTTTTGATGACCTATGTATGGTACCGACGCGATTTTTATAAATGTTCGGTTGGAGTATGAGAGGTATACCTCATCTCCACAGGGCATAATGATGTTTGAAAAATATAATCAGCCGTATAGTATAACTGCTTAGGTTGTACTATGAGAAACAATGATTGATGTTACATTGTTGACTTTAATAGTCTGTTCAAGTTTCTAGAATACATGTTTTACATATGCTTTAATGAAGTGATTGCTTAAGTAAATGTTGTTTTACTTATTACCAAACATGCTGTTGATATTTTCAGTTACTTTGCTTCTGTGATTCCTTATATGCTATAACAAAGCCTCTGGCGGAGAGTTATAACTCTCGCTGGGACAATTATTTAAATTGTCTCACTTTTGTGGGATTCTACTTTTTAGGTAGACGCCGAGGACGAAGGAATCCATTTAAGAATGAGCAACAACAGCATCAAAAGCATCAGGGGAAGTAGTGAATCTCAGGTGGAGATACTAACTATCTAGTCTTGTAGATAGTGTGTCTTATGTCGTCTCTGTACTCTCAGGTCCTAGGAGTCAGTATATTTGAGATTTTAGCATGATGCCTCGAGATTTTGTATCTTACCTTGTACAGTTAACAAGGTGGGTTTTGTTGTAATTCTCGATATGTGTTTATTACAGAGATGTATCAATGGATCAGTTTGTAAATGACCTATCATGTTGTTTATGAAAGAGTTTTTATCTTTCAAAGATCTCTTTACAAAAGTTTTAAATTTTTAGTGATTTTTGATAATTCCACTGCTAATCGCTTCCACATTCGTTAATTTGATTGTCAGTTTGGTGTCGGTCATTTCACCCATGATGAGTTGCAAGTTCCTTGCAAAAAGTATATCAGATTGTCTTAATGATGAGATAAAGATGAGGAAACTTATCCAACAAGATAAAAGATGGTTGAGATATTGTCTCTAGCTTATCTTCAAGACTCTTGCATGGCAAGATATGTATGTGTGGATGCATGGCCATGTGTCAACCATGCATGGCCACGTGTCATCTAGTAGCATGAGGTGAAGACACCTCTTATACACTTTATCTCATGAACCCAAGTATATATACTTCACCTTTCACATACTTATGGAAGTTTACGAGCAGCATAACCATCTTCCTTGGAGATATCATGCATAGCACCTTAGATATCGTGCAAAGTATCTCAAGGAGAAAGGAGAGCTCGAGCACCAAGATTAAGGTAAGGCTTTGGTCATCTTCAACCTTGGAAGAAGTAGGATATTGGGTTATGGATATTTCTCTCTTTCTATCTTCACCAAAGTGCTTAACTATGGTGATTTCTTTTCTATGGAGGAGTTGTGAACGAGATTTGGACCTTGAAGAAGTTCATCTTCAACCTTAGGAACGTAAAGCTTTGGAGCTTGGAGCTTTGAAGTTGTTTACAAGGTGGGTTATATAACTTGAACCCAATCATGTTTTTATTTACCACCTAACTTGTTACACAAGATGATTTATTTTCAATTTTGAGTTTTTATTGAATAGTTGATGAATCCATGAGTTATAAGAATTGCCTAGACCTGTTATTCATAAACTAGAACAATTAGAACAAATGTCTAGATCTTGAAGAAGATGGTATCACTTTATATAGTAATATTGGGTTCAAGCACACAAACTAGTACCTCTAACCCGATATGGTAATATACATGCATCACATGCACGATATGCTTGTGAGATTACATCTCCTTGAACAATATGGAGATGAAGTTTACACCTTGAAAATGATATGGTGTGAAACATATACTTTTTTCATGATAGTAAGTCAAGTGAAGACTCCATGCACGATATAGGGTCAAGGGTGTACTTGTAAATCGATATGTCAAAACCCTAGTTTGGGTAACCTGATATGAGTAAGATGAGCAAGTACCTCTTGCACAATATGATCATGTAATAAACCCCTAATACATGATATCTTGAAGAACACATCTGGTGCATGATATGATGGATTGAGTATACACTTAGGCATGATATAAGGCATAGATTCAAATACATGGTATAACCCGATATGGTTGAAATACCTTAACCTAATATGAAACCCAAGATGGGGGTTAGCCCGATATGGGGATAGATGATAACTCATGCATGATATGAGTCATGCCTTTTGCATGATATGGGAGATACCCACTTACCTCTTATACATGATACAAGTCTAAGATTACACCTCTTACACAATAAAGAGATAGTAAATACTCTAAACAATATAGAGTTGGAAACCCAAGGTGATGGGTAAGCTGATTTAAGTGGTGAGTGATACCACATGGATGATATGAATGATATCCCTTGGATGCTAGGAATGGCACCTACTTCTACCTTGTGAATGATATGAGGTCCAATTCATACCTCCTGCACGATATAGCTCATTCTATCCAATATGGTGGATAATCCTAGATGATGGATTGAAATCTGATATACCCTATCCTTAGTGTAATGGATTGTGATAAAAGAATTTAAATAGACACTTAGGTTGTCATGAAACTATATGATAGGGTTGATCCTTGAAGGTATAAAGGGGTTATGATCCTAAGGGTCTACCAAACATGGTAAACTGATATGTTACCCAACATGAAGACCTGACATGATAATCCTGGATGGGAAACCAATATGGTATCTTGTATATACCACTTAAACGATACATGATGAGGCATGCAATCTATGCCTGATATGGTGCACACCTTGTGTACAATATGGCACCAAGCACATAGCTTATACTCGATATGGGGTCAAGCACCTAGCTCATACCCGATATGAAGTTATCTTGAGATGATAAGAACTAAGTAATAGTCAATTTGATATGGGTACACAATATGATGATTAGGGGATACACCTTAAAACATGACTTGGTGATGTGGTAATACCACATGCCCGATATGGAAACGTGACATGAATTAAAGTATGTATGTTAAAGCATAATATTATAATACACACACATCTTGATACCCAATATGGTAGATACACTTCAATCAAATGTTAATTGATTGAGTGACATACGTTGTGTGTTGTGTTAATTACAATATAAAAAGATGATGTGAATTTTTAATGACAGACTAATATTCCTCAAGAGGAGGATTTAACCCAAAGTATGTTGTAATAAATATCCTAGTGAAGATGGGAGAGAAACTCATACTTTGTGTTAATAATCATTTAGTGATAAATGATGAGAATATATAAGTATGATTGGATACTTATGATATCAATGTATGCTCCTCGATGTGTGGAGCAATGAATTAGGGTTTGGATTAATAATAAGAACTTGAAACCCTATTCGGCTATAAAGGGAAACCCTAACCCTAATAATGGGAAGGTTGCATTTCTCTTATTGAATAAGCATTGTAAAACATGTTAAATACTTGTATAACAAATATAATGTTATATAGGTTTTTTGACCTAGAGATAGTTGTTGCCTAGTGAGAGGTGATAAGATGCTTAATGGCCTTGTGAGCCATGTGAATGGTTGTTGTCTAGTGAGAGGTGACAAGATGCTTAATCAAACCATGTGAACTATGTGAAATACTTGTACAACAAGTGAAATGAATGCCTTGGTCTGAGGACCTAGAGGTAATGGTTACCAGTTATAGAGGTAATAATGCTATGTGGTGATATAAGGGTTTGAGTACCTAGATCTAGTAATCATGATAATGATGATGTGAATGGATGAGTATTCCTAGTAATGTGATAAGGGACTGAGATCCCAAGTGCTAAGTATCTAAATGTGTTTTAAAGATTTAAAAAGTACTTGATAGATGTATTGCACCCTTCTTTGTAGCATTTGTTGTGATTAATAATGATAACTTGTTTGATGCTAAAAGAATGTTATAATGAACTTAATATATCATTAGAAACCATAAAATGTTGCCCTGCCCATAGATCCATCAGCGTCAGAATTTGCTGAATGGTGAAATGGGTTTCCCGCAGTATAACCCGGAGTGCATATTTTTGAATATGTGGGGGCGTAAGTATAAACAGATGACCATGTGTGAGCCGATCCCCTTATGAACTCAAAATAAATGGGGATTTGGCTATATGACATATCCTGGCTCGAGTGCGACTATAGTCGTAGACTCTATGTTGAGCACAGTGAATTGTCCCGTGGCTCAGAGTATGGCTATATGCCATGACTCAGTAATTTCATAACTGAGGAAGGTTGTTAGTAGATGTTCCCCTAAGAGAGTACATGTTGATGCAGTAACTCTGAGAGAGGATGCCTAGTACCCCGGAACACTCTTTTTGGAGTGATATGAGATGTCCTGCCAGCAGATGACATGAGATGTCCTACTGAATCTGTGTGGTCTCATACTGACCGAGACAGGAGAGGTCTTGGCAGCCGACTCTTCCATTGACCTTGTATGGTACCGACTTGTGAGAAGTTTGTGGTTGGTTGGAGATGAACGGGGTATAATTCATCTCCTCATGACATAAGTGTGATTGTAAAATAAGATAAGTCATGTAGCATATTTTCTGAAGGATCAAATACAAAAAACATTGCTTGATGCACAATTCAGTTATACATCTTAGCTTGATAGATGTTATTTATGTTTCTTTACATCCCTTGTAAAGTAGGTAGATGGTTTATTACTCTACCATGGGTATATGCATCATTTTCCTTAAGTAAAGAGATTACTTTGTTCTGTTCATACAATGATTAATCATGCTTGTTAATATAAAAGAACCTCTGCTCAATTTTATAATGCTTATCCGTGATAATAATATGGTCGGCGGAGAGTTATATCTCTCGCTAGGACAATTGTCTCACCCTGTGGAATCCACAATTTTTAGGTGGATGTGAATGAGGTGGTGGATACGTTTCTACAGAGGAGGAATAATAGCTGAGGCAGAAGTAATAGCTTAGGTTGAGTGTACTGTCTGTCGTGTCTTGTAGATAGAACTCCTATGTGTCGTCTCTGTACTCTCAGGCCCTTGGAGTCATTTCATAATGGTTTCATGAATGATCTCAGGATTTTGGCTTGTATGTCTCAAGGTTTTATGTTTCTCTAGTATGTTTTTTTGGATATAGCAATTGTTATATGTTTTCCTCGAGATGAGATGAAACAATGTTGTACAATGTAAATCATGATATGTAGAAGTTTTGAATCTTTCAGTAAGAGTTTCTCAGAAGAGGATCTCCCTGTAAAATGGTTTTAAAATTTAGTGATTTTTGTTAATACACTGTTTATTATGATTCTGCATAATTAGTAACAATTTGGCTATTGTTTTGATGACGGTCGTTACATAAAGGAAGCTCCACAAACCCTAATTGATGACAGATCCAAACCCTAGCTGCTCCAACAAGAAGTTCAACTATCTTCTTCAACCATGGGCACCCCATTCCCCACTAGTAGGGGAAGACAAAACTCTATACAAGAAAGGAGAGATAAGGATCCAAAGGTTTTGTTTGGATGCTAAAGGAAAGGCATATAAAGCTTATGGATAAGGGAGAAGAGAAGCTTGAGGTGTCCAAGTAACTTTACTATGTGTCCATGGCATATGGCTGTCACGACCATGCAAGAAGAAGTTTCACCAATTGTGGAGACCTACTAAGATATCGATTGTTGTCTCTCCTGGACAACCATTGGTTTCCATGCATGGTAGCCATCGGTTCTAGAAACCCTAGCTTACTAAGTGGTGAACCATCATTTGATCTCTTCTTCAAGTGAACCGCTGGTCTAAGGGAAACCAAGAAATAAAATCATCCAACTACTACCCCTAGAGATGACCATCAAGTGTCACCACCTCATGATTACCATAAGATGTCAATCAAATAGGAGTACCATCGGTTGATGGCTTCTCAAGGTAGCTCATCCGTGATGGGGTAAATCCTAACTCACCTTAGAAGGGTAATACCACCAAACCAAGGAACAAATAGGAGCCCTATGACCCAAAAAGCTCAAAAATGATAGGAAAACATGTAAGGAACATAAATCATTTGAAAAACTACAAAAAAAACCTCAGATATGAGAAAATTGCAAAAAAGACCAAAATGTGCACAAAATTACATACCTTGCACAAAATGTGTCCAAACTGAACCAAACTTGAATCTTAAGCTTGTAATATGATATCAAAGCATGTAATATGGTTTTATTAAGGTTTTAAGCACTTATTTAGGATAATTAAGCTTGTTCAATACTTTAAGAAAGGTCAGGGGTCTTACAACCATAAACCCCTAACAAGGATTTTGCCTCCAAAATCCTACACAAAGAGAGATCAATACTTCCTACGCATCTCATCCTCTAACTCCCATGTAGATTCCTCCATGCCATGTTAATTCTATAAAATCTTCACTAACACTATACCTTTCTTCTTCAAATATTTCACTCTCCTATCTAGGATTAACGCATGACCCTCAACATAGGAAACATCCTCATCTAACTCAACCTCCACTTGCTGGATTGTATGCTCTGTATATAGATTACACTTCCTCAGGATGGAGATATGGAAGACATAATGCAACCTATGCAGCTCTGTACGTAGCTCCAACTTGTATGTCACTTCTCCAACATGAGCCAAGATAGAGTATGGTCCCATAAACATAGGAGACAACTTACCCTTCTTACCAACCTTTAGCACACCCTTCTAAGTAGAAACCTCAAGATATACTTTGTCTCCTACTTGGAACTCTAGTGGTCTGTGAAAATTATCTTCATAAGTTTTTTTTCTGTCATGGGATGCTTTCAACCATTGTTGTATCACCTTAATCTTCTCTGTAGTCTATTGTACAAGCTCAAGACCCAAAAGTTGGTACTCACATGTCTCATACCAACAAAGTGGAGACCAAAAACGTTTCCTATATAGAACCTCATAAGGTGCCATATCTATGCTCCTATGATAATTATTGTTGTAAGAAAACTCTATTAATATCAAGTGCACATCCCAACTTCCAAGAAATTACAACCCACATTCTCTTAAAAGAACCTCCAGAGTTTGAATAGTCCTCTCAATTGGCCATCTGTCTATGGGTGGAAAGCTATACAAAACCTCAACTGTGTTCACAACACCATATGTAGACATTCCCAAAATCAACTTGTGAACCGTGGACCTTTGTCAAAAACTATGGTAACTGGAATACCATGCAATTGGACTATCTCATCAACATATATCTATGCCTACTTCTCTATTGTATACGTCATCTTGACTGGAAGGAAATGAGCTGACTTGGTCAACCTGTCTACTATCACCCATATGGAATCATGACCCTTGGTTGTCCTAGGAAGACCAACCACAAAGTTCATACTAATATGATCCCATTTCCATTGCAATATTGACAATGGTTGTAATGTCCCTATAGACTTCTGGTGTTCAGCCTTGACCTATTGATAGACTGGACATCTAGCCACAAACTCTACCACATTACACTTCAGACATTGCCACCAATACAAGTCCTTTAGGTTGTGGTACATCTTTGTACTACCAGGATGCATCACATACATTAACTAGTGAGCCTCCTCAATCACCATTTTTCTCAACCCATCAACATCAGGAACCACTGTCCTATTGTGGAAGAAAATTGTCCCATCATCTGCTTCATGGAAGACATCATTCTTCTAACTGTCGAAATCTAATTATATATTCTATGTCCTGATATCATTCTATTTTGCAACACATATATGCTATCTTAGTGTAGTTTTGACTTGTAAATGTGCCAACAACCCTGCTAAAAAAGAAACCTCCAACTAGACATTTTTTTGGCAAACAGACACCAATATGTCTCACTTATGGCACACCAAAGAGCATAATTGTGTCTGGTCTACAGATGATGATGAGGACAAATTTTTGCTCAATGCATCAGCTACCATGTTTTCCTTTCCTGGATGGTAATCTATCATGCAATCATAGTCTTTAATCATCTCCATCCATCTCCTCAGCCTCATATTAAAATCTTGCTTCAAAAATATATATTGTATAATTTTGTAGTCAGTGAAGATCTGACACTTTTCTCCATAAAGGTAGTTCCTCCAAATCTGCAAAGCATGGACTACTACTGCAAGTTCTAGATAATGTGTTAGGTAGTTCTTTTCATTTTTCTTAAGCTATCGTGAAGCAAACGAAATCATGTTCTTGTCTTGCATCAACACACATCCCAAACCATTCTTTGATGCATCACATAAGACAATGTAGCCTTTCCTTTGCTCTGGCAACACTAACATCAGTGCACTAGTCAACTTGTCTTTAAAATTTTAGAAAGAATGTTGACACTTCTCGTTCCAAGAAAAAGGAACATCCTTACTAGTTAACCTTGTTAGGGGTAGCGCTACAAAACTAAAATCCATGATGAATCTCCTTTAGTAACTTGCCAGACCTAGGAAATTGGGAATCTCTATCGGTGTCTTGGGTTGTTCCCATTCTAGTACAAACTCCACCTTCTTAGGGTCTACACAAACACCCTTAGAAGACATAACATGCCCCAGAAAAGACATCTCAGACAACCAAAATGCACACTTACTGAACTTAGCATATAAATGTGTTGCCTCAACAATGTCAAAGCTTGACGAAGGTGTTTATCATGTTGCTAACTATCCTTAGAGTATATTAGGATGTCATGTATATACATGACCACAAACTGATCAAGATAGAACCTCAACACCCTATTTATCATATCCATAAACGTTGTCGGTGCATTAGTTAGCATGAACAGTATAACCACAACTCGTAATGATCATACCTAGTCCTAAAGGCTGATGACATGACTTTACCATGCATACAATGAAAGTGTACTCTTCAATGTAATATAGGCCTTGTGAGGCCCGAGTCGAACACATGGAAACATAATTATCGGTAGACTACTACTAACTACTCGCGATCAGCTAGACCGATTATAAAAGTTTGGAAGTTGTTTTGAAAAAGAACAATAAAAATAAAATAAAAGAAAACAATCGATTAAATGGTTGGTTTAATTAATTCAAAAGAAATCTCTAGGATTGTAGTTTCATCGTGGGCTCTCATTGTACTAATTCCTTCACAATTATCACAACTCATCTCCCTTTCTGGATAGTGGCATGTAGCCAAAATTGCTCGCTTCCGCAATACAATTCACTACCTTAATTTAGGTAGGTTCCACGCCAGTAGTAACCTATGCCCTAGACTAGGTGCATGAAAAACATGTCTCTAGGTTCCCACCATTAACCGTACATCACCTTTTCCAAAGGATTTATTAGTTAATGTGATTACCGCCTCTTTTCAACTATTATTTCTTCGTCAAAAGTAATTAAAGGTATTAAATTACCATTATGGTGATCAAGAACAATGATAGAAATGGAGAAAATGATATCATACCAAGGATTTGAGGGACAAATTATGATAAACTATGTAAAAAGGGTCATACAACGATTTCCCGGGTTACTCCCAGTCCTAGAGACAAAGGGGATTAGCCCCGCATGTTCATCTCAATGCAAAACACCATAAGGGAAGGAGAAAACATGGAGAAAATGTGGATGGAGATGGTGTAACCCCTGAACAGAGAAGAACCGAGTGATCCTCGGCGCGAGATGAGTGTTTTGTAGCCTTCCGGCAGTGAAAAACTCCGTCTGCGTCTCTGAAATCTCTCAGGGCATAGCTCTCAGCTCTATTCTTCACTATCTCCTCCTTCGGGACTTGTGCAATGCAATCGAACGTGAATGATAGCTTTGGGCCATCTTTTTCTAGGTATAGGTACCACTTACGACTACCAAAAGAATGTAGCCATCTGATTGAAGTCATGTTGGACAAAAATCTGATCTGACTACGTCGATACCATCGACGGGGAGTCGATGGTATCGACACCTTAGGGTACCGATGCTTTCTTCAATTTCTAGAAGCCGCTTGATGGCATCTTGATACCATTGACCATTCCCGTCGATGGTATCGACAGGACGATATTTGGCTCGCCATTGGACTTTTGAGACCATCGACAAAGTGTTGATGGTATCAAACTATCTACTTCCTCTTCATCTCTGTAATTGTTGCTCTGTCGATGTTATTGACGGACCGTCGATGGTATCGATGGGTCCAGAATTGTGAATTGCCTAAAAATGAGAGAAAAACACAAATCAAATATGAGAAATATGATAATCTATACATCACAATGTAAAACAAGATGAATTTGATGCATGCAAGGATAATAGGCTAAAGGAATTGAATCATGCGATATTAACCACAAATATGACGAATAAGCGCATAAAACGAGTGTAAAACTAGCCTATAAAAGTGACTCAAAACCACTGCATCAAACTCCCCCAAGCTTAAACTTTGCTTGTCCTCGTGCAAAAAAACTATATAATAAGATTGTGAGGGTCAAGTAAAGAACATAATCACATAAAAGACATCACAGTATGATTCTGACCTACAAGGCACATATCATCTCTCACTAACCATAGAACGATAACTACCCTAAAGGTGACAATGATCATCCATAAGAGATGTCCACCCCATAATCAATGAACACAATCAAATAAAGAAGATAATATAATAAATTCCTCCAGTTCATGTGTGGTACATCTAATGATCTCCTATCTACGTTGCTCAAATCCTAACTACCATCTACGATGGAAGCATATCTCCTGATTATACAAGAATGAGGAGATAATCATGGGTGGCCTACCGTTTTGAGCAACGGGTGGATGGAATGGGTGGCTATGAAAGAACATAAAGCACAATACAATTTAACATGCAAAAACAACAAAAATGACCTAAATGATGCATATGCATATGAAAATGACCTAATGCCTACATTTTAGGTGGAATGATGCATGCTCTACTATTCCAACTCAATGTGAGATAGAATGTCTAAAAAACCACATCATGTGCTTATTCTTCCTATTATGCAGGTGAAACACGTTCCTTTCTCACTCTGATTTCTACTTATCTTTTTCTTTCTTTTTTTTCTTCTTTTTTTTCAATTCTTTTTCAAGCCCCAATTTTCTCAATTGACTGCGGAAATATTTACAAAACATAATAATTTTTTTGGGCTTATTTTCACATAACTGTTGCAATTGATGCATTACAATCTACTTTTCAGAGAGTATAGAACAAGTTACCCACTTTTCTTATTTTTCAAAAGAAACAAGGCACATAATGTCCTATATGCTCAAAAATATGCAAAGTGCAACTATATGAAAGTAATTATGCAAATACAATGGCATGCACTCTAAAATGTGTGCATGCATAACTGATCTACAATTTTTTTTTATTTTTCATTTTTTATGCAAAATCTAGCTATAATGCAATCCTATCTAAATGACATGCAATCAAGAGATGAAAAACTATAATGTGCTCCCAGTTCTTTTTGGTGGAGTGTGAATGAAGTAAGGTGGATAGATCACAAGACTAAATGACAGAACCATTGGAAAAGATTATATGTCCCTCCTTACTGACATGAGCATAGGGTAACTAAGAGGTTTATCTCTTCTCACTTCAAATTAAAGTCTCATTACCATTTGGTCAGTTAAAGCTCAACATCCATATCCATCCTCATTTCTTGAACCATAAGGATATATAGTTATGATCATATGTTTTAAATTTGACCTACCCAATTATTTTCATAAGCTATGTGCTCAATTTCAAACAATTCACACATCAGCCCCATATGAAAAACATTGAGATGACACACTTACATTAGACACCCACATATTACACTAGATCAAAAGTGGGTCCTAGAAAACCGTAAATAAAAAAATTACAAAACTAGAAGAAAAATTACAAAAAAGCTAAGTCAAATGCTCAAACAGAAGAAAATAAATTAAAACTAAGATAGAAATTGTTCCAACTCCCCCCCCCAAGCTTGAATTCGACTATGGCCTCATAGTCAAGAACAAACTCGAAAGGTGGAACAGTGATACCCTGCTACTGCTGAGGTGGTGGGTGTGGCGGGTACTGGTGGGTATGGGGGTTCCACTCTGGATACTGCCCCTGAAAGTTGGGATCATAGGGTGGCATGGGCGGTGGCTGTGGATATCCCCCAAAGTAGTCTCTGCTTCAGTAATGATCGTAGAATGGCTGCTGCTACTCTATCCTTCCCAACCTGTCATAGACCTACTGTTGGTTGGTGAAGAGATGGCGCTCGTTCTCAAAGATCGCATGCTGATTTTCATAGAGCCTATTCTGTGTATCCTGGATCCCTACAAAAGTTGTCTGATGTGACTACAACATTGTCTGCTAGGACTCTTGGATCGACTAGAGCATGGTATACATCCCCTGCATAGAATAGGGGTCATCTCCGTCATGGGAGGGATGTGGTGGTTGTGGCTGGGAAGAAGAGGATGCTCCATAGTTTCGTGGACGCTTTCTCAGAGCAACTCATCATTGAAGAGGAATAGTGGCTTCCTCCTCCCCTTCTTCATCATCTTCGCCCTCTAGAGCCTCCGCCTCTTGAGTTGCTTCTTCTTCCTCATCATCAACATGAATGATCGACCACATGTAGCTTTGGCCTGGTCTGATGTTGAAAGCAGGGTCGAGCAATTGCGCCCTTTGAAACACACCTCGAACATGACATGTGGCATAGGTGATGCCATGTCAGACTTCAAGGAGGCCGAAGTTGACAAAGTGAGAGAGGTTGAGCGTGTTTCGACTCTCTATCTTGTCGAGCCCAGACAGATCAAGCCCCAAGTGCATGGCAAGATGAGTAATAAGGCCCCCAAAGTAGATTGGAGCCCGGCGAGAAACATTCTTCTTGACTGCCATCATGCGCATGAGAAGGAAGGATCCAAAATTTATTGTTGTCCTCTATAGCAGACAATAGAGGAAGAAGAGATCCGTCTCCTAGAACTTGCTCTGAGATAACTTGGACCTTGCAAAGAATGACTTGGAAATTATCTGGTGAAGAATCCGGACAAAAGGATGCTCAAAATCAGCTACAATAGTGTGGTTCCAGCTTATAGAATACCCCACGGGTATGGTGACCATCTTTTCATACATCGCTTCATAATCAGCATTTTGTGGTGGCTGACGCAGATCACCATGGCACCACCCATATATCCTATTGAACTCACGGAGGGTAAGATTGTAGTCCCTATTGTATAGGCGGAAAGACACACACCCCTCCTTCCATGCTATCAGCGCCGGCAGTAGTTCATTGGGAACTACACATATATCGAGTGATGCCAGGAACTCGATTACAAATTCCTTATAGGTAGGCCATCCGCTGAAGAATGGATGCCCATCCTCATGGTCATGGAAGAGCATGGGGGACTCTCGCCATTGTCCCTATAGAACATAGGTGAGATTGTCCTCAAAACCCAGATCCTTGATAAGCTCGCGGTCACCATACTGAGTTGGTTCAATCGGCCGCTTCCATAACTCTTCATAAACCTTCTTTATCTCCACTGATGGGTGGACTAGCCTCAACTGAGAGACTAATCATTGCTATGGGGCAGGTAGTGCAGGTGGTGCAACCCTAGATGATGATGCTCCCGATCTCACCATGGTTGCTCGATAATGAGTGAGGAAAAGAAAAGAGAATGGAGATCGGAGAAGACGATTGGAGCACTCGGAGAAGATTGAGATCCACAAAGCTAAAGAAGATGCTCAGAGACGATTGTCTGCGGTGATCTTGGTTTCTCTTGGGCGCTCAGCAATGAGATTGTGTGATGAGAATGAAGATTTTCCCTCCTTTTTATAAGGGACAACCGAGTCTACTTTCGATGCGTCGATACCATCGACAGTCCCATCGATGGTATCGACGACTGTTGGAATCCACCCTTCACTGCAATCGACGGCTGTTGGAATCGACCCCTCACTGCAATCAATGACTATTGATGGCTCGATGTGGGGACCTAGATCGACCTCGTGTCGATGGCAGTGATAGGGTGTCGATACCATCGACACAGTCCACAGATAGGCATTGTGGAACACTTGATGAAGACCTCGGATCGCTGACGTGTCATCGATACTATTGACCCATGTGTCGATAGTATCAACACATGTATGTTCCTTCGATCCCCGTGAAGTCTGACCAAGTCAATGTTAATGTAGACATGTCGATACCATCGACCAGTGTGTCAATGGTATCGAAATCTCTGAGATAATCCATCTGAAAATCTCCAAAAAATTTGCTACAATCGACTACGAGTCGATACAATCGACACCTGATCCTTTTTCTGCCTGTTCTAGTTTCAATACCATCGACGAGGCCGTCGATGGTATCGACGGAATGAAATTTTAGTAGAATTGTTCGTTATTCCAAATTTGATATCATCAACCCAGATGTCGATGGTATCGACCGTTCCCCAGCCTGCACACTCAACAAACACATCAGGGCATCATTTTTAGAGACTAAGAGCTAAATTAATGAAAACTACCTAGGAATGCGAAAAATTTAAAGAAACAAACATGTACACTACCAAAGTTGGGTTTCCTCCCAACAAGCGCCTCATTTAACATCTTGGGCTAGGCGCATGCATGCTCCACATTCCTCATTTAGTGCCATGAATTTGATTTCATGCACTTTCCTTGTGTAGTCTTCCCCATAATAGTGCTTCAACCTTTGACCATTCACTAAGAATGTTCTTTCACCATCTCTCACCATGATAGCACCATGGGGTTGCAACTTCCCGGGATGCAACTTCAACCTTGAATTGAACAATAGGACACTCTCACCCTTCTTGAACACTCACAATTGAATGTGGTGATCGTGTATTTGCTTTGTCCGCTCCTTGTAGATCCTTGAGTTCTCGTATGCATTCATCTTTAGCTCATCCAACTCATTGAGCTCTAACAATCACTTTCTCCCTGCATCATCCATACTCAAGTTCAGCTTCCTTAGCGCCCAGTGCACCTTGAGCTCTAATTCCATCGGCAAGTGACAAGCCTGCCCGTAAGCCAACCTAAAAGGCATGGTGCCTATAGATGTCTTGAATGTGGTTCGATATGCCCATAGTGCGTCCGGTAGTAATGCACTCCAATTCTTCCTTGAAGAGGCCTCTGTGCGCTCCAATATCTTCTTAATCTCCCTATTGGACACCTCGACTTGGCCCTGTGTCTGCGGGTGATATGGGGTACCTACATTATGCTTGACCCCATATTTGTTTAATATTGTAGCGAATTTCCTATTCGTGAAGTGGGTGCCTCCATCGCTAATGATCATCCATGGCACACCAAACCTACAAAGAATATGCTCCTTCATGAACCTTGACACTACCACATCGTCATTAGTCCTTGTGGGTATTGCCTCTACCCACTTCGACACATAATCAACAACAAGCAAAATATACAAATTGGAATTAGAGGACACAAAGGGTCCCATGAAATCAATGCCCCACAAATCAAATACATCAACTTCTTGAAATACATTGAGGGACATCTCTTGCCATTTTGAGATGTTACCTGTCCTTTGACATGAATCACACCTCGTCACCTAATCATAGGCATCCCAAAAAAGTGTAGGCCAATAAAGGCCACTCTCTAATACCTTCGCCGCAGTCCTCGTACTCGCATGATGACCGCCGATGGGCAAAGTATGACAGTGACTGAGCACACTATCACATTCACTCTCAGGTACACACCTGCGCAAAATTCCATCCCTACACTATCTCAACAAAATAGGGTCATCCCAAAAATAATATCTCAAAGAATGGAAAAACCTCTTTCACTCTTGATAAGTTCAATCATCCGAAATTTCTTTACATGTGAGATAATTCACGATATGTGAAAACCAAGGGTCCTTAGATTGAATGGAAAGAATTTGCTCATCCAGAAAGGTCTCGGTAATGGGTATGTTGGTATCTCTCTCATCTACCCACTCTAACCGAGACAAGTGGTCCGCAACCACATTCTCAATGCCTGCCTTGTCCTTAATTTCAATGTCAAATTCTTACAAGAGTAAGATCCACCAATGAATTTAGGCTTGGCATATTTCTTTTCCATTAAGTATTTTATGGCAGCATGGTCCATCCATACCACAACTTTAGACCCCACCAAATATTTCCTAAATTTTTTGAATGCAAAAACCACGACAAGCAATTCTTTTTCAGTGGTGGTGTAATTGATTTGGGCATCATTCAAAGTCTTCGGCGCATAGAAAATGATTGTGGGTTTGTTCTCAAGGTGCTGCCTAAGAACGGCCCCCATGGAAAAATCTGACGCATCACACATAAGCTCAAAGGGCTTAGTCCAATCCGGTGTTTAAATAATCGGCACAGAGATCAACTTTTTCTTGCGTACCCCGAAGGCATGCTTACATTTATCATTGAAGTCAAAAACAACATCCTTCTCAAGCAATTTCGATAATGGCTTAGCGATTTTAGAAAAATCCTTGATAAACCAGCGATAAAACCCCGCATGACCAAGGAAACTCCTCACCCCTTTCATCAAATTCGGTGGAGGTAGTTTGGAAATAACCTCAATCTTCACTGGATCTACCTCCAGTCCCTTACTAGACACCTTGTGTCCAAGCACTATGCCTTCGCTAACCATCATATGACAATTTTCCCAATTGAGGACTGAATGTGTGTCCTCACATCTTTGTAGCACCTTGTCTAGGTTATACAAGAACTCATCAAAAGATGCACCGTAGATGGAAAAGTTGTCCATAAAAACCTATAGACAACGTTCCATAATGTTTGAAAAGATAGCAAGCATGCAATGCTGAAAAGTAGCCGGTGTTTTGCATAAACCGAACGACATCTGGCTATATGTGAAAGTCCCATAAGGACAAGTGAAAGTAGATTTCTCTTGGTCCTTAGTGTCTACGGAAATCTAATTATAGATGGAATAGCCGTCTAAAAAGAAAAAGTGAGAGCGGCTAGCCAGCCGCTCTAAAATGTTATCAATGAATGGGAGAGGAAAATGATATTTTCAAGTGGCAGAATTCAACCGACGGTAATCAATGCAAACACGCCACCCGGTTACTAATCGGGTGATGACATACTCATGCAAAAGATTTTCAGTTATTGTGACTCCCCCCTTTTTAGGGACTACCTGTGTTGGGCTCACCCATGTAGAGTCAGAAATAGCATAGATGATGTCGGCGGAGAAAAGCTTGATCACCTCCTTTTTTATGACCTCCATCATGACGGGGTTGAGGCAACATTGTGGATGAATCACATGTTTGGCTCCTTCAACGAGCCAGATCTTGTGTTGGCAGAGAGTTGGGGAGATCCCCTTGATGTCAAAAACTGACAACCCAAATGCACCACGGTGGTTCTTCAACACTATCATCAATTGTTCTTCCTCAGCGGTACTCAAATATGCTGAAATTATCACTGGTAGCTTTGCATCAGCCGCTAAGAATGCATATTTCAAGTGAGGGGGCAGCGGCTTAAGCTCTAACTCCGGCGGGATGACCAAAGAAGATTGAAGCAGTGGTGGCAGCGGTCCTAGCTCTTCATAATGCTTGGCATAGTAGTAAGGAAGCACTTGAAGCATCTTAACACATTCTTGTAATGACATACTTCTCATCCAATCATCCATTATGTTAAACAAACAAGCTTCAAGAGGTAATTGTGGGTATGAGTCAATCATGGAGACTGCTATAGCTTCATCCTCAGTAGATGGTGAAACTTCCTCTTCCTCATCATTGGGATAACCCACAGCTTTAATAAGAGAAACCACTTTTGTTTGTTCCATGATGTCCACAACAGTTGTTCCCTTATCTACCTTCATCATGACATGAGCCATATCAAGAAACGGCTTCCCTAAGAAAAGAGAGATGCTATGATCAAAGTGCTTCACTATGTGACATTGCTCATTCACTTGTGACTACTTTGAATTTGGTGGCATGACTATCTGGAATCTATCATCAGCTATACCCATTGTCAACTGACCTCTACCCATTTCTAATATCATATCGGTAGTGGCTTGGAAAAGTCTTCCTAAGAGAAGCTCATTCCCTTTCTCAGCTTGCATCTCCATGACAACAAAATCAGCCAGAAACATGAACCTGTCAACTTTGACTAAGACATCCTCGCAAATACCATACAGCCGTACCACAAAATTGTCTGCAAGTTGATTTGTCGAGATTCTTTAAGAACAAGCTTTTTGAATTTAGATAGGGGCATCAAGTTGATACTTGCCCCGGAATCACACAATTCTTCACTAAATTTCACCTTCCCAATATAGCATGAAATATTGAAACAACCCGAATCTTGTCTCTTTGGTGGCAACTTTCCCAGAATAAAGGCGCTGACATGTTCCTTAACCACTACCACCTCAGTGTCTGGAATCTTCCTCTTCTTGGTAATTATATCCTTCAAGAACTTACCATAGGAGGGTATCTTCTCAATAGCCTATAGCAAGAGAATATTGACCGAAAGTTTCCTAAAGATATCCAAGAACTTTTTGAATTGTGCATCATCTTTCTTTTCCTTCAGACTATTTGGATAAGGAACCGAGATGGTATGTGCCCTCTGATGTGGTGGCACATAAGGCATCCTATTCTCAGCCTATTTCTCTGTAATGGGCTCTTCTGTAGCTTTCTATGCATCATCTTCCACTGTCTCTATAACTATGACATCCTCTGCGGCCTCACCTATGTCTTCTTGCTGTGGTGTGCTCGGTTCATTGACCTTGGAGTTTAAAAGTTTCTTTCCACTCCTCAATAGAATGGCCTTAGGTTGTTGGTTCTTTTCGGGAACATTAGTATTCCTCGAGAAACCTTGCATTGTGGGCTTCTTTAGACTCGCAATCTTCGCTGCCATATGTGCTAAAGATGTTTCAAGTGTCCTCATTTGTGCCCCATGGCTTTGTAGCGTCTGCCCACACTGATTCATAAATTCCCCTTGAGTTTGTAGCTGCTTGCTGAAAGTGCTGATGAGCTCTTGGTTTTGTTTCACAATTTTATTGAGAAACTCATTACTCTTCTCCTCTGTAGTAGGTTGTGGTTTGGCATCCAGAACCTACAAAAAGTTATTGGGATCCTTCCATGAGAACTTTTTATCCTTCCTCCAAGAGTAATCATTATTCCTGTACCCTTGTTGTTGGCGCATGAATTTGACATGTGCCTCATCATCAGATCCTTCATCCTCTTTTGCTAGCAATCTCTTTGCTATCAGGTCCATCTTCTCATTTAGCTCTTTAATTGCCTTTGATTGCCCTGCAACTCTATTTTGTTTCGGTGCATCTCTATTACCCCACGACTACTTTTTGTCCATGTTATTCAAGATCTCCCAACACCTTGTACCTGTGTTGTTCAAGAAGAAGCCCGAGCCCGCTGAATCTAAGTTGCTTCTGTCATGCTCATTAAGAGAAAAGTAGAAAATTTTAACTTGCTTATCCTTGTCTAGCCCAAGATGTGGGCACTTCCTTAGCATGATCTGAAAGCGCTCCCATGTCTCTGAATAAGTCTCGCCGGCCTTTTGACAGAAGTTATGGATCTTTCTCTCAAGGTCACTCATATTCTCGGGCGGGAAGAATCTCTCAAAGAATACCTCTACCATCTGGTCCCAGGTCTCAACGCACTCGTCATCAAGATTGTGCAGCCATTCACGTGCATTTCCCACTAGAGAACTGGGAAAAAATTTTAAGTAGAGTGCTTCTTGCGGGAACCTATCAATCTTTATCATTTCACAGTGTTCCACAAATGTGCTGATGTGGGCCACTGGATCTTCATTGTTCAGCCCATTAAATGCATTAGACTTGACTAGGTTTATCAGTTCCAGATCAATCTTGTATGTAGGAATGTTGATCGCCTACTTTTTGATCGGCCCCTTGGACATAGATGAGGAAGAAGCCTTGATCTTCTCCCATATTGTTTGTTCCTCAGCCATTACTTCAGGTTCAGAATCTATGTCTAAGTCTTCGAGTTGATTGTGGATATTGTGGGCTCTGATCTCCAAACCACGATATAAACACGATTTAAACTTAGTGGAAGCGATTCGATTAGCAGCGGAATACCAAAAATCAGCAGAAATTAAAACTTTTTGAGATAAAGCATTGAAACCATAAAACTTCCTTCATAAAAGGAGATAGACTTTTTACATCTCAGATAATTACTTCTTGAGTAATTATATACAACATGATACAAAATCTCAAGAACTCATAACCAAAAGACTCCAAGACCTGAGAGTACAGAGGACACATAGGACTGACTCTAACTACACTACATGGCAGGCTAAATCTCCACCTGAGATTTTACTGCTGCCCCTGGTGCTGCTACTGCTGGGACTGGTCACCTGTAGATCTGTTCCTCCGTCCTCGACGTCCACCTAAAAAGTTGAAGACTACGGGGTAAGACAATTTTACATAATTGTCCCAACGAGAGTTATAACTCTCCGCCAGAAGCTTTATTATAACACCTCAAAGAATGACTTAAGCAGTAAAAGCTTCAAAGTATTCAACATCAGATATAATAGTAAGCATGAGTTCAACAGTTATGAAACATGAAGACATTTGCACTATACAGTGTAACATCAATCAATCAACTCGTAGTTATCTCTAACAGGTATGCTACAATGTGGATTATGTTTTTCAAACATTACTTTTATGCCCTGTGGAGATGAGGTTTACCACTCATACTCCAACCAATCACTGCTAAGTGCCTCGGTATCATACTAGGTCATTGAAAGAGCTGGATTCTCATGACCTTCACCTTCCTCATTCGGTAAGAGGATTACTTGTAGGACATCTCGTGCCTCTACTATAATAGCTTGCCAGGGTAATCTGGTCCTTCGCTATTTTAGAGTTACAGTGGCGTTCTGTACTCTCTTCGTCATCAGGAGATTTCATGTTTATCTTCCACTGATACGGATATCTGTGCTTTCTTCGTCATCAGGAGGTTTCATGTTTACCATCCACTGATACGGTATGGGATTGTAGTGAATGATTGACGGATTACACATCTACATCAAATACCTACACTAGAATGTAAGGTTCTACACATCCATATACCCCACATACTCAAAAGTATGTGATCCAAGAGTTCCCTTAGGAAAACTTGTTTCACCATCATTTGATCTCTGACAATGATGGATCTATGATCAGGGCTCTACATTATACTTGATTAGTTAGGTACATTCAGTATTCTTTTTAACATCATACATTGTTCTTCAAACAATAACATTAGCATAACAACTATGAAATGAGAATACTAAATGTAACAAGCCTAACTCTCATCAATCATCATTTCTCAATACATTCATCACAATTCATCTCTAAAGCATGACCTTGATGGTATTTATGGCTCTCACAGCCCATATAATTCATAGGTTGCCATTGACAAGGCATCAAGATATTTTACTATTCATAAAGCTAACAACATGCTTTCAATGAATATAGCATCATCATCCATACTTGGATATGATCATCTTCATATCAGAACCTGCAAGGTTAAATCAACTGATAAAGGCAATTCAAATTAAGAATTATACTTTCCACTCTTGCCATAAGAGCTAAGTTCCCTGATTCTCATCAATTAGGGTTTACTATTCACATTACATGCCATCACCCTAGAATTAGGGTTTATTATTAATATTATGGTAAAATGAACTCATAACATCATCATGTATGAGGAACATCATCAATGATGCTCTCAGATAAGATTAAGATTCATCAATTATCATAAATAGGGTTTTCATGATCTCACATAGGTGGATCATACCCTAATCATGTACATTCATAAATATTGAAGGTATTTTACTTGGATTTCAACCATAATTGGGATTTTCTCTCTCCTCTTTCTCATAGGTGATGATTACATCCCTCTAGAATGGGTTAGGTCTAATCAACATTGATAAACCTAGCCAAGTCATCACCATTGTAACCATTGGGGTTTGCATGATAAAAGGGGTTACCTACTTGAATCCATAAAGGGTATTTTGGTAAAGTTCACCATTGATCATAACATGGGTTAATATACTAACCACTTGACCCTTAATGTACCTAGGTATCATTAGGGTTTAGGTTGAACAACCATCAAACCATCTAAGCCCTCAAGGCATTAGGCAGACTTATCCTTAAAAGTCCCCAATAGGTTTCACACGTTCAACCTTCAAACGATCCTGAGATCGTTTAAGGTTGTAGACCGTTTAGTCATAGCTTGACTTCTGAAGTCATTTGAGCTCATTCGATCCTAAAGTCGTATGGACTCATTCGATCCTGATGTCGTATGGACTCATTCGATCCTGAGGTCGTATGGACTCATTCGATCATGAGGTCGTATGGACTCATTCGATCCTGAGGTCGTATGGACTCATTCGATCCTGAGGTTGTATGGATTCATTCGATCCTGAGGTCGTATGGACTCATTCGATCCTGAGGTCATATGGACTCATTCGATCCTGAGGTCGTATGGATTCATTTGATCCTGAGGTCGTATGGACTCATTCGATCCTGAGGTCGTATGGACCTAAAAGCTCAACATCGCAAGGACCTCCAAGGTGATTCAAAGGGTAAACTCGATTAGGGTTTCCTATGTTGAAGCCTTCAATTGGTCTCAAGTTTGCTAACCACTTATCAATTGAGAAAATTAGGGTTAGCCTTAACCAATTGGTCACTCAATTGACCCTTAATTGATATCCAATTAGGGTTGGAGTTGGTTCAATTAAGGTCTATAAACATTCAACCATCAACACTCAACAATATGAATCAAATCAAAGTTGATCCCATCAGTTGACCTCCAATCGGGCTCAAACTTGGCCCAAACGGTCTTGGGATCGTTTGGATAACCTCCAAACGGTCTTGAGACCGTTTGCCCAAGAATTCATCAAAATCTAAGTTGATTTGATAGGGGTTGAACCTTTATTAAGTCATAATTCAGCAATTTGATTATTTCAATAACCCACTGTAATTGGGCCCTCAATTGATCAAATTACCTTAACCCTAGACCTCCAAACGGTCTTGGATTGACACCAAACGGTCTTGAGACCGTTTGGCTGAGTTCCAAATGGTCTTGAGACCGTTTGCCCATCCATCCTTTGGACTCTAGTGAAAATTCATAAATGTTTGATCTATTGAGTTGATCATCACATCAATACTTAATTGCAATATGATTTGGTACCTTTGGACCTTCAATTGGTCAACTATACTTGACCCCAGACCTCTAAACGGTCTTGGGTGATCCCCAAACGGTCTTGAGACCGTTTGGATGATTCCCTAAACGGTCTTGAAACCCTTTGGGCTAATCAACCCAAAATCACTAATTAACTCATTGGAATTTCAGCACTGATTTCAATTAGGATTTGCCCTATTAATCAACCTTCAACTCATAACTCATTTGGAATTAATCCATAAAATTTGGTTAGTCATTAATAAACATCATTATGAACAGTAATCCCAAACGGTCAACACTTGGTCAACCATCTTAAACGGTCTTGAGACCATTTTCCCAAAAAGGGAAAATTAAACAGATTGAAAATCAGAACTTAATTCAATTGGATTTGCTAATTGATTTGCTTATATCTCACGATTCCTTTGGAGTTAACCCCTCAAATTTTGTGGGTGATTAACCTACATAATTATAAACAAGATTCTCATACGGTCGTATCTTGGTCAACGTGACCAAACGGTCTTGAAGGCCGTTTGCCTTCATACGACCCTGAAACCGTTTGCCCACCAAACGGTTGTGTAAACCATATGGGTAAATGGTGGAGGTCGTTTGGTAAAGTGGAAATCCATGGATAAGCATAGGAATTAACGCCCTTATCTTCTACCTCAAGAACAGTAGCAGTTCTTCATGATTTTGCTTGCAAGGATGCAAGGGAAGATAGGGAAGAAGAAGAACTAACAACTATATGCATAGAAAAAGATATATAATCAAAGCATAAGGTTTAGAGTTATAAAACCCGCCTAAAGGTTGTTCCTTGAGCTCCAAGCTTCCAAGATTCAGGTCTTTAATGGCGTCTTTGAGCTCCACAGGTCGGCCAAGGTGAATTTTCCAAGGAAAAGTTGGAAAGGAATGGCTAGAAAGATAAAGCTAGGTGAGCTAGCCATGAATTCAACCTTGAAAACGAGTTTCCTTCATGAATTTAAGCAAAAGGGATGATCCAAACTTACCTAGGACCCTTGGTCGTCCTTCTATGTTCTAGAGCTTAGCCTTAGTCAGTTTTGAGCAAGGGGAAAGAAATGAAAAGAAGAGGATCGTTTCCTTGCTAAGTGGGGAAGGTAGTATATATACTTAGGTGAAATTTCAACATAAGAACATATGCTTTCCTCATTTCTCATCTAAGTCCTTCCTTTCTTCTTTGCACGTCCCCACATCTTATTTATAAGGACAAACTCCTTCTAAAGTCAAGAATTGAAGGCAAAGAGGATCAACCCATCACTAAAGCATACACATAAAAGGGCTATTATGCATACACCTTGATTATTCAATCACAAAGGTGTTCTTTATTATTTGATTATTCAAATGAAGTGACCTTTTCACCATTTCTCTTCTAAATGATGCCAAGAGTCATAAAAGATATTTTAGAAGATGAAATTTACAAGTTTCACCCCTCAAATTGGGTAAATTGCACTTTACACCAATTTAGGGTTTTCAAGTACAGGGGTTGCTTCCACAGCTGCACCTTGGTGCTCAAGCTTGGGAAATCCCTCAAACTTCATCATAAACATCCTCATGATGTCTTTACATCAGAGGAACATCTCAACATGTGAAATTTGCAAGTTAATCCCTTAACTGGGTAATTTGCACATAGATCCCTGTATCACAAAACAATGCTACAACTTTATATATAAAGGGGCAAAATTGAAATATATGTTTCTGAGGAACTTAATTACATGCCCAAAGTTAATCACAAGGATTTAATTACATATTTAGGCAAAACACCTAGGGTTAGTTCATAACCCAGGTCAGGGATGTTACAAATTATCCACCCCTTACAAGGATTTCGTCCCCGAAATCGATAAAACGTATTAAGAGAAAAGGGTAGGGTATTTGCTTTTCATCTCATCCTCTAGTTCCCAAGTGGCTTCTTCAACACCACAGTGGTTCCAGAGGACTTTCACAAGGCTTAAATCTTTCTTCTTTAACTTTTTAATTCTGTTATCAAGGATTGACACTGGTCCTTCCTCATAAGATATATCATCATTCAATTCTACCTCCATAGGTTGTAGAACTGACACAGTGTCTGGGTGACATTACTTTAGCATAGAAATGTGAAACACAGGATGTAACCTCTGTAACTCTGGTGGCAGCTCTAGTTTATAGGCTACTTTTCCAATCTGTTCAATGATTGGATAAGGCCCCATAAATATAGGAGCTAACTTCCCTTTCTTTCCAAAACGAAGGATTCCTTTCCAAGGCAAGACCTTGAGATACACTTTGTCTCCAACCTCAAACTCTAAGGGTCTAAGACGCTTGTCATCATAAGATTTCTTCCTATCTTGTGCAGTCTTAATCTGTTGCTGTATTACCTTAATCTTTTATGTAGTTTGCTGCACAAGATCAGGTCCTAACAACTGATGCTCACCAGTCTCATACCAACACAAGGGTGATCTACAACGTCTACCATACAAGGCTTCATAAGGTGCCATATCAATACTATGCTGATAGCTATTGTTATAGGAAAACTCTATCAAGCTTAGGTGTAGATCCCAACTTCTGGTAAAATGGAGAACACATGTTCTCAACAGGTCTTCCAAGGTCTGTATGGTCCTTTCCGACTGTCCATCAGTATGTGGATGAAAGGCCGTACTAAACCTTAACTGGGTGCCTAAAGCATTATGAAGTCATTCCCAAAAACGACTTGTAAACTGGGGACCTCTGTCAGAAACTATAGTGACAGGAACTCCATGCAAACACACTATCTCTTGAGCATACAACTATGATAACCTTTCAACAGAATAGGTTGTTTTGACAGGTAAGAAATGTGCTGTCTTAGTCAACCTATCTACAACTACCCAAATGGAATCATGTCCTTTGCTTGTCCTGGATAGGCCAACAATAAAGTCCATGGTCACATGGTCCCACTTCCACTGTGGTATGGGTAAAGGTTGCATTGTTCCTGCAGGCTTCTGGTGTTTAGCTTTAACTTGCTGACACACAGGACACCTCAGAACAAATTCTGCAACATCCTTCTTCATTCCAGGCCACCAATACAGATCTTTTAAATTACGATACATCTTGGTGCTCCCTGGATGCATAGCGTACATTGAAGAATGAGCTTCTTCCAGGACTAACATCCTCAAGTTATCCACATCCGGCACTATCATCCTCCCATGATAACATGCTACATGATCATCTGAATCATGGAAACTATCTCACTTCTCATTTCCATACTCTGATCTAATCTGCTGAACTACAGCATCAACATGTTGCGCCTCCTTAATCTGCTCTCTTAGGGTAGGTTTAATATGCATCTCAGTCATCAACCCGGCTAACAATGACACCTTCAATTGTACATTGTCTTGCCTTAAAGAGATAAACATATCTCTCTTAGAGCATACTAAAGAGTTTAGTTGTGCTCTATCCATGGTTGATGTTGCTGATTTCCTACTCAAGGAATCTGCAACAACATTGGCCTTCCCTGGATGGTAATCAATTGTACAATCGTAGTCCTTGATTAACTCCATTCAGCGACGTTGCCTCATGTTAAGGTCATGCTGAGAGAAGATATACTTAAGGTTCTTGTGATCTGTGAAAATATGGAATGTCTCTCCGTAGAGATAATGCCTCCAGATTTTCAATGCATGAACCACGACAGCTAACTCTAGATCGTGTGTTGGATAATTCTCCTCGTGCTTCTTAAGCTGTCAGGAAGAAAAAGAAATCACTTGTTTATCCTGCGTCAACACACATCCAAGTCCATTCTTGGAGGCATCACAGAAGACTACATATCCTTTTCCTTGCTTAGGTAGCACAAGCACATGTGCACTTGTCAACCTCTCCTTCAACAACTGAAAGGACTGTTGACACTTATCACTCCAAGAAAAAGGAGCATCTTTTCGGGTTAACTTGGTCAAAGGTAAGGCTATAGAGCTAAAGTTTTTAATAAACCTTCGATAGTAACCAGCTAACCCCAAGAAGCTTCGAATCTCCGTCGGTGTCTTTGGTTGTTCCCATTGTAGAACAGATTCTACCTTTGCAGGGTCAACACGAATTCCCGAGGCAGATATCACATGTCCAAGAAAATATACCTCCGGCAGCCAGAACTCACACTTGCTAAACTTAGCATACAGCTTATGTTCTCTTAGCAAGGTCAAAGCTTGGCGAAGATGTTGCTCATGCTGCTGAGCATTCTTACTATAGATCAGAATGTCATCTATGAAGACGACAACACACTGATCAAGGAAGGGTCGAAAAACTCTATTCATGAGTTCCATAAATGCAGCTGGTGCATTGGTTAGTCCAAACGACATAACCGTGAACTCATAGTGACCATATCTTGTCCTAAAAGAAGACTTGGATATGTCACTATCCTTAATGCGGAGTTGATGATATCCAGATCTCAAATCTATCTTTGAGAAGACTGTTGCACCACACAACTGGTCAAAAAGATCATCAATCCTCGGCAAAGGGTACTTGTTCTTTATTGTTACTTTATTAAGTTGTCTGTAGTCAATGCACAACCGCATTGACCCATCTTTCTTTTTAACAAACAAGACCAGAGCACCCCAAGGTGAAGTGCTCGGTCGGATAAAACCCTTCTCAAGTAACTCTTGAAACTGTTTCTTGAGTTCTGCCATCTCGGCAGGCGCCATCCTATATGGTGTCTGAGCTATGGGTTTCGTATCTGGGACCAAATTGATCTCAAAATCAATCTCCCGAGGTGGTGGTATACCAAGAAGTTCTTTAGGAAACACATCCTCGAATTCCCTGACTATGGGAACTTCAGCAGGATTGGAACTTTCCTTAGTAACATCTACCACATGGGCCAAGAATGCATAACATCCTTGCCTCAACAACTTATCAGCAACCATAGCTGATACAAGACAGGTGGGCAGAATCTTTCTTTCACCTTGAAAGATCCATGTGTTGCCTTCATCAGCAAACACATCCAACTTGGATTCACAATCCAAGACAACTCTATACCTTTCTAAGGTATCCATCCCGAGGATTATATCAAATCCTTGCATATCAAGTGGTATAAGGTCCACTTGAATGCGATGATCAGAAAAGAAAAGGATGCAGGGAGAACATACCTCCTGCAAAACGGCAGACCCACTCAACGGAGTCTCCAACAACAAACTATCTGCCCTATGACTAACTGTCATATTGCAGTTACGAATCACTCTCCGAGTGATAAAATAGTGTGTAGCACCCGGGTCAATCAGAACAGATACAACACAAGATGTAGACATATCAGAATATAAAAGTTCCATCTGACCTGCCACTACCCGTGGATTGACCACTGCTTCAGGTGGGTTCATAGCATAAAACCTTACTGTCGCCTGGGGTTGAGGTGGTGCTGATGATCCAGCTTGAGATGCTTGTCCACGTCCTCGAGCTGCTCCTTGAGATTGCCTTCTCTGAGATCCCTGTTGACTCTGCCTCTAAGGTTGTGTCACACTAACAGGCCTAGATCGGCAGTCCTTCATCAAGTGTCCCACCTTCCCATAGTTGTAGCAACTTCTTTCCAGTTGTTGTGGTCTTGGTGGTCCGGTAACTGACATTGATGCAGAACTGTGAGTCTCTTGTTGAGGTAGGCTTCGTCCTCTGCCTCTACTTGGTGACCACTGAGTTTGGGAACTTGATCTGGGTGGTGGAGGGTTACGTGCAGAGAATCTCGGTTTCTCGGAATCCCTAGATGAAGAACCCTAGAACTGTGGATATCTTTTCTGGGTTTGACTCTTCTCAACCACATATCTCTCTATCCTTCAGACTGACTCAACGAAGGTAGAGAATCTCTCTCGGTTTTCTAAGGCAGACACAGGGGTTGATATATCAGCATTCAAACCCTTCTCGAATCTCCTGATTTCTTTCCTCTTCTGTGGCAGCCATGTGCGGACAGAACCGCAGCAACTCCATGAACTTAGCTTCATACTCGCTAATGTTCATCATGCCCTGCCTCAATCTCTCAAACTGAGATATCTTCTCATCTAGGAAGGTCTTTGGAAAATATCTATTGATAAATTCCCGACAAAACTCTTCCCACGAGAACTCTATCCCAGGTCTCTTCTGCTCTTCCATGTTCCACCAGTGACCAGCACTGCCTTTGAGAAGATAGACAACATGTCTAACCTTCTCAGCCTCTGGGATATTAAGAATCCTGAAAGCCTTCTCCAACTCTGTTAACCACATATCAGCATATGCGGGGTCGGCAGTCCCAAAGTACTCAGTAGCTCCGACACGACGAAGTCGCTCGAACGTCTTACCGATACCTTGTCCTTCAGGCTGGGCAGGTGCCCTAGGTGCCGGCATGGGCATCCTGTTAGTTATGTGTGTCATGGCAGTCATAAACTGCCCAAACATCGTCTGAACTGCTGGGTTACCCATATCAGCTGGGTCAAACTGGGGTGGTTCAGGTGCATGATGTTCTATTTCTGGAACCCTTGCACCGCCTCGAGGTGCACTAGCACTACTCTCTGCCACATACTCATCATGTGGCTCTACCATCCTTATGTATCTTCTTCTCCTGAGGATCAGAAGATTCTATTAGATAAGGAAGAGATACTAAGGATAGACTCGACATCCTAAGTCCTATGCCTCTATAGACTCAGCGAACCTAGAGCTCTGATACCACTTAATTGTGGGCTCTGATCGCCAAACCACGATATAAACACGATTTAAACTTAGCGGAAGTGATTCGATTAGCAGCGAAATACCGACAATCAGTGGAAATTAAAACTTTTTGAGATAAAGCATTGAAACCATAAAACTTCCTTCATAAAAGGAGATAAACTGTTTACATCTCAGATAATTACTTCTTGAGTAATTATATACAACATGATACAAAATCTCAAGAACTCATAACCAAAAGACTCCAAGACCTGAGAGTACAGAGGACACATAGGACTGACTCTAACTACACTACATGGCAGGCTAAATCTCCACCTGAGATTTTACTGTTGCCCCTGGTGCTGCTACTGCTGGGACTGGTCACCTGTAGATCTGTTCCTCCATCCTCGACATCCACCTAAAAAGTTGAAGACTATGGGGTGAGACAATTTTACATAATTGTCCCAGCGAGAGTTATAACTCTCCGCCAGAAGCTTTATTATAACACCTCAAAGAATGACTTAAGCAGTAAAAGCTTCAAAGTATTCAACATCAGATATAATAGTAAGCATGAGTTCAACAGTTATGAAACATGAAGACATTTGCACTATACAGTGTAACATTAATCAATCAACTCGTAGTTATCTCTAATATGTATGCTACACTGTGGATTATGTTTTTCAAACATTACTTTTATGCCCTGTGGAGATGAGGTTTACCACTGATACTCCAACCAATCACTACTAAGTGCCTCGGTATCATACTAGGTCATCGAAAGAGCCGGATTCTCATGACCTTCACCTTCCTTAGTCAGTAAGAGGATTACTTGTAGGACATCTCGTACCTCTACTATAATAGCTTTCTAGGGTAATCTAGTCCTTCGCTATTTTAGAGTTACAGTGGTGTTCTGTACTCTCTTCGTCATCAGGAGATTTCATGTTTATCTTCCACTGATATGGATATCTGTGCTTTCTTCATCATCAGGAGGTTTCATGTTTACCATCCACTGATACAGTATGGGATTGTAGTGAAGGATTGACGGATTACACATCTACATCAAATACCTACACTAGAATGTAAGGTTCTACACATCCATATACCCCACATACTCAAAAGTATGTGATCCAGGAGTTCCCTTAGGAAAACCTGTTTCACCATCATTTGATCTCTGACAATGATGGATCTATGATCAGGGCTCTACATTATACTTGATTAGTTAGGTACATTCAGTATTCTTTTTAACATCATACATTGTTCTTCAAACAATAACATTAGCATAACAGCTATGAAATGAGAATACTAAATGTAACAAGCCTAACTCTCATCAATCATCATTTCTCAATACATTCATCACAAGTCATCTCTAAAGCATGACCTTGATGGTATTTATGGCTCTCACAGCCCATTTAATTCATAGGTTGCCATTGACAAGGCATCAAGATATTTTACTATTCATAAAGCTAACAACATGCTTTCAATGAATATAACATCATCATCCATACCTGGATATGATCATCTTCATATCAGAACCTGCAAGGTTAAATCAACTGATAAAGGCAATTCAAATTAAGAATTATTCTTTCCACTCTTGCCATAAGAGCTAAGTTCCCTGATTCTCATCAATTAGGGTTTACAATTCACATTACATGCCATCACCCTAGAATTAGGGTTTATTATTAATATTATGGTAAAATGAACTCATAACATCATCATGTATGAGGAACATCATCAATGATGCTCTCAGATAAGATTAAGATTCATCAATTATCATAAATAGGGTTTTCATGATCTCACATAGGTGGATCATACCCTAATCAAGTACATTCATAAATATTGAAGGTATTTTACTTGGATTTCAACCATAATTGGGATTTTCTCTCTCCTCTTGCTCATAGGTGATGATTACATCCCTCTAGATTGGGTTAGGTCTAATCAACATTGATAAATCTAGCCAAGTCATCACCATTGTAACCATTGGGGTTTGCATGATAAAAGGGGTTACCTACTTGAATCCATAAAGGGTATTTTGGTAAAGTTCACCATTGATCATAACATGGGTTAATATACTAACCACTTGACCCTTAATGTCCCTAGGTATCATTAGGGTTTAGGTTGAACAACCATCAAACCATCTAATCCCTCAAGGCATTAGGCAAACTTATCCTTAAAAGTCCCCAATAGGTTTCACACCTTCAACCTTCAAACGATCCTGAGATCGTTTAAGGTTGTAGACCGTTTAGTCATAGCTTGACTTCTGAAGTCATTTGAGCTCATTCAATCCTGAAGTCGTATGGACTCATTCGATCTTGAGGTCGTATGGACTCATTCGATCCTGAGGTCGTATGGACTCATTCGATCCTGAGGTCGTATGGACTCATTCGATCCTGAGGTCCTATGGATTCATTCGATCCTGAGATCGTATGGACTCATTCGATCCTGAGGTCGTATGGACTCATTCGATCCTGAGTTCGTATGGACTCATTCGATCCTGAGGTCATATGGATTCATTCGGTCCTGAGGTCGTATGGACTCATTCGATCCTGAGGTCGTATGGACCTAAAAGCTCAAGATTGCATGGACCTCCAAGGTGATTCAAAGGGTAAACTCGATTAGGGTTTCCTATGTTGAAGCCTTCAATTGGTCTCAAGCTTGCTAACCACTTATCAATTGAGACAATTAGGGTTAGCCTTAACCAATTGGTCACTCAATTGACCCTTAATTGATATCCAATTAGGGTTGGAGTTGGTTCAATTAAGGTCTATAAACATTTAACCATCAACACTCAACAATATGAATCAAATCGAAGTTGATCCCATCAGTTGACCTCCAATCGGGCTCAAACTTGGCCCAAACCGTCTTACGATCGTTTGGATAACCTACAAACGGTCTTGAGACCGTTTGACCAAGAATTCATCAAAATCTAAGTTGATTTGATAGGGGTTGAACCTTAATTAAGTCATAATTCAGCAATTTGATTATTTCAATAACCCACTGTAATTGGGCCCTCAATTGATCAAATTACCTTAACCCTAGACCTCCAAACGGTCTTGGATTGACACCAAACGGTCTTGAGACCTTTTGGATGAGTTCCAAACGGTCTTGAGACCGTTTGCCCATCCATCCTTTGGACTCTAGTGAAAATTCATAAAGGTTTGATCTATGGAGTTGATCATCACATCAATACTTAATTGCAATATGATTTGGTACCTTTGGACCTTCAATTGGTCAAGTATACTTGACCCTAGACCTCTAAACGGTCTTGGGTGATCCTCAAACGGTCTTGAGACCGTTTGGATGATTCCCCAAACGGTCTTGAAACCCTTTGGGCTAATCAACCCAAAATCACTAATTAACACATTGGAATTTCAGCACTGATTTCAATTAGGATTTGCCCTATTAATCAACCTTCAACTCATAATTCGTTTGGAATTAATCCATAAAATTTGGTGAGTCATTAATCAACATCATTATGAACAGTAATCCCAAACGGTCAACGCTTGGTCAACCATCTTAAATGGTCTTGAGACCGTTTTCCCAAAAAGGGCAAATTAAACAGATTGAAAATCAGAACTTAATTCAATTGAATTTGCTAATTGATTTGCTTATATCTCACGATTCCTTTGGAGTTAACCCCTCAAATTTTGTGGGTGATTAACCTACATAATTATAAACAAGATTCCCATACGGTCGTCGCTTGGTCAATGCAACCAAACGGTCTTGAAGTCCGTTTGCCTTCATACGACCCTGAAACCGTTTGCCCACCAAACGGTTGTGTAAACCATATGGGCAAATGGTGGAGGTCATTTGGTAAAGTGGAAATCCGTGGATAAGCATAGTAATTAACGCCCTTATCTTCTACCTCAAGAACAGTAGCAGTTCTTCATGATTTTTCTTGCAAGGATGCAAGGGAAGGTAGGGAAGAAGAAGAACTAACAACTATATGCATAGAAAAAGATATATAATCATAGCATAAGGTTTAGAGTTATAAAACCCGCCTAAAGGTTGTTCCTTGAGCTCCAAGCTTCCAAGCTTCAGGTCTTTACTGGCGTCTTTGAGCTCCACAGGTCAGCCAAGGTGAATTTTCCAAGGAAAAGTTGGAAAGGAATGGCTAGAAAGATAAAGCTAGGTGAGCTAGCCATGAATTCAACCTTGAAAACGAGTTTCCTTCATGAATTCAAGCAAAAGGGATGATCCAAACTTACCTAGGACCCTTGGTCGTCCTTCTCTGCTCCAGAGCTTAGCCTTAGTCAGTTTTGAGCAAGGGGAAAGAAATGAAAAGAAGAGGATCGTTTCCTTGCTAAGTGGGGAAGGTAGTATATATACTTAGGCGAAATTTCAACATAAGAACATTTGCTTTCCTCATTTCTCATCTAAGTCCTTCCTTTCTTCTTTGCACGTCCCCACATCTTATTTCTAAGGACAAAATCCTTCTAAAGTCAAGAATTGAAGGCAAAGAGGATCAACCCATCACTAAAGCATACACATAAAAGGGCTATTATACATACACCTTGATTATTCAATCACAAAGGTGTTCTTTATTATTTGATTATTCAAATGAAGTGACCTTTTCATCATTTCTCTTCTAAATGATGCCAAGAGTCATAAAAGATATTTTAGAAGATGAAATTTACAAGTTGCACCCCTCAAATTGGGTAAATTGCACTTTACACCAATTTAGGGTTTTCAAGTACAGGGGTTGCTTCCACAGCTGCACCTTGGTGCTCAAGCTTGGGAAATCCCTCAAACTTCATCATAAACATCCTCATGATGTCTCAAAATCAGAGGAACATCTCAACATGTGAAATTTGCAAGTTAATCCCTTAACTGGGTAATTTTCACATAGATCCCTGTATCACAAAACAATGCTACAACTTTATATATAAAGGGGCAAAATTGAAATATATGTTTCTGAGGAACTTAATTACATGCCCAAAGTTAATCACAAGGATTTAATTACATATTTAGGCAAAACACCTAGGGTTAGTTCATAACCCAGGTCAGGGATGTTACAGATATGCTCCTCCTCGTCACCTGATCTCAAAGACGGAATCTCAGGCGTCGACTGTGCGTAGTCAGTACTACGCATCTTCACCGTGCACTAGTACCTTAAATGTGAAAAATTTATTAAGGACAGTGCTAGATGAATAAAGAATTTGAAAGGTAGAAAATTTACTCTAAATTATTAAAATTATTAAAAGTGGCCTAGAGTGGCCACTTTTAGCACTCGTAGTGCCAAAAATTGTTGTTTCCCCAGAAACGGTGCCAAAACTTGACACAACTTTACCTTGTGTATAACTCAAGTGTACGCGTCAATGTAATATAGGCCTTGTGAGGCCCGAGTCAAACATAGGGAAATGTAATTATCGGTAGACAACTACTAACTACTCGTGATCAGCTAGACCGATTATAAAAGTTTGGAAGTTGTTTTGAAAAAGAACAATAAAAATAAAAGAAAACAAAACAATCGATTAAATGGTTGGTTTAATCAATTCAAAAGAAATCTCTAGGATTGTAGTTTCACCGTGGGTTCTCATTGTACTAATTCCTTCAAAATTATCACAACTCGTCTCCCGTTCTAGATAGTGGCATGTAGCCAGAATTTCTCACTTTCGTGATACAATTCACTACCTTAATCTAGGTCAGTTCCACGCCAGTAGTAACCTATGCCCTAGACTAGATGCATGAAAAACATGTCTCTGGGTTCCCACCATTAACCGTACATCACCTTTTCTAAAGGATTTATTAGTTAATGTGATTACCGCCTATTTTCAACCATTAATTCTTCATTAAAAGCAATTAAAGGTATTACATTACCATTATGGTGATCAAGCACAATGATAGCAATGGAGAAAACAATATCATACCACAGATTTGAGGGACAAATTATGATAAAGTATGTAAAAAGAGTCATACAATGATTCCCAGCTTACTCCCAGTCCTAGAGACAAAGGGGATTAGCACCGCATGTTCATCTCAATGCAAAACACCATAAAGGAAGGAGAAAACATGGATGGAGATGGTGTAACACCTAAATGGAGAAGAACCGGGTGATCCTCGGTGCAAGATGAGCATTCTACAGCCTTCTGATAGTGAAAATCTCTGTCTGCATCTCTAAAATCTCCCAGGGCATAGCTCTCAACTCTGTTCTTCTCTCTCTCCTCCTTCGGGACTAGTGCAATGCAATTGAACATGAATGATGGCTTTGGGCCGTCTTTTTTTAGGTATAGGTACAACTTACGGCCGCCAAAAGAACACAGTCATCCGATTGAAGTCGTGTTGGATAAAACTCTGATCTGACAGCATCGATACCATCGAAGGGGTGTCGATGGTATCGACACCTTAGGGTACCGATGCTTTCTTCGATTTATGGAAGCCGCCTGATGGCATCTCGATACCATCGACCATTCCCGTCGATGGTATCGACGGGACCATATTTGGCTCACTGTTGGACTTTCAAGACCATCGACAAAGTGTCATTGGTATCAAACTATCTGCTTCCTCTCTGGCTCTGTCACTGTTGCTCTGTCGATGCTATCTATAGACCGTCGATGGTATCCACATGTCTAGAATTGTGAATTTCCTAAAAATGAGAGAAAAACACAAATCAAATCTGAGAAATATGATAATCTATACAAAACAATGTAAAACAAGATGAATTTGATGCAGGCAAGGATAATAGGCTAAAGGAATTGAATCATGCAATATTAACCACAAATATGACCAATAAGCGCATAAAACGAGTGTAAAACTAGCCTATAAAAGTGACTCAAAACCCCTGTATTAGCTGACTTGGGTATGTCATTTTCCCTTATCATCAACTAGTGGTAACCTGACCTTAAATCTATCTTTGAGAACACAATGGATCCTCTCAACTGATCAAAAAGATCATTAATCCTCAACAACATATACTTTTTCTTTATTGTGACCTTGTTCAACTACTAGTAATCTATAGACAACCTCATTGAATCGTCTTTCTTCTTAACAAACAACACAAGACCACCCTAAGGGGAAGTGCTCAACCTAATAAAGCCCTTCTCTAACAACTCTGGAAACTATTTCTTTAACTCCTACATATCTAATGGTGCCATTTTGTAAGGTATTTGCACTATGGGTTGTGTTCTAGGAACAAGATTGTTCTCAAAATAAATCTCTCTAAGAGGAGGAACACCAGGAAACTCCTCATGAAAAACATCCTTGAATTCTTGCACAACTGGTATCTTCTATATACTAGGACCTCTTGTCTTGACATCTACAACATGAGCTAGAAAAGCTTCACAACCTTGCCTCATCAACCTCTCCATTATCATAACTGACACCAAACACATGGGAAGAATCTTTGCGTCTCCTTGGAAGATCCATGAGACATCACCATCATAGAACATGGCCACCTTAGTGCTACAATCCAACACCACCTTGTACTTCTCCAAGGTATCCATTCCTAGGATCACCTCAAATACATGCATGTCAAGTGGCATAAGATCCGCTTGAATGTTGTGTCGAGAAAGAAAGAATGCAAGAGGGACATACCTCTCGTAACTTGTGGAATATCCAACTAAAGGGGTTTCTAATTGAAGATTATCATATCTACAACAATCAGGTAGATTACAACTACTTATCACCTCTCTAGTGATAAAATAGTGTGTCGCACTCGGGTCAACTAGCACAGATACAAAAGAAGAAGTAGATAAATCAGAATGAAATGAATCCATTTGACCTATCATGACCCATGGATTGGCCATTTCTTCCGGATGCCTCCTAGCATAAACCTGGTCATCGCCTTCTGACATCCACATCCTCTTCTAGCTTTTCTAGAGGACCCTGCCTATAACACCTTACCACATCCTCTAGCACCATCACTGCTAAACTACGACTATTATTGTGACCCTTACTGACCTGCCTCGACTATTGGGTCACCTCCTCATCCTTTGTAGGGAAAAATCAATTTGTATACCCCATCTATCCACACTTATGATAGGTCTTACTCTCATATCATGGCCTAGGCATCCATACCACTAAAACTAGTGATGTGACGTGAGCTCCTACTGGTGGAAAACTATGAGCTTTGAAACTGGTGATGAGCTATGAGCTCCTGGTGGTGGAAAACGGTTGTGACTGTGTTGAAGAAAACCTTGATTTCTTAAAGCCTTTAGAAGACTTCCCTTAGAACGTAACTGGCCTCTTCTTAGCATTAGCTTCATACTTATCTATAGAAGGCCTCTCTATCCACCTTACCAACTCTACAAAGGTGGAAAATCTCTCTCTATTGTCCAAAGTTGATGTTGTTGTAGTCAACTCCATACTTAGACCCTTTTCAAAGTTACAAATTCTCACCTAATCTGTCACTTCCAGGTGAGGGCAGAACCTTAGAAGCTCCATAAACTTTGACTCATACTCATTGATGGTCATCGATCCCTGGAGGATCTTCTCAAACTATGAGATCTTCTCATCCAGATATGTCTCTGGGAAGTATCAGATAACAAAATCCCTTTGAAGCTCCTCCCAACCTATCATAACTTTTGGCCCCTTCTCCTCTTCTATGGCCCACCAGTGGCCAACACTACCCTTCAATAAGTATACAACATGTTTCACCTTGTCCTCTTTAGGAATGTTCATGATCTTAAACGACTTCTTGAGTTCAGTCAGTGACATTTCGACATCTGCTGGGTTTGATGTACCAGCATACTCGATCACCCCTACATGTATGAGACTTTCAAATGTCTTCTTAATATCTTGAGATTCCATAGTAGGGACGGTTGCCCTAGCTTGAGATGTTAGTGCTCTGTCCGCTAGATGCATAATCATAGTTGTAACATCCCTGACCTAGGTTTAGGGATAACCCTATTTGTTTGGCTTAAATAATTTTCTTAGAACTTTAATATAATTCTCTAAAGTGTTTTGTTATCATGTGACAAACTTATGTTTCAATTTTGGTCATGTTTGAATGATGTTTGAGCAATGTTCTCTTATTTTGGACCAAAATGCAATCTACCCAAGATGAGGGGTTATATTGCAATATGTCACATATTGAACGTGCCTTAAGTGCTTTATCATCATAAGAGAGAGAATTATGCTAGGTGGTGGCTTGTGGAAAGCCTAAATTCCAAGTTTGAGCTTGTTTGAATAATGATAATGCCTTGTATACCAATTTTGGTGCAAATTGTAATTTACCCAAAATGTAGGGTTGATATGCAAATTACTACCTCTAGAGTGTTTCTACTTCCTCTATGTATCATTTATAGGAGAGATAAATAAGGATACACCATGTTTGAATCATTTTTGAGTGGTAATATCCTTGGTGATGAAAAGACCAAGAAGGGTTGTGTAATGGAAACCCTAATTTGAGCTAGTATTGAGTGTATCGGGTTGTAGTGTTAAATGGGAGTCCCTATCAGCCAAGGAGCCAAAGAGTAGGCTGTCATATCATTTTTTTATATCTTTTCCTTTGTAAAAATGAGCTAAGCACCTCAATAAAGCAATAGATATCGGCTTGCAACTTTCCTTTGGAAAGGTTGTACTGAATTGTGAATATAATAATAATGTGAGTGGAAGTGGCTTGCCCTAGAAGATAACCAAAGGGGCCGAGCCTTATCTCTTGCATTATCCTCAAATTTTTATTTTTCATGGAAAGATAAAGATTTAATGCATGCAAGTACATGTGTCAATCCATGCATGGCCATGTGGCACCTAGTAGTAGTAAGAAGATGACACCTCTTACACTTTATCCCATAAATGTCAAGGATATATACCCTCCCTTTCACCTACTAGTGAATCTTTTTGACCCCTGTCACTCTCTTTCTATGATATATCGTGCATACCCTCTTAGATATCATGCATAGTAGCTCAACGAGCAAGGGGAGCTTGAGCACCATGCTTAAGGTAAGGCCATGGTCATCTTCAACCTTGGTTGAAGCATGATTCTTAGGTTATAGTTATTCATTTCTTTTCTTCCTCACCAAGTCCTTAACTATGGTGACTCCTTGTTTATGGAGGAGTTGTGAACAAGCCTTGTACTTTTGGCAAGTCATCTTCAACCTAAGCAACATGAAGCTTTGGCGCTTGGATCTTTGAAGTTGTTCTTGAGGCGGGTTATATAACTTGAACCCAAGCATGTTATTTCTCACGATCTTTCTTGCTGTATTTGATAATCTACTTTTAATTATGAGATTTTCTTGAATACTTGATATATCTATGAGTTTTAATAGTTGCTTATACCTGTTATCCATGTACTAGAACAAGTAGAATGAAGGTCTAGAGCTTGAATATGATGATATCACCTTACAAAGTGATATCGGGTTCAAGCACACAAGCAAGCATCTCTAACCCGATATGGTGATGTACATACACCACTAAAATGATATGGATATGAATTTATACTTCCTTGCCTGATATGGTGATGAAGTATACACCTCTTGCACGATTTGGTGTCAACCATAAACCTCTTGCATGATATAGTGTCAAGCACACACCTCTTTGCCTGATATGGTGTGAAGTGTGCACACACCTCTTTACCTGATATGGTGTGAAGCACACACACACCTCTTTTCTCGATATGGTGTGAACCACACACACACCTCTTTGCCCGATATGGTGTGAAGCACACACACACACCTATTTTCCCGATACAGTGTGAAGCACACACACACCTCTTTCCCGATATGGTGTGAAGCATACACACACTTCTTTTCCCGATATGGTGTGAACCACACACACCCCTCTTTCCCCGATATGGTGTGAAGCACACACACCTCTTTGCCCGATATGGTGTGAATCACACACACACCTCTTTTCCCGATATGGTGTGAAGCATACACACACCTCTTTGCCCGATATGGTGTGAAGCACACACACACCTCTTTGCCCGATATGGTGTGAAGCACACACACACCTCTTTGGTCAATATGGTGTTAAGCACCCACACACCTCTTTGCCCAATATGGTGTGAAGCACACACACACCGCTTTGCCCAATATGGTGTGAAGCACACACATACCTCTTTTCCCGATATAGTGTGAAGAGCAAACACACCTCTTTGTTCGATATAGTAAGTAAGCATACACCTCTTGTACGATATGGTGTTGAACACACACCTCTTAAATGATATCATGGGTAATCCAATACACTAGATGACAAAAGTTGTAAGGTGGTTAATACCCTAGAATATGTGACGGCCAATACACTAAAGTATGGTGTGGCCAATATCTTTAAGTAAGATGAGGATGTTACACCATGTATGGTGAAGGTGATACAACATATGATTGGTAAGGTTGACACCTTAATGGGTTAGGGTATGAGGTATATGATGATGCCTAGCCTGATATACACCTAACCCAATACATGTGTTCAATTTGACATACATGATTCAACCTGATACACCTTGTAAAGGTGAGTGCAAAACACTCTTAGGAGTGATGAGTGTAACACCAAGTAATGGTGTGGCTAATACCTTGATAGGTGAAACACCTAAAGTGGTTGATAATGGTCAACCCTATATCAACAATGCCTTAACCCGAGATGAGTCCATATCACTTTATGATAGTTGGGTAATTCAAGGGTGTGACTTATGGCCAATACACTACATGATAAATGTGATGGGTTAGTGCATAAAGTATTAGGATGGGAAATACCCTAATACAAGATAAGTTGATGAACTTAAGTAAGTTAAAAGTGATGAGGGAATTGATACACCAAGGCATGATAAATATCACATCCAACACCTCAAGGTTGATACACCTTGATGCACCTCAAATCCAATATACTTGGATGAGTAACACATGAAGTGTGTCATGTCATTTGTTACATTAAGATGTAATGAGTTTAATGCACTTTGATAAAGTGTAGGCTAACATATCTTGAGAAAGGGTTAAGCCAAGTTAATAAAGTATGAGGTAATCAATATCCTAGTGAGGATGAAAGAGAAACTCATACCTTGTGTTTATAATCATTTAATGATAAGTGATGAGAATAAATAAGTATGATTGAATACTAATGATATCAATGTATGCTCCTAGATGTTTGGAGCAATGAATTAGGGTTTGGATTGATAATATGAACTTGAAACCCTATTCATCTATAAACGGAAACCCTAACCCTAATAATGGGAAGGTTGTATTTCTCTTACTGCATAAGCCTTGTGAAACATGTTAAATACTTGTATAACAAGTATAATGTTTATGTGGTCTGATGACCTAAAAGATAGTTGTAACGTCCTAGGATTTTAGGCCTCAGATAACATGATCTTAAAAGGAATGATTGGACTACCCATATTACCAAGGTGCACCTCCTTTTTCAGGAGCCCATTACTAATGAACTCCATAGTTAAGCATGCTCGGTTTGGAGTAGTACTAGGATGGGTGACCAGTTGGGAAGTAGATCCTAGATTGCGTGTCAGTGTGGACAAAGTGTGCAGTTAAGGTTAGTGGTGGTTTGTGGGGCCAGTCATCATTCCTAAAACTCTAGTAGAGCCTTAGACAGTGGGCCCGAGTGTTACAAATGGTATCAGAGCCATAACTGTCAGTGAGACCCACATGGGCATGTGGCATGCCAGTCTTGAGCCGTACGATCTAGGCATGTAGGAAAGGGCTATCCATGGTGATGTAGCCACCCTTACCCTAGTATTCTGTGATCGAGAGTTGGGTGTCCATGGGCCATGTTGGGTCTACACTGAAATGGGGAAATATTATGAGGTCATATAGTTGAGTCTTGACGAGGACATCTAGAGTCCAAGTGGGCCATGTTGCCTAGTGAGAGGTGATAATATGTTTAATGGGCCTTGTGAGCCATGTGAATAGTTGTTGCCTAGTGAGAGGTGACAAGATGTTTAAATGGGCCTTATGAGCCATGTGAATAGTTGTTTCCTAGTGAGAGGTGACAAGATGTTTAAATGGGCCTTGTGAGCCATGTGAAATACCTATGTAACAAGTGTGATATATGCCTGGGTCTGAGGACATAGAGGTAACAGTTACCGGTTAAAGAGGTAACAATACTCTGTGATGATCTAAGGGTTGAATACCCAGATCATATAGTCATGATGATGATAATGATTAAGGGATAAGAATCCCCAGTAATATGATAAGGGACCGAGATGTCGAGTGTTATGTATCTAAATGTGTTCCAAAGAATAGAAAAGTACTTGATAGATGTATTATAACTTTCTTTGCAGCATTCATTTATGATTGATGCTTATAACTTGTTTTATGCTATAAGAATACTATAATGCACTTAATACATCATTAGATCCATAAAATGTAGTTGCCCTGGCCATAGATCCATCAACGTTGGAATTTGCTAAAATGGTAAAATGGGTTTTTCCCACAGGATTACCTGGAGCGCATATTTTTGAATATGCAAGGGCGTGAGCTTGGACGGCCATATGTTGGTCAATCCCCTTACGTCCATGATATTGGGGATTTGCTATATGCCATATCCTGGCTCGAGTGTGATTTGGTTGTAGACTCAGTAATGAGCATGGTGAACTCACCCATGGCTCAGAGTATGGCTACATACATTGTACCATCACATCTCAAGGATAACATATAACAGTTGTTTTGTCAAAACATATACTGAAGCAACATAAAACCGTGAGGCAAACAAGCCAAAATCTCAGATCGTTCATGAAACCATCACATACTAAATCCAAGGACCTGAGAGTACAAAGATGACACATTGGACTTCCCATGAACCTAGGAGCTGACTTACCCATCTTACCAAAGCTCAAAAACACCCTTCCAAGGGGAGACCTTGAGATACACAAGGTTTCCAACTTGAAACTCCAAAGGTCTACGATGAGTGTGTGCATACGACTTATGCCTATTCTGTATTGCCTTCAACTATTCTTTGATCACCTTGATCTTCTCTGTAGTCTACTGCACCAGCTCAAGACCTAACAACTGATATTCACCTACCTCGTACCAACAAAGAGGTTACCTATAATGCCTTCTGTACAAAGCCTCATACAATGCATGTCTATACTCCTCTAGTAATTATTGTTGTAGTCAAACTCAATTAGACTCAGGTGTATATCCAAACTCCCAAGAAACTAAAGTACACACACTCTCAAAAGTTCTTTCAAATTCTAAATGGTCCTTTCTGACTGACCATCAGTCTGAGAGTGAAAACTTGTTTTGAACCTCAACTGCGTGCCCAAAGCTGTATGTAGCCACTCCCAAAACATATTTATAAACTAAGGACTTCTATCTGGAACTATTGTAACAGATATCCCATATAGAAAAACTATTTTGAAAACATAAATTTGTGTTGAATTGTATGTGTTGTATTTGGTCTTGATTGGTAAAAAGTGAGACCTTCAGTGGTCCTTGGAAGTGTAAGACCCCTGACCTTACTTTAATGTTTAACATGCTTAATTCTCATAATTTAATGCTTAAAACACTATTCAAACCATAACAGTTTCTTTGATATCATATGACAAACTTAAGTTTTAAGTCTGGTCCAGTTTGGACATTATTTGTGCAAGTTATGCAATTTTGTGCACATTTTGGACTTTTCTATAATTTACCCATATCTGAGATTTTTCTTGCAATTTGTCACATGTTTTTGGTTCCTTATATATTTTCTTATCATACTGGATCTTGTTGTTCCATGGGGCACCTTGTTGCATCTTGGGTTTGTGATGGTACCTTTATAGGATTGAGTTAGGGTTTACCCCCTCATGGATGACCTACCTTTGAGTCCATAATTCGATGGTCCTACTATTTGGATGAGATCCTATGCTGAAGGGATCCAATGGTTACTCCTTGATGGTTCCTAGAAGTGTGAGGGTCGATGGTTTTTCCTCTTATTGTTGCTTTGGTCGGTGGCTCACCTAGAAGGGTACCTAAATGATGGTTTTGACCCTTGTAACCTAGGATTCCCAAAACTGATGGTCATCATGTGGAACTTGATGGCTGTCGTAGGAAGACAACTTCTGATGAATTATAAGATTCCCACAGCTGATGGAGCTACTTCTTGCATGGACGTGATAGTTATAGGGTATGGACACATGGCAAACCTAGTAGGACACCCCAAGCTTCTCTTCCTTCTTATCCATAAGCTTTATATATCCTTCCTTTTGCACCCAAAAGAACCCTTTGGATCCTTATCTCTTCCTTGTTGTCTAGAGCATTGTCCTCCCCTACTTTGTGGTGAAGAGGGTTCTCAAGGTAGAAGAAGGTGGCCAATGGCCACCTCCTTCTTTGAGTAGTTAGGGTTTAAATTTGCTCTCTTTTAGGGCTTGTGGAGCTTCCTTTACTTGCTCTTGACCTACCTAAGCAAGTAAGTTTTCCTTCTCTCTTTCATTTCTCTTACTGTCCTACACCTTCTTCCTCGTTCTTGGATGGAATCATGGTTTTCATGGTAGAGCTTGCTCTAAAGCTTAAAGAACCCTTCCTTCTTGCTCCCTTGACCTAGGGTTTGCTTCCCTTGAGGAGACAGAGCTAGCTTGGACGAGTTTAGAGATAAATCTAGGGTTTCCTACCTCCTTTTCTTGAGCCTTTTTCTGTTTGGAGATTTTTATTCTTCCTAGATGTGATTTATATTACTTTCTTCACATTTATTGCTTACTACTATCTTTCTTGCTCATGTTCTTGCTTTAAAATGAAGTTCTAAGCATAAAGAAGCTATCTTTGCCTAGGGTTTAAGATTTTGTGTTGTTCCTTGAGTAGTTTATAGCCATAAATGAACCTAAATTATTTTGCACGACCTTCCTGAAGTGGAGGAAGGCTTAGACCTTTCTTACATATCAAGTGATGGTTCTTAGTACCTCTCAAATGATGGGTTACACTTAGGGTTTTGAGTTGTTGCCTACCTCGTGCAAGACCCGATGGTTTGTCTTCTTGCTAGATCAGATGGAGTTCCCTTTTGTGCTATTTTTTGTGTGTTTCCTATGACAACCTGTGGTCACACATTAGTTCTATTTTGAAATCTTTTGGATTTTTTTTGCTCGGTAAGCGCCTTCCTTTTATTAGATAGAACCAATCGTTTATGTACAGGTATAGTTCATGTGTAGGAAACAAAAGAACAACCTATACACTAGATCTACACATATCAACTATACAATGAAACTACAACAATAATGCTATTCCAACATTTACTACTATCAGAAGAGAAATCCGTGAAGATCCTTGAATTCCTCTCTTTCTAAATAAAGAAAAGAGTCGACAAACAGAACAACTGCAACTTTCTTAGCCTCACCCTCAAGCAATCAGCAGGAATCTAGGAACATGAGCAATGTATCCACAACTTACACATCTCATCCACAAACTGGCTACAAATTTGCAATTGAAAAAGATATGATTGACACTTTCAGTATCTTTTCCACAGAGAATACACCGAGGTGCTAAATGGAACCCTAACTTCTAAAGATACTCTAGCGTAGGTGGTTTTGCGAAAAAGACTTTCCACGCATTCAATATCATAGTCTTTGGATGATCAAACCTACAGATCCAGCTAGACCAAACTAATTGAGTTTTATTTCCTCTAAAAATGTTCCAGGCATCTCTAGTCTTTAGAACAGAAAGCCCATGTATACTGATCGAATCCTCATCATATATCTTGATTTCAACATCTTCAATTCACTCCTTAAACTCCTTGAAACACCTTCTATCTGGGATGACCCATTTTCCCCAACAATGAACTTATTAAGGAATCCATCTATACCACAACCAATCCTCAGCACATTCTTAGTATCAATACAGTCTCCTAGAAATTTATTACCAGGCATCCAAGGATCTTTCTAGGTTCTTAAGAAGGATCCATGACCAAAATGGAACTCGATCAAGGGTAAGATCAAGCTTCTCAGACTACACAGATGTTTCCACATCCATGAGCTATACGAGCTAGTTTTACCAAACCAAAAGGAGTCATTTTTTAAGTACTTCCCATTAAGCCATCTCAACCAAAGTGAGTCTTTTTTTGATGCCAAATTCCACACATTAACAATCATGCCTTCTCTATTCGATTCCTCTACTCTCCTTATTCCTAGACCTCCCTCTTTTTTTGGTCTACAAACTTGGTCCCAATTCACATATGGATCTTCTTGTCAGAAGAGGAGCCTTCCCAGATAAACATCTAGCAGATACTATTAATGTCCTTCATGATACTAGCATGTAAAGGAAAGGTGGCTAACCAATATAGATGTAAAACATTCAAGGTAGAAGTTACTAATTCCACTCTACCTCCAAACGACTGAGTTCTCATCTTCCAATTTTCTAGCTTTTCTTCATCATGTCAATCAAAGGCAGACAGAATGATTTGTTTAGTTTACCACAGAAGAGTGGGAGCCCAAGATATCTCATGGGAACCATGCCTTTATTAATCTTCAGGATCTCAACAATAGATTCACCATCCGCATTCTTGCTATAAAACACATGACTTTTCTTGAGGTTCATTTACAAACCAGACACTTTCCCAAAATAATCCATAAGACCTTTAATAGACTTAGTATTATCAGAGTTGGCTTTAGAAAAAATCATCGCATCATCTGCAAAAAGAGTATGTGATACTGATAGATTTCCATTACTAAGTAGAACAACCATATTTCTTCTTTCTGCATTTTCCATCATAGCACTGAACCGCTGCATAGCGATTACAAATAGAGAAGGATCCAGAGGATCTCCTTAGAAAATACCATTAGAAGGGAAGATAACATCAGAAGGGCTACCATTAACAAGAATATGTAAACTCATGGTATTCATAATGGTCTTTATCCAATCGATAAAATAGTAGGGAAACTTCATTTTCTCTAACACATTGAACAGAAAAGGCCACTTCCCAGAATCATATGCTTTAGTTAGATCTTCCTTAATGCACATCTTATCACTGCCATTGCTCAAATTGAAGTCATTAATCAATTCATTAGCTAAAAGGAGAGCCTCAACAATCTTCCTGCCCTTAATAAAGGCTATTTGATTTGGACTTATAATAGAAGGGAAAATGTTCTACAACCTATTCGAAAGAATCTTAGAAATAATCTTATAAAGAAAATTACAGAGAGCAATCATCCTCCAATCACTAATATTCTCAACATCTTGAATCTTATAGATAAGAGTGATAAAGGCTTTGTTAATCTTTATAAGCAACATATTACTACTAAAAAAGTTGAGAACGACTTTAGTGACATCTTTACCAATGATGTCCCAGGTGACTTTAAAGAAGTATCCATTAAACCCATCTGGCCCAGGGGCCTTATCCCCATCAGCTTCCTTAATAACCCTATCCACCTCTTCTTTAGTGACAACATCTCTAATCATGTTAAAATGTTCTTCAGAGATAGAAGGAACGGTCCAATCAGAATCCCAAACCACATCATCCACATTTGAGGCCTTATTAAAAATATCATTGAAATAACTATGAATATGTTCAGTAATTTTAGCTTCATCATAAGTTTTTCCTCCTTCAATATTCAGACATCTAATATGGTTCCTTGTAGCTCTTGATTTGAAAGAATTATAGAAGGAGGTGTTTTTGTTTCCAAGCTTCAGCCAATTTACTCTAGATAACTGTTTCGCAAAGGATTCTTCTCTGTCAGCAGCAGATCGAGCAACTTTGCTCTTTTCAGTAGCAATATCTCTTAGAATGGTATCATCAGCGGATTTATCCGCAGCAACTAGAGCTTCAATAGCTTCAAATTCCAATATCTTAGCAGAATCTTCAATATTCCCAAAGCTATCCTTATTCCACTTAATGAGTTTTTCTTTAACATTTTTTAACTTCCTTATAACTTTAAACATCGGATTTCCACTAACATCCAAATTCCAAGCTTCCTCCACAACTTTCAAAAACTCGGGGTGACTAGTCCAGCCATTGAGAAATTTAAAATATCCTTTCTTCTTTTTCACAACATCGTTCATTCTAATAACCAACTGACGGTGATCACTATGAATAGTGTTATTAATATCCCCCAGGAATCTTTGAACACTTCCACAAAATCAGCATTATGAATCACCCTGTCAATTTTAGACATAACAAATTGATCACCTTTTCTCATATTGTCCCAGGTGTAAAACGTGCCTTTTAATTCCATATGAACAAGGTCAGAACTAGAAAAGATGTTATTGAAGCCCACCATAGCTTTGATAGAATAGAATCATCTACACTTCCTTTCATGAGAGAACCAAATGGCATTATAATCCCCAATGAGTATCCAAGGTCCCTTTAGCTTTGAATGAATATTAAGAATAGAATCCCAAAGCTCACCTCTTTTTCTTTCATCATTTTGACCATATATAGCAGTAAGGAAGAAAACATTATCTTTATACTCAACCATGCAATGTATAAGTTGATCAGATTCAAGGATCTTATTAATCTTCCCCATTTTACTATCCCAAAGAATAATAATCCTACCTAAGGAATGAGAACTGTGGTTAGAACACCACTCCTTATTGCTCCAGATTTTATACAAAATTTTATTAATTTTCTTGTGTCTAATTTTAGTTTCCAACAGAATGTTAACAGGCATGTCATATTTACAGAGAGCTTCTCTAATTCTCTCTTGGTGTCCATTTCTGTTGAGCCCTCGAACATTCTAGGAGAAGATACCGAAATTTTCATCCATTAAAACGATCCCTTACTGGAGCTCTGTGATCCTCAATAGTTTTGGAGTTGTCCTCTGTAGATTCATCCAAAATTTCAAACATATTGATAGATACTTCCTCCACTATCTTCTTAGCAGTAGTCTAGCTTTTATTTGTCTTTCTAAGAGGAATACAATTCTTTCCAGAAATAGAACAAAAACCTTCTCTATCCAACATATGCTTCTTTATGTTGAGCTTGCTATCTATTATACTCCTCATCTTATTAGGAACCTCATAATGTGGTGTAGTAAAGGAATCATTCACTTGATTTTTCATAGAAACAATAGAAACTTGAGACTTGTCATTTGAAGAAACTTGGTTGTTACTAGTATTTGCAATCACCTCCTTATTTAACTCATATCCCTTCTATTTCTGTCCTTCTTTACTAGTATAAAGTAGCTTAGAACTAGATTTATTAGCAGGTACCGTGACTTGAGAGATAACCTGGTCCTTTTTAACCTGCACATCTGATTCCATTGGTGAAGTAGTAACATGTTTATCACTAGGAATGAGAGTCCCATCACCTGACCCAGTAATAACAGGAATATCATTTGGAGACATACTCATCACATCATTAGATATGTTCTTGCCAGTCATCACCATCTCCTTTTCCATTTTTTGCCATTACCAACATGCTTCCATACTTTCTTTGTATCAGCCAGAGAACAACTCCCAGGATCATGCCCAAAGTAGTTATACTTAGAATAGAGATTTGGCACCCATTCATAGGAAACTTGGATTTCATCTTTATGTCCCTCATCACTTCTCAGAACAATTCCACTCAGGTAGCAACAGTCAGAAGAGATCAACACTTGGATGGTACCAAAGTCCAACATATACATCGATTTTGTGGCATAATAAGCACACAAAGGCTTTCCTATATAGCTTCCCAACACACTAAGCATTTCTTGATCCTAGAACTCTAATGGTAGATTAGGGAAACGAATCCAAATAGGTATTTCCTTCAGTTTTAGTTTTTCTAGAGGTTCGCCTATCTCCCATTTCTTCAAAAGCAACGGTTTCCCTCTAAAAAACCACAGACCTCCCTCCATCGTTGTTTTGAGATCATTAGCATCCTTGAATTTCACGATGAAGAAACACTCGTTCCTAGGAATCACTTCAAATGAGGTTTTAGGTTTCCATACCATTTCGAAGTGCCAAACAACTGTAGGCCAGTGCAACTTTAACCCCACAACGTAGCCCACTGTAGTGTGGATCCATTTCTTCACGATCTCAATAGCTTTCTCCCTCTTGTAAGTCAATTCACCATCAACGACCTCAAGTTGGACGAACTGTAGAGCCATGTATTCCTTTTGCGCTTGATCAATGAACAACTCCTTCCAAGACTTTGCAGATGTAGCAACTCTGATATTCACCATCTCGGATCTGGTACGAGACACCACCGGTATTTGATTTGGATGAGTAGATGTCAGGGTTTGATTTGCCCGAGGAAACCCTGGGATTGTAGTAGAAGATCCTCTCTGTCACCCTTCCTAGAATACCTTCATCATCACCTCACCCGAAGCCTTTCCTCCTACTTCAATGATCTCTGTGGCAGGATTGACATGTGAAACCACCATGATTTGATTGGAAGGTCATCGCCATCGTCCTTCCTAGATCACCTCCACCGTCTCCTCGCCTATCGCCTTCCCCCCTTTCAAATTTTCTCATGCCATCATCTATCTTTTGGATTTTTAACACTCAATGGTTTTAGTGCTCTAAGGATGGAATCAAGCGATAGTGGTACTAGTTCAACACTTGATGGTGTCAACCAATGGGAGTTCTGACTCCACAATCTGATGGTGACATTGAGTGTCACAACTGATGGCAGTCCTAGACACCACAACCAATGGGGTCCTAGACACCACAACTGATGGTAAGACTAGGTCTTATGTGATGACTCTTTTAAACCCCAATCAAATTGTTTTCTTAGTTAAATGATTAAAGGGTTAGACTTATACTTCAACTAATGGTTTTGAATGAAGAACTTGATCCAATGGTTTGGGTTTGATGCCTCAACATCCGATGGTTTTGGTTGAAGACCATAGTGTGATGTCTTAGTTTTGGTAATGTGAATGATGGTTCAATGCTCTTAATCTTGTAGTCTTACCTTTTCCCTCGTATGAATATAATTGATAATCACCATGATATGTTGATATCAAAACCCTAATGTAACATAGCTTGTTACACCCAACCTTAATCCAATTCAGGAATTATGAGGTTGATCACAATCATCCATCTTGAATGATTTAAATGATAATGGAATACACTCTTATTGTTGTTAAAACTCTAATATGGTGCTATCTGAACATCATAATTCTTTGCTATATTAAACTCATATGTCATATGATTGGTAATGTGTTGTTGAGCCTTGTTATAAGGTATTGAAAAATAATGATGATATTTCAAGGAATGATGTGATGGTTTTAATGACCTTTGATCATGGTTGAGCCGTGATGGAGGGTTGAATGCCTAGAATAATGTGATAAGGATTTATATCCTGTGATGTTATGAGGACAAGTGTGATCCCATGAATGGAAATGAATAGTAGCATGTAGTGATCATGATTTTGAACTATACCTCATGCATTTTATATTTTATGAAGTTATCATGTTTGTACACTTGATAGAAATGAATTAGGGTTTGTATGTCCACTTGTTTGATGCAGCCTTAATTCACCCAATTGGTAGTAACTAATCATGTGAAACCCTAATCATGTAGTTCCCTATTCCGTAGAGCTATTTTCATAGTCAGAACTTGTTGGATGGTGAAATGAGTACTCCTAAGGGAATCTCAAAGTGCATACTATTGAGTATGCAAGGGGGCAAGAGACTGTGTGTCCTTGACGTCCTTCAATTCCAGGTTATGGAGGATGACTGTGGTCATGCCTCAGATTGAGAACAACTGTGGTTGTGTCTAGAATGTATATATATGATGTGATTGAAGACATATGTAGTTGTACCTCTAATGATTGGGTTTGTATACCCCAGTTTCTAGTTTCATGGCCTATACCAAGGACGAACTAGGTATTATCATCTTGACTATATGTCATTATTGGTAGTTTGACTAATATGTCATTGCAATTTACTCGTACTGGCTGAGGGGAAAAATATCTTAGGATGCTAGCACTTCTAGATCTTATACCAAACTGAATAATGCTTCACAATGGTCAGTTGGACTTCAGGTAGTACAACTCAAACTCCCTAGGGTGTAAAAAAAGATGTAATACATTCATGTAGCATATCTTCTAGGGTTAAATATGATTCACATTGGTTGTCAATCCTTGCCATCTCTTTTATACTACTAATTTGTTATATGATGCAAAAAGAGTGATTCACTATTATAAGAATAGATTGAATTGTTTCCCTTATATACTCTGATAATCATGCTTGTTACTAAGCATATTTGCTTAACTTGCTTAGTATGCTATAATTGCTTAATCTATTCAACTGTTTATTATATACTCAATCTTCAAAGTTTGTTTACCATCAAATAACATGATGTAATAAATAATAGTTGAGGAGAGTTATATATCGTGTTGGGAAATGGGTCTCACCTCATGGGTCACCACATCTTTTTAGGTGGTCATCAGTGACATGGTCGAGATGGTGTTGTAGAAGAGGAGAATCTTGGTGATCAGTAGACACTGAAGGTTGGACAATTGTAGTTGTTAATAGAAAAGTCCTAGAGTCATCCCTATACTCTTCGATTTGGGCAAGGAATGCTTTGAAAATGAAATACATGTATCAACTCGAGTTTTTGACAATATGCCAGGGTTGTTTATATATATGGCGTGTGGAACATCTCTTTTGTAAATAGGTTGTAGATGAGGCCACTAGATATAGATGTAAACACCTGATACAATATATGATATATGGAAAAGTTGGGCCTCTATGTAAATATTTTAGTACATGCTTATGCTGTTGAGTTCGGTTTAAATTTTTCCACTTTTCTGGCTATGTGATGGTGTGTTACAATTACATTGGTAGTTAATAATGCTTTATGTTTTGATAATCTTGTTTAGTGTGATGGTGTCACAATTAAGTTGGTATTAGAGCTTTAGGTTCGTTGAGTCTATAGGAACACATGAATCAAGTTTTGTGTCTATTCTTACATCATATAACATATCTAATCATGGATTATGCTTATGTAGATATGTTTGGAGAGCATGAAGAACATGCTAAGAGTAGTTATGTCATGATGGGAGGTGGCACTAGGAGGCAGGAACATGATGAGAGAGTGCTTGAGGCTGGGCCGGAGCAGCCTAGGATGCTTCAGTTTGACCCAGGAACTATGGCCAATCTTGTGTTTCAGTGCATGTTTGGACAGATGATGGTCATGATTACACATGTAGCGGACTGAGCGCCTACATATCAATCTAGGGAACTCATCTCTATGCAGAATCATAGGGTATCAGGAAGATGTTTGAAAGGATCAAACGTGTTGGGGTGATCAAGTATGCTGGTCCATCGAACCCATCAGACACCGAGATGTGGTTGACTAAGCTCAAAAAAGCATTTAAGATCATGAACATCCCCAAAGAGGACAAGGTGAAGCATGTTGTGTATCTGTTGAAGGGTAGTGCTGGCCACTGGTGGGCCATAGAAGAGGAAAATATGCTAAGAGTTGTGATAGGTTGGGAAGAGTTTTGGAAGGAATTTATCAGTTGATACTTCCTAGAGACATATTTGGATGTGAAGATCTCACAATTTGAGAAGATCCATCAGGGATCGATGACAATCAATGAGTATGAGTCAAAGTTTATGGTGCTTCTGAGATTCTTCCTTCACATGGAAGAAATAGATAAGGAGAGGATCTGTAGGTTTGAAAAGGGTCTGAGTACGGAGTTGACTACAAGACATCAACTTTGGAGAACATAGAGAGGTTTTCCACATTTGTGTAATCGGTAAGACAAACTGAGAGGTCTACTATAGAGAAGTGTGAAGCCATAATATTTACTGAGGTATTAGTGCATAAACCCATACATTGGAATAAATGGTGATCAAATTCCCCCCAAACCACTAATAATTCCACAAATTCAACATCAAGGACAAAAATGATAGGAAGGATAGGAAAACTAAGGAAAAGGGCCAAACTAAGAATATATCCAGATTTCAGGTCGCTACAATACTCCACCCCTTAAAAAGGATTTCATCCTCAAAATCTCAATCAAAGAGGGAAGGGTGAGTATGGAACATCCCATATCTAAATTAAATATAAAACATCCACTAAAACTTTCACTAACTCAAACTCGTCATTCTTCAACTACTTAACTTGGGAGTTCAGAATCTTCACATGCAACTCCTCAAAGGTCAGGATCTCATGGATCACCTAGGGTCCACTATTAAGATTTCCTTCTATTAGATATAATATAATTAACATTTTAGGCTTATTAGAATTATATTTATTATGATATTACATCATCCTTATTATTATTTTTAATTGTGTCATGTTATATTCACTATGTTGCCACAAGAGTCATATTTCATTATTATGCATGGAACCCTATATATTTCTTACTTTCTCATTAAGATCTTTAGCACAACTAGATTTTTTTCAATTATTTCAATATACTTGATCATTATCCTTAGTAATTTGGATTTAAACTTCATTATCCTCATGTTATCACCATGGTAAATTAGATCAAAATATTTGCATGAAATAGACAATTTTATCCAATTTGTTATTAAGTCTACACTTAACCCAAATAATGTCACATTAATTACTTATATCTATATTAAACATTGTCACATTGTTATATTACCTTTCTTACTCACAGTAATGGCCTCATAAATCATTTTCTCATATTTATTCACTTCCTATTATTGATTATGCACATTTAACACCACACTAGGCATCCATGTATCTTCATGTGAATCAAATTACTCACTAACCATATTTGAGTCATAAGGTGGATATTATCAAACAAGGTGAAACATATTACATATTAATGAATTATTTCACATACCAAGTCAAGATTAGATTATTAATTGGGTGTGTATTAGATAACAAGGTGATATGCATCAAAAACTTGACTAATCTATGATTAGGTGATTATAATGTGTATCAGAGTAAATTATCTGATTATGACACCTAATGTCACTAATGTATCATGAGTATCATCAAGGATGTATATATTAAGGTTAGATGATTACAACTTAGGATTTTGATTAATATGATCATTATACTTCACATATATCTTCTTAGCATGTGTTAAGTCTAAGATTAGGTTACAGTTATATTTCTCATCATAACATTAGGGTTTATTGGTTCATGACATGGTTAGCATCATCTGTATCCACAATTAGGGTTAATATATACATTAAATATTCATTAGGCTTCAAACATATGAACTATTCATTATATGACCATTATATGTTTATTAGGATATAAACAAACATGCTAGGGGATGAGTCTAACCTTGTTTAGTTAAAATAAAGGATTCAAGCACACTAACCTCCTAATCATGGAGTTAAGGTTTTTTGAGTCAGAGTATCTAGATTTGGGTATGTTATAGGACTCCTTCCCCACAAAAAGGATTCCATCCTCAAAATCAACATATCCATCATCTATCAAGGTGCTACTACAGCTACTACACCCCTTAAAGGGTTTGACCTACCAAGTCAAACTAGAGGTAAAAGGGTGACTCTAAGTAAACCATATGTAGGACCTACACTTGATTAACATCACAAAGCTCAAAGTCTAGGTTCAAAGGATAGATTGACCAAACATGTGGTTCTATGGGACATAAGGGAACTATATCGGGTATCCGTCTTTAAACAAGTCACAAGGTCAACATATTAGGTTCCCAAGAGTATCCAACTTAGATGTCAAAGGCGACTATTACCTATAGATATGCTATTTTAGATAGTCGGTATCAGCTCAGGCCATAAATGTATCATGGGGATCTAGGAGTCCTTGTAAACCAAGCTAGTGGTGTAGAGGAAAATCTTGCAGCCCCGAACCCTAATCCTTTCTAGACACCTTTTTCTTTCAACTTGCGCCCTAGTAGCTACCTAACAAGCTCATCATATAAAGGTTAACTAAACATATTTCTAACGTAGAACTCTTATGACCCTAAATCAACATTTCTTCATTTCAAGAGTAGCATATATCAATTCTAGGGAAAACACAACACTTAAAGGGGAACTATGTAAGGCAAGGGTTCTAATTAGGGAGATAAAATTAAAATAGTCAGCTTTTGACTACCATAGGCTCTGATGCCATGTTGTAAGGAATGGGAACCATAGGGGATCCACTCTCTACTAAACTTTGAAGAATAAAACATACATTCCAAACACACTCAAAGGTATGCTAGAATAAGTGTAAAATTTTCAAATATTATATAATGGTATACAAAAGACCAAGTATAACAGCAGAATAAAAGTGATGACTATATTCAATTTTACAAAGATACATCATCATATACAATATAGGGTTTTACATAGATGTTACAACATAAGGATCTAGTATAGGGAAATATAAACTATATCAAGTTTGTCTAAAAGCAACAACTTCATGAGTTAGGACCATGTTTGAAGCCATATACTCCTTATCCCAAACCTAGGCTGATCCTCCATGCTCCTGTTCTACAACTCATATACTAGGCCTAGATAGATATTCCTTGGTCTTGTTCCACTCCTTATCCTAGACCTGGGTAGCTGGGATCACCCAGCAAGAGGAGAAAAAAAGGTATGTGTCAAAATAGTGAACTAGAACAAAAGATAAAGCAATAACATGGAAATAAAGGATAAGATTTCATCATAAGATGAAGAGATCTAGAGTATGATGCATAATAAAATAGAGGCTTTCCATAACAAGAAAATAGTAAAAGATTTGCATGCATGATTAATATTGACTATGTTAACTAAGTAGGGTTGAGGAACCTACCGAACCTCAACCAAATAAGTGAGGGGAGAATAACACATTCCCAGTCACCTACAAAATATGTTATAATGGGGAGAGTGACGTGGGATTTTATCGCACTAACAAACTCACTCGGGGTTGAAATCCTCGAGCTTTTACTAAAACCAAAGTGCAATAATACCACCCGCAAGCAGATGGGTCTTATCATAGTATAGTTAAGTATCGAACCCAAAGGACAATGTTTTTAAGAATCCTTGTTAGTCTAGTCTAGTTCGAGTTAAGACTAATATTTAAAATGATTGGTTGGTTTGAGTTTGATTAAACTAATTGCAAGAAAGTAAAAGTTGAATTAAAGTTGGATTTAGATCAAAGATATGGAATCGCTGGGGTGGTATCGGGTTTCACCACCGCTACACATACAAACACGTCTAAACATCAAACATCCAGGCAAGATATACCTATCCAAATAGAGCTGCTGCAAAACCCCCCATGCAGGCGTTAGGTTCGCGTAAGCATCACCTTAGGCATCATATGTCTCATCACCATCTGGATCACTTACTTACGGCTTTGAAGATACAAAAATCCAACGAAGGTTGTGGCCCCCCTATAAAGGTGTTAGGCACACAGAAGCGTCACCGAAGGCTAGATGGCTCATCCCCTCACAGATCATACACTTACAACCTCGAAGAAATCTTATTATATTTCTAGTTTGGGAGTCAACCGAAATAATCGATAAGCAAACAGGCGAATAATATATATGAAAACATTGATGATTAACAAGTAGATACAAAATCCAACTAAGGTTGTGAACCCCCTATATAGGCGTTAGGTACACAGAAGCGTCACTGAAGGCTAGATGGCTCGTCCCCTCACGGATCATACACTTACAACCTCAAGGAATCCCATTCTATTTCTAGTTTGGGAGTCTACTTGTTAAACGACATTCAATCCTACATATAGAAGTTCTCGCAACGTAGGAAGAACAAAGATGAAAATAAGCAATTAATCTAACTACAAACATAATGATTAACAATGAAATGAAAAGTTATATACATTACCATGGGAAGTTTAACAAAAGAACATGATTGCATGGGAAGCAGGGCTAGTCCCTTCACCCCAGCAAAAAGGTACTACTCACTCATGGTGGAAGGAACAAGAAGAATAAGAAAGAGAGAGAAATCCACCATGAACTCGGTGTAGAAGGTAGTCGCAGCTCGATGAAGATGATGCGGCCTTCTATGTCATGCCAGAGTAGATCTGGACGTGGAATGGGAGACGCCAAAATTGACCAAACAATCTTCCTTGCTCTGTCTTCCTTCTCTTCTCAGTCTCCTTGGTTGCAACACAGGTGGTAGGTGGAATGAAACTGGCATGAACAACACTGTATCTGGATCGGACCTGTGTACAGGCATCCTGTTGGCGTCCCAGAACTGATGCCAATTGAGGACCCTTGTGGTCCAATTTATAGGCTCAGATGGGGTCTTCACATTTTTTGTATGAACCTGCTCCAAATGGTCTTGGGACCGAATGGCTCCAAAATGGTCTCGGGACCGAATGGCTCCGAACGGTCTCGGGACCGAATGGCTCCAACGGTCTTGGGACCGAATGGCTCATGAACGGTCTTGGGACCAAATGGCTCCAAACGGTCTTGGGACCGAATGGTCTGTGCTTGCGTGTCCCAAACGGTCTTCATCCAAACAGTCTCTAATCTTTGTTTTCCAAATGGTTTGGTGAAGCAAACGGTCTCGAAGATCGATGGGTTTCAGACGGTCTCTGCGTCGAAGTTCAACCGGTCTTCATGTTGATTTCCAAACGGTCTTGGACTGGGCATCATCCAACCGATCTGTGTGACCTCCTCCAATTGGTATGTGATCGATCAATGCATCATGGTCTCAAGACTGTGAGGGCTTCTCTGTGGTGAGCGCGGAGTGGGAACGGCGGTGTTGCAGGTAGCGTTTAGGGTTGCTGGAGGTAGAAGAAGGCGGAGTTGTAGGTGACGACGCTGTTGTTGGCGGAGGAAGGAAAAGAAAGAGGAGGGGAAGCATGCCCAATGCTACTGAGTTGCCCAAACAGTTTCGAGCAGGTTGCTCAACCGATCTTGAAGACCGTATGGAGTTAGAAACCGATTGGATGAGACTGATCGGTCAAGACCGAATGGTGAGACCGATGGTGAGACCGAATGGTGAGTGAAAGGTGTGTCCCAACTGAATGTTCAACCTCATCAAGACCTGCATCATATCAACATAAATTCAGTTAAAATCATGATAATTGGACTAATTAAGTAATTTTGCATATTTTCATATTTAGAAACTGAAATTCGGTGTATTGAGTCAAAAAAGGGTCCAAGATAGCGACAGAAAATCATGATGAATATGCATTCATCAAAACACCCTGAACTTAAACATTTCTCATCCTCGAGTAACTCCAAATCTGAAACAGTCGCCAAATGAATACTTTCAATTCATGTGATTGCCTCATCTTCACATCATAATTGTTTTCTTTCTGCTTAGCATGACTTCGCACCTCAAATTTCTTGAGACAACTGAACACATCTTACCATATCTTCGTTCCTGAGTTTTCTTTCCAATATCCCTTCCTCCTCACTTTTTCCAACAACAAGCATGTCAAAGAGTTTTGTAAGAGTCCAAAGTCGCCCATCGAACAACAAGTGTGCATCTGGTCTGACACTGGTGTATTTCAGGGTAGTGGAGGCTTTTATTGTGCCTTCAGGTAGAAAAGGGAGTGAAGGGTGGTATGGAAGGAAGAAGTAAATCTCTCCTCTATTCGACTCAAGATTTTTATTATTTTTACAGTTTCATTTATTACATTTTTTGTGCAAATCTCTCCTCTATTTGACTCGAGATTGTATTTCTTTTTGTGTGCGCTTTGGCATCTTTTTGTGTGCAAATCTCTCCTCTATTCGACTCAAGATTGCATTTTTAGGGGTATGCCCCTATTAATTTGTGAGGAGTATGGAAGAAGTGAATATAGAGGGAAGTGGCATGCTACTTCGAACTTAGGGTTTGGCACCATTTGGCTATTTTTGTTTCTTTTATATGGATGGAGGGGTTCGAAGATGATAGAAGAAGTGTAGAAGAGAGTTCAGATTAGAATGCAACTTGATTAACAGTTCTATGCATCGGGTCATTCTCTTTATCGTACTCTGCTCAGATAATGACTTGATAAAAATCCAGTGGGGATTCCATATTATTGTTCCACTAGTCAGTTCGGAAGCACGACATGTTTGATCCCTATCAATTTGACAGATGCTTGTCATATTTGCATAAGTATCATGATGTTAGGAATCATAAGCTTCACAAGATGATTTCAATCAAAAGGCTAGATTTCAGAAGAAGGTCCTTTTGAGGATTGCTTCGCATAAGGAAGGTATAGTTAAGAAAACATAGAAATTGAAGACCATGTCAAAATTTCATCAAGTATCTGTTCAAATTTCTTTGAAAAACTTAAAATTTTTGAAAATTTTATTGAAAATTTTGAAATTTTCAGTCAAAATGCGACGATGAAAGTCTAAGTCTGATTTAGATGGGTGAAGGTGGAAAGTAAGATACGTACCATCCACCCTCCACCCCGAACTTAGAAATTTGCTCGTCCTGAGAAAACTCTAAATCCGAGATGGAGGGGAAATTTCATGCCGTTTGGACCACTGGATGTGGTTGCATTCCAGACAGCGTGAATCCTTCATGTGAAAATCTGGAAAAGAAAGATCAATCAGAACTCAAGATAGCATCTCACGATGTGAATTTTATTTGGTCCAAAATTATCTTAAAAAACAAAATTAAGGAAACATTTCTAGTTCAAAATTAAAACTAAATTCGAATTTATTTATCGGGTTGCCTCCCGACAAGCGCCTTTGTTTTGCGTCGATGTCTCAACGTGATTCCTTCAACTTCTATGGAGGGTATGTTGGATTGGAGAGATCCATCATAGTATTAGAGCCTGTATCAGTAGAGGTGAAATATCTCTTCAATCGTTGACCATTTGCCACAAATTCACATGTCATTCCATAAAGACAAAGCACCATGTGGGTAGGTGCTCTTGACAATGTAAGGTCCCGACCAGTGAGAGCGGAGTTTCCCCAGGAATAACTTCAACCTTGAGTTGAACAGTAGAACTTGGTCTCCTACTTGTATGTCTTTTCTTTTCAAATGACCACCATGCCAAAGTTTGGTGTGTTCTTTGTAGATTCGTGCATTCTTGTAAGCTTTCATCCTGAGTTCATCCCGCTCTTGAAGTTGCAGAATCTTGGCTTGGCCTGCTTTCTTCATGTCAAAATTCAGTTGTTTATTACCCACCATGCCTTGTGTTCCAATTCGAGTGGCAGGTGGCAAGCCTTTCCATATATTAATTGAAAAGATGTAGTCCCGAGGGGAGTTTTATAAGCAGTTTGATAGGCCCATAATGTGCCATTGATTTTCATCGACCAATCTTTCCGATTGCGACCTACTGTCTTTTCCAAGATACTCTTGAGTTGACGATTAGAAACCTCCACTCGTCCACTTGTCTGTGGATGGTAAGGTGAGGCTACCTTGTGAGTAACACTATACTTTCTTAGCAATGCTTCAAAGCTTCTTTCAAGAAAATGGGAACCTCCGTCGGATATCACCGTGCGTGGGACACCAAAACATGGAAAAATAATATCCTTGAGTAATTTGATGACTAGTTTGGAATCACTAGTGACGATTGGTATGGCTTCAACCCATTTTGAGACGTAGTCCAACGCCACTAGGATGTATGAAAAATCATGATAAGATGGGAAAGGACCCATGTAGTCCATCCCCCAAACATCGAATATTTCTACTTCTTGCCATAAATTCAGTGGCATCTCATCTCTCTTTGTTATATTGCTAGATCTTTAACATTTGCCACATGATAGGACAAAGTCATATGAATCTTTGGATATGGTTGGACAGAAGAATCCACATTGCAAAACCTTCAAGGAAGTCTTTTTAGAGCTCATCAGTCCTCCCACTGGTCCTGAGTGACATTGTTCCAAAATAAGTTAAGCTTCTTCTTCGGTGATACATCATCTATATAGACCATCAGCACACAGTTTTAAAAGGTACGCCTCATCCCAGTAGTACTGTTTCACATCATGCATAAATTTCTTCAGTGCATTTCCGGTGCATTGAGGATGAATAACCCCAACAATGAGGTAGTTCACAAAATCCGAGTACCATGGTATAGCTTCTGAGACCTTCATTAGCTGATCATCCGGAAGGGAATCATTAATCGGAATCTTCTCAGTATCCAGAGTGTGGATGCAACTGAGGTGGTCTACTACAACATTCTCTGTACCCTTTTTATCTCTAATCTCCAAATCAAATTCTTGCAGGAGGAGAATCCATCTTATTAACCTAGGTTTTGCATCTTTCTTTGCTAGAAGGTAACGAATGGCAGTGTGATCTATGTAAACAATGACCTTTGAACCAATTAGGTAGGATCTGAACTTTTCAAAAGCATACACGACTGCCAAGAAGTTCTTTCTCAGTAGTAGCATAATTCCTATGAGCTTCATCGAGGGTCTTTGATGCATAATAGATCACATAATGTTTCTTTTCGATACATTGGCCCAAGACAACACCTACAGCATAATCGCTTGCACCACACATGATTTCAAAAGGGTGGTCCCAATCATGAGCTCTAATGATGGGTGTAGTTGTAAGGGCATGCTTCAGTGTGTTGAAACTTTTAACACATTCTTCGTCAAAATTGAATTCAGCATCCTTTAGTAACAAATTTTTCATCGGCTTGGTTATCTTTGAGAAATCCCTTATAAACTGTCTATAGAAACCTGCGTGACCAAGGAATGCTCGAACTTCCTTTACATTGATAGGAACAGAGAGCTTGGAAATCACTTCAATCTTGGCTTTATCTACTTCAATTCCTCTATTGCTGACCCTATGGCCGAGGACAATTCCTTCCTTTACCATAAAATGACACTTCTCCCAGTTGAGCACAAGATGATCTTCTTCACATCATTTGAGGACTAGGGACAGGTGTTTTAGACATGAATCGAATGAATCTACGTATACAGAAAAATCATCCATGAAAACTTTCATAATGGTTTCGGTGAGACCGGAAAATATAACAGCCATGCAACGCTGGAAAGTTGCAGGTGCATTGCAGAGTCTGAATGGCATTCTTCTAAATGTGTATGTTCCGAATGGGCAGGTGAAGGTGGTTTTCTCCTGGTCATCTGGGTGTATAGGTATTTGGTAGAATCCAGAGTAACCATCGAGATAACATAAGTATTCTTGATGGGCCAGCCGCTCTAATACTTGATCAAGAAAAAGCATTGGAAAATGATATTTTTGAGTTGTCTTGTTCAACTTTCTATAATCAATGCACATCCTCCACCCTGTGACTGTTTGGGTGGGGATAAGTTCATTTTTTTCATTTTGTATTATAGTTCTTCCACCTTTCTTCGGGATTACATGCACCGGGCTCACCCATGGTGAGTCAGATATCGGATAGATAATTCCAGTGGTGAGTAGTTTAATTACCTCTTTACAGACTACCTCCTTCATATTTGGATTTAGTTTCCATTGATGTTCAATAGTTGACTTGTGATCTTCCATCATGGGGATCTTGTGCATACACAACGCTTGACTAACCCCAGTGAGGTCACTCATTTTGTAGACAATCACTTTCTTCCTCTCCTTCAATTCCTTCAGGAGTTTATCTTCTTGTTCGGTCGTAAGATCAGAATTTATTATTACTGGACAAACCTTGAGGTCATCCAAAAACACATACTTTAGGCCCTCAGGAAGGGGCTTCATTTCGGGGGCTTCTGGTTTTTTGCGTGTTTATTCAGTAGCTTCGACAGCCTTGAGTTCTTCACACATGGCTTCAACATCTTCTTTTGCAGAGTCAAGGGATTCGATGCAATCCTTTACTTGTTCATCAACTGATGGATCCGTTAGATCGACTTCTAATGGATCGTCTGAATCATGATTCTCTTGAGTAAGAAGTGACATTTTCTCTATGCAATCAATCAGATAGACTTCTTCTTGCATACTTGGTCTTCTCATGCTTTCAAAAACTTTAAATTTGAGCATTTCCTTGCCTAATCTAAGCAGCAAGGTTCCTGCTTCAATGTCAATTAGAACTCTTGCGGTGGGGAGGAATGGACGTCCAAAGATGAGAGGATATCTGGCATCCTTTTTTATGTCTATGATGACAAAGTCACACATAACATAGGAATCTTTTCCTACCTTGACAGGTACATCCTCAATAATTCCTAACGGGTGTTTTATCGAATTGTCTGCGAATTGTATGGTCATGCCATTTGGAAGAAGTTCAAAAAACCCTAGCCTTTTGCAAAGGCTGATTGGCATGATGGAGATGCTAGCACTAAGATCTGCTAGTCCTTTCTTGCATGAAGAATCACCGATATGGCAGGAAATACCAAAAGATCATGGATCTTTCTATTTCTTTGGCATCTTACTCTGGATGATATATGAAGTGGTTTTAGCTAACTTGACTGTCTCATATTCTTCAGATATATATTTCCTGGTGAGGAGTGACTTTAAGTACTTTGTCCAAGCTGGTATCTCAGCCAACGCATCCAAAAAGGGTATATCAACATGAAGTCTCTTCATAGCTTCTTTAAACTTATTGAACCAAGTATCCATCTTTGTTTGCCTTAAATGAGCAGGGAATAGTATATGAGACTTGTATATAGGAATATCAGGTTTTGGTGTTTTAGTTTCTTCATCAATAGGTTTCTCAAGACTTTCCTTATCTATCTTATCAGCAATTATTGGTTCTTCGGTTGAGACTCCGGTGTTGTTGAGTCTTGGACAATCACAGGTTCATCTTCATCTGTAACAACCACAAGAGTCTTGATAGGAGGATTAGAATAGTCTCTCCCTGATCTAGTGGTGACAACCTTCAATTGTTCAGGATGCTTAGGATTATTCTCGGGTTGGCCAACAAAAACTCCAACAGGTGGCTTTATGCTAGCTGTGAGTTGAGCTAATTGAGATCCAATAGCCTTCTGTTGGGCTTGTTGGTTAGCTATCATAGTTTGCTGAGTTTGCAACATCTTTTCTATGGCTGTTAACTTGTCATCAGGTGATACGGGGATTGCTTGTTGTCCTTATTTTTGATAAGGAACTTGGTTAAGACTCTGGTATTGGGAATTGTTTTGATAATTATTGAAGTTCCTATTCTGAAAGTTTCCCTTGAAATTTCCTTGATTTCCAAAATTCTGTTGTTGATTGCACTGGAATCCTAGTGGGCCTCGTGGTTGATTGTTTGAACCAAATTGATGTGAGTTTACTGCTCTAGAGGGGTTTCCATATTGAAATCCTGGATGATTCCTATTCTGATTCGGATTGTAGTAACTTTGACCAGGGATGGTATTAACAACATTAAGATTTTCCATCTGACAATTCTCTCCTTGTCCACATACGTTGCTTAGAACAACATCGTAAAGAACATTACATGCTAATGTGGAATGATCAGTACTTTTACATGCTTCACAGAACAATAAAGCTGACTTGATCTATTCTTGTTGTCGAGTGGGCAAACGTCCTCTTCCAATAGCAGTAAGAGATGATTCAATATGGTCTTGCTTGGCAACTAAGAGTTTCAAGGTTTCAGCAATAGACTTTTACTCGGGAGTAGCTTCAGCCATAGCTACTTTTAAGACTCCTTTACCTAAAGATCTACCCCAATTAGCTTGATTTTCATCTCCAAGGGTTACAACCTTCCATGCGCTATCATAACTTTGACGCATGAAGTTTTCTCCAGATGAGGAATCTAAGAATCTCTTGATATCGTCGTCCACGCCCCTATAGAAAATTTCGATGAGTTGATTCTTAGGAAATCCATGGTGTGGACATTTGCGTAGAAGCTCTTTGTATCTATACCAAGCTTCAGCAAGGGTTTCTCCAGGGACTTGAGTGAAATTTGTTATTTGGCCTATAATTTCATATGTGAGAGATGGAGGGTAGAACTTTTCCTGAAACACATTTTGGAGTTGTTCCCAAGTGGTGATGGGTATTTCACTTTGCAACGAATTGTACCAACTTATAGCTCTATGAGCAAGGGAATACTTGAAGAGACAGAGTCGAATGGCATCATCGGACACTCCATTTTTCCTTGTCATAGCACATACATCTATAAACCTCAAAAGATGCTCCTGGCTATCCTCTCCTTATTTGCCATAGAAAGGGTTGTTTTGAAGCAATGTGATCCAATGTGCCCTAATCTCAAAATTAGCAACATTGATGGAAGGAGGTTGTACTGGATGATGAACATTAGCAACTTTGGGGATCGAGAATTCTCTAAGATCCTTTTGTAGTTCTGCTACTTGTGCTGCTTGAATTTCTTCTTGAACTGCAACTCTAGCTTCTTGCATGAATGTTTCTCTCTGTTCATTAAGGGCTTGAGCCACCCTTCGAGCTATCTCCTCTTCTTGAACCATTCTTGCTTGGTTCTTTCTGTTTTGTCAGTGGAAGGTTATGTCAATATCTAGATCAAAGCGGGCGGTGAGTCCGGGACTGTTCAAACGATGCATGCACTAATCCTTCTGAAGTACTTGAAAATAGAAGGATTTTAAAAATGAGATCCACAAAGTAGAGTCAAAGTCAAGTAGATGATCGATTGTATCAAAAGAAAAAAAATCCTAGATTAGCCTTAAAAGAACTGGATTTGACAAACTGATTCCGTTGTCCCCGGCAACGGCGCTAGAATTTGACGTGGGATTTTATCGCACTAACAAACTCACTCGAGGTTGAAATCCTCAAGCTTTTACCAAAACCAAAGTGCAATAATACCACCCGCATGAGGATGGGTCTTATCACATTATAGTTAATGATCAAACCCAAAGGACAACATTTTGAAGAATCCTTGTTAGTCTAGTCTAGTTCGAGTTAAGACTAATATTTAAAACGATTGGTTGATTTGAGTTTGATTAAACTAATTGCAAGAAAGTAAAAGCTGAATTAAAGTTGGATTTAGATCAATGATATGGAATCACTAGGGTGGTATCGGGTTTCACCCCGCTACGCATACAAACACGTCCAAACATCAAACATTCAGGTAAGATATAACTATCCAAATAGAGCTACTGCAAAACCCCCCATACGGGCGTTAGGTTCGCATAAGCATCACCTTAGGCATCAGATCTCTCATCACTATCCGGATCACTTACATACAGCTCCGAAGATACAGAAATCTAACGAAGGTTGTGTGGCCCCTATACATGCATTAGGCACAAAGAAGCCTCACTGAAGGCTAGATGGCTCGTCCCCTCACGGATCATACACTTACTACCTCGAAGATCCCATTCTATTTCTAGTTTGAGAGTCAATCACATTAATCGATAAGCAAGAAGATGATTAACATATGAGCAAACATCGATGATTAACAAGAAGATACAAAATCCAACTAACGTTGTGAACCCCCTATACATGCGTTATGTACACAGAAGCGTCACCGAAGGCTAGATGGCTCGTCCCCTCACAGATCATACACTTACAACCTCAACGAATCCCATTCTATTTCTAGTTTGGGAGTCTACTTGTTAAACGACATTCAATCCTTCATATAGAAGTTCTCACAATGTAGAAAGAACAAAGATGAAAACACACAATTAATCTAACTACAAACATAACAATTAACAATGAAATGAAAAGTTATATACATTGCCATAGGAATTTTAACAAAAGAACATGATTGCATGGGTAGCGGGGCTAGTCCCCGCACCCTTGCGAAAAGGTACTACTCGCTCATGGTGCAAGTAACAAGAAGAATAAGAAAGAGAGAGAAATCTACCATGAACTCAGTGTAGAAGGTAGTCGCAGCTCGGTGAAGATGATGCGGCCTACTACGTCGTGTCAGAGCAGATCAGGATGTGGAATGGGAGACGCTAAGATTGACCGGACAGTCTTCCTTACTCCGTCTTCCTTCTCTTCTCAGTCTCCTTGTTCGCAACACAGGTAGTAGGTGGAATGAAACTGGTATGGATGACTCTGGATCTAGATCGGACCTATGTATAGGCAGCCTGTCGGCATCTCAGAACTGATACCAATTGAGGACCCTTGCGGTCCTATTTATAGGCTCGGATGGGGTCTTCACATTTTGTGCATGAACCTACTCCAAATGGTCTTGGGACTGAATGGCTCCAAACAGTCTCGGGACCGAATGGCTCCAAATGGTCTCGGGACCGAATGGCTCCGAACGGTCTTGGGACTGAATGGCTCCGAACGTTCTTGGGACCAAATGGCTCCAAACGGTCTTGGGATCGAATGGTCTGTGCTTGCATATCCCAAACGATCTTCATCCAAATGGTCTCAGATCTTTGTTGTCTAAACGGTTTGGCGAAGCAAATGGTCTCGATGACCGATGGGTTTCAGATGGTCTCTGCGTCGAAGTTCAACCGGTCTTCACGTCGATTTCCAAACGGTCTTGGATTGGGCGTCGTCCAACTGGTCTATGTGACCTCCTCCAATCGGTATGCGATCGATCAATGCCTGCTGGTCTCAAGACTGTGAGGGCTTCTCCGTGGTGAGTGCAACGTGAGAGCGGCGGTGTTGCAGGTAGCATTTAGGGTTGCTAGAGGTAGAAGGAGGCGGAGGTGTAGGTGTTGACACTGCTGTTGGCAGAGGAAGGCAAAGAAAGAGGAGGGGAAGCATGCCCAATGCTGCTGAGTTTCCCAAAGAGTTTCGAGCATGTTGTTCAACCGATCTTGAAGATCGTATGGAGTTAGAAACTGATTGGATGAGACTGATCGGTCAAGACTGAATGGTGAGACCGATGGTGAGACCGAATGGTGAGTGAAAGGTGGGTCCCAACTGAATGTTCAACCTCATCAAGACCTGCATCAAATCAACATCAATTCAGTTAAAATCATGATAATTGGACTAATTAAGTAATTTTTCACATTTTGATATTTAGAAACTAAAATTGGGTGTATTGAGTCGAAAAAGGGTCCAAGATAGAGACAAAAAATCATGATGAATATACATTCATCAGAGAGTAACACATTTCCATGGGCAAAAAAACACATGCCATATAACACATTCCCATGGGCAAAATAACACATGCACTATCTATGGGTGGTTGTACAAAAGTACCACTACATTAGCTAAATAGTTTAATAAAATCAACATGCTAAAGAGAAACTATGGCAAGTAGAAGCATCATATAATTGAAACATGGTAGTGGGGTACAAGACCCAAGAAATAGAATTTCAATACTAATTTGGAGACAAATACAACAAAATAAATATTAATGGAGATAGTAGCGTTCATATGGTGTCTCATTAGGGAAATTAGGGCTTGGTTTGCAAATATCCCAACTTAGGGTGTAAGGATGAACATACCTCTCTCATTGAGTCTAGTTACCAACTTTCACCACTTTTAGATGATCCCAAGCTCAACTTTGCCTATTTCAATATATTACCATGTATTAGAGTACATTTTTTTTTGGGAAAGACAGGAAGCCCTATGATTGGGGCTCCCTATTGTCTATTAACTAGCTAAATTAAGATGTACAAGGTTCATAATGTTCGAGGGAAAGATTGAGAGTAAAAGAACCTATCTACTTGCCCCCTATGGGCTGAGTTAGCAACCTCGTGGGCTACCATATTACTTCTATGACTAACATGACTAAAACTACAGAACGAGAAAATATGTTTTAAGAAAATAATGTCTTCAACTATAGCTCCTAGATAGTCCCTTCTTGGCTTCATCCTGTTGCATGCTTGGATGACCTCCATGGAATCAGATTCCACCTCCACCTGATCAACTGCCTCCTTGCTAGCCCATAGAAGTTCTGCCCTCATGGCCAATGCTTCAGTCATAGCCACATCCTCTCCTGTGCTCACCTTCTCTCCTGCCACTCCCACCAACCTTCCTACTTCATATCTTGCCACCATACCAATACTTGCTTCTCCATTCTCCACACATGAGCCATTGACGTTTAGCTTGAGCCTTCCCTCCACTGGCATTGCCCATCTTTTGCTCGCGATAAATGCTGCCAGCGTGTCGTAGGTCCCTACTCAGTGACGTTGCTCATTTCCTGCCTGTGTGATGCAACTCCCTGCACAGTGACACTGCTCGTTTCCCCCCTAACAATGGTTAAGGCACATCGGTATAGGTAACCACTATACACTTCACCGCTTTGGAACATCCACATGCATCTTCCCCTCCAAATTGACAACATAGCAGCAAAAAGTGTAACAACCTCTTTCAAGGATGGCCTCTCCAATGCAGCCCCCATAGATGAGTTAATGTCCACATATTTAACATCCTCCACCCATTCTTGTACTTCCCTGGACATCTGATCCTATACTTCTGTGGCGTTCGGGCATCGAAATAACATGTGAGGTATCGTTTCCTTCTCCTTTATGAAAAGCATACATGTTCCGTATTCTATGCAGTGTCTATCAAACAGTCACCCTCTTGTAGCTTGTCCCCTCGTGCAAATCATCCACAAGAAGTGGGATGTTTTGGGACTCCATCTGCCTTGCCATATCTTTTTCCACATCTTGTCACCTTACTGGGAATTGTAGCATCTGGCTTCCTCCTTTCCTAACATCCCCAACCAATATGCTGAGCGAATTGAGAACTCCCCATTCTTTGAAGGTCACCACATCCATGTATCATTGGGTCTCCTGAGACTAAGCTGTATAGCACATATCCTCCTTGCATAGCTGTCCGGAAAACACTCCCGCACTTTGTCCTCATCCCACCTTGTTCCATCCTCTGTCTTGAGCTCTCTGACTTTGCTGTAATCTAGGCTGTCTTTGTGTGTGTAACATGCAAGTGTATTATCCTCCTTGGGCAGCCAATTGTCTTCCCATATGTTCACATCATCCCCATCCCCAACTCTCTACTGCACTCCTTCTTTTAGAAGGGCCTTTGCCCCCCATAAACTCCTCCATGTATAGATGGGGTCAAAACCTCTCCTGGCTTCCCAAATGGACATCCTAGGGAAGTATCTAGCTTTAAGCACTCTAGTCACGAGAGTCTCTGGGTGTTTGACCATCTGCCATAGCTGTCTCACCAAGAGGGCTTGGTTAAAGTTATGAAAGTCTCTAAACCCAAGTCCCCCCTGACGCTTTGGTCTACATAAATTGTTCCAACTCATCCATGAAAGGTTCCTCTCTTTGTCCTTTGATCCCCACTAAAATATGGCTATTATTCTTTAGATTTCCTCTATGGTACCTGCCAGTAGCTGGAAGATGCTCATGACATATGTAGGAATAGCATGTGCTACCGCTTTGATGAGGACCTCCCTTCCTGGCTTGGATAATAGCTTTTCTAACCAGCCTTGTAGCTTTCTCCATATCCTTTCTTTAATTAAGCTGAACACCTACTTTTTAGACCTTCCCATGGTTGGGGGGAGGCCTAAATAACTAGCATGATGGGTCACCTCTCTCACGCCCAAGAGACTTTTTAGTTCATCACATTTTGCGACCTCTATCCCCTTACTGAAAACAACCTCTGTCTTAGAGAAATTAATCTTCTGACCAGATGCCTTTTAGTAGTGGTTGATGATTTCAGCTATCTTCAGGCACTCTGCATTGGTTGCTCTATAAAAAAGAATGCAATTGTCTGCAAAGAAGAGATGTGAGATACGTGGCACACCCCTACTTGGCTTCATGCCGTGTATGAGGGTGTCACGGGCAGCAGTGGTAAGGAAGGTAGAAAATGCTTCAGCGCATAAAATAAAAAGATAGGGGGTCACCCTGGCAAAGTCCACATGCAGGCTTGGTGCTTTTGGTCCGGTCTCCATTTATAGAAAAGGTGTGCTGGAAAAACATAATACAATCTTGGATTCTACTTCTCCACTTCATACTAAAACCCATCCTCTCCATAACAAAATTAAGAAATTTCCACTCTACCCTGTCATAAGCTTTGGACATGTCCAACTTCAGTGCAAGGCTACCTTTTTTCTTCAACTTATCTCTCTTCATAGAATGCAAGAGTTCATAATCTATGAGTGCATTATCCGTGATCATTCTCCCTGGGACAAAGGCACTTTGGTTTTAAAAAACAATGATGTTCATGAGAGGCTTTAATCTGTTTGTCATCACCTTGGAGGCAATCTTATACACCACATTATAAAGACTAATGGTTCTGAACTCTCCCACTATTTTAGGCTTCTCTGTCTTCGGGATAAGCAAAACTAAAGTGTCATTCACATCCTTTATACTTCTTTCCCCTTTCCACCATATTTTGATGTAACTTGCCACATCCTTCCCTACAACACTCCAATATTTTTGATAAAACATTGCCTTCATGTCGTCCGGTCCCGGTGCTTTGTTTTGGTGCATCCACTTCAACACTTTCCAAATTTCCTCATAAACAATGTCCCTCTCTAGCTCCTCCCACTGTGTCTCTGTAATCATTTCTTGAAGACCCTTTTGTTGCCTCCTCAAAACCCGTAGGATTGCTAGTTTGGAACAACTGTGAAAAATAACTCAGGATAATGTCTGTGATCTCACCCTCCTGTGATCTCATGACTCCATGTTCATATTCTAGTCCTTCAATCCAATTCCTTCGTTTACTGTTTGTGGCTTTTTGGTGGAAATAGGCAGTATTGCGGTCTCCCTCTTTTAGCTCTTTGACCCATGCCTGAGCAACCCAATATTTGTCGTTCTTCTGTAGACACTATTGCAACTCCTTTGATTTCTCCTCCGCCTTATTTAGAGTTGCTTGATTTGGGGGAAGAGATTGCAAATTCTTTAAGTCACTTTCCAGATCTTTTACTATTACAACCCCAATTTTTTGGTTCTTTTGGTGAGAAATATAATTTCTTCTATTAAAGATATTTGAAAAAATAAGGATATGATTTGTTTTGTATTAATGAATTTCGTTTACAATAGCATTTTTGGTTGTTTTGTGGGCTTTATTGGCTATTGGACCCAATGACAAGGAAAAGGAAATTCAATTAGTAAATGAATAATTAAGAAATAGAGAAAAGAAAGAGGTAGAAGACTCTAGAAGGAAAAGGAATATTCCCAAAGGGGGATTTCGTGCCTCTTGGGTTCCAAGGAGTCCAAGTTGCAAAGATAATGCAACAAGAAAGAGAAAAGATCAATTATATTTCTTTAATAAGAAGAAAATTGGAGATAATGATAAAATGTGGAAAATAAGTGGAAAGAGGTATAATTGGGTCATAATCGGTGGATTTTTGTATCCATTAGGTTTCTAATGGTAGAAGGAATTCAAATAAGGAAAATAAAAAGAGAAATAAGGAGAAAGTATGAATAAAATAAGTTTTATTAAACAATTTCTTGCATATGAAGAAAACACATCTTTCCTTTCGAGTTTAAGGCTCAAATTTGGAATTAAGGAAGATAATGTAAATATAAAGTTTTCCTTAAATTTTGGTTGCAAAAGGATACACGGTTTTTGAGATATGGAATTTTGCAATTATCCTAAAAAGAGAGTAATGTTGGATTAAGATACAAGTGTCATGTTTTATCGGGGATTAAATCCTAATTTTCATTTTTGAACATTCATCCGTGATCATTGGATCTATGATCCATGGCCTGGGTTGAATCCCAATCTTGCGGGAACAGAGGATACAGGGACCAGGCTGTGATGATATGATCGAGGATTTTTGCGAGTTTTGGGGCCATCTGCGGAGCTTTAGATGAGTCCATTGACTCCGGGAGATTGATCTGACTTGATCCACTCCAAGTTCCTGGGGATTTCATCACGTTTGGGAGAAGTCCCAAATTTGTAGGGAACTCGATGGGTTCCCTATATATAGGGGAAGTGCATGGCACCGCAGGGGATGCCCTCATTAGTTCCCACGCAACTGAAGCGTGAAACCAAGCACACTGGTGCCCTTAATTTGGGATGCAGTCAATGAATTCATGCACTTCTTCTATATGTTTTGCTGGTAGCGGACCTTATGGTTCTCTCAGATTGATGCATCACTGCCCCAATTGAACCTGCCATCGAGTTCGGCGGCGAGATCCAGAGCTAGAGACTCCCTTTCCGGCTGCGGAGGAGGCCTGGCGCCAAGAGTCAACCCTCTCGTTGACTCAGTCGAGAAGCAGGATCGTGAACCTGAGTCATGAGGTTGAAGAAGGTAGGGGTAAAATACCCCTTTGCCCTTGCGCTTACATTATCTAGGTAAGGGCATTCTCACCCAATACTTTACTTTTCATCATCAGTTAAGCACGCACAACATGAGCCGTCAGATCCCGCGTGGTCCAGTGGACCACAGATCTAGTGGCTGGTTTTTTCTAAAAATAACAAATAATTTGAGGAAATGAATTACTTTGCAAAAAATCATAACTTTTGCTAGGAACCTCTGATTAGAAAAAGTTATCATGAAAGTTGCTTAGAAAAATACAAGGAACACAATAAAATTGGTTTGCGAACTTGAATCCGTTCCTTTTTGTAAAAGTGTGTTAATCTAATGAAAAGTGCTTATGTATTAGATTAAGAAACCCTAATTGAGCATATTGGTTAATTTCATGTTGCTTAGTTGATGAAATTGAGTAATTGCAACATATTGAATAGTTAATGACGAACTTGAACCTGATCTAGATGTTTCTTGCATGATTTAGGGTTTTTACCTCAAATAAGAATGATTAAGCACTTACAAACCGTTTTTGAGTATAAAGGTTCCTAATTGGGAATAAATACCCTTAATATGGTAATTAGGGTTTTCTAATGGATAAAGGTGGAATTAATGATCAATAGAGTTCATATGTGAATTATATCATAATGAACTATGAGATGTTAATCCGGAAGGAACCAAAGATGATAATTAGGCCTAATGACCTTGTCATGAATTAAAAGGATTAAAATTGTAGTTTTAATGTGAAAGATCATAATGGACTTAATTGATGGTTAAGTATGCCTTTAATTCAAAATTAAGGTTATATGTTGTTAAAAGGAAACCTTAATATCTTTTGTGAAGAATAGATGAGATAATTAGGGTTTGTGAGTAATTGTATAAAATTAGGGTTTAAAAGAGTAAAAATGAGGAGGAACCCTAATTGCAATAGAAACCCGAAAAGTGGACTAGAAACCCTAGGAAGCGAGCTAGGTTTAATAGATCTTGATGGCATGATTAATGATAGGAAAATTGGATGCATTTTTCAGGATCAACTTGTGTGTGCTTGCTTGGTTTCTTGCTTGGTTGAAATATTTCTGCACTCAAGTCATTTTAATAGGTATATGGTTAATTATGGTTAATTGCATTAGTTTCCCAGAGTTTTCCCAGATGTTTAATCACATTCAATGCAACCTATCAGTTGGATGTTCATACTTGCAAATTATAAAGTCACTATGATTATCACAATTGTAAAATAAATGTGTATTCTCGCACCTACATGCCACCCTAATTGATGATGCAAAAAGGTCAAGCCCCGGAGGGAAGACCAATGGGCATCATGAGAGGTGACCCCAGACACCAAGATCGGGAATGAGAAGGTGGTTTATGTTGCATGACTAATGGGCACCATAAGAGGTGACCTCAGGCACCAAGCTCAGGATTGAGAAGGTGGCCTTAATTCAATGGAAAAAGAGAAACACTTGAGGGGGTATTTTGAGGTTAGGGCAAAAGCAGTGGAGAATGACACATTGAAAATGTAAATTGGCTTATTAATTACCTTGATTGTGATAATTAGATTGTTAGCCATATTTGTGAAATTTTGGTTGTCCCCACATACCGACATATTCTTATATGCTGAATGACGTTTTTTTGTCGGTGTTTTAGGTACATCCCTGAAAAGCACAAACAGTAAAGTGACACATTGTGAAAATAAGAAATAAAGTGTAAGGAGGATTAGTTAGAAGAGATTCAAGCTGTAGATAGAAATATATTTCCAAAGTTTTTAAAAGGTATGCAAAGTTTTATTTTATACCAGATCTCAGTTTAATGGTAGAATTTCATAATTATTATTGATTAATTGTCGAACCTTTGATCCGGTTTATTGGGATAACGGCTCGGACCTCTTGGTCTCCCTTAATTTGGGGTTATTGGGAGGCGGGGTCGTTACATTTGGTATAAGATCATAGGTTCCTCATTTAGTCTTTAATAATTATTCAATTTTACAAACTCTATTGAACCCAAGGGAGTTATTAGAGGATTTTCCAAAAGACAGAGGTGTCTAGAAAAGGATCACGTCCGGGGGCTGGCAAGATTTTCCTCCATACCGCTAGTCGGAATATGAGGACTCCCAGATCTGTGTGACTTCCAGGCCGATGTTTTAGGATCTGACTCAAAATAAGATACCTTTAGGACTCTCTCATCTTGTTCATCCCTTCTCAACTCAAATACCGTTAAGGATTATAAGCATTAGGGTTTTCTCTCTCTTCCTCACTCTCATGAAGTATGGGTAAAGTCGATAGGGTTTAAGGAATCCTCCACCAAATTAATGAAAAACATGTAAATAAGATGTCATGGACATAAGCTTAATAGTTTAAGCGTAAACTAAAGAATAGATGCATGCTTAGGTCGGATGACATATGTTGCCATGCCCTCAGGAGAGACCTGAGGCTAGACCTCCTTGTCAAGAGGATGAGTGGAGAAAGTTAGTCTTGGAGGTAGAGACCTCCACTATAAGTAGAGACCTAGCACATCCTTCAAGGATGATATTAACCCTAACCCTAAGTGGTGGTTAGAGAGAGAGATGGCATGGTGAGTTAGATGTCATGATAGACTAGGGGTGTGGACATGCTTTTGGATACCCATGACAATATGAGCCATGTGAGGTTGGATGACCTAGTACCTTTGGAAACCCAACCCTGGAAAGAATCGTGCATGTTAGAGGGAAGGGTAGCTCCTTCGATGATGAGGTTAGTGAACAACCTATTGAAACCCTATGGGTTTATGCGAGTAGGGCATAACATGCACCCAGAGTACGTCAGTAGTGCAACAATAGGTTGAAACCCTGGCCAGGAGAGTATGATGGATAGCTTATGAGATAAGCATAAAGAGCTAGGGATAATCTTGGACAAACATAGGCTTCACCCATGTAGGGATATGCTTGTAAGATTGATCCACCTTCATGGAGAGAGGACCTCTAGTAGTAAGGCTGTTGTAGGGTTATCTCTAGAAAGAGAGAGGGGACCCAAGCAAGAAGGTTGGAAGCTTAGACTCAGAGATATGATGAACAATGGGGAGTTGAAGATGATGTGACCTAAGTGGATGGTTGTGGTTGCCTCATGCATGATCCCTAGAGGCTGATGATATCATGGTTGCCTTTAGAGGAACCAAACCCTAGAAAGAGGATGAGGTTGCTAGTACCTATATGCAAATAGGTGCTTACCTTCTGAGCTAGGAAGAAGAGTTCCTTAGACCTGAAGAGGTTTAGTAACGGGTTGTGAGGCCTTATACCTAGCTGGTTGTCCTTGAGAAGGGCTCGACTCTGAAGTGTTGCTCGAGTAGAAGGATGACATGGAGTGCACATCATACCTTGAACATGTTTGGTTCATGGTTAAGAGGTTTAGCATGCAGTTGGACACCCAAAAGTGAACCTAGGGTTCCTAGGCCTAAGAGGGGAAGTGGTGTACCTGATGCTCCTGATGAGATTTGAGTTTCTATAGAATAGAGCATGGCACTCCTCATATCGAGAAGAAAGGGAAACCCCTTAAGTTTAAGGTAGGTTTGATGAACCCCTCACCTATAAGTTGGTGACATGGGCAGGTATGATCTTGGTCCAATATTGAGGAATGAGAACAAGTATGACCTATCATGAAGACCTGACATGGTTTAGTAGGTGGTTTGCTTGTGCCTCAGTAGTATGCTAGGGTTAAGCATGCTCAGGTGGATGTAAACCCTAGACATAAGCACATTTGTGACCTTTGTTGCTATCAAGAGATAGTTCCTCCCATCCTGGGAGAGGGACCCTTTTGTAGGGTGTATACCAGTTTCTGTTGGTTTTGAAGTAACCTAAGGAGGTCTCATAGGATCTTGAGAAACTAAGTGAAAAGTACATAGTAAGAGAATGAACATGTATACCCATAGACAACCATCTCTAAGTGCATGTGGGTGTGTTACCATGGAGGTAATCGGTGTGGGGCCTGACCAAGGTAAGTAGGTCGCCATGACCCCTATGAAAGGATGAAATTCAGCCCAGGAATGCAGAGAGAGATGATGGAGAGTTGAATGAGGTTCTAAGTTGGACATGTACTATGTTAGAATCCTAAGTCTATCCTAGGGTCAGGTAGGGATAAGACCGGTGGAAGTAGGAGTTGCCTAATTCCCTAGTTGCACATGATCATAGGGTCGGGAGGTAACAACTATCATTGTCTGAGGGCCATGGGTTAGGAGATTGATCACCTTCATGAACTCATGGGATACAAAGGGTAGATGAGTAGGGCACTCTCTGGATGCATAAGGGAAGAGGGATTACCCCAAAAGTGTCGGCACCCTACAGACCTAGAGGAGATGACCAAGGATTGTGTGGTGACCCAAGTAGAATCAAGATCAGTTTTCCATGGAAGTAATTTTGATATCGAGATGATTGTGATGTTGAGACATAAGTTGCACGTTTCAACTTAGATTTGAAGGTGTACTGGAAAAGTGGGATGTACCATCTCTACTCTTAGAATAGGAAGAACTTTGTATTTGGACTGCAGCCAAATGCTTATTTCCTCTTGTTATGGGAGTGAGAGATAGGACAGTACGCGTTCCATACACCAAGGATAAAGATGATGTGAGTTGGAACGTTGCTATGAGGTATGAGGATAGAGATGATAACATACCCTTGTGGAGTGAACGATATGTGTATGGTTTACAAACATCAAGAGAACTAAGGTAGTCATCTTATGAGGATGTTTTATCATGAGCTATGAGTTATACAGGGTTGAGTTCGAAAACTAAGAGGATGAGCTCAGAGTCTCTTTATGAAGATAGACTTAGAGACTGAGATGAGATGATAAGTGGAATACATGGAGGTGTATTTTTTCAACATAGAAGGATGTGAGGTGATAATGGATGCTCTAGTTGAGACGCAACTGCCTAGTTAGCTAGAGGCTAGAAGAGGCTGTTAGGTAAACCCTAAGGCTGAAAAAGGAGATGTGTTTGGGCTAACTCTCGGATGTAACGAGATCTGTTGAACAAGTTAGTAGTTGTTTGGTTAGCCAGCCTAGTCCTTGGTGCAATAAAAGGATGGTTCTAGAACCTCAGATGCACTTATCTGGAAAAGAAGGTGATGAAACCCCGACTAGAATGGTTTCGGTTTCCAAAGAATCAATCTTGAGGAATCATGACATATAGGAGATCATGATTTTAAGTTCATCATACATCGTGGTACTACTAGGATAGTAAGTTGCAATAGTACATTGGATGCTTAAGATGAAGTTGCATGTGGTTATCACCATGCAAGCCAGGAGGTGAAGGACGAACACTAGTAACTCGATAAGTGATACAAATGATAAAAAGTTCCTGAGAGGGAATGGGAGTTCATCACTATGGATGTTGTGGTAAGTCTTCCTTAGAACAAGCAAGGTCAAGATGCAATATGGGTTATGGTAGATCGCCTTACCTAGATAACAAGAGAAAGAAAGAATACTATCAAGGGATGGATTCAGTTGAACTACATATGAGAGAGAGATGGTTCAACTACACCATGATGCAAGTTCAAAAGTTCTTGAGTATAACCTAAAGATTCACTTCCATGAGGTGGAAGTAGACAAACTCGATGCTAGTACAATTTATCATCCCTAACTAATGGTTAGTTTGATCCAGACTATAGGGTCTGATGAGAACATGTGTGCTCATTTAGGGTGATACATGGAGACAATTCTTGTCTTCTGTAAGATGTGATGATAACCACCATAGCCAGTACCGGGATGTAAAGAAGCTCTATAAGGGAGGTTGTGTCGGTCACCACTTCATTAAGATGATGTCGGTGAAGGGACCTCACAAAGGTCAAGAAAGAACCACAGTGTGTGCAGATGAAGTCACTTTGATTGTGCAATGACTGAGAGAGAGCCCAGGGGCAACATGAGTCGTGAGCGGATGCAAAGTAGACTGACATGCAATTCACTATGGGAGAGTATGTGATGTGAAAATCCAACCCCTGTAAGCTATAGTTGAGAAAGCTGAGTCCCCGATAGATGGGTCCATTTGAGATGGATCAGTGGATATGGTTGTGTTTAGACTTACCCCTCAGGATAACATGATTTATAATGTGAGTCCAATCTAGCCCGCTGTGTGAGGTACCCAAGCCATGTGTTGAGCCATGAACCTATTCATCTTTATGAGAGGCTGAAATGTCCTGAGTAACCTATGAGGGTACGAGATACCAAGGTGAGAAAGAACTCAGATGGAAGAATATGAGATGACGAAGGTTCTTGGGAAGCGCCATGGAAAAGGTGAGGCCACATGGGAGCCATGATGGACATAAGAAAGGCTTATCTTGTTATTTGGTGTGCTTGGTGGAATTTTGAGGGAAAAATTCCTATAAGAGGGGAAAGATGTTACAACCCCAATTTTTGGGTTCTTTTGGTGCGAAATGTAATTTCTCCTATTAAAGATATTTGAACAAATAACGATATGATTTGTTTTGTATTAATGGATTTCGTTTACAATAGCCTTGTTGGTTGTTTTGTGGGCTTTATTAGCTATTGGGCCCAATAACAAGGAAAAGGAAATTCAATTAGTAAATGAATAATTAAGAAATAGAAAAAAGAAAGAGGTAGAAGCCTCTAGAAGGCAAAAGGAATATTCCCAAAGGGGGATTTCATGCCTCTTGGGTTCCAAGGAGTCCAAGTTGCAAAGATAATGCAACAAGAAAGAGAAAAGATCAATTATATTTCTTTAATAAGAAGAAAATTGGAGATAATGATAAAATGTGGAAAATACGTGGAAAGAGGTAAAATTGGGTCATCATGGGTGGATTTTTGCATCCATAAGGTTTCTAATGGTAGAAGGAATTCAAATAATGAAAATAAAAAGAGAAATAAGGAGAAAGTATGAATAAAATAAGTTTTATTAAACAATTTCTTGCATATGAAGAAAACACATCTTTCCTTTCGAGTTTAAGATTCAAATTTGGAATAAAGGAAGATAATGTAAATATAAAGTTTTCTTTAAATTTTGGTTGCAAAAGGATACATGGTTTTCGAGATATGGAATTTTGAAATTATCCTAAAAAGAGAGTAAAGTTGGATTAAGATACAAGTGTCACATTTTATCTGGGATTAAATCCTGATTTTCATTTTTGAGCATTCATCTGTGATCGTTGGATCTATGATCCACGGCCTGGGATGAATCCCGATCTCGCGGGAATGGAGGATACATGGACCAGACTGCGATGAGATGATTGAGGATTTTTGTGAGTTTTGGGGCCATCTTCGGAGCTTTGGATGAGTCCATTGACTTTGGGAGATTGAGCTGACTTGATCCACCCCAACTTCCTGGGGGTTTTGTCACATTTGGGAGAAGTCCCCAATATGTAGGGAACTCAATGGGTTCCCTATATATAGGCGAAGCCCATGGCACCATAGGGGATTCCCTCATTAGTTCCCATGCAACCAGAGCATGAAACCAAGAACACTGGTGCCCTTAATTTGGGATGCAGTCAATGAATTCATGCACTTCTTCTCTCTATTTGCAGACGGAGGACCTTGTGGTTCTCTCAGATCGACGCATCACTGCCCCAATTGAACCTGCCATTGAGTTCAGCGGTGAGATCTGGAGCTAGAGACTCCCTTTTTGGCTACAGAGGAGGCCTGACGCCAAGAGTCCACCCTCTCATTGACTCGGCCGAGAAGCGGGCTCGTGAACCTGAGTCGCATGGTTGAAGAAGGTAGGGGTAAAAGACCCCTTTGCTCTCGCGCTTACATTATCCAGGTAAGGGCATTCTCGCCCAATCCTTTAATTTTCATCATCAGTTAAGTGCGCGCAACATGAGCCATTAGATCCCGCGTGGTCTAGTGGACCACAGATCTAGCAGCCGGTGTTTTTCTAAAAATAACAAATAATTCAAGGAAATGAATTACTTTGCGAAAATCACAACTTTTGTTAGGAACCTCTGATTAGAAAAAGTTATACATGAAAGTCTCTTAGAAAAATACGAGGAACACAATAAAGTTGGTTTGAGAACATGAATCCATTCCTATTTGCAAAACTATCTTAATCAAATGAAAAGTGCTTATGTATTAGATTAAGAAACCCTAATTGAGCATATTGGTTAAGTTCATGTTGCTTAGTTGATGAAATTGAGTAATTGCAACCTATTGAATAGTTAATGACGAACTTGAACCCGATCTAGATGTTTCTTGCATGATTTAGGGTTTTTACCTCAAATAAGAATGATTAAGCACTTATAAACCCTTTTTGAGTATAAAGGTTTTTAATTGGGAATTAATACCCTTAATATGGTATTAGGGTTTTCTAATGGATAAAGGTGGAATTAATTATCAATAGAGTTCATATGTGAATTAGATCATAATGAACTATGAGATGTTAATCCGGAAGGAACCAAAGATGATAATTAGGCCTAATGACCTTGTCATGAATTAAAAGGATAAAAATGGTAGTTTTAATGTGAAAGAGCATAATGGACTTAATTGATGGTTAAGTATGCCTTTAATTTGAAATTAAGGTTATATGTTGTTAAAAGGTAACCTTAATATCTTTCATGAAGAATATATGAGATAATTAGGGTTTGTGAGTAATTGTATAAAATTAGGGTTTAAAAGAGTAAAAATGAAGAGGAACCCTAATTGCAATAGAAACCCTAAAAGTGGACTAGAAACCCTAGGAAGCGATCTAGGTTTAATAGATCTTGATGGCATGATTAATGATAGGAAAATTGGATGCATATTTTAGGATGAACTTGTGTGTGCTTGCTTCGTTGAATTATTTCTGCACTCAAGTCATCTTTACAGGTATGTGGTTAATTATGGTTAATCGCATTAGTTTCCCAGAGTTTTCATAGATCTGTAATCACATTAATGCAACCTATCAGTTGGATGTTCATACTTGCAAATTATAAAGTCACTATGATTATCACAATTGTAAAATAAGTGTGTATTCTCGCACCTACATGCCACCCTGTTGGATGATGCAAAAAGGTCAAGCCCGGGAGGGAAGACCAATGGGCACCATGAGAGGTGACCCCAGATACCAAGCTCGAGAATGAGAAGGTGGTCTATGTTGCATGACTAATGGGCACCATGAGAGGTGACCCCATGCACCAAGCTCGGGATTGAGAAGGTGGCCTTAAGTCAATGGCAAAAGAGAAACCCTAGAGGGGGTATTCCGAGGTTAGGGCAAAAGCGGTGGAGAATGACACATTAAAAACATAAATTGGCTTGTTAATTACCTTGATTGTGATAATTAGATTGTTATCCATATTTGTGAAATTTTGGTTGTCCCCACGTACCGGCATATTCTTATATTCTAATTGACGTTTTATTTGTTGGCATTTTAGGTACATCCCTGAAAAGCACAAACAGTAAAGTGACACATTGTGAAAATAAGAAATAAAGTGTAAGGATGATTAGTTAGAAGAGATTCAAGCTATGGATAGAAATAGATTTCCAAAGTTTTTAAAAGGTATGCAAATTTTTATTTATACCAGATCTCAGTTTAATGGTAGAATTTCATAATTAGTATTGATTAATTGTTGAACATTTGATCCGGTTTATTGGGATAACGGATCTGACCTCTTGGTCTCCCTTAATTGGGGGTTACCGGGAGGCGGGGTCGTTACATTTACCTTCCTGCATCTTTCTCCAAACTTTTCCACAACCCACTCTTTAAGTTTCTCTTTACATATCAATAGATTAGTATTCAAATCACCCCCTCCTGCAGATTCCCATGCCTCCTTTATGGTTTTTCCGCAACCCTCCTCTCCCGCCCACATGGGTTCAAACACAAAAAGGCCTTTTCTTTTTTTCATGCTGCTATCCCTGTTGTCTGCCTTTAGGATAATGGGTGCATGGTCTGACTCATAGATGGGTATATGGAAAACCTTACAATATTTGAATATGTTTCTCCACTCTAGCTCAGGTAAGAATCTATCAAGCCTCTCTTATACCAGTGTTCTTTCGGTCAGCCCCCTTTTCCATGTGAAGATATTTCCTTCAAAGCCAACATCAATCAGCTCGCAATCATCTATGACATCCCAGAAGCTTTGCATAAATTTTTCATCTTTAGGAGGTCCCCCTTTCTTTTTAGTATTGGACACAATCTCATTAAAGTTCCCAAAGAAGATGACCGACTCCTCTACCTCATTTTTTAAGCTCCTCATAAGGTCCCATGTTTTTATTTTACTTGGCTGGTCGGCCCACCCGTATATCCCAATTTCTCTCCACCTAATGCCCTTGACATCGTCTTTGACCAAAGTGGACACATGCCAGCTAGAGTAGTTGAGAATCTCGACGTTTGCATCCTTCCACCAAAAACCAAGCCCACCTACCCTCCCTGCTCTTATTATACACAAACCATCAGTAAAACTACAACTCCTTCTGGCATCTTCTAATTTCCTCTCTGCATCATAGTTTCCATAACGAAAACTATGTTTGGGTGCTCTCTCCAAACCTAGGATTGGAGAGCCTAGCACGTGTCAGGATTGCCCAACCCCTAACAGTTCCAACTTCATATTTTCATTGACCTTTGCGGGATTGGACTCCACCAATCATTGCTACTTGAGTCACGACGACCCCATCTCTGTCAGATGCACCCTCGTTGGTTCTCTTAGATCTTTTCTCTCTTGCTGCTTTTGTTGGATGATCATCAAGTTCCATGTTGCACTGGTCCACACAACTGCCTCTTTTCCCAGTTGCTTGTTCCCACACCACCTCTTCTTCTGGAATCCAATCTTGCCCCCCTGCTCATCTTGTAAACCCAAGGCTGGTGCTTCTTTTTCCCTTAGTTTGGTTTGTTTCCCTATTTCATTTTTTCCCCAGATTCCTTCTTTCTTTGTACCCAAGTTATTGCTCTTCTTTCCCCTTTGCATAGGACCATGCTTCCTTCTTCATATTGTACTGTTCTTTGTTTTTCCCTCTCCTCCTGATCAGTCTTTCCTTCTTTCATCTACCTGGAATGTCCCGTTATCCTCTGTTCATGCACCTCACGCCCCTCCCCACCTTCCCATAGCTTCTCACATTGTTGTATCGTGTTCACCCGAGTGATCGGCTCTTCTGGCCATTGTTGTTATTCTCTTCTTTTCCCACTGGCTTGGCTGACCACATCATCTTCTTCGATCTCTGTCGACTCCTCATCCAGAGCTCTATGTCATTTTTCTTACCCCCTTGTAGATCCATCAGCTCTGCCTTCATGAAGCGGATCACATGCCTTCCCGTCATCTCATCTCGATCGCCCTACCTACCCTCACATGTCACTTTTTCTTTCGATGTAGCCTTGCCCTCCTTTGTCTCATTGTGTCTGTCATCAGGTGCCCTCCCTTCATGCCTCCTCCCTTCTCGTGTTGACACCCTGCTGAGCCCCTGCTCCTCTATTGCACTTACATTCTGCATGCCCTCCCGTTGCCTTTGAGTCACGTCCTCTCCCCTATGTTGCTTCCCCCCCACTCCTTGCCCCCTCGCAGCATTGCTGCGATCCCCCTCCTCTTCCTCCCTACTCATCGCTCCCACCCCTACATTCAACTTGAAGGTGAGCTTCCACTGTGCTGCCCCTTTTCCCCTGTCTAAGACACCCTCATGTCGCCTATGTTTCCACAGTGAGGCCCTCATCCAAGTTCCCCACTTTTGATGATGCTTGCCATCCTCGTCATTGCTCAGACAGTCCTGGTCGATATGCCCTAATATGTCGCATATGAAACAGAAGATCGATAGTCTTTTATACTTAACCTCCACCTCCATGACGATACCACGTTTAACCCTAATGCTCATCGTTCACTTCAAGGGCTTAGTAACATCCAAAAGAACTCGGACTCTTAGGGAAGAGTCCCATCCCATGCCATCCTTGTATGTCATTAGCACCTCCCCTATGCATCTTATGATATCTCTTATTGTTGAATCAACCCTATATCCCAATGGTATTCCATATAGGTGTATCTAGAAGGGGGTCCTGTTAATGGTTAGTCGTCCCGGCTAATCTTCCTTGTCCACCTCCTTAAAAAGCAACAACCTGCCATCGAAATTCCATGAGGCGCCCTCCACGACCCTTTGTTTGTCCCTCTAGTGAGAGAATTACATCACGAAAGCATCCCCTTCCAATTTCTTGAACTCCACCGTCTCTCTCAGGCTCCACGCCAGAGACAATGTTCTTTCCATTGCCCTAAAGTTGAACGTCCAGTCAGTGAGCAGTCTCCCCACCAGTGCCAACTCGGTATGATCCTCCTCCTCCTCGCTACTACCGATTGGCTGGATGACGATCGAGTCCTCCTCCTCCTCTGTCAGCCTAAGACCCATGTACCGCTCTATCAGTTTCACCGCCATACTGGAGACGAGACTAAAAGCACTAGCTGCAACACTTGAACCTATAAAAGAAAGACCCTAAGTGAAGGGTGGTGGTCGCCCACAGCCTGAAACCCTAGTTGCCATAGCAAACGGCCGCAGGGGGACGGGGTTGCATTTGTTGGATTGTTCCTATATGTATTAGAGTACATTATGCACCTTAATGTAGAGAAACCTAATTTTGGACCTCTTTAACAAAACTAGGGTTTTGACTATGAAAATCTCACCAATCGGCTTATTAGGTTCTCGTGATCAAGAAAACATATTTTTATGTTAATTTTGGAGTTAATATGATTAAGTTGTGACTTTTATGGATTTTATGCATTAAATTCATTTTCCAAAAAACCATCCTTTGATAAACCTTGAAATCAGACTTTGAAACCATTTTTATTAGAAATAACATGTAACATCCCAGGATTTGAGGCCTCAGATAAAAAGATCTTATAAGGAATGATTGTACTACCCATATCACCAAGGTGCACCTCCTTTTACGGGAGCCCACCATTAAAGACTTCCATAGTTAAGCATACTCAACTTGGAGTAGTACTAGGATGGGTGACCAGTCGGGAAGTTGATCCCAGCTTGCACGTAAGTGAGGAAAAAGCATGCAGTTAAGGCTACTGGTGGTCTATGGGGCCAATCGTCATTCCTAAAACTCTAATAGAGCCTTAGGCAGTGGGCCCGATTGTTACAAATGGTATCAGAGCCATAACCCCTCCAATAGGTGGGACCCACATGGGCATGTGGCATGCCAATCTTGAGTCGTACGGTCCAGGCATGTTGGAAAGGGCTATCCATGGTGATGTAGCCACCCTTGCACTGGTAATCCGTGATCGAGAGCTGGGTGTCTATGAGACATTCTGGGTCTGCATTGAAATGGGGCAATATTATGAGACCATATAATTGAGTCTTGACAAGGACGTCAAGAGTCTAAGTAGGGGAGATTGTAATGTCCCAGGATTTGAGGCCTCAGATAAAAAGATCTTATAAGGAATGATTGGTGGGATACATCATGGGATGATTGGTGGGATACATTAAGATTGTTGGTATGTATGCCCTGAGAGCCAATCATGGGATGATTGGTGGGATACATTAAGATTGATTTGATAAACATCAAATGCAAGCTTCCAATTCTTTCTGGTTCAGTCATATGAGATAGTGACAGAACATATTAAATGTCTAGAGAATGACAGTACTCAATGACGTATGCCTTCAGGTTCAGGACCTGAACGATGAGATCATACAGATGCTAAGAGTTTGTACATTCTCATTATGTCCCTAGTCAGATGTCATTGTGGAAGGTAGATAGACAGTAATGACACACAAGAATAGATTGTGGTGTTGGTTGATGACATAATCTCATTAGTCATGATATAGAGATATCAAACCAAACACATAGGTACTTGTTATAGAACAAGTGTACCAGACACACCCACCGTGAGTTTGACACATGCAACCATGCATGGTAGTCACAGTCAGTACTCACAGTGATGGTGGTGAGTGTGATTCTTTGACCTGAAATCACTACACTCAACACATGTCGTTGGGCACACTTTGACATCATCAAACGCAGTCCTGAAACATGGGTTGTTATAAAGGTGATGATTGGGTGGCTTTGACACATGGGGCTTTTGAGGGGTGAGTGATAGATATGGGATTTGTCCCTCCTGAGGGAGTTTGATATCCAAGGCCACTTGATGAGTAGGATTGAAATAGGCGTGCGCACACATGTGTGAATCAGTATGTGATATTGATGTCATACATATCTCTTCCAATCTACTCTGAGATCAAGAAAGTGAATGAACGTTGATAGGATGACTGTTCCATGCCTCGAGTTCATTCGGGATATCAGTGACAAAGGAATTATACATTCATTGTAACACCATTCACAGATTGTAGGATTGAAAGTTGTTCTCCAACTTTCTACTTTCACTTGGGTAGCACTGATGTGTGACTAGGCACCGCTCTTTGCTTGTGAAGTCAAGACTGTTATGGATTTTCACTGCCAATGTGAAATGGACCTGCAGGGTCACACACACAGGATTTAACCTGGAAGAGGAGTTTTTTCTACAAACAATGTTTAGATTGATTACTAAAGGAGTTTAGTAGTTCAATTAAACACTCAATCAATTGATAGCTCAATATCATAATGTTCAAGGTGTTGGACACATTGATTGGAGTATCAGATTGATTGAAATCACAATTGACTGATTATGCACAATCTGCACTCCCAATCGATCGGCTCATGTGATGAACCAATCGGCTGAGCTTGGTGAACCGGTCGGCTCAAGTGTTGAGTCGATCGGCTCAAGGATAGGGTGAACGATTACTTCAAGTGTTGAAACGATTGGTTCAACTGTTGCAACCGGACAAGTTGGGAAAGTAGGATTGGTGAGAATTTTCCTTTCATTTCACTTGCCCAATTTGATTGGAACAAGGATTGGTATTTGATACCAATTAGAAACAAAAGTTGGAAAGTCAATCGGGAACTGGTCAGGACCACAAACCGAACAGTTCAGAAGTGAACCGACCGGCTCATGGGTCCCAACCGATCGGTTGAGATGCCAACCGACCGGTTCAGGTCCCCAACCGACCATTTCAGTTGTGAAACGATCGGTTCAGGTTGCGAGTTGGTTGTTTTTGTTGAAAATCTTGAACCCTTCTACTCCTGCTTTTAGTCCCGCATTGCCCAGGATGGAGAACCCTGTCCCATGACCCTCCTATATATATAGTGGTATTGGGGGCTTCTCAAAGTACAACTCAGTGCAACCAGTTGCTCTGCAAAGTTGTTGTTCTCTAGTTTTGGTAACCGAGAGAGCCCGAGCAAGTGCTACCTGAAAAGGGAGGCACAACTACGGAAAGACAACTGTAGTTACAACTGGCAGCAGGAGAGTGTGTTGGCGATTAGTACGCTAACAGAAGGGTGCGACTGCTTCCAATTCCTTATGGGACAAGGATATTGGAGTTCCAGGTGGTCCGTGTGGACTACTTTAGAGGCGGGAGGTTTCTACCGCTAGGAGGACAACCTTCAATCCTGTCAGTCCCGGTGCGACCAGGAGCTGCACAGACACCGTCCAAGACTGGAGGTGAAGACCGCGCAAGATGCGAGGTATTGTCGCTGAGCAAGCCTCGGGACAAGGTATGATTTCACAAACCATCCTTTCCTATTGTATAGACGTTGACGTGTTTCCTTGTTCTGGGTTTGAGGAGAAAATTGTTTTTGTTTCCGCTGCTATCTCTGCCTCCCCTAAAACCCAACAGTGGTATCAGAGCCACGTCAACTGCTCTATACTTTAGGAATATCGATATGATCGGTTTTGGTTTGTCACCTTTATTTATTGCATACGATGCGAATAAAATTGGCTTTATGCATGTCCAATCCTAAATCCACAAATCCCAATTACATATATGATATGTATTATTAATGCACTTGATATGCGTCACCCTTAAACGAGTTTTGTGGAGGATGTACATCGTGGTTATGGCCAATAAACCCTATCTCTGTATGGTTGTATGTGGTTGCTTGCATCTCGGTCTGCGCACCGATCTTCCTTATCCTATTCCTGATGTAACTCGAAATAATTTGAGATTTATCTCCTACCTTTTCTCCCCTCAAACGTAACTCGAGGTTTCTCTTTTACATTGTAAAATAGGATAGAATTTTATTTCCTATAATGTCAAAGAACGGAGGACATCTGAGGACAGTTGAAATGATCGGTTCAAGGCGTGAACCGATCGGTTGATGTTCCAGACGATCGGTTCAAGGAGTGAACCGATCGGTTGATGACCAGTCTGAGGAGCAAAATGAGTGGGCGGTGTCCATGATGAGATGCATGACGACCAGGAGAACTGATCGGTTGGAGGAGCCAACCGATTGGCTGGTGGCACCCATACGACCAGGCCAGAATGAGTAAGTCATTCATGAGATGAGTTGATCTACTCAGAAGGCAAAGCACAAAGTTCATCTTGTACATGTTGCATGTGATGTAGACCTAGATGACCGTGATTCCTCTTGGCTCGAGGAATCACATTAGGATGGCCATAATCATCGCTTTTATCGTTTTGCATATTTTCTGTGGGATATAGCATGTATATGATACATATTATGTATTGTGGTGATTGGATATGTATATGTATATAAAAACCAAATCCCTCATTAAAATATTAAGTCTTATATGCCTTCCATTAGCGGCACACATGAAAAACTCGATCGACCAAGCATAGGTTACGCCAAAGCATGGTGCGCCGTCTATCTTGTGGAAGTGTGAAGGGTAGACGTGTAGGTTCTGCCAAAGCAGGGTGCATGTTTACCGTGTCGGCTTTTGGGTTAGACTTAACTGGTGATTCTTAGAGCGTCTAAGCCCAGAGGCAAGGAATGTTCATGGCAAGATGTTGCGCATGTTCATTCATCAAGAGTTGCATATGATGCAATTGGCATGATGGCCTACCTAAATAGTCAAGATTGTGGGCGATCAGCCAAAGCTGACTCATGACTTGATGAAATATGGATCTTGCCCACTAGAAGGTTGTACACTGCAATCTTCTGAATTGATGGTGAGGGCTATCAATTTGAACTAAAATAGTGGGAGAGATAATTAATTAAAGGCCTAATTTTATCGTCAACTTTTCAAATCAATCAAACAAGTCAAAAGAGTTTTGGACTAAAATTGCATATATTTCCTTTTATTAAAATAACTGGTTAATCAAAAAATCACTTTATTTGCGATCAGTCTTTGAGACCAACAAATTAAATGGGAATAATTCCACGACTAGATAGGATGATGAGAAGTGTTCTCAAAGAGCGAAAGCTCCAAGTCCTAGTTATACAAAGACCAGATGAACTCAATCCCACCACATCAATGGCTAAAAGTATGCTTATGGAAGCATACCAAGGATGACATTGATGAGGAGTGCTTGATGTTGTGTTCTCTGAACTATGAGTTGCAGAGACAACATGAGACATATGATGTCTCCAAGGCACTATCCTAGTATATCATGACAGAAGGAGATCCAGTATGGTATTCACACACTCAATGTGATTGGGTATGTGGAAAGACTTGACTAAGAAGGTTTCCCTCTGAGCCAAGAGTTGGCTATTGGTATGATACTGCAAATGTTGCGAGAATCATACAGTTCGTGATAAACTACAACATGAACAAATTTGACAAGAGTTGACAAAGTTGTTGGACATGAGGAGGATAGTAGAGGCAAAGATGAAGAAAGACAAACCATAATCTTTGATGTGATCAAAGAAAAGGTAATTCTTAAGGGAAAGGACAAGGGCAAAGCAAAGAAGTGTTCTGATGCTTGCCAGCAATCCAAGCCGTCTTCAGCCTCAAGGCACTTGGGGAAAGGGTGTATGAGGGAATTGCCCTCTATATCTGGAAGAACAAAAGAAGATGAAGGAGGGGATGGAGATCTCCACCTAAGGTATCATGAAATGAACCGCTTCTTTATCTAAGGTATATGATACCAAGATATGGATCTATCATATATGATATGCAAGATCTACAAAGAAGTGATGGCCTTTGTGAAAGGACCAAGAAAGAAGTACCCATCATTGGAGCAAGTGTTGCTGCCATAGATAGGAGTATCTTTCAGTTTATTTCAGCCTAAAGGGCACAAAATAGAGTTGAGAACTACTATTTCAGATATTGCCAATAGATAGAAACACTTTATTTTTGCATATTGTATGACAATGATGGCAATTAATAAAGTTGATGTTTCAATCTTAAAGATATGATCTTTAAGGCAATGCCTTGTTTATCTTGTGATACATGGTATGCATAAGATAAAATGATACCTTAAGTTATTGATAACTCAAACAATCAAATTAGCATCAATCATGAGAAATTCATATCTAGTGTCCATATGATGGATAAATCTAGACTCTTTTGGTTAGAGAACCAGTAAGAGACATGAATATCTTGGACATGATTAATCAATCTTCACTAATGGTAGTGGGAGAATGATTATCCTATTAGGTATAATACATATGATGTATTTACATACCTATTGGAACAAATGCCAATACTTCAAAAGGTGCTTAGAGAAATACCAATATGAATATCTTGAAGTGTTCAAGAATATCATAGATGAAGTACGAATTTGGTAAAGTGTTAATTCTTGGTGAGATCAATGAATGAAATACTTGGACCAAATGTTTGAGATCTTTTTGAGTGATTATGATAGTGTAAAACTCATGATTAAGGCATGGTGATGTATAAATCAAGAAGGAATCATACTCTAAAGAGTTAGAGAATGATTATCAAATAACTGAATTCTTCTTAATAAAAGAATACCCCACACTAATAAAGGACATTGAGAATCACAAGGAGTTGTGAGTTCTTATATCCTTAACAGATACACCTCAATTATCTATGTGATGAGTTGTTCATGTGATGAGTCAACTATCTAGATGAATATGAGCAATCGAATTTTGAGTTATGGTTTATGCCATTACATCCTAAATGACATCCATGTGAACCATAAGGTATGACCTTGATGGTAGCACTCATTGGATGAAATCCATAAGTGCAAATAAGTCTTAAGTGTTAAGACACATGGATAACATTTTGAGAAGGATGATGCTTGTTGATTGCAACTTAATGACTAAGACATTTGGCATATGGATACTAAAACCGCATTCCTATGAGGAATAAAACAAGGATGTGTACGTAACACAACCTATAAGGTTTATGGATCCACCAATGCAAATGAAGTCTATAAGTTACAATGGACTAATCAATGTGATTGATTGAGTGCAAGCAACTCAGAATTGGATCTTTACTTTGATGATATAGTCAAAGGGTTTGACTGATATGCCAAAGATAAAGAAGGGATCTGTGATTTAGTGGGAGTGTGTTCACATTCCACATGTTGATGTGAAATGGAAATGTTCTAGAATGGAAATCCAAAAGTGGAAATTATCTTTAACGAAGATAGAGATGTTTCCTATGTGATAGGAATAGAGATCTATAGAGATAGTTCTCGAAAAACCACTTGACCTGAAAAGATGAAGCATACATTGGCAATCTGTACTGAAGGGTTCAGTATGCACAGATTCAGTGGGAGAAAACTTGTCCATGTTACATGGAGTTAGTATCCCAAGGCCAAGTGTCCAATTCTTATGAAGAATGGGAACACTAAGAATAGATATGGATCTATCATGTATGTAATCATCCCATTATCTTGCATGTATCAACATGACAAAGAACAAAATACATTCATCATCTTATATGTAGGACATGGCAATATGATGTGCTCATCCTAATAACTCGTATGTGGGACATGACGAGTGGATGTATGTCTATTTCCAGTAAGGGTTACTGGAATACCATGAGAACTTGATAAGTACTTGAGAAGTACTAGTTCTATGGAGATAAGGAAGAGTTCAATGTAAAGAGCTACATTGATGCGAACTTCTGAAAAGGACAGAAAATTAATTGCAAAATATATATAGGATATATAAAAGTGAAAGTTTGTTGATAATTGGAAGTGTTCCAATAAAACCATTTAAAAGGGAAATGTCGAGTATCTATGTGTTGAAGAACAACAGTGGGTACTATATGGATCTAGAAGTTCATGAGATGAACTTATAGATATTTCACTCATTGATGACAAGTATGGAATCCTTGATCATGCAATGTGGCTAAAGGTTAGCAAAGGAATACTAGATCGCATATTACGGCAACTCCATCTCATACATGTGATGTACAGCGAAGAGATGTGAGACATGCAATTTAACCTGACTTTGGCAAGGTGTTGCCATTACTCACTATGTTCGCACAAGAGCAGAGTAACATGTGGGACATGTTTGAAGATAACTATGAATATGATTCAAGGGTGATTGGCTCGCAGTGCAAGTGGGAGTCTGTTGGTATGTATGCCCTGAGAGCCAATCATGGGATGATTGGTTGGATACATTAAGATTGATTTGATAAACATCAAAGGAAAGCTTCCAATTCTTTCTGGTTCAGTCATATGAGATAGTGACAGAACATATTGAATGTCTAGAGAATGACAGTACTCAATGACGTATGCCTTCAGGTTCAGGACCTGAACGATGAGATCATACGGATGCTAAGAGTTTGTACATTCTCATTATGTCCCTAGTTGGATGTCATTGTGGAAGGTAGATAGACATCAATGACACACAAGACTAGATTGTGGTGTTGGTTGATGACAGAATCTCATTAGTCATGATATAGAGATATCAAACCAAACACATAGGTACTTGTTAGAGAACAAGTGTACCGGACAGACCCACCGTGAGTTTGACACATGGAACCATGACATGGTAGTCACAGTCAGTACTCACAGTGATGGTGGTGAATGTGATTCTTTGACCTGAAATCACTACACTCAACACATGTCGTTGGGCACACTTTGACATCATCAAACGCAGTCCTGAAACATGGGTTGTTATAAAGGTGATGATTGGGTGGCTTTGACACATGGGGCTTTTGAGGGGTGAGTGATAGATATGGGATTTGTCTTTCCTGAGGGAGTTTGATATCCAAGGCCACTTGATGAGTAGGATTGAAATAGGCGTGCGCATGCATGTGTGAATCAGTATGTGATATTGATGTCATACATATCTCTTCCAATCTACTCTGAGATCAAGAAAGTGAATGAACGTTGACAGGATGACTGTTCCATGCCTCGAGTTCATTCGGGATATCAGTGACAAAGGAATTATACATTCGTTGTAACACCATTCACGGATTGTAGGATTGAAAGTTGTTCTCCAACTTTCTACTTTCACTTGGGTAGCACTGATGTGTTACTAGGCACCTCTATTTGCTTGTGAAGTCATAAGTCTTATGGATTTTCACTGCCAACGTGAAATGGACCTGCAGGGTCACACACATAGGATTTAACCTGGAAGCGGAGTTTTGTCCACAAACAATGTTTAGATTGATTACTAAAGGAGTTTAGTAGTTCAATTAAACACTCAATCAATTGATAGCTCAATATCATAATGTTCAAGGTGTTGGATACATTGATTGGAGTATCGGATTGATTGAAATCGCAATTGACTGATTATGCACAATCTGCACTCCCAACCGATCAGCTCATGTGATGAACCGATCGGCTGAGCTTGTTGAACCGGTCGGCTCAAGTGTTGAGTCGATCGGCTCAAGGACAGGGTGAACGATTGCTTCAAGTGTTGAAACGATCGGTTCAACTGTTGCAACCGGGCATGTTGGGAAAGTCAGATTGGTGAGAATTTTCCTTTTGTTTCACTTGCCCAATTTGATTGGAACAAGGATTGGTATTTGATACCAATTAGAAACAAAAGTTGGAAAGTCAATCGGGAACTGGTCAGGACCACGAACCGACCGGTTCAGAAGTGAACCGACTGGCTCATGGGTCCCAACCGATCGGTTGAGATGTCAACCGACCAGTTCAGGTCCCCAACCGACCGTTTCAGTTGTGAAACGATCGGTTCAGGTTGCGAGTTGGTTGTTTTTTTTTTGAAAATCTTGAACCCTTCTACTCCTGCTTTTAGTCCCGCATTGCCTGGGATGGAGAACCCTATCCCATGAACCTCCTATATATAGGGGTATTGGGGGCTTCTCAAAGTACAACTCAGTGCAACCAGTTGCTCTGCAAAGTTGTCGTTCTCTGGTTTTGGTAACTGAGAGAGCCCGAGCAAGTGCTACCCGAAAAGGGAGGCACAACAACGGAAAGACAACTGTAGTTGCAACTGGAAGCAGGAGAGTGTGTTGGCGACTAGTACGCTAGCAGAAGGGTGTGACTCCTTCCAATTCCTTGTGGGACAAGGAGATTGGAGTTCCAGATGGTCCGCGTGGACTACTTTAGAGGTGAGAGGTTTCTGCCGCTAGGAGGACAACCTTCAATCCTGTCAGTCCTGGTGCGACCAGGAGCTGCACAAACACTGTCCAAGACCGGAGGTGAAGACCGCGCAAGCCGCGAGGTATTGTCGCCGAGCAAGCCTCGGGACAAGGTATGATTCCACAAACCATCCTTTCCTATTGTTGACGTTGACGCATTTCCTTGTTCTGGGTTTGGGGAGAAAAATTTCTTTGTTTCCGCTGCTATCTCTGCCTCCCCTAAAACCCAACAGATATCACCAAGGTGCACCTCCTTTTCTGGGAGCCCATCACTAAAGAACTCCATAGTTAAGTGTGCATAGCTTGGATTAAGGCTAGTGGTGGTCTGTGGGGCCATTTATCATTCTTGAAACTCTACTAGATCCTTGGGCAGTGGGCCCGGTTGTTACATAACACAATTTTCCTATTCCAAAACTTTTTTAATTTTTTTAGACAAGTAGATTAAAAATATGATTTTCAGAATTTTGACCAATCAGAATCAGAATATTATACATATGCGAGAAATTCATGAGAAAGAGAAGGAAGAGTGGGGTGGGGTCTGTTGACATGGTCCAACTAGAGCCGACCATGTCATTCAGTCAGCAACTCGATTGACTCTCCCAAAAAAAGGAAAAGAAGGCACGAAAACACCGAAATAACCCTGTGTCAAAAAAAAGGAAAGAAGATAAGCGAGGGGAAAAATAGAGAAACCAACATGAGGAATCACCCCCCTCAACATGGCTGCAAGAAGATCAATTGTTGTTTTGTGTTAATTTGGGAAAAATCGAAACCCACCATGATTCAACGATTTGAATATATAGAAATAAAGAACTAGATGGAACGAACTCAGCGCTAAATGGAATCAAAGACTGATGGAGTCACCTACTCACATGAGGCACCCCAAGCCAAGAAGAAGAACCTTCTTGGTGATGGGAAATGGAACGAGCAAAGGATAAATTGGAATGAGAGGAGATTCGAGTAAGTCCATCTGAATATCAGGACATAGGTATTTATAGGTGAGTTTAGTTCTAAGGTTTTGGGAAAAAAGGAGGTTCGAGAAGCCATGGTTGAGATTTAGGTAAAAATTAAATATGCCATGAGAGATCTCGAGCAATGGCTTGTTAGATGAGAAATCAAATTTATAAACTATAGGCAAAGAAATCTTGGAAAATGATCAAGTGTAGAGGGAGTAATCTCGTTTTGAAAAACTCAGATTTCAGTGCTGACTTTCCATACCTGTGAGAGGTAGGTGCCAATTTTTTAGTTGTCCGATCACCAATCTGATGGTCCATGATTAAATGTGCATGCTAATTAGAGGAAAATAATGTGTGTGATACATTTAATTGATTCCTAAACAAATTCAAATAAAGTGAGGCATCAATAATTTCTCTTTTTCTCTCTCCTCATTTGAGGGTTCAAACGAATCCAAAATTTAAGGAAATTTGACACCCAACCTATTTAGGACATGTAGAATACGAATATCACATTACTTTTCATATTTGAGGAATTTAATATTTTGTTAATTATTTTAAAGTAAATCATATTTTCTCTTTCTTAATGCATTAGAGACTTCTAGAATCACCCAATTAAGGTGAAACTTTATCCTCAAGAAAACATAAGCACAGGAAATATGATTTGGCCATTAATTTTATCCTTTGAGATTATTTTGCTTATTATTTAATATGTTGGGCTTTTACATACTTTCTCTCTCCTAATCTACACGTGAACATTAAAGATAATCCAAATTACATGAAAATTTACCTAAAAGCTATTTTTAATGTGTAGATTAAGAATCTAATATTAATTTACACTTTTTAAATGTTTTATTTCATATTTTGGAGGAAACCCATCTTTTCTTTTCAAAATAAAATAGATATGGTTAATATCATCCCAAGATTATGAAACTTGGACTCCAAGGCAAACCAAACCCAAGAAAAATGAATCTCAAGCTATTATTAACCAATTAGTCTTCCTTTTATTAATTTTAACCCAATATCTATTATCACTATTTCTCTTATTAAATAATTCGATATCATATTAACATGTTTAAAGCACCATTATTCATTCCATTATCTCTTCCTTGCTCCATAAGGCTAAGGAATGTTCTAGAACGAATTCATTTTATCAATATGTCATATAAGTGGTAAATTTGCATATTAGACCCTTATTAAAAACATTTACTTAGGTATTTGTTCATAAACCCATACATTGGCATAAATGATGATCAAATTCACCCCAAACCACTAATAATTCCACAAATCAACATCAAGGACAAAAAGATGAGAAAACTTAGAAAAAGGGCCAAACTGAGAATATATCCAGATTTAGTTCTTTACAACACTCCACCCTTAAAAAGGATTTGATCCCCAAATCTCAATCAAAGAGGGAAGGGTGAGTATGCAACATCTCTTCTCTAAACTAACCATAAAAACTTACACCAAAACTTTCACTAACTCAAACCCCTTGTTCATCAACTGCTAAACTTGGGAGTTTAGAATCTTCACATGCAACTCTCAAAGGTCACGTTCTCATGGATCACCTAGGGTTCCACTATTAAGATTTCCTTTTATTAGATATAACATAATTAACATTTTAGTCTTATTAACATTATATTTATTATGATATTACATCATCCTTATTGTTCTTTTTAATTGTGTCATGTTATACTCACTTTATTGCCACAAGAGTCACATTTCATTATTATGCATGAAACCCTATATATTTCTTACTTATCTCATTAAGAGTTTTAGCACAATTAGAGTTTATTCAGTTATCTCAATATACTTGATCATTATCCTTAATAATTTCGATTTAAACTCCATTATCCTCAAGTTATCACCATATTAAGTTATATCAAAATATTTGCAAGAAATAGACAATTTTATCCGATTTTTTATTTAGTCTACACTCAACACAAATAATGTCAAATAAATTACTTATATTTATATAAAACATTTTCACATTATTATATTATCTTTCTTATTCACATTAATGTCATAAATCATTTTCTCATATTTATTCTCTTCTTATTATTTATTATGCACATTTAATACCATATGAGGCATCCATGCATGTTTATGTGAATCAAATCTCTTACTAGCAAAAATATTTGAGTCATAAGGTGGATATTAGCGAACAAGGTGAATCATATTGCATATTAATCAATTGTTTCACATACCAAGTCCTGATTAGATGATTAATGAGGTGTGTATTATAGAACAATGTGATATGTATCACAAAGTTAATTAATCTATTATTTGGTGATTATAATGTGTAGCAAAGTATATTATCGTATTATGACACCTAATGTCACTAATGTATCATGAGTGTCATCAAGGATGTATTACAACTTAGGATTTAGATTAATATGATCATTATACTTCACATATAGCTTCTTAGCATGTATTAAGTCCAAGATTAGGTTACAATTATCTTGCTCATCATAACATTAGGGTTTATTGGTTCATGACATGGTTAGCATCATGTGTATCCACAATTAGTGTTAATATATAAATTAAATATTCATTAGGGTTAAAACATATGAACTATTCATTAGATGACCATTATATGTTTATTAGGATACAAACAAGAATGTTAGGGGATGAGTCTAACCTTGTTTAGTCAAAACTAAGGATTCAAGAACACTAACATCCTAATCATTGAGTTATGGTTTTTAGAGTCAAAGTAACTAGATTTCGATATGTAACAATATCATGCTTCTCATTCAGCTCCTCAAATAGTACCTTTGGTGCCCCGCTCTTCATACGAGGTGGACCCCCTATGATAGAGCTGGTTGGGAGTAATCTTGTGGATTTTCCACTTAGCATGTCCGTTGTAAGTTTTTTTTAATGATATAGTAGTCTTTCAGAATGATTTGTATAATATGTTTGAGTTTAGGTATATATATGTATAACACTCTATACAAATTTGTTGGGGTTGATGCCATGTCGTCTTTTCTTTGAAGGATTTGTCATTACACTAGATGTAGCTTACCCACACCTTGCAGGTGGCATGCTCATGATGATTTGTTGCCTATCGATGCGGTTTGTTTGATGCCAAGGCTTGTCTATGATGATTGGAAGTAGACTAGCCTTCCATATGACCACCCCGAGCATGAGGCGATAGGTGATGCAGAAGGTGGTTTGGTTGCGTAGCCCAAAGTAGTTGTCTGTCCTGATGTATGATAAATTTACATTGAATTTTTATTTATGTATGCATGACAATTTATATGAGAATATATACACACACAGACACACACACATATACATATGTATATATGTTTATATATAGGTATATATATATATATATATATATATATATATATATATATATATATATATATATATATATATATATGCAGGACATAGAGCCTAAGAAATCCCTTACAACTCGTCCTGCACCTCCTCAAGATATTCTATTACCTGGTTGGCTTGCAAAGGACCTGTTCAACTCGTTAGGTCCTAATTGCAGGGGGTTGGAAGTATGGATAGGAAACTTTGAAGAAGGGTCATCCTATGATGGTCCATATTAAGGAGCATGTTGTAGGTCAAACTCATGATACCAATATATTTTTACAAGAAGTTTTGGAGATGCTTATTTATACTTGGTTGAATACATCTTTGATAGAACTTTGGATATGGTGAGATCTTATATGGCTAAATACCTCATTTTATCTATGTTGATTTGTTTTCTTATATATTAATGCATACATGATATATGTTTTGCAGCTGCTTACATAGGGTATTTACAGAGTTCACAATACCCCATGTAGCATTTATAGTTCCATCATTTATTATCCACATAAATAAAGATCCTACATCTATTACTGATTACTGCTCTATCACATTTAATTATTTTTGTAAAGTGAAAAAGAGTGTGATTATAGATCCTTTTAATGTTGAGCAAGTTTTAGTTACTTTGCTTATATTTTTGACCTAAAAATTACATTTCATTGTAGATTCTGACTTTTCTTTTGTTTGTCTTCTTTTCACTTAGAAATAATCATTGGGTGTTTTTAGTAATTGTCCCTACAATGCTAATTATGTATTATCTAGATCCTAAGGGTAACAAACTAGACAGTGGGGGACACAAAATGAAAAATGCATTGTTTTTTTTTGGTCAGTCAAAAAAGTGTGTTACTAAAACCAAAACTTGAGGTGCAAAAAAGTGCCCCTAAAATAAACTACCCCTTGATACTCAAGACAACAAGGTATCAAGGTACAAAAACTATCACTCATGGGCACATACACAGAAAACCCTCCAACCAACCCATATACCCAGATAAAAAATGAAGGAGAGGCCAAGCCCCCAAGACCACTAAGCACACCCACAAAGGAGGGGACCCAAACCCACCAATACCTTGCATCCAAAGGAATAGGAAGCACTGAAAAAGAGATCCCTGCATACACCCATGATAACAAACCATTGCCAAAAAACAATTCCAGCAGACCAAAAACAAAAACACAAGAAAACCTAAGGCAAACCAAACTAGATCTAACCTGCCACTAATCAGTAAGGAAAGAAGATGAAGGCCAAGCAAGCCCCCTTCATTGCAATAAAGAACACCCAAAAACATGGAAGAAAGACTAACTCCCTTCTTCATCATAGCCTCCCTGTCTCAAGCTGCAAGAAAGAAAGATTGTAGCAATAGGACAGCTCTACCACAGCCGACCCACTAGGAAGAGTCTCCCACTTCTCCTCCCTTTGCCTTAGGATTCTTCCATATCTTCTTATGCCTTGGACTGCCATTAACCTTGAAGTCCACCACGGGGTCTGGTTCAAGATCACAGGAATAGTAAGACTCCTCATCAGTATCCTTGTTCACTGTCCTAGAATAATCCAGGTGGATCCCTGATGCAAGCATCAGATTCTTGGCTCCTTATGAGGAGAGATTCATGTTGGCCAGGGACAACTCCCAGTCTAGATTCAGACCTTCCAATGTTTCCAAGTGATGAGAGGATACCATCTCTAGTTCTTGAAAGCATGGACGACCCTTACTAGCTACAACATCTCTCTCAACCTGCACAATTATCTCCTTTACGATGCTAAGGTCAGCCCCCAAGACTGAGTTCTTCTCCTTAGCCATCTGTCGAGCACCTTGAGTGTTGCTGCCTTTCCCAGTATGCAACTGCAGTTCTTTGAAGTCTGGTCTGCGCCCAACTATCAACAGACATGAAGACTACATGTGGCCGAAGCAGCGGCACCTGGAACACAAGGTCGGCCTCGAGTTTGAGCTTCCTGGGAGATCCCTCCATCTCCACTGTGATGTCCTGGGGAAAGCCAATTTCTACTGGTAGATCCACGCAGACCAGTGCTTCCTTGAGGCAGTTGACAGTGAGTGTTGAATCATCAAAGTCAATAGGCCTCCCAACCAGGCTTGCAATCCCATTCAAGTTATTCAACGTCCATGGAAGGTTGGGATTCTCAACCTTGACCCAGACCGGGAGTTTGTGGAAAGATAGGGGCTCAAGGGTGATACCTGGCTCCCAAGGATGGACGATGACTAGAGCACCATCAACCATCCAAGTCACTTCATCCAGTACCCTCTCCCTCTCCTTATCCATCGGGAGTTTAACGATGAAGCCTTCCAACTCCTCTGCCACAGTTTGGACCTCGCCACTCAGCCTCCACTTCCGCTTGATCCATCCAAGGATCTGGCTCTTCAAAGGCTTCCACGCCGTGAAGCGAATCGACACGAACTCGCTCCAAGATGGCGTTACTGCATCTTTTATCAAGATGACAAAGAGCTTTGACCCATTTCTGATGGTCAGCTCTATGAATTCCATGACATCACGGGAAAAACTCCCTCGTCTAGGGCAACTAGCGTGCACCCAGTCGCTCTCTGACGACGAAGCATCCACTCCTATGTCCTTGGATGGCATTGGGGAAGAGAGCCTAGGGTTGTAGGTTGAGGGCAACACAGAGACGATCGGAGACCTGCCATTCTGTAAGCTTTGGGAGTTCTCCTCTCTGTCGACCACTCATGAGCCCGTCGGAGGGGTCGATGCAGTCTTCGCCCCTTGAGAACCATCACCATCGCCTGCTCCATCGGAAATCCTGGAAGATCGCCCTCCTCCGCACCCTTTCCCTTGCCCTCCACCTCGCCCACGAGCCATCTCTTCTGATAAAAACATGAAAAATGCATTATTTATGTGAGTAAACTTTTATATTTATATTTCCTCACATATATTATTACATGACTATTTAGTAATGTAATTCAATGTGCTACATTAATGTATAGGGATATAAAGGAATTAAAAAAGGATGAAGGAAAGGTGGACAAGAAAAAGAAAGTGATAAGTTGGAAGAATATTGATGTAGTTTTCTGACTCCAATGCATATTGTGTCAACTATGCTTACTTTCTTTTATTAATATTTCATATGTTGCTAAATTTATAGTACCCTTTACAATTCAATGGTTGGGCATGCAGATACTACGTGATGTGGTATATGGACATGATTTTTAGATATGGGGCACTAGACATCTACTGCATAAAAAAGGTAATCTATATATATAGTCTTGATCATAATAAGTAAACAAGCTCATTTAATCATTGAAAATATCAAACACTTTAATTATGTCATTCTTTTTGCAGTTGTTTGACATGAAAAATATCTATAAAACAGAACAACTAGATGGGATACAAGAACAATGGGTACAAGTCATAATTAAGGAAGTGAAATTTGAATTCGATTGGGATAAAGAATGAGTTTTCTAAACTGTTGTCATTATTTCTATATTATTGTGGTGCTTAAGACTCCTTGCAACTTTAAATTTGATGTGAAGTAAATTATTGGTGCATATGTGAATGATGAATATATGCATGTATGTGAATGTGAAGATAAATGAATACAATGAGAATTTTGTTTCTACAAGTCATGAGAGTGGACTTGGAATGGAATTGGTGCATATGTGAATGATGTATCATGTGTGTGAATGAATGTGAAGATGAATGAATAGAATTCTGTCTGTACATATGATGAGAATGGAATTGGAGAATGGATATTGTATGTGGGTGGATTGTATTTATTATTGCAGGTTTTGTAGGTTTGTTGGCTTGTTTGTTAAGTTGAACACATGATGGAACCTACAATTCTATTGAACTACAGGTTCTGCATCCTGATGAACATCCGGACAGTAGGTCTACAGATTCTCTATTAAAAAAACTTTGTCGTGAGCTGTATTGTAAGAAACAACATTGTTGGTTTGATCTATCTGTTTTCGAACAAAACTGACATAATAAGACTACCCTCAAATAGTCATTCTAGGCATCACATTCTATAGTGTAACATCCCTGACCTGGGTTATGATTTAACCCTAGGTGTTTTGTCTAAATATGTAATTAAATCCCTGTGATTAACTTTGAGCATGTAATCAAGTTTCTCAGAAACATATATTTCAGATTTTGCTCCTTTTTATATAAATTTGTAGCATTGTTTTGTTATGCAGGGACCTATGTGCAATTTACCCAATAAGAAGGGTTAACTTGCAATTTGCACATGTTGAAATGTTCCTCTGATGTTGAGACATAATGAGAATCATTTTGGTAAAGTTGGAGGGATTTCCCAAGCTTGGGCACCAAGGTGCAGCTATGAAAGCAATCCCGGTGCTTGAAACCCTAATTTGGAGTAAAATGCAATTTACCCAAATTTAGAGATGCAATTTGTAAAATACATCATCTAATGTATCTTTTAAGACTCTGATCATCATTTAGAGTATAAATGATGAAAGGTCACTTCAATTGATTAATCAAGTTATGAAAAACACCTTTGTGATTGAATAATCAGGGTGTATGTACTATAGCCCTTTTTATGTGTGTGCTTTAGTAATAGGTTGATCTTCTTTGCCCTCATTTCTTGGCCCTATAAGAAAAGTTGTCCTTAGAATTAAGAAGAGAGGACGAGAAAAGAAGGATGGAGGGACTTAGTTGAAATAATGGAAAACTCATGAGCTAATGTTGAAAATCCCACCCCAAGTATATATACCCTCAACTTCACTTAGCAAGGAACCTCTCCCTTCGTTCCTTTCACTGTTCTTTTCAACCAAACCGACTAAGGAGAGCTTGGAGCTAAGGAGGACGACCAAAGGTGTGCAAGCTAGGTTTGGATCCCTCCTTTTGCCTAATTTCATGGTTAGAACTCGAATTCAAGGCCAAATTGATGACTAGCTCCCTTAACTCTACCTTTCTAGCCATCTTTTCTCAACTTTCCTTGGAAGGATCACCTTGGCCGACCTGTGGAAGCTCAAGGACGCCATTAAAGCTTGGAGCTCAAGGAGCAAGCTTTAGGCGGGTTTTATAACTCTAAACCCATGCTTTGTTATATACATCTTGTTCATGCTTTTAGATGATAGTTCTTCTTCTTCTTTACTTTCCTTTGCTACCTTGCAAGCAAATCCGTGAGAAATCCTTGCTGTTCTTGAGCTAGGAGATGGAGACGTTATTTCCAAAGTTAATCCACTACTTTTTACTTTACCAAACGGTCTCCACAAATTGCTCTCTCGGTCTCAAGACCGTGTGGTGAGCAAACGGTCTCAGGACCGTGTAAGGGAAAACGGTCTTCAAGACCGTTTAGCCGCGTTGACCAAGCATGGACCGTATAATATTTCTGTTCGTAACTATGTAAGCTAAGCACTCACAAATTTTGAGATGATAAATCCAAAGGAATCGTGAGATATGGCCTTTTTAATCAACAACTTTAATTGAATTTACTCCTGATTTCCAATCTGTTGAAATCGCCCTTTTTGGAAAAACGGTCTCAAGACTGTGTAAGAACGTTGACCAAGCGTTGACCGTATGCGATTACTGTTCAAAATAATGTTGATTAACAACTCACCAAATTTGATAGACTAATTCCAAACTAGCTAAGAGTTGAAGGGTGATTACTAGGGCAAACCCTAATTGAAATCAGTACTGAAATCTCAAATGGATAACTTAGTGTTTTTGGGGTTGATTGACCTAAACGGTCTCAAGACCGTTTGGGGATCAGCCAAATGGTCTCAAGACCATGTGGGGGATCACCCAAGACCGTATGGAGGTCTGGGGTCAAGTATAGTTGACCAATTGAAGGTACAAACATACCAAATTACATTGCAATTAAGTATTGATATGATCATCAACTCAATGGATCCAACCTTGAAGAATTTTCACTAGAATCCAAAAGTTGGATGGGCAAACGGTCTCAAGACCGTTTGGAACTCATCCATACGGTCTCAAGACCGTGTGGTGACAACCCAAGACCGTTTGGAGGTCTAAGGTTAAGGTAAATTGATCAATTGAGAGCCCAATTGCAATAGGTTATCGAATTAATTAAAATACTGATTTGAGACTCAATCAAGGTTCAACCCCTATCAAATCACATTGGATTTTGATGAAATTTTGGGCAAACGGTCTCAAGACCGTGTGGAGTTCATCCACACGATCTCAAGACCGTTTGGGCCAAGTTTGGGCCCAATTGGAGCTCAATTGAAGGGTTCAACCTTGTGTTTATTCACATTGTTGAGTGTTGATGGTTGAACGTTGATGGACCTTAATTGAACCAACTTCAACCCTAATTGGATAACAATTGAGGGTAAATTGAGTGACCAATTGGTTAAGGACAACCCTAATTGTCTCAATTGGTAAGTGGTTAGCAATCTTGAGACCAATGGATAGCTTCAACATAGGAACCCTAAGTGAATTTACCCTTTGAATCACCTTGGAGGTCTATACGATCTTGAGTTTTTGAGGGCACTCGACCTCAAGACCGTGTGAGGTCTCTCAACCTCAAGACCGTGTGAGGTCTCTCGATCTCAAGACCGTGTGAGGTCTCTCGACCTCAAGACCGTGTGAGGTCTCTCGACCTCAAGACCGTGTGAGGTCTCTCGACCTCAAGACCGTGTGAGGTCTCTCGACCTCAAGACCGTGTGAGGTCTCTCGACCTCAAGACCGTGTGAAGTCTCTCGACCTCAAGACCGTGTGAGGTCTCTCTACCTCAAGACCGTGTGAGGTCTCTCGACCTCAAGACCCAATGAGGGTAAATGGTCTTGAATGTTATACGGTCTTGAAGTCAACCCAAGCTCAAACGGTCTACAAAGCTTAAACGGTTTGCAACCTTATACGATCTCAAGATCGTATAAAGGTTGAAGGTGTGAAACCTAACAAAGACTTTTGAGGATAAGTCTGCCTTATGCCTTGAAGGCTTAATTAGTTTGATGATTGTTCAAACTAAACCCTAATGATACCAAGAGACATTAAGGGTCCAGTGATTAGTAAATTAACCCACGATGATGATCAATGTGTAATTTACCATAATACCCTTAAAAGGTTCAAATTGAGTGAAACCTTGTTCTAATCAAACCCTAATCACTCAACAGTGGTGATTTGGTCTATGTTAATCAAAGTGGACTTCACCCAACCTGATCTAGAGTGGTGCTATCACCATCTACTAGTATGAGGAGAGAGAAAGTACCCTAGAGAGAGAAAGTACCTTAAGAGAGAGAAAGTACCATCATATGATGGAAAGTCAAGTAAAGAACCTTCAATACACATGAATGTGCATGATTAGGGTATGATCCACCTATGTGAGATCATGGAAACCCTAATTATGATATATGATGAATCTTAAGCCAATCTGAGAGCATCAATGATGATGTTCCTCATACATGATGATGTTATGAGTTCAATTCAAGGGTGATGACATGTAATGTGAATAGTAAACCCTAATTCAAGGGTAATGACATGCAATATAAGTATTAAACTCTAATTGATGAGAATCAGAGAACTCAGCTCTTATGACAGGAGTGGGAAATGTATTCCTTGTTTTGAATTACCTTTATCAGTTGAACTAACCATGCATGTTCTGATATGAAGGTGATCATATTCAGGTAAGGATGATGATACTGTATTCATTGAAAGCATGTTATAAGCTTTATGAATAAGTAAAATATCTTGATGCCTTGTCAGTGGCATCCTATGATTTAATGGGCTGTGTGAGCCATGAATACCATCAAGGTCATGCTTTAGAGATGACTTGTGATGAGTATAATGAGAAATGATGATTGATGAGAGTTAGGCTTGTTACATTTAGTATTATCCTTTCATAGCTGCTATGCTACTGTTATTGTTTGAAGAACAATGTTTGATGTTAAAAGAATACTAAATGTACCTAACTAATCAAGTATAATGTAGAGCCCTGATCATAGATCCATCATTGTCAGAGATCAAATGATGGTGAAACAGGTTTTCCTAAGGGAACTCCTGGATCACATACTATTGAGTATGTGGGGTATATGGATGTGTAGAACCTTACATCCTAGTGTAGGTGATTGATGTAGATGTGCAATCCGTCAACCCTTCACTACAAAACCCTACCGTATCAGTGGATGGTAAACATGAAACCTCCTGATGACGAAGAAAACATAGATATCCGTATTAGTAGAGATAAACGTGAAATCTCTTGATGATGAAGAGAGTACAGAACGCCACTGTAACTCCAAAATAGCGAAGGACCTTACATCCTAGTGTAGGTGATTGATGTAGATGTGCAATCCGTCAACCCTTCACTACAAAACCCTACCGTATCAGTGGATGGTAAACATGAAACCTCCTGATGACGAAGAAAACATAGATATCCGTATTAGTAGAGATAAACATGAAATCTCCTGATGATGAAGAGAATACAGAACGCCACTGTAACTCCAAAATAGCGAAGGACCAGTTTACCCTGGTGAGCTATAATAGTAGAGACACAAGATGTCCTACAAGTGATCCTCTTACTGACTGAGGAAGGTGAAGGTCATGAGAATCCGGCTCTCTTAATGACCTATGTATGATACTGATGTGACTTCTTAGCGATCAGTTGGAGTATGAGTGGTATGCCTCATCTCCACAGGGCATAATGTTGTTTGTAAAACATAATCAACCACGTAGTATACTTGTTAAAGATAACTACGAGTTAGTGGATTGATGATACACTGTGATAGTGCTTATATTTCTTCATATCTCATAAATGTTAAGCTCTTGTTTATAGCTGCAACTGCTATTGAATACTTTGAAAGCTTTACTGCTTAAGTTATTCTTTGATGTTATAATAAAGCTTCTGGCGGAGAGTTATAACTCTATCTGGGACAATTATGTAAAATTGTCTCACCCCGTAGAATTCAACTTTTTAGGTGGACGTCGGAGACGGAGGAACCGGTCTACAGGTGACCAGTCTCAGCAGCAGCAGCACCAGGAGCAGCAGTGAAATCTCAGGTGGAGATTTAGCCTACCATGTGGTGTAGTTAGAGTCAGTCCTATGTGTCCTCTGTACTCTCAGGTCTTGGAGTCTTTTGTTATGTGTTCTTGAGATTTTGTATCTTGATGTCTATAATTACTCGAGAAGTAATTATCATGAGATGTAAATAGTTTATCTCTTATTATGAAAGAAGTTTTTATGGATTTAAGCTCTTGTCTCGAAAAGTTTTAATTTCCCGTTATTTTTGTCTTCCGTTGTTTATCGAATCGCTTCTGCTAAGTTTATATCGTGGTTTGGAGATCAGAGCCCAAAATTTGTGGTATCAGAGCTCTAGGTCAGTTGAGTCTACAGAGGCATAGGACTTAGGATGTCGAGTCTATCTTTAGTACTCCTTCCTTATCTAATAGAATCTTCTGCTCCTCAGGAGAAGAAGATACATAAGGATGGCTGAGCCTCATGATGAGTACGTGGCAGAGAGTAGTGCTAGTGCACCTCAAGGCAGTGCAAGGGTTCCAAGAATAGAACAGCCTGCACCTGAGTCACCAAGAGAGCCACCCCAGTTTGACCCAGCCGATATGGGTAACCCAGTTGTACAGACGATGTTCGGGCAGTTCATGACTGCCATGACACACATAACCATCAGGATGCCCATGCCTGCACCGAGGGCACCTGTCCAGCCTGAAGCACAAGGTATCGGTAAGATGTTCGAACGACTTCGTCATGTCGGAGCTACCGAGTACTTTGGGACTGCCGACCCCGCGGATGCTGACCTATGGTTGACAGAGTTGGAGAAGGCTTTCAGGATTCTTATTATCCCGGAAGCTGAGAAGGTTAGACATGCTGTCTATCTTCTCAAAGGCAGTGCTGGTCACTGGTGGAACATGGAAGAGCAGAAGAGACCTGGAGTAGAGTTCTCATGGGAAGAGTTTCGTCGGGAATTTATCAATAGATATTTTCCAAAGACCTTCCTAGATGAGAAGATCTCTCAGTTCGAAAGACTAAGGCAGGGTATGATGAACATTAGCGAGTATGAATCTAAGTTCATGGAGTTGTTGCGGTTCTGTCCGCACATGGCTTCCACAGATGAGGAAAGAATCAGGAGATTCGAGAAGGGTTTGAATGCTGATATGTCAACCCCTGTGTCTGCCTTAGAGAACCAAGAGAGATTCTCTACCTTCGTTGAGTCAGTCCGAAGGATAGAGAGATATGTGGTTGAGAAGAGACAAACTCAGAAAAGATATCCACAGTTCCAGGGTTCTTCATCTAGGGATTCCAAGAAACCTAGATTCTCTGCACCTAACCCTCCATCACCCAGATCGAGTTTTCAAACTCAATGGACACCAAGTAGAGGTAGAGGACGGAGTCAACCGCCTCAAAGGACTCACAGTGCTGCATCAATGTCAGTTACTGGACCACCCAGGCCACAACAACAGGAGAGGAGTTGCTACAACTGTGGTAAGGTGGGACACTTGATGAAGGATTGCCGTTCTAGGCCTGTCAGTGTGACACAACAACCTATGAGACAGAATCAACAAGGATTTCAGAGTAGGCAACATCAAGGAGCAGCTCGAGGATGTGGACAAGCATCTCAAGCTGGATCATCAGCACCACCTCAACACCAGGCGACAGCGAGGTTCTATGCTATGAACCCACCTGAAGCAGTGGTCAATCCACAGGTAGTGGCAGGTCAGATGAAACTTTTATATTCTGATATGTCTACATCTTGTGTTGTATCTGTTCTGATTGACCCGGGTGCTACACACTCTTTTATCACTCGTAGAGTGATTCGTGACTGCAATGTGACTGTTAGTCATAGAGCAGATAGTTTGTTGTTGGAGACTCCATTGAGTGGGTCTGCCATTTTGCAGGAGGTATGCTCTCCCTGCATCCTCTTCTTTTCTGACCATCGCATTCAAGTGGATCTTATACCACTTGATATGCAGGGATTTGATATAATCCTAGGGATGGATACCTTGGAAATGTATAGAGTTGTCTTGGATTGTGAGTCCAAGATGGCTGTGTTTGCTGATGAAAGCAACACATGAATCTTTCAAGGTGAGAGAAAGATTCTGCCCACCTGTCTTGTATCAGCTATGGTTGCTGATAAGCTGTTGAGGCAAGGATGTTATGCATTCTTAGCCCATGTGGTAGATGTTACTAAGGAAAGTTCCAATCCTGCTGAAGTTCCCATAGTCAGGGAATTTGAGGATGTGTTTCCTGAAGAACTTCCTGGTATACCACCACCTTGGGAAATTGATTTTGAAATCAATCTAATCCCAGATACGAAACCCATAGCCCAGACTCCGTATAGGATGGCGCCTGCCGAGATGGCAGAACTCAAGAAACAGCTTCAAGAGTTACTTGAGAAGGGCTTTATCCGACCGAGTACTTCACCTTGGGGTGCTCCGGTCTTGTTTGTTAAAAAGAAAGATGGGTCAATGCGATTGTGCATCGACTACAGACAACTCAATAAAGTGACAATAAAGAATAAGTACCCTCTGCCGAGGATTGATGATCTCTTTGACCAGTTGTGTGGTGCAACCGTCTTTTCTAAGATAGATTTGAGGTCTGGATATCATCAACTTTGTATTAAGGATAGTGACATATCCAAGTCTGCTTTTAGGACGAGGTATGGTCACTATGAGTTCACGGTTATGTCGTTTGGACTAACCAATGCATCAGTTGCATTTATGGAACTCATGAATAGAGTTTTTCGACCTTTCCTTGATCAATGTGTTGTCGTCTTCATAGATGACATTCTGATCTAGAGTAAGGATGCTCAGCAGCATGAGCAGCATCTTCGCCAAGCTTTGACCTTGCTAAGAAAACATAAGATGTATGCTAAGTTTAGCAAGTGTGAGTTTTGGCTACCAGAGGTATCCTTTCTTGGACATGTGATATCCACCTCGGGAATTCGTGTTGACCCTACAAAGGTAGAATCTGTTCTACAATGGGAACAACTGAAGACACCGACGGAGATTCGAAGTTTCTTGGGGTTAGCTGGCTATTATCGAAGGTTCATTAAGAACTTTAGTTCTATAGCCTTACCTTTGACCAAGTTGACCCGGAAAGATGTTCCTTTTTCTTGGAGTGATAAGTGTCAACAATCTTTCCAGCTGTTGAAGGAGAGGTTGACAAGTGCACCTGTGCTTGTGCTACCTGAAGAAGGAAAAGGATATGTAGTCTTCTGTGATGCTTCCAAGAATGGACTTGGATGTGTGTTAATGTAGGATAAACAAGTGATTTCTTTTGCTTCTCGACAGCTTAAGAAACACGAGGAGAATTATCCGACACACGAGCTGGAGTTAGCTGCTGTGGTTCATGCCTTGAAGATCTGGAGACATTATCTCTACGGAGAGACATTCCAGATTTTCACAGACCACAAGAACCTTAAGTATATTTTCTCTCAGCACGAGCTTAACATGAGGCAACGTCGTTGGATGGAGTTAATCAAGGACTACGATTGTACAATTGATTACCATCCGGGCAAGGCCAATGTTGTTGCAGATGCCTTGAGTAGGAAATCAGCAACATCAACCATGGATAGAGCACAACTAAACTCTTTAGTATGCTCTAAGAGAGATATGCTTATCTCTTTAAGGCAAGACAATGTACAGTTGAAAGTGTCATTGTTAGCCGGGTTGTTGGCTGAGATGCATATTAAACCTACCCTTAGAGAGCAGATTAAGGAAGCACAGCAAGGTGATGTTGCAATTCAGCAGATTAGATCGGAGTATGGTAATGGAAAGCGAGATGGTTTCCATGACTCAGATGATCATGTAGCTTGTTATAATGAAAGAATGATAGTACCGGATGTGGATAACTTGAGGAAGTTAGTCCTGGAAGAAGCCCATTCTTCCATGTATGCTATGCATCCAGGGAGCACCAAGATGTATCGGAATTTGAAAGATCTATATTGGTGGCCTGGAATGAAAAAAGATGTTGCAGAGTTTGTTCTGAGGTGTCCTGTGTGTCAGCAAGTTAAAGCTGAACACCAGAAACCTGCAGGGACAATGCAACCTTTACCCATACCACAGTGGAAGTGGGACCATGTGACCATGGACTTTTTTGTTGGCCTACCCAGGACAAGCAAAGGACGTGATTCCATATGGGTAGTTGTTGATAGGTTGACTAAGACAGCGCATTTCTTACCTGTCAAAACAACCTATTCTGCTGAAAGGTTATCACAGTTGTATGTGCAAGAGATAGTGCGTTTGCACGGAGTTCCTGTCACCATAGTTTCTGACAGAGGTCCCCAGTTTATAAGTCATTTTTGGGAACAGTTACACAGAGCCTTAGGCACCAAGCTAAGGTTTAGTACGGCCTTTCATCCACAGACTGATGGACAGCCAGAAAGGACCATACAAACCTTAGAAGACCTGTTGAGAGCATGTGCTCTCCAGTTTACCGGAAGTTGGGATCTACACTTAAGCTTGATAGAATTTGCCTATAACAATAGCTATCAGCATAGCATTGATATGGGACCTTATGAAGCCTTGTATGGTAGACGTTATAGATCACCTCTGTGTTGGTTCGAGACTGGTGAACTTCAGTTGTTAGGTCCTGATCTTGTGCAGCAGACTACAGAGAAGATTAAAGTAATACAACAACAGATTAAGACTGTACAGGATAGACAGAAATCTTATGCTGACAAACGTCGTAGACCCTTATAGTTCCAGGTTGGAGACAGAGTGTATCTCAAAGTCTCGCCTTGGAAAGGAGTCCTTCATTTTGGGAGGAAAGGGAAGTTAGCTCCTAGATTTATGGGACCTTATCCAATCATTGAACGGATTGGAAAGGTAGCATATAGACTAGAGCTACCACCAGAGTTACAGAGGTTACACCCTGTGTTTCACACTTCTATGTTGAAGAAATGTCACCCTGACACTGAGTCAATTCTGCAACCTATGGAGGTAGAATTGAATGATGATATATCTTATGGGGAGGGACCAGTGTCAATCCTTGATAAAAGAATTAAAAAGTTGAAAAAGAAAGATATAAGTATTGTGAAAGTCCTCTGGAACCACCGTGGTGTTGAAGAAGCCACTTGGGAACTAGAGGATGAGATGAGAAGAAAGTATCCTGCCCTTTTCACTTAATATGTCTTATCGATTTTGGGGACGAAATCCTTGTAAGGGGTGGATAATTTGTAACATCCCTGACCTGGGTTATGAGTTAACCCTAGGTGTTTTGCCTAAATATGTAATTAAATGCCTGTGATTAACTTTGAGCATGTAATCAAGTTTCTCAGAAACATATATTTCAGATTTTGCTCCTTTTTATATAAAGTTATAGCATTGTTTTGTTATGTAGGGACCTATGTGAAATTTACCCAATAAGAAGGGTTAACTTGCAATTTGCACATGTTGAAATGTTCCTCTGATGTTGAGACATCATGAGAATCATTTTGGTAAAGTTGGAGGGATTTCCCAAGCTTGGGCACCAAGGTGCAGCTATGGAAGCAATCCCATTGCTTGAAACCCTAATTTGGAGTAAAATGCAATTTACCCAAATTTAGGGATGCAATTTGTAAAATACATCATCTAATGTATCTTTTAAGACTCTTATCATAATTTAGAGTATAAATGATGAAAGGTCACTTCAATTGATTAATCAAGTTATGAAAAACACCTTTGTGATTGAATAATCAGGGTGTATGTACTATAGCCCTTTTTATGTGTGTGCTTTAGTAATAGGTTGATCTTCTTTGCCCTCATTTCTTGGCCCTATAAGAAAAGTTGTCCTTAGAATTAAGAAGAGAGGATGAGCAAAGAAGGATGGAGGGACTTAGTTGAAATTATGGAAAACTCATGAGCTAATGTTGAAAATCCCACCCCAAGTATATATACCCTCAACTTCACTTAGCAATGAACCTCTCCCTTCGTTCCTTTCACTGTTCTTTTCAACCAAACCGACTAAGGAGAGCTTGGAGCTCAGGAGGACGACCAAAGGTGTGCAAGGTAGGTTTGGATCCCTCCTTTTGCCTAATTTCATGGTTAGAACTCGAATTCAAGGCCAAATTGATGACTAGCTCCCTTAACTCTACCTTTCTAGCCATCTTTTCTCAACTTTCCTTGGAAGGATCACCTTGGACGACCTGTGGAAGCTCAAGGATGCCATTAAAGCTTGGAGCTCAAGGAGCAAGCTTTAGGCGGGTTTTATAACTCTAAACCCATGCTTTGTTATATACATCTTGTTCATGCTTTTATATGATAGTTCTTCTTCTTCTTTACTTTCCTTTGCTACCTTGCAAGAAAATCCGTGAGAAATCCTTGTTGTTCTTGAGCTAGGAGATGAATACATTATTTTTAAAGTTAATCCACTACTTTTTACTTTACCAAACGGTCTCCACAAATTTCTCTCTCGGTCTCAAGACCGTGTGGTGAGCAAACGGTCTCAGGACCGTGTAAGGGCAAACGGTCTTCAAGACCGTTTAGCCGTGTTGACCGAGCGTGCCGTGTGGTGAGCAAACGGTCTCAGGACCGTGTAAGGGCAAACGGTCTTCAAGACCATTTAGCCGCATTGACCGAGCATGGACCGTATAATATTTCTGTTCGTAATTATGTAATATAATCACCCACAAAATTTGAGATGATAACTCCAAAGGAATCGTGAGATATGGCCTTTTTAATCAACAACTTTAATTGAATTTACTCCTGATTTCCAATCTGTTGAAATCGCCCTTTTTGGGCAAACGGTCTCAAGACCATGTAAGAACGTTGACCAAGCATTGACCGTATGAGATTACTGTTCAAAATAATGTTGATTAACAACTCACCAAATTTTATAGACTAATTCCAAACGAGCTAAGAGTTGAAGGGTGATTACTAGGGCAAACCCTAATTGAAACCAGTACTGAAATCTCAAATGGATAACTTAGTGTTTTTGGGGTTGATTGACCTAAACGGTCTCAAGACCTTTTGGGGATCAACCAAACGGTCTCAAGACCGTGTGGGGGATCACCCAAGACCGTATGGAGGTCTGGGGTCAAGTATAGTTGACCAATTGAAGGTACAAACATACCAAATTACATTGCAATTAAGTATTGATATGATCATCAACTCAATGGATCCAACCTTGAAGAATTTTCACTAGAATCCAAAAGTTGGATGGGCAAACGGTCTCAAGACCGTTTGGAACTCATCCAAACGGTCTCAAGACCGTGTGGTGACAACCCAAGACCGTTTGGAGGTCTAAGGTTAAGGTAAATTGATCAATTGAGAGCCCAATTGCAATAGGTTATCGAATTAATTAAAATACTGATTTGAGACTCAATCAAGGTTCAACCCCTATCAAATCACATTAGATTTTGATGAAATTTTGGGCAAACGGTCTCAAGACCGTTTGGAGTTCATCCAAATGATCTCAAGACCGTTTGGGCCAAGTTTGGGCCCAATTGGAGCTCAATTGAAGGGTTCAACCTTGTGTTGATTCACATTGTTGAGTGTTGATGGTTGAACGTTGATGGACCTTAATTGAACCAACTTCAACCCTAATTGGATAACAATTGAGGGTCAATTGAGTGACCAATTGGTTAAGGACAACCCTAATTGTCTCAATTGGTAAGTGGTTAGAAATCTTGAGACCAATGGATGGCTTCAACATAGGAACCCTAAGTGAATTTACCCTTTGAATCACCTTGGAGGTCTATACGATCTTGAGTTTTTGAGGGCACTCGACCTCAAGACCGTGTGAGGTCTCTCGACCTCAAGACCGTGTGAGGTCTCTCGACCTCAAGACCATGTGAGGTCTCTCGACCTCAAGACCGTGTGAGGTCTCTCGACCTCAAGACCGTGTGAGGTCTCTCGACCTCAAGACCGTGTGAGGTCTCTCGACCTCAAGACCGTGTGAAGTCTCTCGACCTCAAGACCGTGTGAGGTCTCTCGACCTCAAGACCCAATGAGGGTAAACGGTCTTGACTGTTATACGGTCTTGAAGTCAACCCAAGCTCAAACGGTCTACAAAGCTTAAACGGTTTGCAACCTTATACGATCTCAAGATCGTATAAAGGTTGAAGGTGTGAAACCTAACAAAGACTTTTGAGGATAAGTCTGCCTTATGCCTTGAAGGCTTAATTAGTTTGATGATTGTTCAAACTAAACCCTAATGATACCAAGAGACATTAAGGGTCCAGTGATTAGTAAATTAACCCACGATGATGATCAATGTGTAATTTACCATAATACCCTTAAAAGGTTCAAATTGAGTGAAACCTTGTTCTAATCAAACCCTAATCACTCAACAATGGTGATTTGGTCTATGTTAATCAAAGTGGACTTCACCCAACCTGATATAGAGTGGTGTTATCACCATCTACTAGTATGAGGAGAGAGAAAGTACCCTAGAGAGAGAAAGTACCCTCATATGATGGAAAGTCAAGTAAAGAACCTTCAATACACATGAATGTGCATGATTAGGGTATGATCCACCTATGTGAGATCATGGAAACCCTAATTATGATATATGATGAATCTTAAGCCAATCTGAGAGCATCAATGATGATGTTCCTCATACATGATGATGTTATGAGTTCAATTCAAGGGAGATGACATGTAATGTGAATAGTAAACCCTAATTCAAGGGTAATGACATGCAATATAAGTATTAAACTCTAATTGATGAGAATCAGAGAACTCAGCTCTTATGAAAGGAGTGGGAAATGTATTCCTTGTTTTGAATTACCTTTATCAGTTGAACTAACCATGCAGGTTCTGATATGAAGGTAATCATATTCAGGTATGGATGATGATACTGTATTCATTGAAAGCATGTTATAAGCTTTATGAATAAGTAAAATATCTTGATTCCTTGTCAGTGGCATCCTATGATTTAATGGGCTGTGTGAGCCATGAATACCATCAAGGTCATGCTTTAGAGATGACTTGTGATGAGTATAATGAGAAATTATGATTGATGAGAGTTAGGCTTGTTACATTTAGTATTCTCCTTTCATAGTTGCTATGCTACTGTTATTGTTTGAAGAACAATGTTTGATGTTAAAAGAATACTAAATGTACCTAAATAATCAAGTATAATGTAGAGCCCTGATCATAGATCCATCATTGTCAGAGATCAAATGATGGTGAAACAGGTTTTCCTAAGGGAACTCCTGGATCACATACTATTGAGTATGTGGGGTATATGGATGTGTAGAACCTTACATCCTAGTGTAGGTGATTGATGTAGATGTGCAATATGTCAACCCTTCACTACAAAACCCTACCGTATCAGTGGATGGTAAACAGGAAACCTCCTGATGACGAAGAAAACATAGATATCCGTATTAGTAGAGATAAACATGAAATCTCCTGATGACGAAGAGAGTACAGAATGCCACTGTAACTCCAACTCCAAAATAGCGAAGGACCAGTTTACCCTGGTGAGCTATAATAGTAGAGACACAAGATGTCCTACAAGTGATCCTCTTACTGACTGAGGAAGGTGAAGGTCATGAGAATCCGACTCTCTTAATGACCTATGTATGATACTGATGTGACTTCTTAGCGATCAGTTGGAGTATGAGTGGTATGCCTCATCTCCACAGGGCATAATGTTGTTTGTAAAACATAATCAACCACGTAGTATACCTATTAAAGATAACTACGAGTTAGTGGATTGATGATACACTGTGATAGTGCTTATATTTCTTCATATCTCATAAATGTTAAGCTCTTGTTTATAGTTGCAACTGCTATTGAATACTTTGAAAGCTTTTCTGCTTAAGTTATTCTTTGATGTTATAATAAAGCTTCTGGCGGAGAGTTATAACTCTCGCTGGGACAATTATGTAAAATTGTCTCACCCCGTAGACTTCAACTTTTTAGGTGGACGTCGGAGACGGAGGAACCGGTCTACAGGTGACCAGTCTCAGCAGCAGCAGCACCAGGAGCAGCAGTGAAATCTCAGGTAGAGATTTAGCCTGCCATGTGGTGTAGTTAGAGTCAGTCCTATGTGTCCTCTGTACTCTCAGGTCTTGGAGTCTTTTGTTATGTGTTCTTGAGATTTTGTATCTTGATGTATATAATTACTCAAGAAGTAATTATCATGAGATGTAAATAGTTTATCTCTTATTATGAAAGAAGTTTTTATGGATTTAAGCTCTTGTCTCGAAAAGTTTTAATTTCCCGTGATTTTTGTCTTCCGTTGTTTATCGAATCGCTTCCGCTAAGTTTATATCGTGGTTTGGAGATCAGAGCCCACATATAGGGTCCTAGTCGTCAGTTGTATTGAGGAACCCAACACTATATCAGTTAATTGTTGGTTATTCTTGCTGTAACTGATGTCTAAGTTGCTAAAACAGTGTAAGTTTATGATAGAGACCGACAACATAGAGACCTTTGTCAGTTAAAAATGTTACCTAGTATGGTAGTACAACATCAGTTGTCGTATCTAAACTGACGACACAGACATTTAATTGTGTCAATTTCTTTTATCATAGCATTCGAGGTTGGATCTCCATTGTCAGTTTTGGCATCCCCAAATAACCTACGCTATAGATGCTTGATTGTAGTGTCGCCCACTTAGGTGTCGGTGGGAAACAACATTATAGGTTCATTTTAACTATCGTTAGAAGTAGTTTTTGTACTAGTGTGATGTAGTGATGATCGCCTACTTTTTATAATGAACCCATACTCTCCTATGAGAAGATTGAATGATGGGATCAACTCCATGACCATGAATAATATGATTTTATTGGTCCAATATCAAGTTTGAGGGTGATCACTTAGAGAGAATGTTTGAGAACACTATCAAAGATGGTTTCCTTCTTAGTACTTGGCTAAATACTTATGTGATTTCTCCCTATAATGATAATCATCTTTAGAAAGCACACGTTGAGGTGAAACCCATTTTCACTAAAGTGTGTGGGACATTAAGGTCTATGTGTACAGATGTGATGTGTAACCCAACTTGTTGTGGTGCCCTCCTATTGGTATTTCATTTGAAAAAAAAGATCAACAATGGCATTGGGATGAACCTTATGGTTGAAATGAGCACATTATCCTTTACTTCTTTGGAGACAGTATCCTTTTAGGGTCTTCATTATAACCTCACAATGATCTATAGAATTCTACATTTTTAGTTGTGATTTAAACTTCTCTTTTAGGTAAATTACTCATGAAACAGACGATCTCAAACCCTTTTGCTTGTTTTTTTTCATATATCTGAGGTAGGAGATGGATTCTTTTAGGCTCACCATGATATTGAAAATACATCGAGTTTTATCTTACACATTTTATTTTGTAGTCTCAATGGGGACCCCTTTGTAGATTGTGATAGTTTTCTTCCTCTGTCTAGGGGTGAGGGAATCCTGAGCGTGGTGGGTTGGGCCACAATATGTCTTGGTTGGGGCAATACTTCTTGTGCTCTTGCCACTTTATAGTTTTGTTTTATGACAACTAGTGTTTTCGACTTGAATTTAACTGGTCTTGGTAGGATGATTAGCATTATGATGGCTAGTGATGGTGCTTTCTTGGGTATCTAGACTAGTCAAAAATTTATATGTGCCCATGCCCATGGTATATGATAAATTGTTCAACAATTCTAGAGATCATAAACCTTTCTTAGTAAATTACAATATTGTTGTTAGTGTATATGTTCTAGTTTTCTATAGTTCCTTGTAGAGGTTGGATTGAGCCCTTTTAAGTGATTCTTATAATGCAACGTTTGAATGCCACCAAAAATGCCACACCATTGGATGATGATGACGTGTATAGGAGAATCCATATTAACTTTCCAAATCTAATCAAGTCTTTTTATGCATGTATGGGAGCAATACATGAGTATACCATGTGCCCTTTAGTATGGTGATAGTCATAATGGGTATTGCCAATATAACCCTTTGGTAGGGATTGAGAGTATCCCTTTTGGTAGGAAACATTAGGAAATGTTGGATAATGGATAGAAGGGTTTTGAGGGAAGTTTCTATTGTAGTAAAATTCGTTATGTACTTTTAAGATTTATCTTTAGAAGAAACTATCATTGGTGCTTTTTCTTTCATTGGCAATTTGGTTATAGTGGATGGTTGCACTATAGGTTGGAATAAATTTGATGAATGTCAATATAATTGGTTAGTTTGATATTTTTATTGCAGTGACATATATTGTGGTTGAGTTTGCCAGTTTTGTTTGATCAGTTGCACAATGTGTGGTTGTTGCATTTGTGATTTTGGTGGTGGTGCCACATAAACAAAATTTACTTTAGGTTGTGTATTTTGAGCCATAGTTGCTTTGGCGGTCGATTGATGTCGTCTGAAGTTGTTGTCATTGGACATGATCATCATTGCCCCTACTGTAGTATCTATATTCATTGTATTAAATATAATGATCCATCTTCTCTTTTGAGTTGTTGTTGACAATTGTTCTATATGTTAGAATTGGTATCATATATTCTAATATATGCATCGTTTTATTGAGTTTTCAATCAGACTCTAGCTTGAATTAGTTTAGTGAAGGTATTGAATCATTGTAGTGATAATAGGGTGGTTCATGAATAGTGGGTGTCCTTCTCACCATTTTGAGGGCATCTTTGCCTATCAATTTGAAATCTAGTTTTTTTTTACAAATTCTCACAATCTTTCTAGTAAGTCAATGAATCTCTCACCAGTCATAATTCGTGTCTCTTCAAGATCCACTTTACTTTGTACCTAGTCAAGTTTCTAGTCATAATAATTGATGAATATTATATATATATATATGAGTTATTCCTATGTGGAAAAGGATTGTAGTTCTTTTGTTTCTACCATGGCCATGACAAAGGTCTAGAAACGTAGTGGATTAGGATCTTATCATTACATGTAACTCCTCCATATCTGAGTAATATAGTTTTACATGTCCAAGTGGGTTGCCTTGTTATTTAAATTGGACATTAGTTTATCTTCTCTTTTGACAATGGCAAACATTTTCTATTTGTTGGATCTAACATGCTATCTATGTGTTTTAGGTGACAAGACTATCTCGAAAAAAGTTGAACAAGAAACATTTATCAAATGCTTGAGTTTCTCATATGTACTCATTTGTAATACACTTGCACAAAAGTATAATGTACAAGTACTCATAATTCATATAAAATCAAACTATGGATCAACCCCACCTATCTCAAACCCATTTCTATGTCAAAACCAAGTGTTTAGGATACATATGTTTTATAAGAAAAATCATTAGATAGATTTTTCCATATTTTGCATATCATTTACAGAGTTTTTCTTGATTGAAGTCTTTCTCAACTGAAATCTACTCATTTGAAGACTTTGCCAATAGGGAAAGAGTTTTTACATATATTGATTTCTGGTCATTCTTGGTTGAAGTCTTTGTCGACCAAAATCCACTTAGTCAAAGACTTTGTCGACCAAAAAAGTGTCGTTAGACCTATTTGTGATCAAGGACTGAGAAGTTTGACCGACACATGGGTGTTAGACCCACTTGTGCTCTTAGGATACTTCCAGTGGACAACTGGTCGACTGAGACAATCTCAGTTGAACTTATTGTCGACTGAGAAAGTTCTGCAGACAAAATCTTTTAGTTCTCAAATTAGTCATTGCAACCCAACTAACTTGGCACCAGTGGCTAGTTTCCCACTAAGTATTCCCTAATCACTCCCACAGTTATCCTAACTACTTGTAAGCAATTCCTATATATAGTAGTGGTCTTAGGACACATAATATAGTTGGGTATTCCATCTTTGAGAGAATTGAGCTCAACACTTTGCTTGCAATCTCCTAACACCTATAATTTTGTGTCGTACTCAAAGCACACTTACACTACCACACAACCTTGTCCCATCCATTATGGTTTTGGTCCATATGCTTGATATAGGATCAAATATATTTGTGAGCTTAATTGGTTCTTCGTTTCTCCAATATCTTTCTCTGTTGTTGTTGTGTTGCTCTTAGACTACTTCTTGTAGTGAAGGTTGTCCAGGAACTTGTGAAAGAAGGATTCTTCTCATTTGGTGCTCATCTGTGGCCGTTAAAGAAGAGGTTAGGTATGGTGTTCTTTTTCATCCATTAATGAAGAGGTGAGGTACGGTGCTCTTCCGCACATGTGAAAGAAGAGGTCAAACATAATACTCTTCCTTGGCCAGTAAAGAAAAGGTTAGAAACAATTATATTTTGTAATATGTACTTGTGAAGTAAATAATAAAATTAATTGTTGTAGATCTTAGTTGAGAACAACTAGGTAATGGACTGACGTCTTTGACCGAACCACTGTAAATATTGCCTCTTGTTGTTTGTCGATTTCTCTCTTCTTTTGTGAGCAAAGTTGTTTTTGGCTAAAAATTAAAATTTAAGCTCTATTCACCCACCTCTAGATCTTTCAATTGGTATTAGAGTAGGCCTTCAAGGATCTTTAACAAGTCTTGAAGAATGGGAAAAAATGTGCTAAGAAACCTCAACCTTGAAGGATCACATGTGAGCTGGCCACTAGTGCTTGACGGATCCAACTACATGTATTGGAAGAGGAGGATACTTTTTACTTTCATGGCATTAGCTTCAAGCTATGAAAGAGGACTGCTCATCTTTATGCACTTCCAACCACAAAGTTAGAACAATGGGATATCGAAACGGTAAAGAAAGCCCCACTCAATGCAAAAACTATAAGTATTCTTTATTGTTATTCATCTTCTAGTGAATTTAATTGCATATCCTCTTATGAATCAGCTAATGAGATTTAGCATAAATTATCCGTAACTCATGAGGATGCTACCCAAGTAAAGAATACACAGATTAACATGTTAAAACAAAATTTTGAGCTATTATGTATGCAGTCTAATGAATCTTTTACAGAGATGTATGCTAGATTTTCTACCAATTTTCACAACATGAGAGCTTTGGGAAAATACATAATAGAAGAATACCAAGTCTCCAAAACACTTAAGTCATTGCCACCTAAGTACAAATAAAAGGTCACCGCAATAGAAGAGGCAAATAATTTTACAAAAATGATGATGGGATAGCTCATAGGGAATCTAGTAACCTATGAAGTCACTCTTGAGAAAGAAAAAAGAGTAGAAACCAAACAACAAAGGAGAGAAAAAAAAGATCTTACTATCAAAGAAACCACCAAAGTTTTGTCAAAGATTATCACTCAAAGAAGTAGTGACACAAAAAATCAATAACCCACCATGACAATATCAACAACCCGTAAGTGTTCTCCCTCGTAGTGGGGAAATAGCCCTCTTAGGGTGGTGTGGACTTGACCAATGAAGATGATGGGTATAGTCCATTTTTCGCTATCTACTTATTTGTTGCTAGGTGTATAAACCGTAAGGTTGTTGACTAGTTGTGGCCTTTCCACCTTTGGTGATGATCCCCTTCGTCAAAGTCACAGTCTATACTCCCCACAATCACAAAGATCATATCGAGGGGCTGTCCACGTATGTATGTCACCCAACTCCAGATCATGAGTTTGGATTTGATGTTCCTTATTTTCGTAGGAGCAGCCTACTCCTTCCTCCATCAACTTACACATGTCCCAACCCATTGAATGGTAGGGTTGGGATTTTGTTAATATCACAGATGGCATTATCTAACACAAGGTGCAGCCTGCTCCTTGTTAAGTTGGGAACAACAAATCCTAGGGGTCGGATCATTGCTATGATAATGATGATGATGCCAGTAGATGAGGATATTTTGGGTATTTCTAAACACTTGGTGTGGTCCTCTCTCTCTAGGTGAGGCTCTACCTTCTCTCTAGAACTGAGGGCACCCCAGCGGTGCTTGTCGGCCATCGTCCCTTTTGGTCGACGCTCAACCATCTCGGCCTCCTAGCACCTGCTAACAGGTTTCTACCTTCTCCGGTCACCTAGTCTCCTCTAGGTGGTTGCTATCATCATGGTGAGAAGGGGAAAGAACAAAGGATAGAGGGGGTTTCATTTGATGCTGGAGATTGAGAATCAACAAGAGTTGGAGAAGAATGGGAAGGCGGCCCGCCAAGGTGGACGAGGAGGATCACGAAGAGGAGGCGATAGAGGAGGGTTGCGAGGAGGAGGTGGCTGATCAAGAAGTCGGGGTTTTGGGCAGGGGATGGACAGGAAGAGTGATGATTCGAGGAGGATGGAGAAAGGCAAAGGCCTTGCAGATGACGTTTTTCAACAAGGGAGGTGCGTGGGAGAAGGAGATAGAAGGAGGATGCTCCCACAGTGGTGGATCTTGGAGAGGAAGCAGCAGATCAGGTTCTGTGTCGAGAGGGTTGCATGATGCATCGGCGTCAACATCGGCAGCCACGCGGGTAGGAGGCAAGAAGGTGGGATTGTCGTCATAGGGTGAGGGTAGGCCTACACGGGTATGGATGTTCAAGCTTAATCCCAACTCTTAGATACATGGGGGTGTGGGAGAGGATGCATCAGTGACATTCTCACCACATCTTGCACTGAAGAAGATCCCTCTAGTCCATACAGAGGGTGAAAAGATGGTGGTGATGATCCATAAGATACATCTTGAATAGATCCAGGGATGTTGGGAGAACGCCCTCATCTTTCACGTCATTGATGCTAACCCTCATTTTATCCATATGAAAGCTTGGGTTCAACATTCATGGCGGCCAAAGGGTGGCATGGAGGTGACCAAGAAAGAGAATGGGTTCTTCTTTGCCTCGTTTGAGGATGCTATTGACAGAGATCGTGCGATGATGTCGAGACCCTAGTTTTATGACAGTCGGGTTGTGCTCATCTAACATTGGAGACCGACGACGACTCTAGAAAGGGACCTTCTGTCCATTGTACCTTGCTGGGTTAAGTTCCCTTCTCTAGGGCTACTGAACTCAGTTGAGATACTAAGTATTGTGGCTAGCTTCCAAGGCAACCCCCTCTGCATGGATCTCAAGATGGCGAGAGGTACAAACCCCGACTACACGAGGGTGCTCATTGAGTTCTCAATAGACAGAGACCCACTGCATGAAGTAGAACTGCGGGTGGAAGGAGGAGAAACAATTCCATGTCTAGTGGAGTATGAGTACTACCCACGATGGTGCAAGAGGTGTGTAGCTTTTGGACACAGAGGATCGAGGTGCATCTAAGGCGGCACATGACGAGGCCACAGGAAGAATTGGTTGTTCACGATCAAGAAGACCTCCTTTGGCACGACAGCAACATGAGGGGACGGAAGAGGTCAGCGACAACCCGATGGAAAAGGATTCTCCAGTGATGACGACAGAGGATTTCGGTGATGCCTCTACGGTTATGGTGGAGATGGCGGTGCCACCAAACCATATGGGAGGCGATGACATGGAGACAAGCGAGTCAAACAACATTCCTATTTCCACAGAGACCCCATTCAATACAGAGGCCACTGATTCCATTCATATTGGGTCAACCGTTAATTTAGAAAACACTTTAAGTGTGAACCAATTAATGGGAGATTCAAATCAATCCCCTCCCAAAACTTTTCAAGTGGAGGAAGGGGAGAATGGAAATGACATCTTTCAAGAGGATCAGGTGAATAATGACTTACCATTAAAACCAGCGCAATACGTGGATCTTGACCCACCCTGTGGTGATCATGTGGTTATATTGATCGTCACAGAGGAAATCATTATCCATGATGAGGAGGCAGGAGGTGGTCACTCGATCACCAATGATATGGTGCTTATGGAGGTCACTACTGAGGGATATGGGGGGTCCAGTCCTAAGAACCTCATAGGTGTAAAATTGGATAGTGAGGAGGAGGAATGCCCACATTTCTCATAGGAAAAATTACTCAACACCGTATGCCCCTACACACCAAGTGTGGTTATTACTCCATCTTCTGTTGTCAGCGACATCCTAAGCAATTTAGAGGGAAATGTTGTGATTAATGGTTTGGCCAACCCCTTGATGTCTGACAAGTTCGTACATGCGGAGAGAAATGCCATTGACCCAACTACCTCTATTCCTTTCACATTGGAAGGAAGGGAGTTGGATGATCCCTCGGATCACCCACACGAGGTGGATAAGGAGGAGGCTTGCCCGGATTCCAAGTCTAATAAGACTATTGAGGCAGAGGAGAGACCAGAGAAGACCCACAAATCTCCTAAGCACAAGATGGTGGGACTCAAATCAAAGATGGGGCCTCAAAAGAAGAATCATGCATGCAAAGACATCACCACTGACAATGAGTATGAGGACAGGGAGGCTAGAATGGAAAAGAGGAGGAAGGTACGAGAGCATGAAATGAGCAAGCTACCAACAAACCAGTACCGCGTAATGACACACAACACAGACAAGGGTACTAAATGACTCTTCTCACATGGAATATGAGAGGAGGGGTGGAATCTTACCGTCAAAGTGAGATTCAAAGAGTCATCCATGAAGCAAACTCATATCTTGCTATCATCATAGAGACTCACATCATGACAGGCAACATTGCCAAGGTAAAAACATTATTCCCTACTGGTTGGAAGTTCTTTTCTAACCATGAATAGGTTGAAGGAGGGCGAATTTGTTGGGGATTTGACTCCAAGGTCTAGGAGGTGGAGGTCATCAAATCTACCTCTCAAATGATTACTGCACGCTGCCACAACAAAGGGGGAGATGATGTTTCCATCACTGCCGTGTATGGACACACAATGACAAGGGAACACAGAGAACTATGGTCCAATCTCAACGACCTATCCAACTTGGTAAGCGGGCCATGGATCTTTATGGGGGACTTCAATTGCACACGCTTCGCATGGGAAAAGAAGGGCGTACATGAGTGAGGCCTTAGAGCGATCTTGGACTTCAACGACACACTGGCTACCTCTAACCTAATAGAACTTCATATGCAAGGAGGGGACATCACATGGGCCAATCTCCAAGATGAGGACAACAAGATTGCATGTAAGCTTGATCAAGTGCTTGTCAACGACCCATTCACACATCTGCTCAATGATGTGGCAGTCACCTTGGCATTCTCAATGGCGATTAGCGATCATGTGGTGTTGATTACCAGCTTGCTCGGATCATCGACTAGACACAAAAAGAAACCATTCTACTCGCTCAACTACTGACTGGAGTTGGATGGGTATGATGCGATCCTCAAGCCTCAAGGAAGGATGGGAGTTGCAGGTTGAGGGCAATCCCATGTTTGTCATGGCAAAGAAGCTTCAACATACAAAGATGTGCATCAAGAAGTGGGTAACCAAGAAATGTAATGTGGTTAAACTCAAAAGAGATGCTCTCCATGAGTTTGACAATGTTAGTAGGAGACTACAAGAACAGCTGATGAACCAACGACTCATTGAGGAAGAACGAGACTTGCACGCTCGGTTGAAGGTGTTGGCCAAGGTGAAGCAATACTATTTCTACCAGACAAGTCGCACAAAATGGATCACTGATGCTGAACGAAATACTTCCTTTTACCAAGGTGCAGTCAAGAGGAAGGTGATCTGTGACACCATCCACGAGCTCATCTCAAAGGATGGCCAGAGGATGAGTGTGCATGATACGTTGTGCACGGAGGCTGTGCAGTTCTTCACAGAGTTATATAACAGACACCCACAAGCACATCAGGAGAGAACGATTACACCCATGTGAGTGCTAACTCAACCACAAAAGATGAAACTGTGTGCTAAGATATCACTGTTGGAGGTGAAGGATGCATTATGGTCCATAGGGCTAGACAAGTCCCCGGGCCCAGACGACTTCAACGCTAGATGGTACAGGGATGCTTGGCCGTTATTTGCAATGACGTCTACAAGGCAATCTTACAGCTAGCGGGGGGAGGGAGCATGCTGTGGATGTGCAACCATGCATTTCTTGCCCTCATTCCAAAGATGACAACTGCATCAACCATGAGAGATTTCTGTCCCATTTCTTGTTGTGGGGTGTTGTACAAGATTTGGGCCAAACTCTTAGCAGTGAGACTCAAGGAGGTGCTACCCACGCTTGTGTCACAGAACCAAGGGTCTTTCATTCGAGACAGAAACATAGTCGATTGCGCACAGCTAGCGGGATAATTTCTACATGGTTTTGGGTTGAAGCGAAACAAGCCGAAGCTGTGCATTAAACTCGACATCTCAAAGTTGTATGATCATGTATCATGGATGAGTCTTTGGACAATGATGGAGGACTATGGCTTCCCACCTATGTGGATTCGATGGACACAGGAATGTATACAATCTGCATCTTTCTCTGTGTTAGTTAATGGCCAACCAAGTAGATTGTTTGCGAGCAATCGGGGGTTAAGGCAGGGTGATCCACTCTCACCGCTACTATTCACCCTTGTGATGGAACAACTAACATTAATTCTAGAAGAGATGGAGGGAAGTGGAAAATTGAAATCTTTCAAAGTGAGAGGCACACATGTGCTTTCCCACTTAACGTTTGCGGACGACGTCCTTATGTTCCTTGACGGCACAATCAGTAACATGCATGTAGCAAGAGAAGGGCTTTACAGGTTCACCTCCATCACCGGGCTACAAGCAAATCCGACTAAATCAATGGTGTTTCTCTCAAAGGCGGCGAGACAGATGGGTGGGCTGCTATCCAACGCGATCGGTATGCCCATCCGCGACTTACCTTGCACATATTTGGGTTTCCCACTCATGGCTGGAACGGTATACGCTAGGAACTACGGAGCGTAAACAAACAGACTCAGGGCCATGATTGATAAGTGGCCAATCAACAGGACGTCCTTTGCGGGTCGGTTGATGCTCACCCGATCAAACATCATGGGACTCATCATGTTTTGGGTGATGCAAGGATATATACCTAGTGTAGTTATGGAACGCTTGCAGACAATTACCAGCCACTTCCTATGGGGGGGAAGCTCACACTCTATCAAGGGAAAAGATGGCATACCCGATAACGGAAGGGGGCTTAGGTCTGAAGCACTTCCAAGATTTGGCTAAATGGGCAACAAAGAAGGTGTATACGTTCCTCATCAACACTGACTCGGTATGGACGAGATGGATGAGAAGAAGGTATGGGCATTCTCTGAACGTGCAACACGCCATGAGGCAAGGGTTCTTGTGCACGTGGAAAAGGATGGTTGAGGAATATAGGGAATGTCAATCCCTGTATACGCAGAATGAACGAGGAGTCCACTGCCGCAAAGACGAGTTCCCGGATTTCTGGGAAGCTATGCGCCCGTGCAATATGACGTGTTCTTTTGCATCTGCATTGTGGTACTCTCACTGCATCCCTCGATGGGCAGCGACCGTGCACAAAGCACGCAATAGGGGCCTCCTCACGGCTGACAAGGTGGCGAGATGGGCCACAGACTATGTGACAACTTGTCCGCTGTGCAGCGCCAGTGAAGAAACGGTTGAGCACTTGTTCTTTCAGTGAAGAAACGGTTGAGCACTTGTTCTTTCATGTAGACGACTACTAGACTTTCGCGACATACGTACCCCAGTTTCACTTCTAATTCATCAGGAGATCCATCGACGGGGGTCAGGGGGGTCGATATGGTCTTCTTCTCCCTCTCTCTCACGCGCCCACCCATGTGCAGATTTGGTCGTATGTTTCCATCATCTTTCCCGCTTTAATTATAACCATCCACGCCTCCCAACACCACCACCACACCGCACCACCCATTGACTGATTTTAGTGAGAAGGATCATGACCAAGAATCTCTCCCATTGTCATCTGCATGTCTCATGTGGTGGGATGGATTCAATTCTGAGTATCTGCCTCCGGACCAAAAGCTACTCTTTCAAGCTTGTGGGTGGGGGTTGCGAAGGTATGGAGACCCATTACATTGGGATAATAATCAGAGAAGATCGCGTGCCGTGCGTCATCATCAGATGATTTGTCTTGCTTGCGTGCTACTTGTTGCGCCAGGTACAACAGCACGTTGCGAGGGGCGGCACCAGGAAGATTATGTTGGGGGGGGGGGGGGGGGCAGTTACTTGTCAAAAAATTTCAACTTCAACCGTCAGTCGTTTGATTTTCTCGTGTCATTCTATAAACTAATAGACTGATGAATTGCCTAGCACCTTAGTACTTAAAAAATTGTCTACCTACACATTAAGATTTTGAGAACTGACGGTTCGTATGCAAAAGTGTGTGAGCAGAAGTTAAGTTAATATATAAATTGAAGTTATAATAAAGAAACTACTAGTGGACTGGCTCTTATAATTAACAAATTGACCATTATAATAGCAATAAAAAGCAACCACATTTATAATAGGCTTAAATATTAGAATTTTATTTGATTTTTGCCATTCATTGACCAGCGTAAGACTTTGCTGTGTGTGTATGCAATGTCCCAATTAGACATTCCAGTATACATTACCTGCTATGAACGATACTGATTCATTGAAAAATGTGTTGCCCTTCTTACTGTTCACTGCTTGGAACATTACAACCAGCTGGCGTCTTGACTGCTGTGGTGAAGCAAATTGTAGTATCGTTAATTATCGAGTTCCTCTGGTATAGATAATCATGCATCTTCTTCACCATGTTGTGTAGCAACAAATCTGCTTCTATTTCCAGATAATCATGCATCTTCTTCGCCATATTGTGCAGCAACAAATCGTGTATGTGTATATTTTGGGAGTGCGAGAGCTTAAACTATGGTCTGAAGATGTAATGAAGACTCACAGAAATGCTTGGCAAAACCCCCGTGAAGATTGATGATAATTACGCAGTGCCAATTCCCACGGTAAACACTAGTGTGGCAAGGGGCTGGCACAGCAGTTTACAATGTCCAGTTGCCGTTACGTAAAATTCTTATCCCCAATGCAGTTGGAAAGTGTTTAATTAAGATAAAGAAAACATATGACAAATTCGGGTGGCGTTCACAGATCTATTTTGTCTATTTTAAGTTTCTAATTATCTAATATTCTTAATAGCAACCAATGGTATGTAAATGGTGGCGGTTTTCTTGAGGGGGCCATGGCCCATGCTGCCCCCTATTCTTCCGCCACTGACGTTGCTCATGCGTTGATGTCTCTCACCCTATGGTTAAAATTTGGGCAAGCTCACACCCGCTTACGATCACACGCAACCAAAAATAATTTTGGTTGTTGTTGTCCTCTCTTCTCCCACTTTCTTTTTTGTCCAATCAATAATCAACATGTGGCAGCCCGCAACAACACTGCCTAAATAATTTGTTTTGTTTATAACTTTTGAACTGTTACAATTTTTTTTTCCAACAAGATTAATATTGATATATTTTTCAAAAAATTTTGATGAGAGAGAAAATTATTTTGTTTATAATTTTTGAAATCATAATGTATTTTTAATGAAATATAAACTATTAGATTTGTCATAAAAAATACATTCAAACAAGACTAAGGTTGAGAGAAAAGATAAGATGATGGCTAAATATAAAAAAAAACAGTTAACAAATCCACTGAGGAATTGACTCTCAATGGTTAATTGACACCCAGAAAGGATTCATTGACACCCTTAATTATAACAATGGAGTCTAAGAAAATATTGTACATGTTAAATCACGACTAAGGTGATTGGTAACTAAAACAACATAATGACACCCAACAATAACTTAATGGCGCTCAGAAATGATTGTTTGATGCTCAAACAGTTAATAAATTCATAGATGAATTGGAACCACATGATTAATTGACACCCGGAGATGGTTTATTGACACCCAAAAATGGTTAATTGACACTCAGAAATATAAAAATGACGCCCAAGTAAATATTGTACGTGTTAAATCATGACTAAGGTAATTGACAACTAAAAACCACATAATGGCACTCAAATAGGTTTATTTGACACCCAAGAACAACTTAATGGTGCCCCAAATATGGTTATACACATTAAATAAGATCTAAGAGTACTTCATGCCCAAAAACAACTTAATTATGCAAAAAAATGGCTAATTGACACTCAAAGATGGTTCATTAACGCCCAAAAATGGTTCATTGACACCTAAATGTATAAAAATGGCGCCCAAATAAATATCATATGTGTTAAATCACGAATAAGGTAATTAAAAACTAAAACCAATATAATGGCACCCAAATAAGTTTATTTGACACCCAAGAATAACTTAATGGCACCTAAATATGGTTGTACGCATTAAATAAGGTGTAAGGGTACTTCACGCCCTACAACAACTTAATGGAACCCAAAAATGGCCAATCGAAACCCAAAGATGGTTAATTGAAGTCCAGAAATGATTCATCGACACCAGAATCATAAAATGGCTCCAAAATAAATATTATATTCATTAAATCATGATGAAGGATAATTGACAACCAATAACAAGGTAATGACACCTAAATAGATTTGTTTGACACACAAAATAGTTTATTGATAGACAAAAGTATAAAAATGGTGCTTTTAGATATTTTAGGGCAATTTTAGAAATTTTGGGTGCTATTTAGTCTTTCTTAGGCTCTACTTAGTCATTTTTAGGCATTTGTTAGTAATTTGTGGGCATATCACTATTTTTGGTGTTTTTGGTCAATTTTGAGTGCTATATAATCATCTTTAGGCGCCTTTATCTATTTTTAGGTACATATTCACTATTTTTAAGTACTTAATTTTTAGCACACATTTCTTAATTTTTGGATACTTTTAATGATAAATACACACCTAATTATCATGAATATGTACCTACTTTCTTCATATCCTCCATTTACTGTCCTTACTTTCTATCTCTCATTATCTCTCTCACTTCCCTCATCTCCCCCCACCACTTTTCTCCTGGCTTCTCTAATCTTCAATCATCACTTCTCTCCTCTCTTTTTTTTACCTCTTTCCTCAAAAGTACATCAACATTACTCTTGTTTGAATGTATTTTTATCACTAACATAATGGTTTTTATTTTGTTCAAAAATTTATCACAGTTTAGAAATTATAAACAAACCAATTTTCTCTCTCATCATGTCACCTATACATATCACTTTTATATCTTTTAAGAATACATTTTTTATAAGGAATCCAAAAGTTTTTGTTTCGTCAAAAAATTCATTACGGTTCAAAAGTTATAAGAAAAACAAAATTATTTATCTATTACACCACCTCCAACTACCATCCAATCAATGTCCTCCACGTCACACTCCCAAATCAGTTTTTTTCCAAGAAAACCATCTGATCCCTGCTCGTGAGGCGAGCGTTACGCCCTCCGTGCATGACCAACACATTTCCGCTCACCATATTGGCAAATCAGGTTGCACTCAATTCGTACTTAGTTTCTACCTAAGAAAAATCAAACAATGTCATGTCCTAGTCTAACGATCGGCACAACCCGGCTGTCTCATGTACTAATTAACAACCAAATCCCATCTAGAGTATATGATCTCCTCTTTTGAGTAGCGTGATATTTTTTAACTATATTTCCTTCACCCGTTGGGGGCATAAGCGTATTTCACGCGCGACTAAAATTGCCCCCTTCCAGTTGTAGTCTCCATCCCCTTTTCCCTCCGTTCTCTCTCTCTCTCTCTCTATTTGTTAAACAACTATTATTTTTTTTTCTTATAACTTTTGATCCGTAATGAGTATTTTCACGAAATAAAAACCATTAGATTCTTTAAAAAAGTACTTTCCAACATGACCAATATTAACATATTTTGAAAAAAATAATAAAGATAGGGAGAAATAAAAGGAGAGGAGGGAAGTAAAAATAGAATAAAATGAGTGAGGAGGAAAGATAATGAAGGAAGATGGAAGTGCATGTATCGCGCCAATCAATAGAATATGTCCAGTTTGGATTTAAATGCACTCAGTTCAGACCTGAATGTGCCCAATTAGGACATAATTGCACCTAGTTAGTCTTGTAGTATGCCTACTTGTCAGTGCATCATCATCATCATCATCCTCATCGTCGTCATATTCATTATCACCATCATCATCTTCATCATTATCATCATCATCATCATCATGTAAATCACCCACAATCAATCTAATGTGCCCAATTTGGACTTGAATGTGCCTAGTTTGGATTTTATTACACATAATTGGGACTTTATTGTGTGTGGTTTGGACTTAAATGGCAAGTTTATACTTGAATGTGCCCAATTTAGACTTGAATGCAATGAGTTTGGGCTTGATTTGCCTAATTCGTACTATAATGTGTCCAATTCTTCTTCTTGATTGTACCCACTTTCATTTGAGTCCAATTCAGACTTGATTGCGCCCGATTTGGACTTAAATGCTGCCAATGCAGACTTGATTTCAACCTGTTAGTATTGTAATGTGTCTATTTGTTAGTGCATCATCATCATCATCATCATCATCATCATCATCTTTTTCTTCTTCTTCTTCTTCTTCATTTTCTTCTTCTTCGTCGTCTTCTTCTTCTTCTTCTTCTTGATTGCACCCAATTTCACATGTATTGTATCCAATTTGACATGTATAGCACCCACAATCAATCTATGTGATCAGTTTGGACTTGAATGCGCCCAATTCGGACTTGATTGCACCCAATGTCAACTTGATTGCATCCTATTTAGGCTTGAAGGGCCGATTCAAACTTGATTGCACCCAATTTGGACTTGAATGCGCTCAATCTTGACTTGAATGCACCTAGTTCAGACATGATTGCACCCAGTTAGTGTTGTATCAATGCACCTAGTATTTGGATTTGATTGTGTCCAACTTGGACTTGAATATGCTTAATTTGGACTTGAATGCACATTATTTTGGACTTGAATGTGCCCTATTCGGATGTGATCGCATCCAATTAGTGTTGTATTAATGCACTTATTTTTTTTACAATGCACCTTGTTTCATATGTATTGCGTCTGATTTGTAATGGAACACATCTAGTATGTAATTTAGTGCACATTAATTTTATACACCATATTATTTCTCTTAAAATATATCAACATTAGTCTTTTTAGATTATATTTTTGTTAACAAATCTAATGGTTCTTATTTTATCAGAAAATACACTATGCTTTAAAAGTTATATGCGATACAAATTTCTCTCCTCCTTTTTCTTTTTTCTCTCTTTACTTCCTCCCCTACCACACATTTAATGGCCCAACTAATCCCATCCCAATTGGCATGCAAAACCACCCCAACATGGGAAAACTGCCTGGGAAACTACTCCAAGCCGCGCTTGGAACGTGCGTCCCCCAGTGCATCAAGTACTAATTTCTATTTTTTTTCCTTTTCTTGGTTGACTGACATGATCCCAATCTTCATTCAAAATGATAAATCATATTTTCAGAGTGCAACATGTGCAGCATGTTACACAGCTTTGTTGGAGGCACCAAACTGTATAGATGTGGAGTACACCACCCAAGGTTACATCGTAGTTCCCTTTCCCCACTCACCCGCATCTTTCCCTCCTAGATCGCTTGCAAACCAAATCCGCACTAATCCTAACGGTGTCTAGAAAATAAGCATATTTGTAGACACAAGTCACCAAATCAACACCAACGCATCCAGCGGCTCACCACATCATTTGACATTTCTTTCGTTCTAATGTAGGGCACATGCCGCAGCTCAACATATATCTGACTCTAATATCCAACGTGCACTCAAATGATAACATTTGACATTCCATAAATTTGGATTGTGTTTGGATATGCATAATTTAGATTATATTTTAAATATTTTTGTATTTGATTGAAGAATGAACAAATCAAAATTTAATATCTACATGCCTGAACTATCCAAATCTGTCAATTTTATTTAAAAAGTAAACTTGTATTACACATATATAATTTAGCACTAATACATAAAGCATCACCCTAATGAAGTCTTCACAAAAAATAGATTACTCAAAAGAAAAACTTTGAATGATATTAACTAACTTTATAAACTAAAATAAAAAAAGGGTAAAGATAAAATATCAACCACATATCCACAAACATGGACATAAAGGGGCCATCATTTTCATGAATGAATATGTAACTGTACATTCTTATCATTACTGACCATCATCTCAACTGATGTATATAAAAGATATGCCTACCAAAGTCTATAACCTAAGTATACATACATCACATGCAAATAAAAATAGTCATATATAGATTGCTACATAAATCACCCTACCCATATACGAGTTTAACGGGACGAACTGGACACCTCCAAAAAGATAAAAATCAACATTTGTATATCTTTTATCGTCTAAGGGAGGCTCCTCACAACTATAACCATCGGTACGAGGCTAATAACCTAAAAGTTGTGGAGAACCATGAAAGTGAAACACATGTCCCAACAATATGATATATTAATTAAAAGGCATTCTAAGCATACACACCTATTATTATTAACATATAAAATATAAAAAGAACAATAAGCCATAATCATCACATTATGTAGTCAATAGTAGATGGGGTAAAATAATAAGTTAGACAATATCTTCAAGGAACATAAGGAACATAAACATCACAATGTGAATAAAAAATATACTAATATAAGTATAGATAAATGGCTTAATTACTCATTATATTGTTGAAATCTTGGGTAGTTTAACTTGAATCTGTAATAACCTATATTTTTCTCTCTTGTTCAATTATTCATGTCCTGACTCATTAAATTCTCAATTCAATCCTATAACACCCCACCCTCAATTAGATGATTTTGAGTCACATTATGATCTGTTAATGTTTTGAATGTTTATGAAATATTACATTTTGATTAATTGACTAAAGTTGAGTGCATAATTAGACTTTAAAATGAATTTTATCAAATTAATGCCATTAAGTTTTTCTATTTGGATCCAAACTTTTAATATAGGAAATAGAGGAAAATTTTGAACCAATGGTGTAAATTTCATCTGAATTAGAGTTATGGTTCAAAAGTTATGCTTTTTGTAAGATAAAGCCTAGAATACCCAATTAAACCCTTATTAAATCTTCATTTATTTTTCCGTATCACATCAATGACTCGACTAGGGCCCTTTAACCAATCATACTCTATAAATCATCTAGCTAGGGATCACAATTGTATCATGGGGATGGGGCATTTTCTTCTTCACCTACTCCCCTATACAGGAAGGTGGCTGGCGCAGGTGGATTGACCCTGAACTATATGCCATCTCACACTCTTTTGAAACCCTCGATCATTCTTCCACACCTCCTTGTATATTTTCCCTCCACTGGATTAGGGTTTTTCCACCTCTAGAGCTCTCCTCCACATCTTATTCTTTCTTCACATACTGCTGTCACCATCGTGTTCATAATTGGGGCATTTGCCCCTAGTCTCCCCTACATCAAACTAACATCAAATCCTTCTTTGTGACGTTCTACGATGCTTGGGTGGCCTTTCTATGCTCAATGGGGGTGGCTTGACCCCTACTACTCTCTTAGTAGTGGAACACCACCATAGGGAAAAGCCTGGGTGTGGGGTTGTTTCCACGAGGAGGACGAGAACTCGGCCACAAGATCTGAATCCTAGGGTTGGGTCCCTTCGGCCCACCTCTCCTCCAACACGAGATGCTTGAAGAATAAATAATTGGTGGTCCACTTCATGCGCCCTCCATACGGTTTCCTGTGTCTAGGGCAATCAATCACATATTGTATATCTACGACACTCTTTGTTGTACAAAATTCTTGGTAATCAATATCTCCCTCTCTCTTTTTCTAAATATAATGTTAAAACTTCTAATAATCATTAAAAAATCATTATTTGGAAAAATTGGGAATAAAATATATGAAATTAGACCTAGACTATGAGATATATCAAAAGAGACTAAGTTCATGACCTATTTCTATTTGTAGTTCCACTTATATGCGAAAGATGATTACTTTTGTTCTCTTTTACTTGTTTTATGCTATTACGTCTCAACCATGCACCCCCATTCTCCCAAATATTGTTAGTAATATTTGATTAGTAACTTTTTATGGTTGATAAGCCAACAGTTCTAGTTTTAGTCACTACGATACCCAAAGATACAATCATTGTCTCATAAATGGTTTAATATGGATTTCTATGCTAAAGTTTATTACTTTGATGCTCAAACTTGACTTCATGTACCCTAAAACTGTATTGAATCTAAATATGTAAGACATGATGCATGTTGAGCCAAGAACCAAACTCATTCACACTTTTTTTATATTTTTATTTAATGATGTACTTAAAACCATGAAACATGCTTTATATGGACTTATGATGCTACATCTTGAACATTGCTAGAATTTTTTCCATAATGTTACTCAAAACATTTTTATACAATTAAATAAGTAAGTCATAAGAAGACTAACTTGCATGAAAATGACCCTATATTATTGGTTTCACAATGTTAATGACTATGTTGTTTACATTACTCCACTCTTATGTTTTCTCCATATAAGATCTTGAAACCTAATGTTAAATCTTTGAATTGGTAGTGATGTGTCTTCTGTAAGATCTAAATGAAATAATATTGTATGAGGTAGCTTGATTATATAAATTCATGACCTAGTTTGAGATTTTGATATCAATGTTGAAGAATTTGATACCAAGACATAGGTGACAATCCAACTCCCATGATAAATAAATTATGATACAAAACCTTGTTGATGTTACCCCTATTAAATTTATTTATAATCTCAGGATCACTTGTTTTACTCGATTTCCAAGATCTAGTCAAGCTTGCTATTTATGGTCATCTAAATTAATGGTTAATATTGTGCTCTAATGAAGGTACACTTTATCCTCCTATTCTACAGACTAGTGGTATTGAAATTTCTATTATGTATGTATGCTAAAACTGATTGGATTTATATTCTTGTTTGAGCTACTGGTAGTATGTTTGCCTTTCTTGAAATATGTCAAAAAAACCTTGAACATAATTGAACTTGTCCATTATATAAACTTTATGCACCAGCATGTATTCTCAAAGTAAGGGAACAAGACATGTTGAAACATGGTTAGCTCATTGACCTTAGGTCTTGAGATTTCTCACATAGGAAATAGGGTGACATTAGGCCTCTAGCCTCTGATGCCCCTCATGGACCCTTTCTTAAAATGTTGTTTAGTATATTGTAAATTCATCTTAAACACGCTTTCTTGTTGATAAGCCCATAATGTTGTTTCTTTCTTTCTTGCCATTTCATTAAGTTTTACCAAGAATATATGTTCTCTTAAACCTGTGAATCTATGTCTTTTATAGCGTACTCAACACAGTTGTTCTTATGTGTACCCATTTTATGATTTTTGGTAACATGTACATGAGGAATCTCTTGCTAAGATGGTTGCTTCTATTTTGTATATAATATTTTTCTCTTACTCTATTAGGGTCATGTAATGACACACAACTGAAACATCCACGTAATTGATATCAATAAGATTATGGTCCTTTCATCAAGTACTAGTTTAGCTCCTTTTATGCCATGTTGGTTCATACCTTAGTTCTCTATGTCGTTGTTTGTGATTTTATTCTTACATATGCTATATGGTCTATTCTAGGGGTGGTCATCCTAGTCCACTATCTTATGGATGTATGGACATTAGGAGTGTTGATTTAGGGTAATATATATTTCTATGAAAAATGGTATCAAAGAAATCACATATTCTCTATGGATGTTTATCAACCCAATTCCGCATATCATAGAGGGTATTCTATCATCTCATATCTTCTTTAAGGACTAAGTGAGACACCAGATTGTATGTGATGATTTTGTTTTCTCATATCCTCATGTGACTCTCCTCTTGTGATAATGAATCACATGGTCTCTCAATTATGGGTAGCTTATGTATGGGGAAAACTAAAATTTGAATTAAATGGTAACATTTTGAGTAAGATAATAATGATGCCATGATCTGACCTTAACTTGAAACTCAGTTATAATGAATAACAAGTACTATTGAAGCTAACAAATCTTGCATGATCACTCAATCATGTAAACTCAATTTCACCAAATGTTAATTATACACTTTCTATGTTTGAGGTAATATGATAATTCTCTTGATATGATGGAAACAAGGAGGATTTATACCCTGCATTGCATGTTTTTGGAGGTCCCAATTTGATTAAACTAGTGTTTTTATATTATTAACAAAAACTCTAAAATGACTATGCAAACTAGTTCTCTATTTGATACATACCATTACCATACTTTAAAACAAATATGATTCAGGACTATGAAAGACATTATGAAAGACTTTGATACAAGAAGCATTTACCTAGATGTTTATATGCTTATTGGTGATCTCAGTTTTGGATAATATGATGGACATGGATCTCAACCTTGCCCTATTTATCATCTAACTATTGGAGTGCCCAATTTGAATTCTTGATTTCCATGTGTACCCTTACCTTAAGCATGAAATGATGGGAATGTAATTATGATCTTAATCTTAACCTTGTAACCTTTTGTAATACAATTTGATAATTGATGCTCTCCCTGTTTTGACATACTTGATGGTTCATCACCATGAGGAGCTACATTAGGGTAGTAGTTGAATTATAACCCACTAACCTAGATCAATCCTTATTATGATTACCTATAAATTGTCATCTTTTTTACTATTTGGAGTCTGGAAAGGTAAGAAATTCCACACAATTCTGCTTTATTGACCTAAGTTTCTAAGAGATCATATCTATGATGATATTGTAAATTGATCATAAATCTTGATTTGATGATGATCATGAAATATGATGATGCCAACTATAACATGGGTTTAAGTTCCTAGAATGACCTAGGTTTAGATCATTCATCAAGCTCAAATACCATGACAATGAAATTGATGCTGATATCACAAAAAGTTGTTTGATTATCACTTGTTTTTTGTATATGGATGAATGATCACAACTTCGGCCTAGGAAGGAACCTAGTTTCCAAATCTTGGACTCATGACATTGGATTTCCAAAACCTTTGACTCTCTATATTAAATAATAAAATCATCACTCATGATTATTGACCTTGATATTATTCGACTCGTATGATCACCCTTTTTAGATCTTGAGTCACCCTTGATATATGATTGATTAATTTCACATTTCCAATTCTTAAATATTTTATATGATGATTTTGTTGATTCTCTAAATGTATGACTTAGGGATAAGATCTCATAGGGATTAGGGTGGGACCTTCCATTGATTTTGAGCATGAAATCAAGATACTGAAATATGATATTTGTCTTGAATTTTTGAAATATCAAATTTCAATCATAGATGTATAAAAAATCCTAGTCCAACATAGAAGATAGAACCCTAAATGTTGGGAATGAAAGATATGCTTTATTCTTGATTCAAATACCATTATTCATTGACCTAAAAGGTGTCTTCTCCAAATTTGGTATCTATATGGTAATCTCTTCAAATTTGTGACCTAGGTGACGATCTTCCCAATTTTACGGATTATTTTACTATGCTTTGACTTTGAAGATCAATTGCTTTTTTTATATGGTGATACTTCTAACTATTTGGAATACCAACATTATTTTAGTGTGGATCATGAAACCCCAATCATAATCGATCGTTTGATTTAATTTTGGGGACAAAATTCCTTTTAAGATGGTGAGAATGTAACAACCTAAAATTTTTCTATCACATTTTGTTATTCAAATCATGATTTGTAACGACCCTGCCTCCCGATAACCCCCAATTAAGGGAGACCCGAAGGACAGAGCCGTTATTCAATTAACAAGATCAAAGGTTCAACAAAAAATAAATAATAATTATGAAATTCTACTAACTAAACTGAAATCTGTTAGAAAAATTAAAACTTTGCATACCTTTTAAAACTTTGGAAATCTATCTATACAAGCTTGAATCTACTCTATCTAATCCTCCTTGCACTTTATGTTTATTTTCACAATGTGCCACTTTACTGTTTGTTCATTTCAGGGTTGTACCTAAAACGCCGACAAACAAAACATCGGTCAGCATATCAAAATATACTGGTATGTGGGGACAACAAAAAATTTGCACATATGGATAACAATCTAATTATTACAATCAAGTTAATTAACAAGCCAATTTACACTTTTCAGTATGACATTCTCCACCGCTTTTGCCCTAACCCTGGCATACCCACCTTAGGGTTTCTTTTGCCAATGACTTAAGACCACCTTCTCAATCCCGAGCTTGGTGCCTGGGGTCACCACTCATGGTGCCCTCTAGTCATTCAATATCATAGGCCACCTTCTCATTCCCGAGCTTGGTGCCTGGGGTCACCACTCATGGTGCCCATTGGTCTACCCATCTGGGCCTGACCTTTGGCATCATCCATTAGGGTGGCATGTAGGTGCAAGAATACAAATTCTATTATTAATGTGATAATCATAGTGACTTTATGATTTGCAAGTATGAACATCCAAACTAATAATTTGCATTCAATGTGATTAACCATCCGGAATATCCTCGGGAAACTAAGATAGTTATTCATAATTAACCACAAACCTGATCCAGAGCAACTTGATTGTCCAAGCAATAAGGATAAAGAACAAGCAATGAGCAATCGACAATATATTGAAATTAATGCATGGGATCCAAGTGTTATAGTTTATCCAGAACATTCTAAAGCTAGACTTGGATTCTACCTTAGGCTTTCTATGACACTTTAGGGTTTTATTAGGGTTTTTGCCTCCATAATACTTTTATCATATTTAAATCTCTCTTAGTTCACAAACCCTAATTTCAACATCATAAGCCCAACTAAAGTCGATTATTTCTCTTTTATACCAAAACTACCATCTTTATCCTTTTAAGTTATTTCAAGGTCATTAGACTCAATTATCACCTTTAGTTTCTTTCAGATTAACAACTCATAATTCATTATGGTCTAATTCACATATGAACGTCATTAATTCTACCTTTATTCATTCAAAAACCCTAATTTCTACATTAAGAGTATTTATCCACAAATCAGGAACTTTAATACTCGAAAAATCTTATAACGATGAAAACTCAGTTCTATAATTATATTTTCAGATTTAACCCATTTTTTTTTCAAATTAGGGTTTCTAAACATAATCATGTGCATAAAACCCTAAAATAAGCATGAAACTACCTTTTTCAAAATTAACTCTCCCTTTTATTCTTAATAGGTTAATATTTCTCAGAATTAGGGTCCCAAACCAAATTTACCCAAAAGAGTCATTAAATCTGAGTTCCATATCAAATTAGGGTTTTACCATAATTGAATACATCGAAGGTGATAACTTGGTGTAATTTTTAAATTTCAAACAATATCAGGTTCCAATTATATTTTTATTGGATTCTTCACATTTTTCTGATCAATTTTCATATTTCGCTTGTTTCCATCGGAGCTACCAATTATTTTCTATGATTATTTCAAGCTTAATCGAAAATGGACCAATAACACGATGCCACATCGGCATAATATCCAATTAACAGCAAACCAGCACTTCGGCTCAGAAAATTGACGAAAAGACCAAACGGTCCTTGGGTCATGCGCATACCTACAGGGGTGATAGAGTCTTTTGACTCTAATAATCTTCTACCTAGTGATCTCCTTGTTCGTGAGCTGGCTCCCAGCCACGGTCAACCATCATTTGACTCCACGTTCTGATGCCAAAATGGAACAGCCATCTCCGCGAGTAGCTCCAGCCAGGACCCCTGAATCCGATCGGCTCCTCCATTGCCGATGAGGGTGGTTATTCTAGCCCAAATCACAACGCCATTACCACCTCTGGTCTTAGACCCGCGACCAAGGATCAGTGCCTCATTCTGCTCACCACCCCCATCGTAATTGCGACGTCCGCCTCGCGAAAACAAGATTAACTAATGTAGAAGCGAATCATTTGCAGCGGATTACTGAAATCACTGAAAATTTAAAACTTTTTACAAATAGATCCACACATAGGAAATATTTTCTATCAAGAACCATTGTATACCATTTACATTCTAGTTCAAATGTACATAACCTGTACCATCTCTTTTTAAAGACTACAACATCAACTGCATTATAAACATTATATACAGACAGTATACAAATCTCGAGGCATCAAGCCAAAACCTCAGATTGATTCATCAAAACACTGGCTCAAAACTCTGAGGACCTGAGAGTACAGAGACGACACATAGGACTTTCTAACTACATAACTTGACAGGCAATGTCTCCACCTAAGATATTACTGCTATCCCTACTGTTACAGCTGTTGTCCATTCCCTGCAATGGAATTCTACTTCTTTGTCCGCGTCCACCTAAATTTGGATCCCACGGGGGTGAGACAATTGTAAATTGCCCCAGCGGGAGATATAACTCTCCGCCAAAACATTGTTATAGCAGCTTATTAAAATAAACTGAGCAGAAGGATTTATATATTTAATCAATAGCGGGTAAGTCACTTGTATGAACAAAGTGAAGTAATCTCCTTTTTCAAGGATAATATTGCATCTACTCTTGGTAGACTCATAGTTCATCCATCTACTTGTAATGAATACAACAGATATGAATAACATCAATGAACTACAGATATATAACAGAAATGTAACATCAGCCAATGAATTTCTGTATTCAATCCTTAAGCAATCATGCTATATGACTGATTTCATTTTACAAACACACTTATGCCATGAGGAGATGAGGTATACCGCTCATACTCCAACTGACCACTGTGAAGTTGAATCAGTACCATACATAAGTCAATGGAAGAGCCAGATTCCCATGACCTCTCACATCTCGGTCAATGCGGGACAACAAGCAGGACTGTGTCGACTGCTCAAAATAGCTTTCCAGGGTATACTGGAACTTCGCTATAGAGTTACAGTGTCAATTGCACTCTCATTGGCCATCGAGAGATTTAATGTTTATCTCCATCGACCCGACATAAGTATTATGGGGAGATGTGTACGACATCTATCCCAATCATCGGGAGATTAGTGATACATCCATCCCGACACATGAAGGATTGAGAGGTTTGTTATTTACCTTCCCTCAATCTCTTCACCGGACGTAAGGATATTTTTCGCCCATTTACCCCCACATATTCAAAATATGCATTCCGGGTTTTTCCGCGGAGCACCCGTTTCACCATCACCTATTCCTGACGATGATGGATCTATGGTCAGAGCTCTACATGAATAGATTTCACTTGGTTAATTAAGTACATTTTCATATTCTTTTAGCATCAGCCAAGTTCTCACACAGGACTTATTACAACAATGCTAAAAAGAGACATGTACTACTTTCATCAGATACTTATCAATCTTTCAAATATTTTGGGAACTCAGTCCCTCATTTCAATACTGGGAATTCTCATCCCTTCACATTCTCATCACCGTATTCATATGGTTCTGGGTATTCAAACCCTTAACTCATCATTGAGCATCATTACCATTTATTAGGTAACTATCACCTTCAAGTCATATGACCAAGGCATTCATGATACTTGTTACACAAGCATCACACCTGGCTCACAAGGCCATGAAATATCTTGTCACCTCTTTCTAGGCAACAACTTGCTCATATGACTCATAGAATCCTTACACATTGTTACTTTTACTAAGAAACAACAACATTAAGGATCATAATGCCAATCAACATTTATAATATAAATGTCACATCTCAAATCTAGCTATGCTCATTATCTCATCATACCTGCATGGTTATTATGCATGATAATAGTCATACAAGATATTCATCACATCATGTGATACAATAGTAACACCATTATTCCTTTTCCAGGAATTAGGGTTTACTATCAAACAGAGCTTATCATTCCCTTTACCCAAGTCAGGGTTAGGGTTCCCCTTTTTTTATTAATTAGGGTTTCATGATTATGTAATCTATCCAACCCTTAATTCATTAATCCATACCTATGAGGCATTCAATGGTATCATATTTGATTATTCCAGAGCATTACTTTCATCATATAGCATTAATGATCATCAACTCAAGGTATGAGTTCATTTCTCATCCTCATCATGGTATGATTATATCATACACATCATTTGGGCTTAACCCCATTCTCAGGGTACATTAATTAACACTCATAAAGTGCAACAACTCATTACATTTCATTGTAATTGTTGCATAACACACTTCATATGTTTCTTATCCAATTATATTGGATTTGGAGTACATCAAGGTATATAAACCTTGAAGTGTTGAATGTGATAACTATCATATTTTGATGTATCACTTTCTCATCACTTCAGACTCTCCTAAATTAGCCATCTTATCTTGTATTAAGTTATTTCCCTTCTTAATGCAGTCCATCACTAATCACTCACCTATAGCATATAATGCATAGGCTACACATTAAAATTGTCCAACTATCTTTAATGATATGGACTTGTCTAATGATAAAGAAATTGTTTACAATAAGGTTGATTATAATCAACCACATGAAATGTTTCACCTTTATAAGGCCATTCCTTCTATCTCATCATTAGGGTTTCTTTCTACCCTTACTTAAGATTTGAATTATGATTCATTGTCATATTGTCCAAGATTAGGACTTTATGTATTATGACTCCTCATTAGGGTCTCACATGCCTTAACCCTTCTTAGGGCCTCTCATCACAACATAACATTAGTACATCATGTGGTGTTAATACTTAGTCAGGGTTTCTCATGGAATCACCCTCAACTAGGGTTTCACATGGAATCAACTTCAACTAGGGTTTCTCATGGAATCACCCTCAACTAGAGTTTCTCATGGAATCACCCTCAACTAGGGTTTCACATGGAATCACCCTCAACTAGGGTTTCTCATGGAATCACCCTCAACCAGGGTTTCTCAATATTGATTCCTTTAATCATTGAATTTATGGAACCAATCATCAATTGGACCTATCCTCATACTTCAATTGAGTTAAATAGGTCAACCTTAAAATGATTTGACTCTCAATTGACCCTCAATTAGGGTTTGAATCAATTGAATTAGGGTTTGGAATTGATGATCCTTCAACACTAATCAATGCAAGATTAGTCACTTTGAAACCATTGAACCATCATCCAAAATGAACATGACCTGACCCCAAACGGTCTTGAGGTCATTTGGATGACCACCAAACGGTCTTGATACCATTTTCCCTTCACATCATCAAAATCCAAGTCAACCAATTAGGGTTTGGATCATTGGATTTATCACCAAATCAGCAATTGATTACACTTTAACTCAGTATCATTGGATCATCAATTGCTTAACCATACTCACCCCTAGACCTCCAAATGGTCATGGGTGACCTCCAAACGGTCTTGAGACCATTTGGATGATCTCCAAATGTTCTTGAGACCGTTTGGATCATCCAACCCTTGGATTCTAGTGAAAAATCATTAGGGTTTGAGCTATTGGGTTGATCATCAAATCAGAACTTAATTGCAAAATGATTTGGTACCTTTAGACCATCAATTAGTCAACCATGCTTAACCCTAGACCTCAAAATGGTCTTGGATGATCCCCAAACGGTCTTGAGACCATTTGGGTGATACCCAAACGGTTCTGAAACCGTTTGGGCTAATCAACCCAAAATCTCAAATCAACTCATTGAAATTTCAGCACTAATTTCAATTAGGGTTTTCCCAATTGATTAGCCTTCATCTCATGATTCCTTGGGAATTAATCCATCACATTTGGTGATTCATTAACCAACATAATTAGGAACAGTAATATCAAACGGTCAACCCTTGGTCAACTCACTCAAACGGTTTTGAAATCATTTGCCCAAAAAGTTAAATTAATCAAGCTGAAAAATCAGCACTTAATCCAATTAGGTTTGCCTAATTGATTAGCCTTCAACTCACGATTCCTTGGGAGTTAACCCATAAAATTTGGTGAGTCATTAACCAACATAATTAGTAACAGTAATATCAAACGGTCAACCCTTGGTTAACTCACTCAAACGGTTTTGAAACCGTTTGCTCCCAAACGGTTTCAAACCGTTTGCTCTCAAACAGTTTAGTGAAACCGCATGTGCAATTAAATCAAAACTGTATGAACCATGATTTCTTTGGAAAAAGTATCCAAAATGATGTCATCATCGTCTACCTTCGTCCTTGAAGTTCTAACAACTTCTGATTTCATGAATTAACCATTTTCAACCAGCAATTAAATAAGATAATGAAGGAATCATTGAAATTGCAAGACAAGTTTCATTATTGAGTATTAGCATTGTCATAGGCTTGATTTGTTCGAGACATAGGTTGAGTTAGGTCTAGAAATCAAAATTGGGTGGAAAGGGCTACCTTTCCGACTCTAGATAATCAAATATGATGAAAATGTAGAGGTAGTCATAAATATGTAATAAAATTTGAAATTTTCAAAGATATGGTGAGAACAAGGTACATTTCAAAAAAAGTTAAAAAGGGTTAAATGATCAACATATCATAATCTAGATTTAGTAATGATTTCATCAGTTCTTTCATTACTAGCAAGTATTGGTACAACCTTCCAACCAATCTCTAGACTTTGTGAATGAACATGTCCTCCTTTGCAACTCCAACCTCTATATTTGTCTCTATCTCCATGACTACGGTCTTAGATGTATGGGTAAAGGAAGTCATGGTCATTTGGACTCCTCCAGGAATTATCAATGTTGTGCATCTTGCCCATTTTATCATAGAATCCATGAGTATTTTGGTTTGCACTTCTCAAGCATCATCCTTGGAAATTTTTATTGGTTCATCCTCTTCACCATAAACATTATTGAGCATGGGTGTTTTTCCCTTGTGTACATCATTCTCAACTTCTTCTTCAAGAACTTTCTTTTTCTCTAATGTCTTTTCCCATTATTCATGTCTTTTCTGCACAATCTTCCTTTTATCAATCATTCTTTCTCGATCATTAATGGCTCCATAGGGTCTTGCTTTTTTACTATGGGTTTGTGGGGCCATCTGAAAGGTACATCCATTCATGAGTCCTTTAATCACATACGTTGAGTTAAGAGTATATCAAATTATAGGATATTCATCAATATAGTTTCAAAAATTATTTCACATTTTTTTATTCCCATACTACCCAAAAATAGGGAGAGTGCAATTCCAGTCATGATACTCATCAAAGGAAGAGACGAGGAGTCACCTTACTTCAAACTAATAGGTGGTCTCTATGTAATACTTAGAGAGAAGATTAGATAATTGGAAAATTTCTCTAGGGTTTCAACGGAGAACCTTTAGGTCCAGTTCTGGATCAATTAAGGAAAGGTAGAGTGGGGAACCTCAGCCACCATGAAGACAGATATGAGGAATTATGCCAGAACCCTAAGCCTAGACACCTTAATTTTCACCATAATGGACTTTAGGGTTTCCTGGGTTCAAGGGATTCGAGACATTATATACTTAAAGTATACAGTAGTGTGTAGGCTCTGATACCAACTGTCATGAAATCGTTCTTACCCCAATCCCAATCTCACTTCCTAGATAGTGGTAAAAGGATTGAAGTGCCCATCTCTAAGTGGCCCAAAAGGATCTCACGCACAAGCATATATAATAAAAATAATAACTCATAAAATAAGAGATTTAAAGAACTAACCAACCCAATTGTGAGATTTTGCAAATTGCTTTTGTCATCATAGCTATCATGAGCAGAAGCAAATCAGTTATATCGAGACGTAATCAATGAAAAATGCATTAGTACACTTTGAAAAGAATAAATATTGAACAATTGAAAACATTTATAACAAGATATAGTACTTGGCAGGACTTATGTTCAAAATGTATAACAAGTGATTTTCCAAAACAACATGTATCTAACAAGATGTTTATTTCAAACAATTGAATTTTGTTACAAATTTCCCATTATGCTGATGCCAAGAAGCATGATTATATTTTATGTGGCTCCATTGCCCCAAAAAGTTGGGGGAGGTCACCAGGCTCCTTCTCTCCATATGAGGTAGGAGGTCAATTGACATGTACAAGATTCAAGATCATTCGACATGTAAAATATCCACCCTCCGAATGAGGAGGTCACTTGTACTCAATGTCAACATTATCATCATCATAATTCAGGTAGTCCTAATGGGCAATATCATTTATGTTTCAAGTTTATTACAAACTATAATATAGAAAATCAGAAGACTAATCTGTAGAGAACAATAGCTCAAACATATACATATCCAAGATTTTCAATAGGTACATGCAAGTATCATTCAATACTACTAGTCTGTTTAAGGAGGACTCAATATAAAAGTGTACCTTTCACTGAAGATTTAGAGTAAGGATTCCAAGAAATAATAGATGAAAGTCTCAAGTAGATCCTAGATCAATTAAGATGTGGATCAAGGGTCAAGATCATGATATACACAAAGATCATGTATTAAAGTTCAAGATTAGGGTTACTCATTTCTATTAACCTTGGGGTTAGGTCATCCACTTATGATCAACGATATTTTTATATGTTCAATATAATTCTCGTGTCAAAAATATTTCAAGTATGAATGACCTACTTAGGTATTTTAGGAATATATGTTAACACTAATTATTATTATCAAATTTAAGTCATTGTCAAGTATATAGGTCATCATGATGAATTAGAATCATTGGTATTCAATATTAGATCAACTTTTGATTGATATAATAAGTAAAGTCAGATATCAAGTATTAGGTCAATGGATCAAGTATTTCAAAAGATTTAGAACAAAATATTAAGTTGAATCATTTATTCATAGTGATCATATTCAAGATTGAATCAAGTCAAAAAATATAGATATATATCAATAATGAGTCATGTATAATTTTTGTGTCTCAAGATATTCATAGATTCAATAATTAGGATTTCCAAAGATTAAGCACCATTATTGAATCATTAGACAGATTATATCAGCAAGAGATTAAAATCTAGGGATTTTAGTGAAATACATAATGAATAAGGTTTCATGAGTACTTTTAAATGGTTTGTTGGAATTTTCTTATTAAACTTCACTATTTATTCATAATTTTTGGAGCTAGGATGCATTTCTATGATTTAAACAGGATTTGGAGATTTTAATCAATTTTTCATGTGAAAGGGAGAAAAAATACCTTTAATAGAGGAAAAGGGTGGTCGTTGGATGTAAAAAGGATAGACAAGAGTGAGCCACATAGTCATGCAGCTTGTTCATTCAGTGGTCAGGTTCAAGTCTTGATTTGTTGGTTCAACCTCTGATTTGACCTATTTGAATCTAGGTTTGTTGAGTCTGTTGAATCGTGTCAATTTCCCTTGGACTAGGCTGAACCTTTTTGGACCATTGGTTCTCGGTTGCATTCCTTCTTTATTTTGGCTTCCACATGAGCTAGGAAGAAAGATGGAGGGGGCTCACCAGAGAGTCAGGGTTTTAGGAGCAGGTGGTGAGGTGCCACTTTGGTTCGTTGTGACCTCACAAAGAGGAAGGGGACTTCAATTTGATCATAAGGTGTGGGGTGGACGAATGACCAAAATGAGCTAGGCGGTAGAGAATGTTCAAATAGTATAAGAATGAATGAGAAAGAGGGGTGTTTGAGGATGAGAGAGAGAAAGAGGATGAGGGTTATTGTAAGGTGTGGCAATGGAGAGTCATTGGGAGGCCTTTTATAATACAAGGGTAGGTTGTAGGGCTAAATCAAGTTCTAGGTTGCAGACATGGCCATCAGATTGAGAGGGGTGAGTAAGGGTGATGATTTAATGGAAAAAATGATTGTTAAGAGTGGTCAAAGTAGGGCTTGTTAGGCACAAAATCACAAGACCAAGCTTTCCATTCGCTCAGATTTGTAAATCGGGGTCGTCTATAGATGATTACCTTTTTTGGTCACAAAGACATCTCCCCACAGATGCCACAATCTATGGACAGCTGATCTAAGGTCTGGGGTTTTCCCCTACCTTTACAAACGGATCACTGACTTGGAAAAGTCAGAATAAAAGGCAAAAAGGGGTTTTAAATACATTAACTTCAATAGTTTGTAGAAAATTGTAGGAATATCCAAATGAGATGAAATTTGGACCATAGGTTCACAAAAAAGGATACAACCTTTAGATAAATTTTGAGGATCAAAAGATAAAGTTTTTTCCACAATTTTATTTCTATGGATAAAGTAACAATTTGACCTAATTTGGGGTGTCATAATGTGTATAAAATTCACATTCGTCATCATATTTTGTATTTGAGTACCAATATTGATCAAGTAGGCAAGAAAAATAAATTGGGGTCATAAGTGAATCATAAAGAGGGCAAAAGAGTAAATAAAATATACTTATAAAAATGCACTTTGTCACACTAGTACACCAAAGGGAGGGACAACTCCTTCGTGTTTGTTCTAGTTGAATGAAAGGAGTTCTAAGCGGTTAATGTGGTCTTCCATAGAGTCATGGATGTTGTTGCCTACCTCTAGGAGGACAATGTCAGCCTACTATATGTGATGAAGACCAAGAGCTGCAGTAGATGTCGTCCCAGTGCAACTAGATGATAGTTTCTCGACTACAATGACAAGGAGATGTCACTGGAATTGCTCTAGGACCAGTTATATCCTCAAAACCATACTTTCCATTATATATTTATTGACTTGCAGATGGATTAATGGGGAATATGAAAAAAAATTTTGTTTCTAATGCCTGTTGTCATGTCATATTTCCCTATAGTGGTATCAAAGCCACATCAATCTACTGTATTTTGGGATATTCAATTTGATTGGATTTTTTATTTTATCATTTATTTACTACATACCATGCTAATATAAATGTCCAATCAAATACCACATGTAATAACAAAGAAAATATATACATATGATATATATATTCAATTTATATAGGTCACCCTAAAAGTGAGTTTTGATTGTGGATGTGTAGTGTGGTTCTGGCCAATAATCCTAATTATTTGTGCATGGTTGTGTGGTTGGTTATTACTATTTTATTTCAGTTTGCATATTGAGACTCTACCTTATCTTCCAATTGTAAAAGTATTATTTTCTCCTACCCTTTCTCCCATCAAATGTAACTTGAGGTTTTTCTATAATCATGTAATATTAGGATAGTTTATATTCTTGCTACTAAGAAGAAGACGAGCTGACAAGCTAGAGAACCAAGAAGGATCAATCAATTGGAGGCCCAACCGATCAACTGGAGGACCTATAAGATGGTGGACCAGAGTGTAGACAACTGTGGAGATCACCAACCGACCAGCCACGAGGAGATCCAATCGGTTCAAGGGTTGAACTGATCAATCCAGATTGGGAAGAACACATCTTGTTCAACAACATGTTTCTACATGATATGTAGACTGTAACGACCGATTACCAAAAACAAGATTAACTAATGCAGAAGCGTTCATTAAGCAGCGGATTAGCGAAAATCACTAAAAAATTTAAAACTTTTTGCGAAGAGATCCATACATTGGAAATCTTTTTCTTCAAGAGCTAAATTATAACATTTACATTCTGTTTCAAAGTACATGTCTTGTACTATCTCTTCTCAAGATTTACAACATCAGCTGCACTAGTAAGCTCAACATAGGCAGAATAAAATCTCAAGGCACTGAGCCAAAATCTTAAAAGCACTAACTACTACTCTGAGGACCCGAGAGTACAGAGACGACACATAGGACTCTATATACATCTAATCATGACAGAACAACCAATGTCTCCACCTGAGACTTCACTGTTGTCCCTGCTGCTATTGTTGTCCTTCACCTATTGAAGGATTCCTGTCTCCTCATCCGCGTACACCTAAAAATGTGGTTCCCACAGGGGTGAGCCAATTATAAAAATTGCCCCAGCGAGAGTTATAACTCTCTGCCAGTAACATTATTATTGCAACTTAAGAAGATAATTATGAATGGAGGAATCATATTTATATGGCAGTAGATATTTTAATGTCTAACTGATTAGAACATTAATCTTATTTAGCATTGCAGCTATAACTTGAAAGAGCATCATATCACATATCCATTAGGGAATATGAATAACATGTATAACATTTATCCACTACAGAATCATTATCACAACATTAACTCTCTTCAGGCTTAGATCATATATCTAAAGCCTGGCATTGTCATAGTGGAGTCATGTCCTGTAGCCACACTCTTTTCTCAAAGTATTGGGATCTCAATCCCTCAACTCATCAAGTACAATTCCTCTTCTTAACACATTCATCATTATGATTATAGAATTTGGGCATTTAAACCCTTATCTCATCATAGAACACTTGTTACCACTTATCGAGTAACTTCATACCTTCAGGTCATCTGACCAAGGACATTATAATTCTTGCTACACAAAGTATTGCACATAGTTCACAAAGCTCATATCACCTCTTATTACCCCTTAATAGGCAACAAGACATATGAAATCTTATAAGGTCTATAGAACATTTTCAATGTACAGAACATCATAGCCCATACCTGGCTATGCTCATCTTCTCATCATATCTGCATGATTAGTAATCATGATGCAATTACATATCAGTACCATGCAATGGAAGGGTTATCTTATTATATTCATAACCCATTAGTTTGTAATTGAGCTTCACATAGAATTACTCTGTGTTAGAGCTTCATATAGTATTACCCTGTATTAGGGTTCACATAGCGAGGAATCATTATGGAATAATAAGTATTTTAATCATACTTCATTATTCTCATCATTTATCATTAAATGAATTATCAACACACAACATGAATTTCTCTTTCATCTTTACCAGACTATGATTACATCATAGTTTATAGGTTTGGATTAACCCTTTTTCATAAGGCATGTTGGCCTACATTCAACAGGGTACATTTCATCTCAATGTAACCATTGACATGGCACATCTCATGTATTATTCATCCAATTATATTGGACTTATAACATATCAAGGTATACCAGTATTGGGGTGTTGGATGTGATATCTATCATATCTTGATGTATCACTTCCCTCATCACCATTATCTTATTTAAGTTCATATACTTAGCTTGTATTAGGGTATTACCCATCCTAATATTTTATGTACCATTTCATCACATTCATCATGTAAAGTAGTGATCATCAATCACTCACTTGGAGCATACAACTATTGCCAATACTATGGATTCACCCATAAGTCATAAATTAACAAAAAGACCATGCTAGGTCCTTTTCAAAACAACTCTAAGTCAAGCTTAGAGTACCACGGCTGTGCAACCAAAAACGGCCGTGCTAAGGGAAGCCACCACGGTCGTGCTACCTTGCACGGTCGTTCTACATGAGTTCACCTCATGAATCATATTCAAGTATGAATTCTATTCTTTCATTAGGGATTAGGGTTTCACATACCATCTCCCTTCTTTAGAATAGAGATTTTATATAGCATCACCCTTTATTAGGGTTTCATATCACTTTGCCCATAATTAGGGTTTACTAATCATTTCCAATTAGGGTTTCTCATGAAATCACTCTCATTTAGTGTTTCACATGGATGCACCCTCAGTTAGGGTATCACATGGATACTCCCTCAACTAGGTTTTCACATGGATACACCCTCAACTATGGATTTACATGGATACTCCCTCAACTATGATTTGAGTTCAATAACCCTGTCAATTAGGGTTTATGTTCATGTTTAGGGTTTCATGATCTCTTTACCTAAGGATCACAACCCTTAATCACCACATGAATCATATTCTTGTATGAATTCATGCTATCAACTTCTCAACTTGATTAGGTCATATCACCCTTCAGTTGAGTACATACAACTATGATTATCAAGTCATTGATCCTATAAGCGATTAAGGTTCATCCCTTAATTGGCACTAATCACTTAGGTACTATTAGGGTTTCAACCTTTGTACCTTCATTGGTTATCATCACTAACCATCATAGGATTATTGGAACTATCATTACCTTCAATTACCAAGTGATTAAATTACCAACAACCTTCAATCGGTTTTTGAGGTTTCATCACCAAACGATTTTGAAACCGAATGGTCTTTAGTCTTCAAATGGTTTGGGACCGTTTGGTCTCAAACGGTCTTGAAACCGTTTGACCCCAAAAGGTCTTGAGACCGTTTGGACTCAAACGGTCTTGAGACCATTTGGTCCAAACCTCCTCAAAACCGCATGGACCAGATATGGTCTCAACCAATCAAATTGGATTAGGGTTTCCAATGTTGATTCCTTCAATCATTGAATTCATGGAACCAATCACCAATTGGACCTATACTCATACTTCAATTGAGTTAAATAGGTCAACCTTCACCTGATTTGACCCTCAATTAACCCTTAATTAGTCATCAATTAGGGTTTGAATCAATTGAATTAGGGTTTCGAATCGATGATTCAAAACACTCATCAATGCAAGATTGTTTACTTTGAAACTTTTGAACCATCATCCAAATTGGGTATGACCTGACCCCAAACGGTCTTGAGGTCGTTTGGATGACCTCCAAACGGTCCTGAGACCGTTTGCCCGTCAAATCACTCAAATCCAAGCCATCCAATTAAGGTTTGGATCATGGGATTGATCACCAAATCAGCATTGCATTGTATATCAGCTTGGTACCTTTAGACCTTCAAACACCTAACCATACTCAACCCTAGACCTCCAAACGGTCTTGGTTGACCACCAAACGGTCTTGAGACCATTTGGATGAGCTCCAAACGGTCTTGAGACCGTTTGGCTCATCCAACCTTTGGATTCTAGTGAAAGTTCATCAAGGTTTGGTTTATCGAGTTGATCAACAAATCAGCACTTAATTGCAATATGATTTGGTACCTTTAGACCTTCAATTGGTCAACTATACTTTACCACACACCTCCAAACGGTCTTGGGGTGACCCCCAAACGGTCTTGAGACCGTTTGGGTGATTCCCATACGGTCTTGAAACCGTTTGGGCTAATCAACCCAAAATCTTTAATTAAATCATTGGAATTTCAGCACTGTTTTCAATTAGGGTTTTCCCAATTGAATAGCCTTCAACTCACGATTCCTTGGGAGTTAATCCCTCAAATGTAGTGAGTCATTAGACCAAATCATTAGGAGCAGTAATCCCAAACTTTCAACCCTTTTTCAACGCACTCAAACGGTCTTTAGACCGTTTGCCCAAAACGTTCAATTAAATCAGATTGATAATCAGCACTTAATCCAATTAGGTTTCCCTAATTGATTAGCCTTCAAATCACTATTCCTTGGGAGTTTAATCCCTAAAATTTGAAGGTTCATCAAACAACATAATGAGGAACAGGAATACCAAATGGTCAATGCTTGGTCAACTCACTCAAACGGTCTTGAAACCGTTTTCCCAAATAGGTCAAGTTAATCAGGTTGAAAATCAGCATTTAATTCAATTCGATCTGCCTAATTGATTAGCCTTCAACCTACGATTCCTTTGGAGGTAACCCCTAAAATTTGGTGGGTCATTATCCTAATAAATTAGGAACAAAATTACCAAATGGTCAATGCTTGTTCAACCATCTCAAATGGTCTTGAAACCGTTTTCTCCCAAACGGTTTCAAACTGTTTGCCTTTAAACGGTTTGCTGAAACCGCATAGCCAATCAAATTAAAACGATTTGGAATAGCTATAAAAACCGTTTGGCTTGGTACTTTTCTTTGGATAAGCATCTCCTTCCTTCGACCAATCATGAACAGCAACCGTTCTTGATGGAAATTGCAGCAAAGAAACAAGAGTGTATCAAATTGAAGAAATCAATCAACAAAGCATAGAGAATTGATGCAATAGCAATGTTTAAGGGTTTAAGTTATAAAACCCGCCTCCAATTGAGCTCCAAATCTCCAAGATCACGCAATTAATGGTGGATGAAGCTCTTGCAACTCCCCCTAGGCTCGTCCTCAAGCGTTTGATTGTAAAAGTTGGCTAGGGTTGAAGAGGAGATCAAAGTAAGAAGGAATCCATAATTTATTTTCGATTTCCACCATGAAATCAAGGAGAAATGGATCAAGAACCTTACCTACAGGTTGGGTTTCGTCTTTATTATCCTCCTAAGCTCCCTTGGTCGGCCAAAGCAAGGAGAGAAAGAAAAGGGTCGAGAAAAGCCTTTCATTTGGCTTGGAAAGGGCATTTTTATAAGGAAATTGATGAGAGAGAAGATACTTTATAAAAGTCTTTTAATTCCAAAATTGTTGCCACCACTTCCCCCTTGGTTTCTTGCATGCAAGGGCATCTCTATCCCCACCGAACTCCCTTCCATTATCCATGGATTAAGGGAAAAGAAATAAGCACCTTAATCCATTATAATATTAATATATCTTTTTGAGTGGAAATGTTTTTCCTTATAATAAGGTGAGTGGAATTTCACCTACTTAGGATATTTTCGTTCCTTATCTTGGAAAAAGAACGTCCATCCTTATTCAAAATCAACCAATAACATTTTGGTTGAATGCCCTTTAATTAATACATTTATTTTTTCCCTAAATTGAATTAGGGTTTCACTTAAGATTAAATCTTGATTATTTTAATACCAAGATTCTCTCTCCTCCAACTTAATTCAAATGAGGCGCCCCTCTCATTTTATTTGCTCTACATGATGACAAAAAAAATTAAGGACCTAATTGAAGTGGTAATTTTTATATTGAACCCCAGGTTTTGGGTAAATTGCACATTACTCCAAAACGAGGTTTTAATGCACAAACATTGCTTTATCAGCTCTTTCTTGGTATTCAGGCTTCCATAAGCCATACCTCAACATCATATTCACTCTCATGATGCTTCAACACATGAGGAACATATTATCATGCACAATTTGCACATAAACCCCTCAACTTGGGTAATTTGCACATTAGTCCAAAATAAGCAAACATTGCTTCAACATTGTCCAAACAGGACCAAAATTGAAACATAAGTTTCTCATGGGCCGTAATTACTTTTCCCAAGATAAAATTAAGCATCTACTCAACCTTATTAGACAAAACTCTAGGGTTAGCACATAACCCAGGTCAGGGATGTTACAAAGTATAAACCCCTAACAAGGATTTCGTCCTTGAAATCCCAGGAAAAGGAGGAACAGATTGTTCATTAATCATGCCCTCAAGTCTCCACATATCATCTTAATATCCTGGAGATATTATGAACTCTGTGATTCCACACAAAGCTCATTTCATTAGTTCAACCTTATCACTGTTTATGCAGAGCATAAACCCCTAACATATGATGTCCATATCATTGAAAGGAAGAATCATAAAAGAACATACTTCAATCATTACTCAAGAATATTTATCAAAAGAGAAACATATATATCTAACAGAGATAATTCACTCAGCAATCCTTTATTCATTTAGGAAAGTTCACTTAGCAAACTCTATGTAATTGGGAATGTTCACATAGCTTTTCCCTATTAGTTGGGAATGTTCACGTAGCTCTTCTCTATTAGTTGGGAATGTTCACATAGCTCTTCCATTTTTGTTGAGAATGTTCACATAGCTCTTCTCTATTAGTTGGGAATGTTCACATAGCTCTTCCCTTTTTGTTGAGAATGTTCTCATAGCTCTTCTCTATTAGTTGAGAATGTTCACATAGCTCTTCCCTTTTTGTTGAGAATGTTCACATAGCTCTTCTCTATTAATTGGGAATGTTCACATAGCTCTTCCCTATAAGTTGAGAATGTTCACATAGCTCTTCTCTATTAGTTGGGAATGTTCACATAGCTCTTCCCTTTTTGTTGAGAATGTTCACATAGCTCTTCTCTATTAGTTGGGAATGTTCACATAGCTCTTCCCTATAAGTTGAGAATGTTCACATAGCTCTTCTCTATTAGTTTGGAATGTTCACATAGCTCTTCCCTATAAGTTGAGAATGTTCACATAGCTCTTCTCTATAAGTTTCATTATACTCACTAGATTGTTTCAGAATGACTACTTGATCAGAGTAATAAAAAAGATAACAATCTAAGAGTTTCATACTTGCCTTATCCTCAATAATCATATACCTGGCCAGGGTATATAAGTATTGAGTTTAGGTACTATGCACTCTATTTTATATCATATTCCTCACTTTTCACATCATTATACACACAGGATTCTCCATTCTTAAATTTTCTTCAGGTATCACTTCTATATTTCATCTTTCAACACACAGATAAGGGAGATTATAAAACATTTTAAGGAATCACTGAGTATAATGTATATTCTCATCTTCCTTGTGTCCTTATAGGACTAGTCAAAGGAAGCTAAAAACCAACTACAACACATAGAATCATGAAATGAAGTATTAGAATGAATATATTTCATTTGACTATTACCCATCATGATTATCTACTACTTTAGGTTGGCTCAACACATAGTGTTTAGTTATTTCATGTTACTACTTTTGCCTTCACTTAGTGGCTACTTCCCTGGTGCACTAGGCATTTATTGTACTGGTGACAGCAAAAACTTTAGCTTTTCAGAATATTTAGGCAAATGTCTCTAAAATTATAGAGATCTTACCTTAATTCTTAGCTTATTGCCCTTCCTTGGGCACTACCATCACAGATGTATTGTTTGTCCAAACTTATGGCACAGTCTACATTCTTTCCATATGATAATCTTTCCCACATTTCCACTATTCTATCATGACCATGTCACTCAGGAATCCTTTCAAAGCACAAAGTTTCTACATTGAGGACTGGTAACCTAGGTTGTAATACCAGTATCCAGTCTTATTTATGCATCACTGTTGTCCTAACCTGCTCTTCAAGAGCACAATATAGGATCCTCTATCCTGATTAGGTCAAGATGGGAATTCTCAGGCACTTGTTCTCCTCTTTCCTGGTCCCATGCACCCCCTCCTAGTGCAACAACATTGCCCTTAGCAATGTGTTCCTCATGTTTTCCAGTCATTTTCAAGTTCTTCTTCTCCTATGTGAGCAGAAGATACTATCAGATAAACTGGAAGACACTTAGAACAGACTCTACAACCTTAGTCCTATGTCTCTGTAGACTCAGTGAACCTAGAGCTCTGATACCACTATTGTAATGACCGATTCTCTAAAACAAGATTAACTAATGCGGAAGCTTTCATTAAGCAGCGGATTAGCGAAAATCACTAAAAAATTTAAAACTTTTTGCGAAGAGATCCACACATTGGAAATCTTTTTCTTCAAGAGATAAAGTATAACATTTACATTCTGTTTCAAAGTACATGTCTTGTACTATCTCTTCTCGAGATTTACAACATCAGCTGCACTGGTAAGCTCAACATAGGCAGAATAAAATCTCAAGGCACTGAGCCAAAATCTTAAAAGCACTAACTACTACTCCGAGGACCCGAGAGTACAGAGACGACACATAGGACTCTATATACATCTAATCATGACAAAACAACCAATGTCTCCACCTGAGACTTCACTGTTGTCCCTGCTGCTGTTGTTGTCCTTCGTCTATTGAAGGATTCCTGTCTCCTCATCCACGTCCACCTAAAAATGTAGTTCCCACGGGGGTGAGACAGTTATAAAAATTGCCCCAGTGAGAGTTATAACTCTCTGCCAGTAACATTATTATTGCAACTTAAGAAGATAATTATGAATGGAGGAATCATATTTATATGGCACCAGATATTTTAATGTCTAACTGATTAGAACATTAATCTTATTCAACATTGCAGCTATAACTTGAAAGAGCATCATATCACATATCCATTAGGGAATATGAAGAACATGTATAACATTTATCCACTACAGAATCATTATCACAACATTAACTCTCTTTAGGCTTAGATCATATATCTAAAGCCTGACATTGTCATAGTGGAGTCATGGCCTGTAGCCACACTCTTTTCTCAAAGTATTGGGATCTCAATCCCTCAACTCATCAAGTACAATTCCTCTTCTTAACACATTCATCATTATGATTATAGAATTTGGGCATTTAAACCCTTATCTCATCATAGAACACTTGTTACCACTTATCGAGTAACTTCATACCTTCAGGTCATCTGACCAAGGACATTATAATTCTTGCTACACAAAGTATTGCACATAGTTCACAAAGCTCATATCACCTCTTATTACCCCTTAATAGGCAACAAGACATATGAAAGCTTATAAGGTCTATAGAACATTTTCAATGTACAGAACATCATAGCCCATACCTGGCTATGCTCATCTTCTCATCATATCTGCATGATTAGTAATCATGATGCAATTACATATCAGTACCATGCAATGGAAGGGTTATCTTATTATATTCATAACCCATTAGTTTGTAATTGAGCTTCACATAGAATTACTCTGTGTTAGAGCTTCATATAGTATTACCCTGTATTAGGGTTCACATAGCGAGGAATCATTATGGAATAATAAGTATTTTAATCATACTTCATTATTCTCATCATTTATCATTAAATGAATTATCAACACACAACATGAATTTCTCTTTCATCTTTACCAGACTATGATTACATCATAGTTTATAGGTTTGGATTAACCCTTTTTCATAAGGCATGTTGGTCTACATTCAACAGGGTACATTTCATCTCAATGTAACCATTGACATGGCACATCTCATGTATTATTCATCCAATTATATTGGACTTATAACATTTCAAGGTATACCAGTATTGGGGTGTTGGATGTGATATCTATCATATCTTGATGTATCACTTCCCTCATCACCATTATCTTATTTGAGTTCATATACTTAGCTTGTATTAGGGTATTACCCATCCTAATATTTCATGCACCATTTCATCACATTCATCATGTAAAGTAGTGATCATCAATCACTCACTTGGAACATACAACTATTGACAATACTATGGATTCACCCATAAGTCATAAATTAACAAAAAGACCATGCTAGGTCCTTTTCAAAACAACTCTAAGTCAAGCTTAGAGTACCACGGCCGTGCAACCAAAAACGGCCGTGCTAAGGGAAGCCACCACGGCTGTGCTACCTTGCACGGTCGTGCTACAAGAGTTCACCTCATGAATCATATTCAAGTATGAATTCTACTCTTTCATTAGGGATTAGGGTTTCACATACCATCTCCCTTCTTTAGAATAGTGATTGTATATAGCATCACCCTTTATTAGGGTTTCATATCACTTTGCCCATAATTAGGGTTTACTAATCATTTCCAATTAGGGTTTCTCATGAAATCACTCTCATTTAGGGTTTCACATGGATGCACCCTCAGTTAGGGTATCACATGGATACTCCCTCAACTAGGTTTTCACATGGATACACCCTCAACTATGGATTTACATGGATACTCCCTCAACTATGATTTGAGTTCAATAACCCTGTCAATTAGGGTTTATGTTCATGTTTAGGGTTTCATGATCTCTTTACTTAAGGATCACAAACCTTAATCACTACATGAATCATATTCATGTATGAATTCATGCTATCAACTTCTCAACTTGATTAGGTCATATCACCCTTCAGTTGAGTACATACAACTATGATTATCAAGTCATTGATCTTATCAGCGATTAAGGTTCATCCCTTAATTGGCACTAATCACTTAGGTACTATTAGGGTTTCAACCTTTGTACCTTCATTGGTTATCATCACTAACCATCATAGGATTATTGTAACTATCATTACCTTCAATTACCAAGTGATTAAATTACCAACAATCTTCAATCGGTTTTTGAGGTTTCATCACCAAACGATTTTGAAACCGAATGGTCTTTGGTCTTCAAATGGTTTGGGACCATTTGGTCTCAAATGGTCTTGAGACCGTTTGGCCCCAAACAGTCTTGATACCATTTCGACTCAAACGGTCTTGAGACCATTTGGTCCAAACCTCCTCAAAACCGCATGGACCAGATATGGTCTCAAACAATCAAATTGGATTAGGGTTTCCAATGTTGATTCCTTCAATCATTGAATTCATGGAACCAATCACCAATTGGACCTATCCTCATACTTCAATTGAGTTAAATAGGTCAACCTTCACCTGATTTCCCCCTCAATTAACCCTCAATTAGTCATCAATTAGGGTTTGAATCAATTGAATTAGGGTTTAGAATCGATGATTCAACAACACTCATCAATGCAAGATTGTTTACTTTGAAACTTTTGAACCATCATCCAAATTGGGTATGACCTGACCCCAAACGGTCTTGAGGTCGTTTGGATGACCTCCAAACGGTCTTGAGACCGTTTTCCCATCAAATCACTCAAATACAAGCCATCCAATTAAGGTTTGGATCATGGGATTGATCACCAAATCAGCATTGCATTGTATATCAGCTTGGTACCTTTAGACCTTCAAACACCTAACCATACTCAACCCTAGACCTCCAAACGGTCTTGTTTGACCACCAAACGCTCTTGAGACCTTTTGGATGAGCTCCAAATGGTCTTGAGACCGTTTGGCTCATCCAACCTTTGGATTCTAGTGAAATGTCATCAAGGTTTGGTCTATCGAGTTGATCAACAAATCAGCACTTAATTGCAATATGGTTTGGTACCTTTAGACCTTCAATTGGTCAACTATACTTGACCCCAGACATCCAAACGGTCTTGGGGTGACCCCAAAATGGTCTTGAGACCGTTTGGGTGATTCCCAAATGGTCTTGAAACCGTTTGGGCTAATCAACCCAAAATCTCCAATTAACTCATTGGAATTTCAGCACTGTTTTCAATTAGGGTTTTCCCAATTGAATAGCCTTCAACTCACGATTCCTTGGGAGTTAATCCATAAAATTTAGTGAGTCATTAGACCACATCATTAGGAACAGTAATCCCAAACGGTCAACCCTTGTTCAACGCACTCAAACGGTCTTGAGACCGTTTTCCCAAAAAGTTCAATTAAATCATATTGATAATCAGCACTTAATCCAATTATGTTACCCTAACTTATTAGCCTTCAACTCACTATTCCTTGGGAGTTAATCCCTAATAATTCAAGGGTCATCAACCAACATAATTATGAACAGGAATCCCAAACGGTCAACGCTTTGTCAACTCACTCAAACAGTCTTGAAACCGTTTGCCCAAACAGGTCAAGTTAATGAGGTTGAAAATCAGCATTTAATTCAATTCGATTTGCCTAATTGATTGGCCTTCAAACTATGATTCCTTTGGAGTTAACCCCTCAAATATTTTGGTTCATTAGCCTACATAATTAGGAACAAAATTCCGAAACGGTCAATGCTTGGTCAACCATCTCAAATGGTATTGAAACCATTTTCTCCCAAACGGTTTAAAACTGTTTTCCTTTAAACGGTTTGCTGAAACCGCATAGCCAATCAAATTAAAACGATTTGGAATAGCTATAAAAACCGTTTGGCTTGGTACTTTTCTTTGGATAAGAATCTAGGATGATTTCATCATCCCCTTCATTCGAACAATCAAGAACAGCAACCGTTCTTGATGGAAATTGCGGCAAAGAAACAAGAGTGTATCAAATTGAAGAAATCAATCAACAAAGCATAGAGAATTGATGCAATAGCAATGTTTAAGGGTTTAAGTTATAAAACCCGCCTCCAATTGAGCTCCAAAGCTCCAAGATCACGCCATTAATGGTGGATGAAGCTCTTGCAACTCCCCCTAGGCTCGTCCTCAAGATTTTGATTGTAAAAGTTGGCTAGGGTTGAAGAGGAGATCAAAGTAAGAAGGAATCCATAATTTATTTTCGATTTCCACCATGAAATCAAGGAGAAATGAATCAAGAACCTTACCTACAGGTTGGGTTTCGTCTTTCTTATCCTTCTAAGCTCCCTTGGTCGGCCAAAGCAAGGAGAGAAAGAAAAGGGTCGAGAAAAGCCTTTCATTTGGCTTGGAAAGGGCATTTTTATAAGGAAATTGATGAGAGAGAAGATACTTTATAAAAGTCTTTTAATTCCAAAATTGTTGCCACCACTTCCCCCTTGTTTTCTTGCATGCAAGGGCATCTATATCCCCACATAACTCCCTTCCATTATCCATGGATTAAGGGAAAAGAAAATAAGCACCTTAATCCATTATAATATTAATATATATTTTTGAGTGGAAATTCTTTTCCTTATAATAAGGTGAGTGGAATTTCACCTACTTAGGATATTTTCGTTCCTTATCTTGGAAAAAGAACGTCCATCCTTATTCAAAATCAACCAATAATATTTTTGTTGAAGGCCCTTTAACTAATACATTTATTTTTTCCCTAAATTGAATTAGGGTTTCACTTAAGATTAAATCTTGATTATTTTAATACCAAGATTCTCTCTCCTCCAACTTCATTCAAATGAGGTGCCCCTCTAATTTTATTTGCTCTAAATGATGACAAGAAACATTAAGGACCTAATTGAAGTGGTAATTTTCATATTGAACCCCAGGTTTTGGGTAAATTGCACATTACTCCAAAACTAGGGTTTAATACACAAACATTGCTTTATCAGCTCTTTCTTGGTATTCAGGCTTCCATAAGCCATACCTCAACATCATATTCACTCTCATGATGCTTCAACACATGAGGAACATATAATCATGCACAATTTGCACATAAACCCCTCAATTTGGGTAATTTGCACATTAGTATAAAATAAGCAAACATTGCTTCAACATTGTCCAAACATGACCAAAATTGAAACATAAGTTTCTGATGGGCCCTAATTACTTTTCCCAGGATACGATTAAGCATCTACTCAACCTTATTAGAAACAAAATCTAGGGTTAACACATAAACCAGGTCAGGGATGTTACATAGACCCTAGGTTGCGATAATTCCTTATGGCTCCACATAATTACATTAGAAAATCCATAACCATCACTTTTTTTCATTGCATATTCCATTATGGCATATAGACTGGATATGACATGTATTATATATATGGTGATTGGATAAAGTATATGTATTTATAAATACAAATCCCTCAATATAATTTTAAGCCTAAGATGCTTTCCATAAGAAGAACACTTGAAAAGCTTGATCGACCAAGTGTGGGTTACACCAAAGCATGGTGTGTCATCTATCTCGTGGAAGAGTGATGGTAGATATGTATATCTTCCAAAGCAAGGTACTTATTCTATCGTTTTGGCTTTTGGGTCCAGCTTAAATAGGTGATCTTAAGAGAGTAAATACCTAGAATAATAGAGATGGATTGTGACAGAGTTTTGCACACCATCTATTCAATAGTTGCATTTTGATTCAATCGAAAAATTTGCCTAACTAAATAGTCAGATTGTGGTTGATCAGCCAAAGCTGACACATGATTTGATGAAATATGGATCTTGGCTCACTAGAAGATTATACGCTGTAATCTTCTGAATCGTTAGTGAGGGCTATCAATTTGAAAAAAATAGTGGGAGCGATGATTAATTAAAGGCCTAATTAAATATCATCAAATATTTTTCAAATCAAATCAAATTAAAAGTGTTTTGACAAAATGCAAAATTTTCTCTTGTAGAATCAAATGAAAATCAAATCGTCATTGCAATTGGTCCTTTTGAAGGACAATATAAATGAGACATATTTATGTAACTATTTTGGGACCTTGAGAATTGTTCATTGTGTTCCTGAAACACCAGTGCTAGTGGAATCCACTCCATGTATGCCCAACTCTGAAATGGATTCTTACTTGAAACATGCAAATGATGTTGTATATATTAAAAACCTTATGTTGAGCTATATGGACTATGAGTTGCGTGAGCAACATGAAAGGTATAATATCTCTAAGGTGTTGTTTGAGTGTAAACTGACAGAGGAAGACCTAGTAGAGTCACATGTGCCCAATATGATTGGGCATATGGAACATATAATAAAATTGGGATTTCCTTTAGGTCAAGAGTTGGCCATGGATATGATTTTGCAATCATTGCCTAAATCATATAGCTATTTTATCAAGTGTTACAAACTTGAGTAACATGGATATACTAATGTTTGAGTTGCTTGACATGTTGGTATATGTTGAAACAAAAGTGAAGAAGGACAAATATGTGATGGAGATCAGTGGAATAGAGTCCAAGGACAAAGTCAAGGCCAAGAAGTATTCTAAGGCTAGCTAACGTCCAAGTCTTCTGCAATTAAAATAAGGAGAAGGATGAGGAAACCTAGGAAGATGAATCAAGGGATAGAGATCTCTACTTCAAGTATATATGTAATTGACATTAACTTCACTACTTAGTCATATTGGGTTATAGATATTAGACATGGATCACACATTTTCTCAAATGTGAAGGATCTGAAAAGAATTAGACTTTTCACAAAAGATGAGGTTGAACTGCATGTTGCAAATGGAGCAAGAGTTTCTACCAGTGTAGTTGGAACCTATGAGTTATCTCTACCTAGTGGGCTTGTAATAGAGTTAGGGAACTGATATATGCACCTTCCATTAATAGAAACATCGTACATGTATCTTGTTTAGACAAGAATGAATTCAAAATGAACAACTAGAAAAGGGGGTGATGGGGTGTCAATTTTGCTTGAGTGTGGACGTGTCATAGCGGTAGCCTAGTCTGGAGGTGGGATCGGGAAGTCAAGGGTGGTGTTGGCTTACACTTGTCCTTATTGGACACATATATTGTCAAGTTGAAGAATCTTTTCCCCCAACCAAAGTACAAGATGGTGGTCTAGAGGCTGATCATAGAGTGGAGGAATTCAGTGATCAAGACCTACCACCTGGTGGACCAAATCCTTCTGGCGGTGGTCGCCTTCCTAGAACCCAGGGATGAGGCATCCATGGGGAGCAATCATGCAAATTTTCTGAAAGAACCTGTCACGCCGAAGGGAAGAGTGGACAAGCTTTAGGCAGAGAGGTGAATCGAGTAGGTAGTTGTCATGACCCGTTTTCAAATTAGTCATCTAATTAGGGTTTACTTGGATGATTGTTTGCTTAATGAATTTGATCATTGTTTAAAGCTTGATTAGTGATGGTACTTAATTTTTTATGTTTTTGAAATATAATGAGAAGGGTTAATTATACTTTGATTCACATAATTAGGGTTAAGATTTGGAAACCCTAATTGACCCAAATTAGGGTTTTGATGACATGTGAATACAAAATTTGATAAATATAGTGTATCACTAAATGCTTTTTAGTATTTTATGTGTAACTCTAATTTAATTAAAATTTTATATAATTTGTATATATCAAATGTGAACACTGTTGAAAATTATCAGAATTTTTGAAGAATGTTCTGACCTATTTGTTGGTCAAGTTTCATACTCGACAGATCATATTTTCAGATTGATATAGCAGTGTGGAAATTGAATTTTATCTTTTTATTGATATATCCAATTGATCTCAAATTTCAACTTTAGTTTTTAAACTCTATTCTAAACACCCTATTAAATTGGTGTAATTTTTGAAAATATTTTGATCTCTACAGAGAGGGGTGTTGGCCGAGTTCTGTGAAGGACAAACTCGATCGACCATGCTACTAACTGCAATATAGCGGTGTAGTATTTGCTTTTTAATTATTTATTGGTAACTCCAAATGTTATAAATTTTATAATATTTCTTATAAACTCAATTTTAGACATAGGGTTCAAGTTTCATAATTTTTGGATGAGATTTGAGTTCTTAAACGTGTGGTTTCGGTCGAATTTATAATTCAACTGACCAACCAGTCTGAGAAAAATAAAAATACATTGAGGGGCTTGTTTGTAAATGTTCTAAGCACCTCAATTCATCTATATGACTAACCTAACACACAAGGAGATCTCATAACTCGTTACTCCTATCAAACAAACAAAATTCTTGAGAGAGAGGAGAGCTAGGGTTTTGAGTAGAGAAAGTGGTGGAGATGTTGACCTAGGGTTTCTCTATCCAAGATATGATGAAATCAAGTAAGTTTAGCTTCTTTGCATAGAATTTCATGGTGAATCTTCTCTCACATGTTAAGATTCCATCCCTCCTCCGATTTGATTTGAAATCACATCAAATCTTCCCCTTTTCTCACTCTTTCTCTTCTAATCCCCATTTCTAGGGTTTCTGAGTTGAGAGGAGAAAGAATTGGATTCTTTTGCGAGAGTTTGATTGGGTTTCCAAAAATTCAGAGGCTGACCTACCTTTTTAAGGTGCTTGGCACCTGAGGTGAGTGTTTCTCTCCCTCCTAAGCTTTGTATTCATGTTTAAAGCCTAATTCCATCTGGCTAAAACAATGAGAAACCCTACTTTTATATGTATGTGACTGGATTTGATTTTGGGAAAGATTTTAGGGGATCAACTTCTATTGATTTTGATTATTTCTCATTGATTAAAACTTGATTAGTTCCTGATATATTGATTGAGGATCCATGTAGAATCCTACTGATAGAAGAAAATTCTATTTCATGCGAATTTTTCCTAAATGTCAGCCTAATGGCCGATATGCTTGGAATTGAATTAACATGGATAGATTCATATTTGAATTGTATTAGATCATATTATACAAGTGTATTGTTGAATGTTAATGGATTTGAATGACCACATACCCTGATTAGGATTTGTGTTGAGGAAGTGAATAAAATGAGTCAATTGATCAATGTATACTTATGATTGATGAATGAAATATGTGAAAATGGAAACTAGGGTTTCCATGTTTGTGAATAACCCTAATGAACCCTTGAGTCATGATTGGATTACTGAATGATATGATTCTTATGATATGTTGAACTAAGGAATGACTTCTTGAAATTGCTAAAAGTTTATTATTAAGAATATTATGAGTAATAAAGCTAAAACTTGTATATGATGTTGTAAATGTGATCAGATGCTGAAGTTGAAGGTATTAATACTTCAATTGAATATGATGAGTCTTATTAATATCGTCTAAGTCTAATGCATTTGTTTTAGTATAATAAAGAATGATAATTGTTGATTATGGGAATGACATTAGAAGTCAATGACATGGTACACTTATCTAAATATAAGAAATGATATGAAGAAAAAAAAGGTATTGATGGTGATGGCAAGTTTAAGATGAAACTAATGAAGTTATTATGATGAAGTCTTTAATCCTTTGCTTTAATAATATGTGGCTTAATCCAAATTGAATGAAACATACTAAAACTAGACTTTGATGGATATCAATGAAAATAGAAGTATTGTATGTCAAGTGAGTTAAAAATGATTAGTTCCAGTAACTTAATGAACATGACATGAGAGAAGTTGAGATTAATGAATATGAAATTTAAGGAAAAAGATGAGAATTAGTAGACGAATTTAAGAAACAAACTCTAACCCTAAAATGTTGAGCTAGATGGTGCTAATGAATAACAATCTCAAATGAGGGATTAAGGAATGTACATAATTGTAGTTTAATTCAACTAAAAGATGAAACTCAAGTATTTGAATTGATTTACAAGAATGTGTTCTTGTATTGTGATTGTTTGATAGAATACTTGTACTATGAGAATGAACTATTTTGATGGAATTCAAATGATAATCAACATGTGTTGATTAGTAACCCGTATGAAGAATGTGAAATAAAAGAAGAAGAGAACTAAGTTTGTTATGCATGTATATGCATGAAATTTATTTGCACCTATTGATATTGTATGGAACAAGCATATGTTGTATGATAAATCTATTTTGAATATGATGAATGATACATGATGTCTATATGCTTTTACTATTGCTAGTTCTAATGCCTCTACTAATATTTGTTAAGAACTGTGATATACAATGAACTGATAAGGAATATGTTGAAATTGAATTTAATATGCACTCCTAATAAGGATAAATATTGCATAATGAGATCATGTCTAGGGTTGAAAGCCCACCGATGATGATAAAACCATGATGGGGTAAATGTTGGACAATAAGATTATGTCTATGGAAGAAAGCCAACTGTTGATGATTGCTATGAAATGAAGTAGAATATAGAAATAATCATGTGTTGCAATATATAGATTTATTGTGCTTCTTGCTATCATTGTCCTTATTGATAAACGTGATATGTTTCATGTTATTCTAGTTACGCAAGAATACACAAATATGATATATCATGTTTTGAATTCTTGTAAGATGAGTAAAAGAGATTAATAATAAGTGAAATGATGGAACATCTAGTTAGGTGCCCTGAACACTGTGAGTTTCCCCCGAGGACCACACTGGGGAAACAAAACGGATCTCCTTATAATAATCAATGAATTATGAGAAGGATTTCTGGAGTGTGGATCGAGACCTTAAATGTTAGACCACCAGAATTTAGGAGTAAGTCATCTGGAGTGGCTCTGGCCCTAAATCCTTACTGTGAAAGTCTATGTCCAGATGGAATAGACTCCGTTGAAATGAAATATGTGAAATGTGAAATGAAAAATATGTGAAATACTATTTTGTTGGTTCCTATCTCGTGTACCTGAGATGAGGACGTGAGCCTCTTTAGGCAACCTTGAGGTGGCCAGGGTCTGTTGTTGATATGTTAGGGTGGCCGACTAAACCCTACGATAGTGACGGTGAATCGTTGACACGAGAATAAGGCGTGGCGACTTCTGCTTGGTGACGTACAAGCCAAGTAGTTTTAGGGCAAATGAATAAAAGATGATAAGCCATGTAGAACATGATTTGAATGGTTGTTACATTCCTTGTACATCTACTTGATTATTTGTCATTGTCGATTATGCTTCTTGTTGTAGAAAGTAATCATGTTGCTATGGACATTTTCATATTATGATCTGTCATGTTGACAAGTTATAAATGTTGGGATTTATATACATTCTGAATATGAGATGGATTGCTTGCTATTTGATAGTATTGTTTGGTAGATATGTTTATGTGTACTTCAGCTTCAGGACTACATGATGTGTTCCTGGTCCGGATGGTGGAGTGTCACAAAGAAAATGTTATTGTTATGTATTGATTCAAAATGCTTAGAGCTTGACTTTTTTCTCATGCAGTAGGATTCTTAATTTGAACTAAGAAGTATCTATTGATTTGTTCATAGCCATGCTCTAAAAAATTATTTCAAAGTTAAATTGGTTTAAGTTATTACCGTATCTGTTAGATTAGGTTACCATTGTAAGCTAGATTTGACTCATGATAGAACTATCTGCTATACTTTTCAATATCTACATGTTTATGTTAAGTTTATTATACTTAATCTCATGATGATGCATGTACCTAGATTGAGTGGGAGGTATCCACTCACTGGGGCTCTATATGAGTCTCATGAGGTTGTTTAAAATGTTTTTAAGTATAATACTATCCATTGGAGAGGTCATGACAAAGAAGATATAAATAGCATAATCTAGATAGATTAAAATGTCCCTATACTCTCTCTTTCCCAGGATGGGTTGTAGATTAAGTTTGTTCATCAATGTACATGTATCTGATGTAAACTGAACCGCATATGAGAACAAGATTTGATTTTGGATTTAATGGAGTTGAATATGATTTGTGATATCTGAATGTGATGTCCTTGATGTGACATTGATTTATGAGTTTGTGAACAAAGAAAAAGGAAAAATTTATCTGTGTTTTTTGTATATTGTTTATTTGCCTTTGTCGAGAATTCATTGTTTTATTTCATAATTTGGGTTTAGGTTTTGGGATTATATCTAATTATTGGTATTTATACTGATCAAAAGAGTGGGTCCCAACAGTAGTAGTGATGACCAAGGGAGGAAGAGGGGAGGAGTGGTGTAGAAGATGGATGAGAGGGCTAACGAGAAGGATAGGTGAGTGAATATGGTTTTCATTCCAGTGCCTAAGGGAGTATGCTTCAACTATTTGTAGAAAGGCTACTGGAGGGCCTAATGTTGGGGATGGAAGGCTTGTTGCATACGCCATGACACCGATCATCTGGTAGGGAGATGTAGGTGGAGGCACATGTAGGCGGGTCCTAAGGGGGCAGCGGTGCAATTTCCTATGCTGGGAAGGTTGGGTATAGTCACCCCCACGGGTGTGTGGCAGGTGGGGCAGATGGCTCAAAAGACTTGCTCAATACGACTGGCGATCAACTAGGATGATAGAGAAGAAGTTAAGGACCTTCTTAAGGGTGTGGTCCAAGTTATATGGGAAGACGAGCATTTGAAATGGAGAGCCATACATGAGTCATTAAAGATCTGCTAGCCGGAGGTAGTCTTGTATGAGAGGAAAACTAGATGAAAGGTGTTGGTTTTCTTCTTCTTGCCTAAAGAGGTGGGTTGAGCGTTAGTGAATCCACCACCCCATGTCCTCAATTTGACCATGATTGTGACATTGAAGGAGGTATGTAGAGGGGAATGGTTAGGTGCATGATGTGGGTCTAGCTGGAGGATGCCCCTTTTTTATGCAGGGAGAGTAGATACCTCAAGGGGATGGTGGAGGCATTTAGGGGTTCTTGTGGGAAGGTCGAGTTGGCAAAGAACATTGGAGGATACATCAGGGATACTTGTGATGTTGGAAGCCTTCCCTGATGAATTTTCATGTGTGCTGACCGATTATGAGGTGAGGCAGAGGCATGAGATTTCATTAACAAAAGTGGAAGAGGTGGTTGAAGGATCTGGAGCGGTGGTGATCTTGAATGAAGGAAGAAGGTTGGATCTCCCGATGGATGTAATGGGGGATGGAGGAGGAGAGGGTCGTGGAGGGGAGGATGTGACCTTAGAGGCCTTGATTACTGTGACACCTCATCACACTAAATGAGATTACTCAAAACACAAACATAATCAACTACTAACTAATCACATTGTAAAAAATGTGGAGTAATTAAAACCAATTCCAACAATGCAAATGAACTCTAGAACATTTACATAAAGTACCATCATTCCATTCTCATATATTGTAACAAATATTCACATATGGGTCCAAAGACCTCAGTCACATCCCGCATACAAATGATAGTTCACATGTACATGCCATATATTTACAAACGTTGGCATATTACCAAAATCTCATGTCGATACGAGTATATCATCTAAAAAAACACATCCCATACCCAGACCTGAGAGTACAGGGATGACACTAGGACTCTACTACTAACATCTAGAACTAACCAACCTTCTAAATCTATTGATCACTAGGTTGGTTCTCTTCCACTATGCGGCCTCGACCTCATTTCCCGCAACCACCTAAAAAAATGTGGTGACCCACGGGTGAGACCCAGTCCTAGCTAGAGATATAACTCTCTCTAACATATATTGATTATAACATAATGATTGACAATAAATTAACTGAGCATTTATAGTAATGAATAAGCAATTTAAGCAGATTGAATAGGTTAATCATACTAAACCATTAACAAATTTACTTGACAAGAAGTATAACTCAAAGGTCATATGATATCATCTTGTAAACACTGAGTAGTATAAAAACAAGTTAAAGACTAATCAAACAATGTGAGACATATTTAACCATAGCCACTATACTACATGGCTTATATCACTTCTTTTATTACATTGCCCTGAGGGATTTGAGAAATACCACTCAAGTCCCAACTGAACAATACTAAGTCGAAATCAGTGCCATACAAAATCTAGGAAGAGCCAGACTCCTAAGATCTTCTCCACCCTCGGTCAATATGGGTCTGCCACAACGACACATAAGGTCAAGCTGCTAACAACCTAGAATGTAATTGGTATAGGTCACAACACTAGTGAAAGGAGGCGGGTACGCATACCCTACCATCTGAGGTACAACCATAGTTTTCCTCCAATCTCATCATATATATATAATCACCGAGACACGACTGCAGCGTTCTCAAAATGAGGGCTAGGTATGACCACTGTCATCCTCCCTAACACTTGAATTCAGGATGACAAGCACCCTTCATACTCATCAGTATGTGCTCCAAGTATCCCTTAGGAATACTCATTTCACTATCTGGCAATTTCTGACACTCAGATAGATCTATGGCATAGGGCACTACATGATTAGAGTTTCACTTAATTAGTTGTGCCAATTGGGTGAATTAAAGCTAAATCACACAAATGGACATTCAAACCTTAATTTTTTTTTCTAACAAGTGTATATGTATAACAACTTCTAAATATATAAAATATTTGAGATATAAATCTTAATCACATTACCACATGCTATCATTCATTGCAAATTAATGGACCACACTTCTCATCATACTTTTACAAGATACCAATATCTTATAACAAGTTCCAGGGTTTTAACCCTTATTAGAACATGAAGAGGATTTCACCTCAATCATGGCTTCAAACATGCCCAAAGGTCATTAAGACTGTCACATTATTCATATTAAAGTCATCATCATCATTCCATTAGTTAAACAAGGATCAAAAGATCATTAGCACATATGTGTCCATAGATATTAACATGGCAAGGCACTATGATATTCAAATAGTACTACATTGTGGTTTCAACACAAGAAGAGTGTAATTCATTATCACATTAATCATTCAAGAGGTCTTATTATAACCAATCAACATCATATAATTACATTAAGGTTAGGTATAACAAGCTATATCGCATGGGAGTTACACATCCACTTTTATAGTGATTTATCAAATATAACTATATGATGGCAAAGGTAAGACTAAAAAATAATGGTATTGGACCATAAAATTATCATCACTAGGACCCACATATAATAACATGTGATTTATTCTAATCCATTGGATGTTGAAGCATTCAATATTATTCATTGGATCAAGTTCATTATTCAAGGTTATCAATTGAAGTATAGGTCTAACCTTTAGATCAATTGAACCAAGGAACGATTAGTTTAATTAAGGTTTAGTCAAATCTACAATTACATTCTTAACCCATCATATATGATGATGACCTTATCCACCATTAATTGTGATCATTAGGCCACAATTGGTCGTTAGATCAGTAATACATTTAGTTAACACCATCAAATATTAAGCTAATGTCATCATCGATTGATAACATTATTAGAATACTTAGTAGATGATAATTAAACGTCTAATTGAGTCAAAACCTGACCTAAGGGCGTGACCATAGGTTGTCACCATAAATTTGACACCCTAGATCACGAACATCAGTTGCCAAGATAGCAACATCATTGGTTATTGAATGGTATGACCATCGGTTGTGTGATAGGGAAGGAAATAGCTTGAAAACCCTAATTTGAAGCATCAATTATTTTGTGCTTAGCACGATAGGTTGATGTGATCAACCTGTCCCAGATCATGTTACACCTTATAAAGGTAGTACACATGTTTACAAGTTCATATAGAACTGGAACAAAATAGGCAACACCACAAAAATTCATAATTCTAAACAAGAATGGTTTCTTTATGCTTAGATCATCACATTAAAGCATAAACATGAACTAACAAGCTTCTAGTAAGCAATATAAGTGAAGAATGTTATATAAATCATCTCTATAGAATAGTTCAGACCCCAAACAGAAAGAATCTAGAGAAAATAGGGCAAGAAAACCTTGGATTCAGATCTGAACTTGGCCAAATAGGCACTTCTCTCCACAAAGAAGCAAAACCCTAGAAAAAACACAAGAAGGATAGATTTTTGAGTTTTAGAGCCACTTTCCCCATGAAACAGCAATGTTCCAACCTAGAGGAAGGTCTAAGGAAGAATAAGAGAAAGAGAAATGGAGAATGAAGGAATAAAACAACTTGCCTTGGTCGAAATCCCTAGAAGATTACCTTGGAAACCCTAGGTAGGGCTAGATGGAGCTCTAGGAGACCTTCTTCTCCAAAAAAAGGTTGTCTTCTAACTTAGAGCACTTGGTTCCGCAGTAAACAAAGTGGAGTCAATTCTATAGGTTAAAGGAAAGAGAAAGCAAGCATAGTTTCATACTTGGGCAAGGAAGAGGTAAATATGGCCCATGGATAAGGATGGAAGCAAGCATGAGGTGTAAAAGTAGCTTCCCCATGTGTCTATGGCCTTAAACTATTAAGAATATACAAGAACACACACAATAAGCTCCCCCACCATCCATATAGACCTTCTTAGATTTCCTTTGTCGAATTTCCCAGCCAATCACATAATTTATTATTTGGTAGCTACTAAAGGTAGCTCATCCATGAAGGGGTAAACCCTAAATCGCCCTTGAGGAAAACACCATCAAACCATGGCTCAACTAGGAGCGCCATGGATAAAAATACTAAAGAATGATAATATAACCTCTAAGGAACATAATGTATGTGACAAATTGCAAATAAAACCCCTCAATTGGGTAAATTGTAGAAAAGTCCAAAATGTACATAAAATTGAATAGCTTGCTCAAACAGTGTCCAAATTGGACCAAATTTGAAACTTAAGCTTGTATTATAATTTCAAAGCATATAAAAAGGTTGGAATAGGGTTTTAAGCATTCAGTTATGGTAATTAAGCTTATTCAACTCATTAATCAAGTTCAGGGGCCTTATAATTATTGTGGTGGCACAACTGGCGGTTCCTGAGGTGTCTAAGGGGTGTGAGCAGCTAGGTGAAGCTAAAAGGGAGACACATAGAGATCAAAAGAGGCATGTGGTGGATATAGAGGGGGAGCAACGGGTCCTGACCCTCTGGAGGTTGGACGATTTGTCCTGGATATTGGATTCCTACCGTAGAGGAGAAGGTCTTCGTCTACAAGGAGGATGGGATCGTATCAACACGGGGATAGGGATGTGGGTAGGTCTAGTAAAGATAGAAGGGGGGTACTTTGGGGAGGCTACTGATGTACCAGAGATGGTCAGACAGTGACCCTGGGGAGGAAGACGGTTCACTTGAGTTGTTTGGTGAGGGTTGTAACCCGAGAGGGTGAAGGGTGTGGTCATACTGACATGATCTATTTATAGGGAGGTTGATGTTGGGTTTCCATGATCAATATGTTATTCTGGAACCTTAGCAGTGCTACGGGAAGGAGGTTGAGAAGAAATCTTAGATTTCTTTGTGGTTAACATAGGCCCTAGGTTGTGGTCGTCTGTGAACCCTTTCTGAGACCGGTAAGGGCAGAGGAGTTGTTTGACCTGGTGCATCTGGGCTGGTGTTGTTCAAATGAGGGCCAAAATAGGAAGGTTTGGGTGTACATAGATGAGGAGTTGGAAACCTTTTGTGAGGGATTATTCGAAATAGAGCATCATAGTGACATGAAAGGATGTCACAGCAAGGGAGGTGTTCCTTACTAATGTGTATGCAGCTGCAATCAGAGGATGAGGAGGAGGTTGTGACAAGAGATGGAGGACTGAATAGAGGTGATAGAGGACAAATGATGGATTTTGATGGGGAAATTTAATGTTGTGAGATCAGAAGTTGAGAGGAGGGGGGATGAAATCATTGTATGAGGGGGTGGTTCATGAGTTTAACTCATGGATTGGGAGAATGGGGGTGGATTAACTACCTTTTGAAGGCAGTTCTTTTATGTGGGTTGACAAATAGAGGGGTTTCCCCATGAAGTGGGAAAGATTGGACATATGATTTTGTGTGAATTTTGATGGTAGTAATTATGGGGGGTGGAAGGTGAAACACCTCACCTGGGATAGAGATTTAGATCACTACCCACTCCTTCTGGTCGAGTATGGGGGAGGCGGTGAAGGGGCCCCAAATAGTTCTCCTTCCTAGAGGCATGGTTGGCACGCCTGAAGTGTTTGGAGGTTGTGGCAAGGGGATGGTATCATGAAGGTGTGGTGGAACCATCGACTAGGTTTTTCTTGAAGGCGCAAAAGTTGAGGAGGACCCTAAAGGAGTAGGGGAGTAAGTGTTTTGGTAACCTAGAGCGAAAGAGAAAGGACATGATAGAGGTAGTGGAACATATCCAAGTGGAGTTCGATGACGATCCTTTAGATAGTAGGGAGGAGGTGTTGAGAGTGGAAAAGGAGGAGTTGGAAAGTATTCAAGAGATGGAAGATAAGATATGGAAGGAGAAGGCGAAAGTGAATTGGATTCAAGAGGGGGATCACATCATGGCTTTCTACCATGCCTAGTAAAGAATAAGAGGAATGGGACAACCATTAGGAGGATTAGAGGGAGGGATAGATCTTGGATAGAAGATGAGGAGGAAATTTTTATGGAGGCTACAAAGGTATATAGAGAGATCTATAGGGAGGATGAAGAACGAGTGGGGGAGGAGGAAGACCAATTTATATAGGCAATCCTGAAGGTTGTTTACATGGATGAATCTTTCATGATTGGGTTGATTCCAAATGATGAGGAGATATTCTGACACTCAAACAGATGGATGGGTATGATATGTTGGGCCCAGATGGACTTTCGGTGAAGTTCTACATCGTTGTGTGGGAGATTATTAAATAGGACATGGGGAGATGATAAGATCCTTCTTCATAGGGGGACGAATTCATAGAAGTTTCTTTTGCAGTAGGTTGGTATTGATGCCCAAGAAGAAGAAGCTAGATTTGTTTAGTACTAATTTCCATCAGATATCAGTGGAAAATGTTACTCTTAGGGTGATGGCCATGATTATTAACAACATGATGTCCCCTTATCTGGAGATGGAGGTATCACTAGAACAAGGGGCTTTTATCAAAGGCAGACACATCATTGATCATGTTAGGCGGGATAAGGAGTTGATGCACGACAATGAGGGAGGAGAGGAATACTAAAATCTTGTAGTGAAGATGGATATGGTGAAAGCATATGTTAGGGTTTCCTGATCATACCTCACAAGGATACTAAAGAAGATGGGTTTGCACAAACATACAGTGAGTCTGTGCCTATGGTTTTTTTAGGAAGCATGGGTGTCTGTGGTGGTTGGGGAAATGTCATAGCGGATGTTTAGGATGGAGAGAGGGTTGAAATAGGGTAAACCTCTATTAAGTCCCTATTTATTTTTATGGAAGAAGGGTTCTATAGAACATTAAATTTGTTGATGGATCAAGGGTGTGTTGATTTTTTTGCCATGAGGGGGCATCAGAGGTGCCACCAGTGATCTGGTGCTTCAATGGTGACATGATCTTGTTCACTTAAACAAGGGAGGAAAGTATAGAAAAGTTGATGGTTACATTGGAGGATTATTGTGTGAAGTCGGCTAGAGATGCAACTTTGAGAAGTCAGGTTTTTTTGGTGGGAAGGTAGGAGGAGGGGGGTTTGGAGTTAGAGAGGAGGTTGGGTATGGGTTGATGTGGGGACTTGAGTGTGTATCTAGGGGCTCTGTTGTTTTGAGTAAGGGGAAGGGAAGGTGGTTTCAAGCATCTACTGACAAATTTTGAGGATCATCTGGTGGGTTGGAAATCCTACCTCTTATCCTTTAATGGGCAATGCATGCTGGTCTCAGTGGTTCTAGCTTCGATTCCCCTATATGTGATGTCAGCCTGCCCAGTTATGAAGAGGTTGGTTCATAGGTTTAAAGAGATGATGAGTGCTTTCCTTTAGAGGGCAAGTGATGGAGCTAGAAGTAGGGCATGGGTGGTGTGGAAGAGGTGACTCGAGAGAAGAGATGTGGAGGCTTGGGGATTTCAGACCTTGTTGTGACCTCGGGAGGATTTTTTATTAAAAGGGTGTTGGGCGGTCTTGACAGGGTCATCACCATGGGTGATTTTTTGTAGGGAGAAGTACAAGTGGAGGAAGAGCAACTGGTGGGTCGTCGGGACTGTGTGCTTTGCTGTTGGGGCCTTCATCATTGTTGATGTGGAGGAGGATGTGGAAGATGTTTCTAATAGCGGTGGAGAGGATGTCATGGCATTTGGGGAGGGGGATGTGTTGTTCTTGTGGGATCGGTGGTGTAGAGAGTGTTGGGTTTTAGGGAAGATAGAGAATACAATGGAAACAAAAAAAAATCTTCTCCCAAACCCAGAATAAAGGAATCGCGTCAACATATATACAATAGGAAGGATGGTTTGTAGAGGCATACCTTGTACCAAGGCTTGCTCGGTGATGTTACCTCATGGCTTGCATGGTCTTCACCTCTGGTCTTGGATGGTGTCTGTGTAACTCCTGGTCTCACCGGGACTATCGGGATTAACAACTGTCCTCCGAGCGGCAGAAGTCTCCCGCCTCTGTAGTAGTCCACACAAACTACCTGAAACTCTGATCTCCTTGACCCACAAGGAATCAGAAGGAGTCTCACCCTCCTGTCAGTGTACTATACACCAACACACTCTCCTGCAATAAGTTGTTTTTCTACATTTGTCTTTCCCTTAATGTGCCTCCCTTATCAGGTAGCCCTTTCTCAGGCTCTCCTGGTTACCACAACCAGAGAGAACGACAACTTCACAGAGAAATTGGTGTTCTGAGTTGTACTTTGAGAAGCTCCCAATACCCCTATATATATGAGGGTCATGGGACATGGTTCTCTACCCCGAGCAATGCGGGATTAAAGTAGGAGTAGAAGGGTTCAAGATTTTCCACAAAATCTGACAAACTGTGTCAGTTGAACCGATCAGTTCTGCCCTGAACCGATCGTCTGGGCCCTTGAGCCGATCGGTTCAAGCATGAGACAATCAGTTCATAGTCCTAGTCCAACTCAAATTGACTTTCTATGTTCGTTTCCAACTAATCAAATATTAGTCCTTGTCCAAATCAAATTTGACAAGTGAAACAAACTCTATCGATCATTCGACCAGTTCAACACTGTGAACTGATCGGTTCATTAACCTGAGCCAGTCAGCTCACCAGCCTGAGCTGATCGGTTCATCTCTATAAGGTGATTGGTTGGGGCAGCAGATCAGTCAATTGCAATTTCAATCAATCTGATACTCTAATCATCTGATCCAACACCTTGAATACTATGATTTAGAGCTATCAATCGATCTGGTGTTTAATTGAACTACTAAATTCCTTTAGTAATCAATCTAAACATTATTCGTGGAAAAAATCCTCTTCCAGGTTAAATCCTTTATGTGTGACCCTGCAGGTCCATTTCACATTGGCAGTGAAAGTCCATAACACTTATGACTTCACAAGCAAAGAGCAGTGCCTAGTCACACATCAATACTACCCAAGTGAAATAGAAAGTTAGAGAACAAATTTCAATCCTACAATCCATGAATGGTGTTATAGAGAATGCATAATTCCTTTGTCACTAATGTCCTAAATGAACTCAAGGCATGGTGCAGTCATCCTTTCAACATTCATTCATTTCCTTGATCTCAGAGCAGACTGGTTGAGATGTGTGTGACATCAATATCACATATTGATTGAGACATGCATGTGCATGCCTTTCTCAATCCTACTCATCAAGTGGCCATGGACATCAAACTCCTTTAGGAGGGACAAATCCCATATCTATCACTCACCCCTCAAAAGCCCCATGTGTCAAAGTCACCCAATCATCACCTTTATAACAACCCATGTTTCAAGACTGCGTTTGATGATGTTAAGGTGTACCCAACAACATGTGTTGAGTGTAGTGATTTCAGGTCAAATAATCACACTCACCACTATAATATGAGAGCTGACTGTGACTACCAAATCATGGTTCCATGTGTCACTCTCACGGTGGGTCTATCTGGTACACTTGTTCTCTAACAAATACCTATGTGCTTGGTTTGATATCACTATACCATGACTAATGAGATTCTATCATCAACCAACACACAATCTAGTCTTTAGTTTTATTGATGTCTATGGTTATTTCCACAATAACAACCGACAAGGGAATAAATAAGAAAGTATACTCTTAACATCTGTATGATCTCATCATTTAGGTCCTCAACCCAAAAGCATATGTCATTGACTAAAACAATTCTTTAGACATCTATCATGTTACACTATCATTTCAGAAACAGTTCAAACATATAGATCGGAAATTGCCTTTATTATTATTCAAATAATTTACAAAGTATCCCATTACAATCATCACATGACTTACTCTATGGGCATACATACCAACAGACTCCCACTTGCACTTAGAGCCAGTCACCTAGGAATCTCAGTCCTTGTGACCTAGCATGACCATCATGCTTCTGCTAAGAAAGGGCCTTCATCAGTGGATCAACTATGTTGTCTTCAGTTGGTACTTTGCAAATCTTGACATCTCCTTGTTGTACAATCTCTCGTATGAGATGGAAGTGCCACAGTATGTGCTTGGACCGCTAATGTGATCTGGGCTCCTTAGCTTGAGCAATAGCTCCATTGTTGTCACAATAAAGCTTAATTTCATCACAGCCATTGGGAACTACACTAAGTTCAGAGATGAACTTCCTAATCCACACAGCTTCCTTTACTGCATGTGAAGCAGCAATATAGTCGGCCTCTGTAGTAGAATCGACAACTGTTTCTTGTTTGGAACTCTTGCAGCTTACTGCTCCATTGTTTAGGCAAAATACAAATCCTGATTGCGATCTGTAATCATCTTTGTTAGTTTGGAAGCTTGCATCGGTGTAACCTCTTCCAACCAGTTCTTCCTCACTGTCATATATGAGGAACTGATCCTTAGTCCTTCACAAGTACTTGAGGATGTTCTTTACGGCTTTCCAGTGAGCATCCCTAGGATCTAACGGGTACCTTCTCGTCATGCTGAGGGCATACGAGACATCTGGGTGTGTGCACAACATAGCGTATATGATGGATCCGATGGCTGATGCATATGGGATCCCAATCATACACTCCCTCTCTTTACAAGATTGGGGACATTGAGCTCTAGAAATGGTGATTCCATGTAGCATGGGGATGTTGCCTCTCTTTGAGTTCTCCATGCTAAACCGCTTCAGCACTTTGTCAATGTACGTGCTTTGACTTAATCTGAGAATCCTTTTAGATATATCTCTATAGATCTTAATGCCTAGTATGTAGAATGCTTCTTCTAAGTCCTTCATTGTGAATGTATTCCCAAGCCAAGTCTTTACCTTCTCTAAGGTTGTGACATCACTCCCCATAAATAGTATGTCATCCACATACAATATGAGGAATGTATTCGTGCTCCCACTAACCTTCTTGTACACACAAGGTTCATCTTCATTTTGAATAAAGCCAAACACTTTGACTTCCTCATCAAATCGAAGATTCCAACTCCAAGATGCTTGTTTCAATCCGTAGATTGACTTTTGCAACTTACACACTTTATTGGCATTCTTTGGATCTACAAAACTGTACACATCCTCATTTATATTCCCATTAAGAATGTAGTTTTAACATCCATTTGCCAAATCTCATAGTCATAGTAAGCCGTAATAGCAAGCATGATCCTGATGGACTTAATCATGGCAACTGGAGAAAAGGTTTCGTCATAGTCAACATCTTGAACTTGTCAGAAACCCTTTGCAACCAATCTGCCTTTATAAGTTTGCACATTTCCATCCATGTCGGTCTTCTTCTTGAAGACCCACTTGCACCCTATGGGTTTTACCCCTTCGGGTGGTTCCATCAAAGTCCATACTTTGTTGGAATACATGGATTCCATCTCGGATTTCATGGTTTCAAGCCATTTCTCAGAATCTGGTCCCTCCATAGCCTCTAGATAGGTAGTTGGATCATCATCTATGATCAACTCATCACCTTCAGAGTCACAAGGTATCCAAATCTCTTAGGTTTAAGGCGTGTCCTACTAGATCTACGAGGTCCTTGTGTTACTTGAGGAGACTGAGATTCCACAACACCTTGTGAATCTCTATGTTCCTTTTGTACATCTACTGGTTCAATGTTTTCTTGTTGGGCTTGAACCTCTTGAAGCTCTATTTTCCTCCCACTGCTTTCTTTGGAAATAAATTCCTTTTCTAGGAACACAACATCCCTGGCAACAAACACTTTGTTGTCAGTTGGGTGGTATAAGTAATATCCTTTGGTTTCCTTAGGATATCCAACAAAATGACATTTATCAGATCTAGGGCCTAGCTTGTCAGGAAGCATTTTCTTGACATATGCCTCACACCCCCAAATCCTCATAAAAGACATATTGGGATGCTTCCCAGTCCATATCTCATATGGTGTCTTTTGAACCGATTTAGATGGTACTCGGTCAAGTGTAAACGTGGTGGTTTCAAGAGCATAACCCCAGAAGGAAATCAGAAGATCAACAAAACTCATCATTGATCACACCATATCTAGTAAAGTGTGATTCCTTCTTTCAGATATACCATTATGTTGTGGTGTTCTGGGCGGAGTCCATTGTGATACGATACCACGGGCTCGCAGAAGGTCCTCAAACTCTTGGCTTAAGTATTCTCCACCTCGATCAGATCAAAGTGCTTTAATACTTTTACCAAGTTGGTTCTATACTTCATTCATGAAATCCTTGAACCTTTCAAGGGTTTCTGACTTATGTTTCATCATGTACACAGCCATACCTACTAAAGTCATCAGTGAAGGTAATGAAGTACTGATACCCACCTCTGGCATTAGTTCTAAAAGGTCCACATACATCAGTATGTGTGAGTCCTAATAGGTCACTAGCTCTGTCACCTTTACCTGAAAAGGGAGTCTTGGTCATCTTGCCCAACAAACAAGATTCATATGTCTGTATTGATTCATAATCAAAAGAGTTTAGATAACCATCTTTATGGAGTCTAGAAATGCATTTCTCATTTATGTGCCCTAGACGACAATGCCAAAGATACATTTTGTTTGAGTTGTTGAGTTTTTGCCTTTTGGTGTTCACATTGTATACACTTGTCTCTAGATCTATCATGTATAGACCATAAGACATTGGGGCACTGCCATAAAAGATCCCATCTTTTGAAATGGAACACTTTCCATTCTTAATAAGAAATTCAAAACCATCCTTGTCCAAACAAGAGACGGAAATGACATTCCTATTTATGGTAGGTACATAATAGAAGTTCTTCAACTCTATTATTATCCCACTAGGTAGAGTTAACTCATAGGTTCCTACGGCACTGGCGGCAACTCTTTCCCCATTGGCAACACGTAGTTCAACCTCGCCTTTCCCCAAAGGCATACTTCTCTTAAGATCCTTCACATTTGAACAAATGTGAGATCCACATCCGGTATCAAGTACCCATGACAAAGAAGTAGTAAAGTTAATCTCTATTACGTATACACCAGAAGTAGAGATCTTTATCTCTCACTTCTTCTTCCATCGTTCCTTCCATCCTCTCCATGTTTTGAGCGCAAAAGATTCTGACATTGGTTCAGCGAAAGAACCCATTTCTCCCTCACCTTTGTCCTTAGACTTTATTCTATTGATCTCCATCAATGAACTATCCTTCTTCTTAAGCATACATAGAGTGGATTCAAAGGCTACCGGTATATCTAGATTGTGCACAACACTTCTCACAATCCCCAACCAGTTATGGAATTTATTCTCAATTAATTTGCCCATTTTAAAAGATGATTCTTTTGCCATTCTACAAGATAAAATTGCATTTGTCAAAACTCTTTTGATTTTATTTGAATAAAATTTTACAATAGTTTATTAGGTCTTTAATTAATTACCGCTCCCACTATTTTGATTCAAATTGACAACCCTCACTATCAATTCGGAAGATTGCAGTGTACAATCTCCTAGTGGGTCAAGATATGTATTTCATCAAGTCATGAGTCATCTTTGGCTAACTGCGCATAACTTGACTATTTAGGTAGGCCATCATGTCAATTGCATCATATGCAACTCTTGATGAATGAACATGCACAACACCTTGCCATGAACATTTCATGCATCTAGGCTTAGACGCTCTAAGAATCACTAGTTAAGTCTATCCCAAAAGCCGACACGGTAAACATGCACCCTTCTTTGGCAGAACCTACATGTTTACCCTTCACACTTCCACGAGATAGACGGTGCACCACGCTTTGGCATAACCTACGCTTGGTCGATTAGGTTTTTCATGTGTGTCGCTAAGGGAAGGCATGAAAGACTTAATATTTAGATGAGAGATTTGGTTTTTATAGGTACATATACATATCCAATCACCATAATATATACTACATATCATATACATGCTATATTCCACAGAAAACATGTGAAATGATAAAAGCGATGATAATGGCCATCTTAATATGATTCCTCGATCCAAGAGGAATCACAGTCATCTAGTTCCACATCACATGCAACATGTACAAGATGATCTTTGCGCTTTGCCTTTCTGGGTTTGATCAACTCATGTCTATGATTGATCGGCTCGCTATCAGACCGGTCGGTTGGTTTCCACCAGCCGATTGACTGGCGCATCCAGTCGATCAGTTCACTGGTCATCGTGCATCTCTTTAGGTCGCCACCCACTCATCTCGCTCCTTGAAACGGTCATATGGATCGCCAACTGATTGGTTCATACCTTGATTCGACTGTCTCAGTTGTCGTCAGATTGTCCTCCGTTCTTTGACATAACAGGAAATAAAAAACTATCCTATTTTTTATTTACATTTAAAAGAGAAACCCCGAGTTACATTCGGGGGAGTAAAGGTAGGAAAGAAATCTCGAGTTATCTCGAGTTACATCAGGAATAGGAGATAGGGAATCGGTGCACAGACCGAGATGCAATCAACTAAGCACACACATACATCGGGTTTATTGGCCATAACCATGCTATACATCCACCACAAAACTCATTTAAGGGTAACGCGTATCGAGTGCATTTATATTACATATGATATATGTATATTGGGATTTGTGGATTTAGGATTGGACATGCATAAATCCAATTTTATTCGTATCCTATGCAATAAATAAAGGCGACAAACCAAAATCGATCATATCGATAATCCTAAAGTATAGAGTAGTTGACATGGCTCTGATACCACTTTTGGGTTTTAGGGATGACAGAGAACGTAGTGGAAACAAAAAAAATCATCTCCCAAACCCAGAATAAAGGAATCGTGTCAACATCTATACAATAGGAATGATGGTTTGTAGAGGCATACCTTGTCCCAAGGATTGCTCGGTGATGTTACCTCGCGCCTTGTGCGGTCTTCACCTATGGTCTTGGACGGTGTTTGTGCATCTCCCGGTCTCACCGAGACTATCATGATTGACAGCTATCCTCCGAGTGGTAGAAGTCTCCCACCTCTGTAGTAGTCTACACAGACTACCTGGAACTCCGATCTCCTTGTCCCATAAGGAATTGAAAGGAGTCACACCCTCCTGTCGGCACACTAGCCACCAACACACTCTCATGCAACCATTCACTTTCTACAACTGTCTTTCCCTTGTTGTGCCTCCCTTATCGGGTAGCACTTGCTCGGGCTCTCCTGGTTACCACAACCAAAGAGAACGACAATTTTGCAGAGCAAATGGTGTTCTGAGTTTTACTTTGAGAAGCCCCCGATACCTCTATATATATAGGAGGGTCATGGGATAGGGTTCTCTACCTCGGGCAATGCGTGATTAAAGCAGGAGTAGATGGGTTTGAGATTTTCCACAAAATATGAGAAACTACGTCAGTTGAACCAATCGATTCATCCATGAACCGATCGTCTGGGCCCTTGAACCGATCGGTTCAAGCATGAGATGATTGGTTCGTGGTCCTGGTCCAACTCAAATTGACTTTCTATGTTCGTTTCCAACTAATCAAATATTAGTCCTTGTCCAAATCAAATTTGACAAGTGAAACAAACTCTGTTGGTCATCCGACCAGTTCAACACTGTGAACGGATCAGTTCATTAACCTGAGCCAGTCGGCTCACTAGCCTGTGCCGATCGGTTCATCTCTATGAGCCGATCGATTGGGGCATAAGATTAGTCAATTGCAATTTCAATCAATCTGATACTCTAGTCATCTGATCTAACACCTTGAATACTATGATTTAGAGATATCAATCGATTGGGTGTTTAATTTAACTACTAAACTACTTTAGTTATCAATCTAAACATTATTTGTTGATAAACTCCTCTTCCAGGTTAAATCCTTTATGTGTGACTCTATAGGTCCATTTCACGTTGGCAGTGAAAGTCCATACCACTTATGACTTCACAAGCAAAGAGCAGTGCCTAGTCACACATCAGTGCTACCCAAGTGAAATAGAAAGTTCAAGAACAACTTTCAATCCTACAATTCGTGAATGGTGTTATAGTGAATGTATAATTCCTTTGTCACTAATGTCCTGAATGAACTCAAGGCATGGTGCAGTCATCCTTTCAACATTCATTCATTTCCTTGATCTCAGAGCAGACTGGTTGAGATGTGTGTGACATCAATATCACATATTGATTCCCACATGCATGTGCATGCCTTTCTCAATCCTACTCATCAATTGGCCATGGACATCAAACTCCTTTAGGAGGGACAAATCCCATATCTATCACTCACCCCTCAAAAGCCCCATGTGTCAAAGTCACCCAATCATCACCTTTATAACAACCCATGTTTTAGGACTGCGTTTGATGATGTCAAGGTGTACCCAACAACATGTGTTGAGTGTAGTGATTTCAGGTCGAAAAATCACACTCACCACCATTACTATGAGAGCTAAATGTGACTACCAAATAGTGGTTCCATGTGTCACTCTCATGGTGGGTCAGTCTGGTACACTTGTTCTCTAACAAGTACCTATGTGTTTGGTTTGATATCACTATATCATGACTAATGAGATTCTGTCATCAACCAACACACAATCTAGTCTTTAGTGTTATTGATGTCTATGGTTATTTCCACAATAACAACTGAATAGCGACTAAATAAGAAAGTATACTCTTAACATCCGTATGATCTCATCGTTTAGGTCCTCAACCCAAAAGCATACGTCATTGAGTAAAACAATTCTTTAGACATCTATCATATTACACTATCATCTCAGAAACAGTTAAAACATATAGATCAGAAATTGCCTTTATTATTATTCAAATCATTTACAAAGTATCCCATTACAATCATCACATTACTTGATCTATGGGCATACATACCAACAGAGAGTTGTTAGTAGAGCTAGAAAAGGAGGTCGACGATGGTAGATGGAGTGGCGCGGGTTAGGGACTTCTGGGGAAATGATGGGGAGTGGAGATGGGATAAGGTTAGTGAGGTTTTTGAGGAGGAGGGGATCGAGAGGGTGGTTTCATCTTTAGTGTTCCCCTCCAGGGATCTGGACAATCCAGTGTGGGAGGTCAAGGAGTCAGGTGCTTTCTCTCAGAGGTCAGTGAAGAGGCTTTTTTTGGAGGAGCGGTGGGGGGATCCCCAAGGGTATGCAGCACTGGAGGACGGGTGGCTTTGGTGAGGGGAAAATCACACCAGGGCCAATAAGACAACATGGAAGCTTATGAATAGGGCTATGTTGACATATGACATCATCATACGATGCAAGGTGTCCTTAGCATCTTTGTGTGGCTGTTGTGTCAACCTAGTGCAGGAGACGGAGAATCACCTCTTCTTCTAGAGTGATGGTAGTGCCTTCCTGTGGGGTCAGGCAAGGGTGCTTGTGGGGTTGTATGGATGAGCTTTCAGGGGGCGGGCGACTGGTTGAGGTGGTTCTAGGGCCATGTAGAGGTGAGATCAATTGGGCACTGGCTGGCGGGGGTGATCGCAAATCTTGTTGTGTGGATGTTATGGAAGAGGAGATGTTTGATAAGGCATAAAGGAAGAGAGAGACCCTTGGAGACAGCCTAGAAGGATCTTACTGAAGTGGTAGGAGTGTTGTGTAGGAGGAAAACACTCAAGAGGGTTTAAGGCGCACCCTGGAGGGTTTGGGAGGAATCGGGTGTTGTAGAGAAGTGTAGGTTGAAGTAAGCATGCTTTTTCTGGTGTTGGAGGCCACCTGACATCTAGAATGTGAAGTTGAGCATCACATTTAGTAGGGGAAGAAATGGGGTGGATGGTGGTTGCTAGTGGATGGGGGTTTGCAGAGAAATAGGGAGGGCAGGCTGGTGGTCGAGGTTAGGGCTTGGATAGCAGCGGAGGGGTGGCTGGATGCTGGAGTAAAGGTGGTGGATTTTGTGTTAAAGATGTTGGAGAACAATGACATTAGTACTTTTGAGATCGCGATGGATAGTAGGAGGGTGTGGGGGGGCAGTTTTGGAGGGCGAGAGCATGCCATGGTGGCTGTTAAATGTGGTGAGAATAGTGAGGGATGAGGTGCAAGAGCGGGCGATAAGAGGTGTTGTCATACCGCCTGAGTAACATGGAGGTTAGGGAGTTGGGGGGAGGCATGGAGACAGAGGAAGAGATGGTTTTTGTACATGATTTTTGGAGGTTGCCTATAAAAGTTAGACAATTGATGGTTTTGGACAAAAAGAATACACCGTATTTTATACATAGATGGAGCAAGGCTAGTTTTTGGGTTTTGCTCATTTTTGGTGTGTGGGCCTAGTTGTGTTGGTTGTAGGGTGGTCACCCTCTGGTAGTAGCAAAAGACGTGATGCATTTTTTGCCTTGGTAGTTTTGTTTGCCCACGTTAGAGTGTGGGATGAATGAAGATACTCCTAGTTGATAAAAACAGATTCAAATTTCTTATAAAGAATGGTTGATGTTCTATTAGTAAAGATGAGATGTTTTATGGTAGTTCCCCAATGTATTATGTTCTATACTTGATAGATATAGTGACAAGTGTGTATAACATAAATTCTAAAAGACAAAAACTAGATTACTCAGACCAAATATACATTTAGCATTGTCATCTAGGGTACATAAATGATAAACACATATCTAGACTCCATAAATATGGTTATCTAGACTCTTTTGTTTTTGAATCAATAGAGGCATATGAGTCTTATTTGTTGAGCAAAATGACAAAGTCTCCTTCACTAGAAATAGTGAGAGGGCTAGTGATCTATTAGGACTCATACATACTGATGTGTGTGGCTCTTTTAGAACAACCGCAAGAGGTGGGTATAATACTTCATTACCTTCACTAATGGATTTAGTAGGTACGGTTATGTTTACCTAGTGAAACATAAGTCAGAAACTCTTGACATGTTCAAGGAGTTTATGAACAAAGTACATAACTAACTTGGTAAAAGTATTAAGGCACTTGAGTATGATCGAGATGGAGAATACTTAAGGCCAAGAGTTTAAGAACCTTCTGTGAGCCTATGGTATCGTATCATAGTGGACTCCACCTGGAACACCATAGCATAATGGTGTATTAGAAAGAAGGAATCACACATTGCTAGATATGGTGCGATCAATGATAATTTTTGCTCATATTCTAACTTCCTTCTGGGGTTATGCTCTAGAAACTACATCGATTACACTAAACCTCCTACCATATAAATCGGTTCAAAAGACACCATATGAGATATGGATTGGGAAGCATCCCAAAATATCTTATATGAGGATTTGGGGTTGTGAAGAAAATGTTTCTTGAAAAGCTTGGCCCTAGATATGGTAAATGTAATTTTGTTGGATATCCCAAGGAAACCAAGGCATACTACTTGTATAACCAAACTAACAACATAGTGCTTGTTGCTAGAGATGTTGTATTCCTAGAAAAGGAATTTATTTCCAAAGGAAACTGTGGGAGGAATGTAGAACTTGAAGAGGTTCGAGACCAACAGGAAAACATTGAACCAATATATGTACAATAGGAACAAGGATAATCACAATTCGTTGTAGAATCTCAAATTCCTCAAGTAACACATGAACCTCATAGATCTAGTAGGACACACCTTGATCCTGAAAGATTTGGTTGCCTTGTCACTCAAGAAGGTGGTGAGTTGGTCATAGATGATGAGACAACGACCAATCTAGAATCTACTAAGGGACCATAGTCTAAGAAATGGATTGAGGCCACGAGATCTAAGATGAAATTTATGTATACCAACAAAGTATGGACCTTGATGGATCCAGTTGAAGGGGTAAAACCCATAGGGTGCAATTGGGTCTTGAAGAAGAAGACCAGCATGGTGGTAAATTAAAAACCTATAAGGGTAGGGTTTTAGAAAATTTCAAGGTGTTGACTATGATGAAACCTTTTCTCTAGTTTCCATGGTTAAGTCCATCAGGATCATGCTTGCCATTGCAACTTGTCACGAGTATGAGATTTGGCAAATGGTTGTTAAAACTACATTCCTTAATGGGAATCTTCTCAAGGATGTGTACATGATACATCTTGTGGGTTTTATAAATCCAAAGGATGCAAATAAAGTTTGTAAGCTTTAAAGATCAATCTGTAAGTTGAAGCAAGCATCTCAGAGCTAGAATCTTTGTTTTGATGAGATAGTGGCTTTACTCAAAATGAAGACGAACCTTGTGTGTACAAGAAGGTTAGTGGGAGTGTAGTGACATTCCTCATATTGTATGTAGATGACATACTACTGATGGGGAATGACATCTTTACTTTACAAAAGGTAAAGACATGGGTGGGAAATACTTTTCCTATGAAAGATTTGGGAGAAGAATCCAACATCTTGGGGATCAAGATCTATGGAGATATATAATGAAGGCTTCTTGGACTAAGTCAAAGCGCATACATTGATAAATTGTTGAATTAGTTCAATATGAAGAGATCAAAGAGAAGAAACTTGCCCATGTGTCATTGAGTTACCATCTCTAAAGATGTATGTCCCAGTTCTTGTGAAGAAAGGGAAAGCATGATTTTGATTACATATGCATCAATAATTGGATCAATCATGTGTGAAATATTATGCACCCATCCCGATGTCTCATATTCCTTGAAAATGAAAAGTAGATATTAGTCAGAGCCAGGTGATGGTCATTGGACAACCTTGAAGAACATCCTTAAGTACTTGAGAATAACTAAGGATCAATTCCTCATCTACGGAGGACAGGAAGAGTTGTTGGTAAAGGGTTACACAAATGCAACCTTCCAAACTAATAGAGATGATTAAAGATAACAATCAATATTTGTGTTTTGCCTACACAATATAGTTGTCAGTTGGAAGAGTTCCAAGCAAGAGGTCCAATATATTGCGGTATGGATCAAGAAGTTCATCTCTGAACTTGGGGTTGTTCCAAGCATCCCCGTTGCAATTGAGCTATATTGTGACAAAAATGGAGCCATTACACAAGCTAAGGAACCCAGATCACATCAGTGTTCCAAGCATATACAAAGGTGGTTCCATCTCATACGAGAGATTGTACAGTGAAGAAATGTAAAGCATTTTATAGTACAAACTAAGAACAATATTAATGACCCCTTGATAAAGGTACTTTCGTAGAAGAAGCATGATGGTCATGTTAGATCACTTCGGATAATATTTGTGGGTGATTGGCTCCAAGTGCAAGTGGGAGTCTGTTGGCTTAGATGCCCAGAGAGCCAATCATATAATGATTATAATGGCATAGTTTGTAAATGATTTGATTAATAATAAAGACAAGATCCCAATTTATTCTATTTTATTTAGTTATGAGATTATGATGTAACATAATAAATGCCCATAGAATGATGTTACTCAATGATCTATGTATTCAAGTACGTGACTTGAACAATAAGATCATACATATGTTAAGAGTATATACATTCACATTATGTCCCTAGTTCGATGTTACTATGAGGGATGATAGACAATAGTAACACATAAGACTAGAGTGTGTTTTGATGACAAAATCTCATCATTAATGATATGTGATATCAAACCAAGCACATAGATACATGGTAAAGAATAGTGTATCAGACAGACCCACCATAAGAGTGATACATAAAAACCACAAATTGTAGTCAGAATAATATCTTATAGTGTTGGTGGTGATTGTTGTTCGTAGACCTGAAGTCACTACACTCATCACATTTTGCTCAGTATGCCTTGACGTCATCTAACATAATCTAGAATAAGGGTTTTCATAATGGGGATGATTGAGTGACTGTAAGACATGGGGATTTACTATGAGTGATGTAGATGGGATATTTCACTCCTATAGAAGTAAGATAGCCTACGCCTCTTGATAAGCGAGACTGAGAAATGCATGGTGATTCAGTCCTATTTTAGGGCTTAATCTTTTGTCTTTTTTCTCTTCAATCACATCTATACCTATTAGATTGCATGCCATTCCCCCTAATATGCCTATTCATATAAAATGCACTTATGGACATTATTTGCATGTTTTTCAGGCATTTGAACCACGCTTGATGGAAGAGAGAGAGAAGGGGCGATCCTAGGGTTCCTCTGCACTTGGAGAGGCCCAAAGTGAAGTCTGATGCTCCCTCGACCTACCCCTAGTGGCCAAAGATCAATTGAAGCAAAGAAGTCTAAGAAAAGCCAAAGTTCCAAGTTAAAATGTTCATCCAGGATCCAGCACGACCGTGTTACTACAGAACATTCGTGCTAGGTTACTCAGAAATCAACAGGTTCAACATTCAAGTGAAGCAGAGATCACCACGGCCGTGCAGAGTAGCACGGTCGTGCAATGGGTAGACACCACAGTCGTGCTCCGTAAAATGGCTGTGGCACAACAGAGCAAAACGGTCATGCAGCGGCACCACGACCACCTCCAGCAAGCCCACCACGGCCGTGCGAGACACCACGACCGTGGTACACCAGCTCCACCACGGCCGTGGCCTTTTCAGCCCAAAATTGACCAAAACCCTGTAACTTTGATGGAATAAACCCACGACCGTGCTTCGTCCACCACGACCGTGGCCTACCCTACCCACCACGACCGTACTACTCTCAAAACTCACCTAGTTTTCACTATTTTGCCCATTTTGCCCCTACATGACCTAGTGCTTCCTCCCCACACCTATATATACCTAGGTGGTGGCTGGGGCACGAGTTTGGCTACCTTCTACTCCCATTTTCGCTCCCTTGTCACCTCCACTCCATTCCACTTCACCTCCACCTCAAATCCACTCCATTTCACCATTTCCACCACATAACCCCCCATATCTAAGCCTTCCATCCACATCCCACCACCTTTCTACACCTTGCCATCCAAGAAGAAGGAGGAGGAGGACCCTGCAGCTACTTGAGAGAAGGATTTCAGCCACTACTCCGAGCTCCATGGCTTCTTCTACCTCTTTCTCCTTTCTTTTTGTATTTTCCATTTCTATGAGTAGCTAGGCCCCTGTGGGTGGGCTGTTTGGGGGATATTATGTTACTTTGATACCATGTTGGGGGGAAATGACATGTAAACTTTGTAATTTCATTTGTTAATGATTATATTCTATTTCTATCTCATTCTCCATGGATTGCTTGTTGGTTTGTGTGTGAAATCACCTAGGAATTTAGGCAAATTGCTTATATGTGTGAATTTTGGGATTTGCCCCTAGGTCCAATTCTTGGATCCCTAGGTTGCCTCCCATCTTCCTACATCTTAATCAATCTCCCTAAACCTAAGTGAGAGATATAAGTAGCTAGATTAGATAATTCTAGTGCAATTAGCATGGAGCCTTCTCAAGGCTAGAATGTTGGGGTATTGGGGTCCAAAACCCTAATCTCACCTTCCCATTACTACCCTCGGCCCCTAATTGCCCTAGGAATGCCTAATCTAGAAACCTAGACTTGATTAGACTCTAATTGAATTGAACCTAATCCCTAACCCAATTGAGCCTCGTAAGGGTAGTAGGGGGTGTTAGGGACTAGTTCCCCTATGCACAACCTAGCATATCCATGGCCAGTTAGTAGCTTAGGTTAATTCAGTAGACTCTAACTTGTTGTTTGGTTTGGATAATCTAAATGGAAGCATAATGTTCATATGTCACCCCCAACTTAAGTGATAAGTTCATACCCCTAAACAGCCCACACATCCCTTTATTGCTTAAAACCATAGTTTTGTACTTTCTTAGATTAATTAGCTCTTTCCTTGCTTAGTTAGCTTCTTTCTTTGTTCTTACCTTGTTCATGTTAGTTTAGTTTTTTAATTGCTCTTTTGCTCTTCTTGCTTTCTTTAGTGTAATTTGCCTTTTCATACCTAGCTTAATCCGTTCTTTCCTGTTTAGCCTTAATCTAGTCTAGGGTTAACGTAGATTTTATTCTTGCCTTTAATTCCTCGCTTTCTCATAGTAGTTTAACAATTAAAACAACCTTTAAACCCTTAACCCTAGTCTCTACAGTCAGAACCTAGCTAAACTAACCTAGCTCTAGCGCCCCCTCTTTTCCCTGTGTATCGACCCTTTACTTGCCACCTTCCTAAACTACGACACGACCATGTGCGCTTGTGGGTGTAGTGTTTTAGTAGACGTAGGTAGCTAGTTTAGGTTTATAAATTTCGAAAGAAAAAACCCATCACGTGTGTTCTGACCTCGTGGGGCGCATCTAGTCGGGTCAAATCGGCTAGTGTGTTGCACCTCTAGCAGAATCACACCAAGCTTTCTGGCGCCGTTGTCGGGGATTAGAGGCGCTCGGCCTAGCTAGTTAGTTTTTCTTTGACTTTTACTACTGCCCTCATCATTGCTATTCTTTATTCATTTTTCTTTGTATTCTTTGTGTATATTGGTTTACTAACTTGCTTTCTTTTGTTTGGTTGTTCTTTGTGCATGTGGCAAGCCATTCGGGAGGAAACAAGATGGGAGACCAAAATGCACCTCGCAAGCCGCTTCAAGACTACTTCATGCCTAGAAACTAGAAATCGCCAATTGCTAGCAGGGTTGATCAAATGCTAGGGGAGCAATTCTCTATTCCTCCAGGTCTTCTTGGGCTCCTGCCCATCTTCTACGGCTCAGAGAGTGAGAACCCATACAAGCACTTGGACTCCTTTCTTGAAGTATGCTCCACCTTAAGGACGTCGACGACTAGTGATGATATAATTCGGTTGACCTTGTTCTCTTTCTCCCTCAAAGATAGAGATAAAGACTGGTATGACTCAAGAAAGGACATCATGAGTTGGGAAACAATGAAGAATGCTTTCTTGAGACAATTCTACTCTATAGCAAGGTTGACACAAATGCGGCGTTCCGTGACAAGTTTTAGCCAAATGGGAAATGAGAAGTTTCATGATGCATGGGAGAGATTCAAGAAGCTATTGAGAGAGTGTCCTCACCATGAGATCCCTTTGTGGCAGCTAGTTCAATCATTCTACTCTGGTTTGTCTCTGAAGGACCAAGACACAGTGGACTCTTCTTGTGGAGGAGTTTTCATGGCTAGGCTACCTGAGGAGATATGGCCTTTGTTTGAGCAGTTGGCTGAAGGATCAAGAATTCGAGCTTCTAGCATGATGAATGAAAGGGGGTATGCCTTTGGTGAGACACCTCCTACTCATGATGACTCAAGCCCGCAAGTGATGAAGATTCTTGGTGACATGGTGAACTTCATGAAGAACCAGGTGATAAGTGCTCCCTGCCACCTAGTCAATTCTATTGAGTTCTACGGGGAAGAAAAGAAGACACCTCACTCCTATAGCTACCAGGAACCACAAAGTCCTACATACACCTCAAGGTTTGAGGAAGATGTTCTCTCCAGATTGAAAGTATTTGATGATGTTCAAAGGGATGTTGCAAGGTTAGAAGAGAGAATAGAGCAACTATCTTCTATAATCACTCTCCAAGAGGAAAAATTATCTTCAAGACCCATCGTGAGCCACCATGAAGCAAGTGGACCCATGACCTCTTCACAAGTTTTCTACAGTCCACCCCCCATGCAAGTGCATCCCATTCACTCCTTCCAAGGCTATCCCCATCCATACACTCCTCCACCACCTCCCTCACCTCAAATTTCACAAAATTTCACTTTCCAGCCCCAATTCTCTCCTCCTCCTCCTCAATTATCTTCTCCACCTCAATTTCAACCCCAAGTGCCATCTCCACCTCCTCCACAACCATAATATGCTCCCCCTTCCCTTCATGAGCAAGGTAGTGCTGTGACAGTTCTAAGGAGTGGGAAAACTCTTGAGCAGCCCGCAAGTCAAAAAAAGGTTGATAAAGCCAAGCAAAGGCAGCCAAGTGGTGATACTGTGATTGATATTGCTGAAGATGATGTTGTGATACCGCATGTTGAGTTTGGGATTCCATGTGATCCACCACATATCCCTTTTACAGGTCCTACCATCCCTAGCGTTCCGCCTCATGTTCATGTAAGTGCGGAAAAAACTAGTGATCCTCCATTTGTAGAAGCACTAGATGAGCCACCGGAATTGAAAAGGAGGCAAAAGCACAACGTTGATATTCTTGAGGTGTTTCGCCAAGTAAAGGTGAACATTCCACTATTGGATGCTATCAAGCAAATCCCATCATATGCCAAGTTCCTCAAGAATCTATGCACTGTGAAAAGAAGGTCAGTAGGGAGGATTCCAAAGAAGGTGAGACTGAATGAACATGTGAGCTCCATCATACAACACTCACTTCCCGTGAAGAGAAAAGACCCAGGAGCCCCACTCATACCTAGTTACATAGGGGGACACCGCATAGACAGGTCCTTACTGGATTCGGGATCTAGTGTGAATTTGATGCCATATCATGTCTATGATGAGCTGGGCTTAGGCAAGTTGAAACCGACACATTCCACTCTCCAGTTGGTAGATAGATCCATAAAAGTGCCTAGAGGTAGAGTGGATGATGTCTTGGTGATGATAGACAAGGAAAAACGCATGGTGTTCCCGGCGGATTTCATTATACTTGATATGGAGTTGGAGGATAGGAAGATTCCCATCATCTTGGGGAGGCCATTCTTATCTACAGTTGATGCCGACATTCATGTATGCAGTGGCACCATGACAGTCTCATTCATGGACATGAACATCAACATTAGCGGCTAGTGTGTTGCACCTCTAGCAGAATCACACCACATGGACATGAACAAGCGAGTCAATATGTGATATTGAGTTTACATATATCTCAGAAAGTATGCTCTAGTTCAAGGAACATCAATTGAATGTTGAAGAGGATGACTATTCTATGCCTTGGGTTCAATCTGGATATCAGTGATAAAGGAACTATACATACATTATAACACCAATCACATATTGTAGGTTGAAATAGTTCTCCAACTTTCCACTTACTTGAGTAGAAATGATGTGTGATTAGGAGCCATTCTTTGCTTGTGATGTCATAATTGGTTATGGACAATCACTGCCAATGTAATATGGGACGTACAAGGTCACACACATAGGAAATGATCTAGAAGAGGAGTTTTGATGATGAATGATTATTGGATTGATTACTAAAGTGTTTAAGTATTCAATTTAAGCAACAAATCAACTGACTAGACTCCTGACCGGTCGACTCATGTGATGAAACAATTGGTTGGAATGTTAGGTTGATTGGATATTGCATTGGCAGAGTTCTGCATCAACTGAAGCACTAAGTGATTGGTTCACTTAGTGATATGATCGAATTGCTTTGTGAGATGCCCGATTATGGTGTAATTTGATATCATCAAGGACTAGTGTTGACGTCATGTCATGCATTAATTGGATTAGAATTGCTAATTCTATTCGATTGAGAAACATGTGAAATGACTGGTTCGCTAAACGAACGGATCGAATGACATACCAACCAATCAGTTCACCTAGCGAACCAACTGTTTCATTGTTTTCATGTTGTGAATTTTCAAGATTTTGGTGTATTCCACTCCCACATAGACTGGGAACCCTGACCCTATCCCATACTTTAAATAGAGGGGTATTCAGGGCTTCTTAGACACATCAATTGCATCTATCAATTGTTTGTGTTCTCCAGTTGTGGTAACCGAGAGAACCTGAGAAAGTCCTACCCGATAAAGGGAGGGATATCAAGGGAGACAATTGTAGAAGAGCAAGTTGGTGACTAGTACACCAATGGGAGGGAAAACTCCTTCTTATCCATTGTAGTAGGATAAAAGGAGTTCTAGGTGGTCTGTGTGGACTTCCATAGAGGTGTGGAGGTTGTTTCCTTCCGCTAGGAGGACAACATCAACATGTTGTATGTGGCAAAGAGCACGAGCTGTAGAAGACGTCGTCCTAGTGCAACTGGAAGACATTTGCATGACTACAACAATGAGGAGGTGTTGTTGGACTTGCTCCAGGACCATTTATATCCTCAAAACCATCCTTTCCATTATATATCTATTGATGTGATTCGTTGGTTTAATGGGGAATATATCAGATTTTTTTTTGTTTCTACTGTCTATTCTGATGCCATATTTTCCTACAGGTCGTGCCACCTGGCATGACCATTTTGACTACCATAGCCATGGTGCCTTGGCTCCAATATATTTCATTATAGATACGAGAAACATATTTCTCCTCATGTGAACAAGATTTCTAGTGTCACCATCAATGCTACACAATCATTCTACTTACTACGACCATTCTATGGAAGTAACCAACTCTAAGTTCACTATACCTTTTCTTACCTCACCCATTCCATTCCAGCATGGTCGTTTTGCTATCCTGCATCATGACTGTGTTTCCCATCATGACCATAGTGAGAAAAATCCTAATTCTAGCATACTAGGGTTTATACCTTTCAAACCCAAATTATTAAATAAGATAGCACTCATGTAGTTCTCACTAGGTTTAACACCTCACAATCGAGCTATCATTCTTAATCTGATTTAAATAATGATCAATCTAATTAAGCATGCAATCATCTAGGTAAACCCTAGTTTACCAATTAAGGTCAAACACAACATAACATAAATCCTAAAATAGGACTGAAAAAGGATTAACTTTTATTAGTAAATAATAGAGCATTGGGTCTCCTATATATATAGGATCCATAGAATACATTTGCTAATAAGGAAACAAAATTACAATGGGCCTCAACCCAACTAACATGTCCTATAAAGATGAAGAGTAAACATTGTAAAGTCCTAGCTTGACACTGATATACTTGAATAAGGCAGCGTAAGCGATTTGGTGAGAATATCTACAACTTGATCTTCTGTTCGTATATGAGGAGCAATAATCTTCTTAGCTTTAACTAGGTCCCACACAAAGTGAGAGTCTACGTTAATATGGTTTTTGTGTTCACGAAAGATCGTATTATTAGTTGTGCATAACCACATTGTTGCCACAATATAAAGTAGTTAGAGTCAGAAAAGAGATCATGAACTCAATTAAGATGGATCTGACCCCCTATAAGCCATAAAATATGTGGTCAATAGCCTAACATTCAGCCTCGATGTTGTAGTAAGCCACAAAAACTTATTTTTTACTCCTCTAGATAATTGGGTGATTTCCTATCTTGATGCAAAAACCTATGGATTGGCGGTCATGAGAATTACATGCCCATTGTACATCAGCCTACCCAAAACTATAGATTGTATTGGTTCTAGGATGTTTGTTGAACAATACTCTCCATGGAGAACTTGATGATATATAAGGATTCATTGAACGTTGCACTAGTGAGCCTGGAGAGATCCACTTATATGTTGACTAACTATCCCAACATCATAGAAAATATCAGGTCATGTTATTGTGAAGTAGATTAATTTCCCAACGAGATGATGATACTTTTATAGATCATCAAAGAATTCACCCTTATGTGGGAGCTTGGTGTGATAGTCCATTATAGTGGAGACATGTTTGACTTCTATCATTTTGACCTCCTGAAGTAAGTCCAAGACATAGTGTGTCTGATACAAGAAGATCCATGAAGTTGAGCTAAGGACTTCTATTTCGAGAACGTATCACTGAGTTCCCACATCCTTTATCTGGAAATGTACTTGTACATACTATTTTAGTTGAGAAATGCCCACTTCATTATTACGAATGATCACTATATCATCAATGAAAATAGCAATAAGAATGTTCCTTTTATGATTTTGAAACAGAATAATTGGTAGCCAGTCACTAGAAGACAAGTCTCTCAAGAATGGTGCTTAATTTATTGAATAAGTACCATAGAGATTGCTTAAGACCATATGGTGATTGTTGAACGTGACATGCTTTGTGAGTATATTCACCCTCAGCAACAAAATCAGGGGGTTGTTTCATGTAGAATTCTTTTGAGAAATCACCATGGAGAAATGCATTCATTATAACAAACTGAAAAAATGGCCAATGAAAATGAACCTCCAAGAAGATCACAATGCAAATAGAGGTGATCCTTGTTACTAGAGAAAATGTCCCACAACTATCCACACCAAAGGACTGGGTGAATAATTTGGCAACTAGTCTTGCCTTGAGTCTCTCAATAGAACCGTTAGAGTGGTGTTTGATAGAGAACACCCATCCACAACCAAAAATGTTCTTTCCTAGTGGGGGTGTGACTAGGTCTCATGTTTGATTGGCACGTAGAGTCTTAATATCCCCCATCATGGCTGATTTTGAACTAGATTTCATAGGGCATTGTCTTGACTTTTGGGAATTTATGGTGTTTCAACAACTGTTTCAAAAGTTAAGACAATAGAAGAGAAATGGGCTAGAAAAGTAGCCAACATATATTAGAAATATGATGCTTGATAGTGCAAGTGTAAGAACCTCACTTTTCAATATCCCACAATTCAGAAAAGACCTTATTGTCAAGATTTTTTACCTAAATTCCCAAGATCTAGAGTTAGCAAATAATAAATAGTAGCAAATAATTTCCATTATTTCACAAATATTGTTTGCAAATGTATAATGATGCTCCTCTAAGGAGTTACATAAACTTTCAACAAGAGAACTATTACATATGAGAAGAAGCATCTAACTAATCATCCTTAGCTTTAATATCTTTAATTGATTTTATCTAATTTACCATGTCCTCGTATCTTCATGTATGCCAGTTGCCCAAAAGAAAAACAATCAAAACATGGTAAGTATATCTCTATACTTAGTATGTGGTGCAAGCAAAATATATTCATGTAGGTGTACAACATAAATAACCATATCAACAATTAATAAATAATTGAACATGCATTTTCTATTATAACTTCCCAAACCATAATTTCCCAGTCTATATGGTATACCTTTCTTGGGATCTTGTCCTTTCAGTGGATACACATAACATTTTCTTTTAGGCTTGGTATTCTATTGGACTTCCCATCCGGGATTGACCTCTTGATGACCTTCCCTTTTGGGCTTGGTATTCTATTATCCTTCCTGTCTAGGCTAGACCTCGTGGTGGACTTCCCTTCTAGGCTTGGACATTAGTCATTTCCATAATGACTTTCTTTCTCTTTCCATACATTCAACCTTTTACAAATATCATCTTGGGTTCAAGCAAGTTATGTTCATATAAGGTGATACACATAGGGCCGTATAGTTTGTAGGAAGTAAATTAACAAATAAGTAGGTTAATGGCAATACATCCGTGACACTATAGAAAACAATAGAGTTTGATAGGAGTGGTTATCTAAAAGTAATCATTTACCTCGTTTGCATGCAATATCCATGCAACATGTACATCAAGCATATATATGAACATCAAAGAATCAACATAATCAACCAATATTATCTACATGTATGCATATCCTAATGTGTCACGAATCATATTCAAAACATACTAATCTAGCATATATCCTAAGTTAGGGTTTAAAGTTTTCTCGAGTTGGATAAGGAATAAGGGTATCCAACCCTAATTCCATTGCACCATAACTCATTAAGTTTATAAACCCTAATTATCATATCTATCATGTTATTGTATTATGAACACCTAGATTTGATTGTGCACATTAATAACATAGTTTTTGGATCAAAGGGGCTCTAGAGGGGTGAATGGAGATAAAAAAACACATAAACAAGATTTGTTAGACCTTCAAGTCAATTTAAGAGAACTGATGGCAAATATGGAATTTGATGTGCAACTAAGCATACGTAGAAAGGATGAGAGAGATTCTATGAGATCAAGAACAATCTATGTAGAGTGGTTGCACATTCCAAACTAGGAGTATGTCAGTCCACTACCTATAGAGTTCAAGCCCTAGGATTTTGCAACCATTTCATACTTATAGTCCATCATAAGACATACAATAAGACCTTCCTTTTTTAGGGAAAGGATACCGAGCCTTCCTTTTTAAGGACAAGATGAAGCCAATAAACCTTACAAGGTCTTACCTATCCTTCAAGAAAGATTCTTAAACCTCTACAAGGGATTACCCACTTTTGTAAGGATCTAGACACATTCACCAAGGATCACCCCTTCTTGCAACAAGTCTTCTGCCTTGAAGGAATTATCTACTCTTCTCAAGGATCTTCAGGTTACACCTTCTGCTTCAACTTGGAGAAGCTTTCACCAACTTTGCTTGAAGAAAGGGGTTCAGGAAAGAGAGGATTGAGGGCTTCACAAGGATTACAATGAAGTAGCTCTCTCAAAAATACCTATCTCACTCATATGGATATTTTAATTAGTAAGCAAGAGAGAGAAAGGGGCTCTATGTGGACAAAATCACTCAACTATAGGTAGGAGCATGAGTAGCATTAAAGAGCAAACCTGGAATGAAGCCCAAGGGTCCTATTTATAATTGGGTTTGTCCAATAGCCACTAGAAGCACTTGGGAACGAATTCAAGTCATTCGGGTCTTGCAACAGATCTATTTTTGATGTTTGCAACACTCCTACGGCTAGAAACACTTTTTCTGCACATTCCATACAGTGTAGTCAGTCGAGTTTCCATAAAGGGAACTTCGCTGACAGTACTATGTGACAAGCTAATTTTGAGTTGTCAGTCAAGTTTATCTTGGATGAAACTCAACTGATGGCTTAAAATTAGTTTGTCTATGCAGAGGGTTGGTCGAGTTTATCCTAAGGTAAACTTAGCTAAACCTAGATATTTCGAAGACCCAACCTAGGTGTTGCTTGAGTTTCTGAGAGGGAAACTTGACCGATCAAACAACCTATGATGCATTTTGGATAATGTCATTGAAGTCCTTAAATGTTCAAATGAAGTTCTCTTGATTTTTTCTCATCTTAATTATAGGTCATAACATCAATAGAAATGATTACACAAATTGTCCTAAGTCATTTCAGGCATATTCCACAAAAGTGCATTTGCGTTGACTTTGGCTTATACTGGATCAAGTTGGAACTTGATTGAATTGATCCTTTTCTTGTACCTTATACATGAAATCAATCTCAAACATACATATTAGATACATATGAATGGAATGGTTAAGTCATCATCAAATATGCACATTGTATAGTTGTTAAGTCAACATTCTCCCTCTTATTGACGATGACAAACCATTCATCAACATATTTAAAAGGACTTGGACATTCAATCTTTTACCTTGTGAATTGAAAGGGGATACATGAATGGAAAATTTCAATTTCTCCCCCTCAATTTATGTTTACCTTTTCCGATAAGGTTAGTTTCTCTAAAACGCAACCATAGCACATATGCACTATTGATTCCTCTTACAAGTCATATGATATTTTATAGAAAAGACTAGAAAAGGATCACAATACAATATGATTGAGGTCACTTCTCCCCCTTTGTCATATCAAAAAGGTAAGGGAGGTAGAAGAGCTAAGAAACACAGATCTTACCCTTCGCACAAACTTCTCAAGCAACCACCATAAGTACCAAATAGAAGCAAAAAGAGAGAACAAACGTTCTAGAGTCATAATTAAAATATGTAAACACATACCAAGAACTCATAGGATATATCCAAGCATGGATTTAAGGTGCATAAGACCACATTACAACAATTGACATGTCCTTTCTAGATGAAAACTACAAAACAGAGAAAAACAACAAGAGAGAGAAATAATACGCCTCAGATACAGTGCCCAAATGTTCAATACATAAAAGTACACAAAAAGATAGAAATATGATCACCCATAGACTAAGTTTTAAACATATAGGGTATCTAAGTCAAGGTCCTCATCTTCACCATCTGACTTGAAGTTTTCATCTCCATTGAAGGTGCATCTGGGGCAGTAGGTGTAGAATCACCATCATCCCCATCATCATCTGAGACACCATCACCATCATCACCTATATACTCATCATCATCATCATCACCAACATCATCCTCATCATACTCTTCAATCGTATCAGTGTCCTCATTAAGAATGAAGGAGCGAAGACCAGACCATCTACAATTTTGTTCTACCCATGAGATGCCCACACTCAAGTAGAGCCTTTTCTTGTTCATAATTAGGTAAAGAAACCCAATCATAGCTAGCAAGGAAGATCGAAATAGGGACAACATGAAGATAAAGAGGTTGATAGGTAGCAAGAGCAGGTTCACCATCAGAGGTAGGTGGTACTACGGAAGAAGTAGGTGGAGGGGATGGGTATAACTGACTGTATGCATAGGAAGCATAATTAACACTAGGGTAGGGCTGGTCGGTGGGGTAGGTATGGGTGTGTGATAAGTTCATGTTTGACATGATTTAAACTAGATCATGATGAAGGTTCTCCTAAATAGAGCTTATAATCTTGTTGGTGTATCATGTAGCCCATAAGGGTTTCATTAAACACTGAGAACAAGCATTGTCAGTTATACAAGGAGGTGGAGGAGCCTAGTTGGAGGAGGAAGCACCAGGTGTGGTAGAGGAGATAGGGTGAAAGTACTTCTTGACAGGGGTTTCTCTAATGTAAACATGTTTCCTGCTTCTTTGTAACCAATTTGATGGTAAAAGGATTTCTCTATATGGTGAGAAAAAAAACCACAGATCAATTTGGGATAGAATAGGTGGGTTCCACTAGTGTTCTTCCCAGAGTCAAAATAGGTCATGCAGTGAAGAATGTAACCAGTTCACTTGACTTTGACATCATTCATGAGATAGTACATTAAAACAATAGTTTTCTCTACAATATTCATTTGATTTTTCTTTTGGTGGAAATCACAGTTGACTACTAGTGCAATGAGGTGAGTCTTAATGTCAAGGGAAGAATAAGGAAGGATGGATTTGTTCCTATAGAGAAGATTAGATTTCTTTAGGAATTTGTGGATATCGGGTAGGGTAAGCTCGGTTTAAAACTTTTGTACAACTTCTCAGGGTCAAGTAGGTCCATATACCAGTGTTAAGAGGTCAATCATGTATATGGAATGTTGGTACCATTGAAGTAAGAATTCAAGGAATACTCATAATGGTAATCTTGGTACCCCCAATCATGGAGGTCAGGATCACTTGTTGGTTAGGGGTGGCACAAGGGTAGTGTAGTTCCACACGAGATTAGCATATAATTCATGGACACATTTTGTGATAGAAAGAGATTTAGTATACCACAATCGCTCTACACAAAGAGCATTAAGGTGTTTCGCTTTGAGCACAACAAAAACCTCTTTTATCAAACCACTATGTGATTCAAGCAATGCACGAAAGGGAAAAGGATTTCTAGGGAGAAACTCCTTATACCTTCTGACTACTTGAGAGGAGATGAATGAGGTTCCATCAAAGGAAATGTGCCTTAGAGTAGTGGAGGATGAAGGTAGTCGATCTGGTCCAGTTTATTTTCATCGAATGGATGCCATGGAGAGAAAAGGATAGGAAATGGAGCCAAATCTAGGAATATGGCATGTGTTTCAGGCTATCTAAACAACTAAGTTGATGTTGGGAGAGGCTAGGATAGGTGATCTGGGACTAGACAGGGTAAGGGAGAGGTTTGGGTAGCCCTAGGGTTTAAGGAGGGACAAGAAGGAGTAGTTGTTGGTCAACTTTGCTTGAGTTGAGAGGGAGAAAAGTCGACATACTATCTATATATTTTCCACCCAAAAATGTTGTCGGTCGAGTTTGTAGTTTGGTAAACTCAGTCGACATTGTGGTTTGGTTCAGTCATTGATCTGTTGTAGGTCCAGTTTCTCCTAGATCAAACTTAGCAGGCAGATCAACTTATCTAAAAGATAAGAAATTTAATTCTAAGACACTAGAATGGTATATAAATTTATTGTTCTAGGCTATCATGTATTTTGAACATATTGAGGAACATACCAGTCATCATTGGCTACTATTATGCAGTAAAACATGTGTTTGCAAAAAATAGCCAAAAAAAAGAAAATACAAGGCATAAAAACAAGGCAAATATAGCACTATCAAGTAAGAGATGATCAAATTATGAGCAAGAACATATAGGTAAGAGAGAATATAGATAGAAGGCTTACCAATATCATTAAGATAAGTAATAAGCAATTTGATCTAATAACAGTAAATTGCTCTCTAGATAGAGGTTTTGTGAAAATGTCCACAAGTTGATTTTTTTGTGTCCATGTGTGATATAGATATCCTTTTTGTCAATGTGGTCACAAAGGAAGTTATGGGGGAATTCTATATGGTTGGCTCTACTATGCAATATAGGATTGTAAGAAAGATTGATTGCACTAGTATTGTCATAGAAGATAGGAGAATCCTAATAATGAACATTAAAGTCTTGGAGCATTTGCTTCATACATAGGACTTGGGAAGAACAACCCCTAGCTACAATGTATTCGACCTCGGTAGTTGAGAGATCCACAATGCCTTATTTCTTTGAAAACAAGAAACTAAGCATGGTCCTAGGCCATGTGTACTTTCTATCAATTAAGCAACATGCATAATCTGCTTCACTACAAGCAGTAAGAGTAAAGTCCCTTGATTTGGGATACCATAGACCAAAATTTTGGCTTTTATCTAGGAACCACAAAATCCTCTTAACCTCTATAAGATGGAATTTTCTAGGGCATGGTTGAAATATAGCACGCAAGCCAACAGTAAACATAATATTAGGTCTAGAGGCAGTTAAATATAACAAGATACCAATCATACCTCTATAGAGCTTCTCATATACCTTCTCACCATCCTGATCTCTATCAAGTTTTGTGGTTTTTGACATGGGGGTTTCCATCATCTTGGTGTTCTCCATCTCAATGTGCTTCAAGAGTTCACTTGTGTACTTGCCTTGGTTGATGAAGTTTCCTTCCTTCATTTGTTTATCACTTGTGTACTTATCTTGGTTGATGAAGTTTCCTTGCTTTGTTTGTTTGATTTGAAATCTAAGAAAGAAACTAAGCTCCCCCATCATGATCGTCTCAAACTCACTCTGCATATGAGAACTAAACTCTTGCAATGTTCAAGATAAGTTCTGCCAAATATTATATCATCAACATATATTTGAATGATCAAAAAGTTGCTAGAAGTTTGTTTAAGAAATAGAGTAGAATCCACTTTACCCATTACATAGCCATTGTCCAGCAAAAAGTTATTTAATTTCTCATACCAAGCTCTAGGGGCTTGTTTGTGGCCATAGGGAGATTTTTGCAACAAAAAAACACAATTAGGAAGCTTGTCATGTTCAAAGCTGGGAGGAAAATAACATTCTAAAGCAAGAAATTCCTCCTATATTATACTATTTAGAAATGCACTTTTCACATCCATTTCATAAAGCAAGAAATTCTTATATCCAACCAAGGAAAGTAACATTCTAATAAATTCAAGCCTAGCATCAGGAGCACATGTTTCATGAAAATCAATACCTTCTTATTGATTGTAGCCTTGAGAAACTAACATTGCTTTGTTCCATACCACTTTGTCTCTTTCATTTATCTTGTTTTGGTAGACCCACTTGGTGCCGATGATCTTCCTATCATTTGGTCTTGGCACTAAGTTCCACACTTTATTCTTGTCAAACTACTCTAATTATTCATACATATCTAGGATCCATTCATCATTCTTGATAGCTTCTGTGACATCCTTTTTCTCAAGTTGAGAGATGAAGGCACTTTCAACTTGTTCTTTATTGAATGCAGCCCGCGTATTAACCCTTTCAACAGGATTTCCTATTATGAACTCTTTAGGATGATCTTTAGCAAAATGGGGAGTTGGATCCTTCTTCTCTTCTTCTTTCTCTTTTTCTTTCACTACCACCTCTTTTCCTTTGTCAATGATGTTGAGATCTTTCAATCTAGGAATAACCTCATCTACAATATGATCATTTGAAATATTCTTAGAAATATAGGGGTTGGTTTCAAAAAATTTAACATTGATGGATTCTTCTACTTTGGATAATTCAATGTTAACACTCTTCAAGCTTTTCTAGTAGTGATAGAGATAAGAAAGAATGCCTTGTAAGATTTTGAATGAAACTTGTCGAGAGAATCCTTGGTGTTTAAAACAAAGAAAGGACAACTAATAACATGAAAGAAATCAATAGAGGGATTTCTAACATGTTATAACTGATAGGGGTTTTTATTTTAATATGGATGAATGAAAATCCAATTTTGCACAAAATGTGAGGTGCTTACATCTTCAACCCAAAACTTCTTTGGAGTATCATACTCTAGAAGTATAGTCCTATACATTTCCTTTAGTGGTCTATTCTTTGTCTCTACAACCCCATTTTGTTGAAGTGTAAGAGAAGAAGAAAAGTTGTGTGAATAACCAAATTTCTCACAAAAGCTTTCAAAAAATTTATTTTCAAATTCTCCCCCATGGTCACTACAAATAGAGACAATTCAACAAGAAGCTTCATTTTCAACTCAGTTGCAAAAAGTAGAGAAAACATTGAGAGTATCACTTTTTGAAACTAAGAAGAAGGTCCACGTATAGTGAGAGAAGTCATCGACAATCACGAGGCAATACTCACTACCATGGAGTGATTGAGTTCTCATATGCCCAAATAGATAAATAGGAAGAAGTTTAAGAGCTCTCTTGGTACTAAAGACTCCTTTTGTTTTAGAAGAGGACTCAGTTTGCTTTCCTTGTATACAAGGTCGGCATTCGTCATCCTTCTCAAAGTGCAATTTAGGAAGTCCTTTGACCAATTCCTTTTTGCTCAACTTCTTTAATTGATGCATATAAACATCACCAAGCCTTTTGGTGCCACAAATACATATACTCTTATCAACAACAAGGCATCTACAAAGAATAGGATTAAGAAAATCAAGAACAATAACATAAAGGTTTCCATTTATAGTTCCCTTATATATAACACTAGGAGAGGGAACCTAGAAGCAAACATTCAAGTGACGTAAATAAAATAAGATAACCATTATCACAAAGTTGGCTAACACTATAAACAATCCATTTTCCTTTCATCTACAAGAAATGAAGATGTTGGTTCCCAACTCAAACCTTGGTATCTAGAGTTAGCTTGGCGACCCATTTCATCTTCGGGTTGGTCCCCTTCTTCTTATAAGGACAATAAGTACAGTAATGGTCATCACTTTTTAAATGTGCACAAATCATACAGTTTCATAGATCCACATGACTCTCTATGGTATGTAAGAGGTCCCTTGATCTTTTTCTTACCCTTTCCCTTGATCTTGGGAGTTCCATCATATCCCAAACCACTAGTACCAATTTAATTGGTAGAGTGATCAAGAACTTCATTGAGGGGATTTTTCCCTTTGAGGAGTTTTTGCAAGGAGGCTCTAAGCTTGTGATTATCATCACTAATAGTAATGACGGTAGAAGAAAGACTAGATCAATTATCTTGAGCATGAAGTGGGTCATCCTCTAAACAGAGGGCTTTAGTGTGATAAGAATTTCTCTCAAGAGTAATGCTAGCTACCTCATTACTAGGCAATAAGGTCTAGAAGAAAGATCATTTACTTGAATAAGCAATCTAGCATTTTTAGTTCTAAGCATGATAATATCATCAAGAAAGATCTTATTTTCATCTTTAATAGCATCACAAGCATGTCTAAGATCATTAACTTGGTAACAAGTCTGCCATGTTTAGTTTTAATTAAGACAGGCTCATCAAGGCAAGTATGGTTTTAATCTCTAAGACTATTTTTGTTCTTAAGATAATACCATTCTCTACTTCAAATACATTGGATTGGATCTCAATATAAATAAACTAGCCTTGCAAAAAATCTATACTATCAAGATGCACTTTCTCATTTTTCTCAAGGCACACAAATCATCAGTGATCTTCCCTAACCTCTTCTTCTTAGATTTGCATTTACAATAAGAAGCGCGGGAAGTACTAATCATATAAATGATGTAATCTTTAGATATTTCATTTATAATTACCTCACTTACCTCACATATGTCATTACTAGTTGAGGACATGAGAGGAAGGTGGTATTCTCCCTCATTTGAGTTGGAATCACGAGAAGAAGACTCTCCCCATGTGACATAGGTTGCATCTTTGCTTCTTCTTTCCTTCTTTTCCTTCGTCTTGTACTTTCCATCCTTCTTATAGTCCTTATTCTTAGAGCTTCTATTATGGTAGGAATTCTTTGCCTTTGGGCAATCATTCTTGTAGTGTCCTTTTTGGCCACATTCATAGCACCTTAGAGTATAGGAGTATGGCTTTCCTTGAAGTGCTTCCCCTTGGAATACTTATCTTCATGGTCACTAGGGACATCTTCACTTGAGGAAGGAGGGGTACATTGGAAAGCAAGTTGTTGTTAGATAATAATGGCCTCCACTTGAGCTTTGAATGCATTTTCCTTGATCTTCTTTGACTTCTTCTCTTCTTTCATCTCATCTTCCTCTTCCTTGTCAGGTCTAGGCTCATAGGCTTGAAGATTCCCAATAATATATTTGATATCAATGTCTCCAAGGCTTCTTATTTCTTCAATAGAAGTCATCTTGTATTCCCACCTTTTGGGAAGAGACCTAAGGATCTTGGAGTTTATGGTGCCTTGATTTATAGGATGGCCCAAAGAACCAAGTCTATTGATGATGGTGTTGAGAGTGCATCTCAGCCACTCTCTCCTTCTTGCCCATCTTGCTGTTCTCAAGGAGACCTTTGAGCATGTAAATTTTAGACTCCTTGACTTGCTTGGCCCCTTCATAGGCGATGCCAAGCTTGTTTCATATCTCATGGGATGTATCCCAAGAAGAGATTTGGTTTAACTTGGAAGGAGTGAGGGCTTCATAAATGATGCTTATGGCCTTTTCATTCACATGTGCCTTCTTCAATGAGTCTTCATACCAAGTGGCAACATCTCCGGACGGTTCCTTGTATGGAAGGATGACTACTTTCTGCACGTCGTAGCTCATTCCTTGCAAGTAGAACTACATCCTCCTCTTCAATACAGGAATTTGGTGTCGTTGAGATTTGAGGTCTCATGGACAATTCTCCCTCCAAGTTGAAAATATAGAAGGTTTTCCCCCATCTTCGTGTCTTGTGGGAGATCTTGTCAGATAAGACTGTGTCTCTAATACCACTTGTTGGATTGAAGGGGCTCTATAGGGAGTGAATAGATATAAAAACACTTAAACAAGATTCGTTAGACCTTCAAGTTACTTTAAGAGAAGTCTATTTCAAATATGGAATTTGATGTGCAACTAAGCATACATAGCAAGGGTGAGAGATATTGAATGAGATCAAGAACAAGATATGTAGAGTGGTTCTATATTCCAAACTAGGAGTAAGTCAGTCCACTACCTAGAGAGGTCAATCCCTAGAATTTAGTAACCATTGCACACTTATATTCCATTGTAAGACATACAATAAGATCTTCCTTTTTTTAGGGATACCTATCCTTCCTTTTTAAGGATAAAAATGATAAGGTCTTATCTATCTTTTGAGTAAGAGTCTTCATCCTCTACAAGGTCTTACCCATTTTTGGAAGGAGTTGGACACCTTAACAAAGGAGTTCACCTTTTTGCTTTTTGCAACAAGTCTTCCACCTTGAACGAATTACCTACTATTCTCAATCATCTTCATCCTTCATCTTCCCCTTCAACTTGGAAAAGATTTCACAAACTTTGCTTGAAGAAGGGGGTTGGGAAAGAAATGATTGAGAGATTCAAAAATATTACAATGAAGTATCTCTCTCAAAAATTCCTATCTCACTTATATGGACGTTTTGATTAGTAAGAAAGAGAGAGGAAGGGGGCCCATGTGGAATTCAACTATAGCTAGGAGTATGAGTAGCATTAAGGAGCAAACTTGGAAAGAAGTCCAAGGGTCCCTATTTATATTTGGGTTTGTCGACTAGCCACTAGAAGTACTTGGGAACATTTTCAATAATTTGGGGTGTTACAATAGATATATATTTATGTTTATAATACTCCAACGGCTAGAAACACTTTTTTTGCACATTCCATACAGTGAATTTGGTTGAGTTTCCATAAAGGTAACTCGACTCATAGTACTATATGACAAGCTAATTTTGAGTTTTCGGTTGAGTTTCCTAGATGAAACTTGACTGATGGCTTAAAATCAGTTTGTGTGTGCAGAGAGTCAACTGAGTTTATGTTGGGATATACTCGGCTGAACCTGGACATTTCCAAGACCCATCCTAGGCATTAGTCGAGTTTACAAGAGGGAAACTCGGCTGATCAAACAACCTATGATGCATTTTGAAAATTTTCATTGAAGTTAATAAATGTTCGAATTAAGTGCCTTGTTTTTTTTTCTCATTTTAATTACAAGTCATAACATCAATAGAAAATGATTAAAAAAATTGTCCTAAGTCATTTTGGGGCATATTCCACAAATGTGCATTTGCATTGACTTTAGATTGTAATGGATCAAGTGGGAACTTGATTGATTTGATCCTTTTCTTGTACCTAAGACCTAAAATCAATCTAAGTCATTTTGGGGCATATTCCACAAATGTGCATTTGCATTGACTTTGGCTTGTAACAGATCAAGCGGGAACTTGATTGAGTTGATCCTTTTCTTGTACCTAATACGTAAAATCAATATCAAATAGACATTATATATATATATATATGAATGGAATGGTTAAGTCATTATCAAAATATGGACAACCTATAATTGTTAGGTCAACAATAGCAAGTTATGATCTATGGTTACCAAAACCCTAATCCATCATATATATGACTATTCACTTTAGAAACTGTAGTTATAAATCATCATTAGCATTATCATCTTTGATTTTTATTATATTAAGCAATATCAGGTTATATCTAAAAATTAACATATTTATTGATCTAAGAATCATGTTCATCAATTCTAGGATTTGTATGCATCAATTAACTTATAACCTAGCATAGATATACTTTTGGAATTATGATCAGATTTGGGCCTCAAATTCATTTTATTCATACTCCTTACATTTTTCAATTAAAATGACCTAAAATATAAATATATCTTGAACAACTTATATATTTCTCTATCATTTACAAAATAACAAATCATTGATCAATATTTGATTGCCATGTTGTCAACCGTACCTATTATGATTTGTGCTAGTATTCAGATAATAAACCACATGCCCCTATAGTGTTTGTTCCATTGTCTTCCTCATTGGGAGGAAGGAACCCACCATGGATGGTGACGTGTATTTTACTACGCGCTAAAAACGCAAGTGTACGCGTCGAGTAATATAGGCCTTGTGAGGCCCGAGTCGAACTCAGGGATACGTGAATTATTGGAGACTTCTACTAACTAATCGCAATCAGCTAGACCGATTAACAAAGTAGGGTTTTGTTGTTCAAATTAAAAGAAAATAAAAATCAAACAAAGAAAACAATCGATTAAAGGTTAATTTAATCAATTAAAAGGGATATCTTTAGGATGGCGGTTTCACCGCGGGTCAACATTGTATTAGATTTCATATAATTCCTCACACTTCTCTCTCTATCCGGGTAGTGGCCTGAAATGAGAATTACCCACTGTCGTGGTGTAATCCACTACTTAGATTTAGGTTGATTCCATCGTCATAGTAATCATTCCCCTAAACTAAGCGCATTAAGATCGGTCCCTCAGTTCCCACCATTAATTTTACAACTCCTTTGTCAAGGGTTTTATTAATTAATGTAGAATTCGTCTCTTTTCAACCGTTAATCCTTCTGTCAAAGTGATTAAGGGTGTTAAATTATTATTATGGTGATCAAGCATAACAATAGCAATAGAGAAAACGAATTTATACCATGGATATGAGAGAAAAAATATGAATTATCAATATAAAATCATCATACAATGTATCCCCGGGCTACTCCCGGTCCTAAAGATTGAGGGTTTTAGCCTCTCATGTTCATCTCACACGAGTACATGGTAGAAATTGGGGAATTCATAAGAAAACGTGAAATAAATGGGAAAACCCCTGAACGGAGAAGAACCGGTGGATCCTTGGCGTAGAACACAAGCTTTCCCCGCCCGTCGGTGGTGGAAATTGTCTTCGGTAGCGTCCGAATCACCCGGGATGAGCTTCTCGGCCTCCGTTCTCCTTTCTCTCCTCCTCGGCACTCGTGCAAAACCAAAAAACGAGATCATCCCCTCGTCTGGGCGGCCGTCATTAGGTATAAGTCCCTAATTAGGTCGTCAAATAATGACAGCCGTCCGATTGATATCAAAACAGATCCAACGCATATCTGCCGGCGTCGATACCATCGACGCGGGTCGATGGTATCGACCCAGCGGATTAGCGGCAGCTTTCCTTTCTTTTATTCTGAGCGCCTGTGGTGATCTCGATACCATCGACTTGGGTGTCGATGGTATCGACACCTTTAGCATCGGTTGTTGTCGTTTAGCGACACTGTAGCTCTCCTAGTGTCGATGGTATCGACTTGCGTCGATGGTATCGACTTCATCCTCGCCAGCAGCCTGGAGACATCTCGATGCCATCGATATGGGTGTTGATGGTATCGACTCTGTATTGCTCTTCTCGGCTGACAACCTGTGGCTTGGTCGATGGTATCGACATCCGTCGATGGTATCGACTGATGCAAATACTTGTTCTTCCTGAAATTTCACAACAGGCCCAAGTAAATCCACACAATTTATAATAAGATGATAAATAATGCTCAAAATAGTAAAACAAAGGGGATTTGATATAAAATGATGGCGAAGACCAAATAAAGTGAATTATGCAATAATATCCATGAAAATGAGTAATTAAGACACAAAACACATATGAAATAGGTCTCTAAATGCGACTCAAAATCATCGCATCAAACTCCCCTAAGCTTAAACATTGCTCGCCCTCGAGCAACTAATCCTTAGAATAGAATTGCAGATGTCAACTAACAATCAACACATCACCCCACATCCCACATGACTCCCACTGAACGTTCTCAAACCGGCCTTTCCTAATCACAGAACAGTAATTACCCTACAGGCGACAATAATCATCAATAAAAGAAATTATCCTTCAAACCGATGAACACTATCACATAAGGCAGTTAACATAATAAAGTTCGCCGATTCAGCCATGGTGCATCTTGTGATCGCCTAAACTACGTTGCTCGCCCTAACTACCATCTACATGGAAGCAGTCCTCCTTATAATCATGAGTGAGGAGAAAATCACGGTGGCCTACCAATTCGAGCAACGGGTGGATGGAATGGGTGGTTCATGGAAGAATTTGGAAGTATTACACAGTTTCAAAATGCATATAACAAAATGCCCTAAATGATGCAAATGCACATTAAGAATGCCCTAATGCCTAAAAGTGGGTGGAATGATGCATGCACTAACCTTCTACCTCAAAATGAGATAGAAATCTACTCAAGCCACATCATGTACTCAAATCCCCTGTTATACAAGTGATATCATTCCTTTCTCCCTCTTATTCCATTTCCTTCTAAATTCTCTTCTTTTTTTTTCAAATTTTTTTTTCTTTCAGATTTTTTTCTTTTCCTCTTAGCCCACATATCCATAATTGCTTAGAGATACATGTGTTAGGCTATTTTCTTCATGATTGGAAATCTTTTACTATTGCGAGGGTATGGGACAATTTAGATCACTTTGTAAGACAACCTGAGGTACATGGTGTACTTATGCGTGAAAATCATGAAAGTTATGAGTGCAACTACATGACATGCACCTAAAGGTAATGTGCATGAATCACTATACATTTTTTTTCTCGTTTTATGCAGAAGTATGAAAATAACAATGCAAATCCTATCTACATGCTATGCACACAAAAGAAATTGAAACTGCACTTTACTTCCAATTCTTGGGTGGATTATAGAAAATGGGGTGGAATGATCACAAGATTAAGTGACTGAACCTTAGAAGAAAATTATGTGTCCCTCCTTACTGACATGTGTAGTAGTTTAAAGGGTTCTTTCTCTTACATCTGATTAAGGTCTCATTACCATTTGATTAGGTTAGGCTCAAACAACCGTTACTATCCACTTTTCATGAGTCAATGGGGGTGTGAGTATGACATATTGCTTCAAAGTTGACATAATCAATCATTTTCATAGAACAAGTTCCCCAAGGACAACCAAGTAAAGCTATCCAAATGACACAGAAAAATTTTAAATTCCCTTAATTTCCCCATGAAAACAGCAAGATGACAATTTTTAAGACATCCACGATTACACTAGATAGATGTGGATCCTAAATAAAAAAAACTTAAAATTGCAAAAACAAATAACAAATCAGAAACTAAAAACAACTAAAGAAAAGATAAAAGATAGAGTTGTTCCAGCCACCCCCCTAAGCTTGAATTCGACTATGTCCTCATAGTCAAAAGCCAACTTAAGGGTGGAACAGTGATACCCTGATCAATCTTGCGGAGGCGGTGGTGGGTATTGTGGTGCCGTAGGATCCCAAGACGGGTACTCCCCCTGGAAGCTTGGATCATATTGGGTCCTCGGCGGAGGCTGTGGATAGCCTCCAAAGTAGTCTTGACTCCAGTAATGGTCAAAGAAGGGCTCCTGTTGCGTCTCTATCCGCTGCAACCGGGTGTGCATTTGCTCTTGGTTGGCGAGGATGAGCCGCTCGTTCTCGAACATAGCCCGTTGGTTGTCAAGTACCCGACTCGTAGTCTCATGAATGCCGGTATACATACCCATGTGCTGCAGCTGAGTCTGCTGTATGTCCTGCAGCATGGCGTACATCCCTTGCATGGAGTAGGGATCCGCAGCTGGCTGCTCTTGCTGTGGTGATGGCGGCGGGGGCTGAGATGATGAAGATGCACCTGGATGCATCCTAGGATGCTTCCGTGGTACCACACGTGCTCGAAGAGGTGTGAAAGCCTCCTCTTCCTCTGCAGCCTCGCCCTCTTGCTCGTCACCACCGTCGTCTTCTTCGGAGGACTCGATGGCTATGATTGGCCACCAGAAGTGCTGCTTGCCCTCGATGTGGAAGACGTCGTCCGGCAGGGATGCCTCCTGGTAAGCTTGGTTGACGTGGCAATGAGCGTACACCAACCCGTCTCGGATAAGAATGAGGTTTGAACGGTGCAAGTGTTGCACGTTCACCTTACTCCGCGCAGAAATCAGAGTCATGGACTGAAAGTTCAGCCCCAAGTAAAGCGCCAACTTGGTGACAAGACCACCAAAGTGTATTGGAGCCTTCCTTGTGCTCCGCTTCACCGCCATGACGCGCTGTAACCAGAATGCTCCCTAGTTGCACTCTTGACGTTTCAGGAGTGCATAGAGAAAGAACAGGTCACTCTCCTGAAACATGCTCAAAGCAAGATCGCTCCGAGCGAAGAAGGTCAAGCTCAGCATCCTATGCAAGACCCGGACGAACGGGTGCTCAAAATCCGCTACTGCGACATTGTGGTAGCTCACGGTCTTCCCTGCCGGCACTGTAACTAGCTCGGCGAAGATTTTGTCGTAGTCGGTGCGGGCGTCGGGGCGTCGGTGATCGTGGCGGCTGTGGTTCCAGTTGAAGATGTCGTTGAACTGCTTCAACGTGATGTTGTAATTGTTGTTGAAGAGTCGGAAGGACACCCTTCCCTGGATCCACGTCTGGTCCGATGGTACCACGTCATTTGGTACGACGCAGATATCAAGAGACGCCATGAACTCAGCCACCAGTTCCTTGTATGTGGGCCATTCGCCGAAAAACGGCTGCCCATCCGCATGACAGTGCATCTCATACAAGCGATTGGTGTGCCGCGCTTTCCCGACCAACACATAGGCCAAGTTGGCTTCGAATCCCAGCTCCCTGATCATTCCCCGGTCCACATACCGGGTGGCCTCGAACTTCTGCTTCATTATCTCCTCGTATACCTTCCTTGCCTCCATGTTGGCGTGAATAAGGCGTGGACGAGAGATGGAAGCGGTTGGAGGAGGAACAAACTCCTCGATCTCCATGGGGTGCACGCTTGATGAAGATGCTCCGCCCGTATGCACCATGATTGCGAGAAGAATGAGATTGGGAGAAAAGAGCTCGGTGAAGATGGAGAGAAATTCTCCGCTCGGTGACGCTTCTCCGCAGGTGTAGAGGGCTCGGGGGAGTGCTCGGCGCAATGGGAGATACTTGCTATGAGGGTGTGATGTCATATGACGTTGCAAGTCCCCTTAAATAGACTTGATCGGCGCCCCTGTTGACCCGTCGATACCATCGACGCGGGTCGATGGTATCGACACGTCTCGCGGGTAGCCGCATCTGTCGCTGGTATCGACAGCTGACGTTTGCTGGATCGAGAGACCCGGATCGCTGACAGGTCGATACCATCGACAGAAGTCGATGGTATCGACGCAGCACCCGGATCGCTGACGTGGCTGTTGCGATCGTCGTCGATGTCTTCATGCGGATCGGTGACATGTCCGTCGATGGTATCGACTTGCTTTTATTGTGACACCTCCGTTTATTGCATTCAACCTGTGATGATGTCGATACCATCGACGAGGCCGTCGATGGTATCGAGTTGACTGAGAAATATTCGTCTGAATATCTCCAGAGATCTCGATGGTATCGACGGGGATGTCGATACCATCGACACTTTTTATTGCGACCTGCCTGTGACCATGTCGATGCCATCGACGGGTCCGTCGATGGTATCGACGCAGTGCGATTTCTGCTGGTGTCAACCTGAACCCATGTCGATACCATCGACTGATGTGTCGATGGTATCGACCCTGCCTGTTCCTGCACATTTAACAAACGGATCAAGGTATCATTGTTAAACTAAAAAGTAAACAAAATAAAAGCAAACTACACCTAACATTAAACTATCCTAATGTACCAATGGTTGGGTTGCCTCCCAACAAGCGCCCTTCTTTAGCGTCTTAGGCTAGACGTCGGTCCTTCTTCTCATTCATGTACAAGTGAAATGAGTTTAACCTCATTCACTTTCCTCTTATAGTTCTCACCAAAGTACAGCTTCAAGCGTTGCCCGTTCACCAAGAACGTGGCCTCTCCATCGCGCACGAGAATCGCTCCGTGCGGTCTCACTTCTTCCACCTCGAAGGGTCCACTCCATCAGGATTTCAGTTTCCCGGGATGCAATTTGAGACGAGAGTTGAACAATAGGACACTGTCTCCTTTCTTGAACGTGCGCATCTCAATGTGGCGATCGTGGATCAGCTTTGTGCGCTCCTTATAAATACGGGCATTCTCATATGCCGTCATGCGTAGCTCATCCAATTCATTCAATTCAAACATTCTTTTCCTCCCGGCCTCGTCATAGCGCAAGTTCAGCCTTCTTAGCGCCCAATGGGCCTTTTGCTCCAATTCTACCGGAAGATGGCACGCCCGGCCATACGCCAACCTAAAAGGTGTAGTGCCTATAGGTGTTTTGTACGCCGTTCGATAAGCCCAAAGTGCATCTGGTAGCAATGCACTCCAATTCTTCCGTGTAGATGCTACGGTCCTTTCTAAGATCTTCTTGATTTCCCTGTTTGATACCTCCACCTGTCCTTGCGTTTGTGGATGATATGGGGTGCCAATGTTGTGCTTGACCCCATATTTCTTCAAAAGTGAAGCAAATTTCTGATTTCAGAAGTGTGTGCCTCTGTCACTAATGATCATTCGAGGAATCCCGAACCTGCAGAAAATATTCTCTTTGACGAACCTGCACACTACATTCGAATCATTAGTCCTTGTGGGGATTGCCTCTACCCACTTCGACACATAATCCACAGCAAGCAAAATATAAAGATTTGAATTTGAGGACACAAAGGGTCCCATGAAGTCAATGCCCCATAAATCAAATACCTCGACTTCCTGAAACACATTTAGGGGCATTTCTTGTCTCCTTGAGATATTACCTGCACGCTGGCACGGGTCACACTGCCTAACAAAATCATAGGCATCCCGGAACAAAGTGGGCCAATAAAGGCCGCTCTCCAACACCTTAGCTGCTGTCCGTGAGCTAGCATGATGTCCTCCCGTAGGCGACGCATGACAATGATGTAGAACACTTTCGTACTCTACCTCCGGCACGCACCTGCGAAGAATATCATCCCTGCATTGCTTCAACAATATTGGGTCATCCCAAAAATAGTATCTCAATGAATGGAAGAATTTCTTCTTCTCTTGATAAGACCAATCTTCCGGGATGATCCCGCAAGCCAGATAATTCACAATTTCCGCAAACCATGGTTCTTTCGAATCAATTTTTAAAAGTTGTTCGTCGGGAAAGGTCTCGGTAATAGGTATATGCAAACCTTGTTCATCCACCCTCTCTAACCTAGACAAGTGGTCAGCCACCACATTTTCAATTCCCGACTTGTCCTTGATTTCAATATCGAATTCTTGTAGGAGCAAAATCCACCTAATTAGTCTAGGCTTCGCATCCTTCTTCTCCATCAAATATTTTATTGCGGCGTGATCCGTCCACACAACCACCTTTGAACCCACTAAGTATTGCCGAAATTTCTCAAAAGCAAATACAACAGCAAGTAACTCTTTTTCCATGGTTGTGTAATTTAATTGCGCATCATTAAGCGTTTTTGAGGCGTAGAAAATCACAGCAGGCTTGTTATCTACCCTTTGCCCCAAAACAGCCCCCACAGCATAGTCAGACGCATCACACATCAACTCGAAAGGCTTTGTCCAATCCGGCGTTTGAACAACCGGAGCCGAAATCAGCTTTTCCTTCAAAACCTCGAATGCGTGAAGACATTTCTCATTGAAATCAAAAACTGCGTCTTTTTCCAACAATTCCGATAATGGCTTTGCGATTTTTGAAAAATCCTTGATAAAGCGCCGATAAAACCCAGCGTGTCCTAAAAAGCTTCTCACCCCTTTTACAGAATTTGGTGGGGGTAGCTTAGAAATCACCTCAATTTTTATGGGGTCTACCTCTAGACCCTTGCTAGACACCTTGTGTCCTAGCACAATTCCTTCTGTCACCATCATGTGACATTTCTCCCAATTGAGGACCAAGTGTGTGTCCTCGCACCGCTGCAATACCTTATCTAAATTATAAAGACATTCATCAAAAGACGCTCCATAAACCGAGAAGTCGTCCATGAAGACTTCGAGACACCGCTCCACCATGTCAGAGAAAATGGCGAGCATGCAGCGTTGAAAAGTCACCGGCGCATTGCATAAACCAAACGGCATACGGCGGTAGGCAAAAGTCCCATAGGGACATGTAAACGTAGACTTCTCTTGATCCAAAGGATCAATAGAAATCTGGTTGTACCCCGAGTAACCATCTAGGAAACAAAAATGCGACCGACCGGCTAAGCGTTCCAAAATCTGATCAATGAATGGCAATGGAAAATGATCTTTCAGAGTTGCGGCGTTCAATCGGCGGTAATCAATGCATACACGCCACCCAGTTACCAATCGGGTGGTAACAGGTTCATTTAGAAGATTTGTAGTGACAGTGATTCCCCCCTTTTTAGGGACTACCTGTGTGGGGCTCACCCACGTCGAATCAGATATGGCATAAATAATCCCTGCAGCAAGCAACTTAATGACTTCCTTTTTGACAACCTCCATCATGCTTGGATTTAGACGTCTTTGAGGCTGTATGACTGACTTGGCTCCTTCCTCAAGCTGAATCTTATGTTGACAAAGTGTAGGGGAGATCCCCTTGATGTCCGCCACTGACCACCCAAAGGCTCCACGGTGGTTCTTGAGCACTATCAGTAGCTGCTCCTCCTCATCCGCACTCAAGTATGCAGAAACAATCACTGGCAACTTGTCCTCCTTAGCTAGAAAATGTACTTCAGGTGCGGGGGCAATGGCTTTAACTCCAGATCATGTGGGCAGATAAGGGATGATTGTAGCGGTGGGGGCAGTGTAACCAAATCTTCATAGTGCCTCGTGTAGAAACATGGAAGCATTTGAAGCATTTTGGCGCACTCCTTGAGTGAAGTACTCCGCATCCAATCATAAGTGACATTAAGCAAGCACGTCTCTAGAGGCAATTCCGGATATGCATCACAGACAGAAGTAATTATCACATCATCCTCCCACGAAGGTGGAATGTCCTCATTCTCATCATTTGGAAACCCGACAGCCTTGCATAAAGAGACAACTTTCGTTTGCTCCATAAGGTCTACCGCCAAGGTCCCATTGTCTATCCTACTCATCACATGGGCCATATCTAAAAATGGCTTCCCGAGACAAAGTGAGATATTGCTTTCCACATGCTTCACCATGTTGCACTGTGCCTTTGCTTTAGTAGATGTATTGTTGTTGGGCATGACCATCTCAAAGCGATCATCCGCAATGCCTAAGGTCAAGCGACCTCTCCCCATCTCCAAGATCATGTCAGCTGTAGCTTGAAATGGGCGACCAAGAAGTAACTCATTGCCGTGTTCGTCCTGCATCTCCATCACAACAAAATCAGCGGGAAAAACAAAGCGGTCTACCTTTACCAAAACATCCTCACAGATTCCATATGGTTTCACCACAGAATTATCGGCCAATTGGATAGTCATATTTCTTGGCCTTGACTCCTTCAATCCAAGTTTCTTGAATGTAGAAAGGGGCATCAGATTGATGCTTGCCCCGGAGTCACAAAGCGCTTCGCCAAATTTGAATTTCCCGATAAAGCATGAAATATTGAAACACCCAGGATCCTGTCGCTTTGGCGGCAGAGTGCCCATAATAAAAGCACTCACTTGCTCCTTCAATACCACAACCTCAGTGTCGGGTATCTTCCTCTTCTTGGTGATTACATCTTTAAGAAACTTTCCATAAGACGGGATTTGTTCAATTGCCTCTAACAAGGGAATATTCACAGATAACTTCCTAAAGCTATCCAGAAATTTTTTAAACTGTGCATCCACCTTTCTTGCTTTTGCACTATTGGGATAGGGAACCGGAACGGTATGTGCCCTTTGATGAGGTGGCACATAGGGAGTTAATTTCTGTGGTTCCTCCTCAGTGGCTTGTCCTTCCTTACCATCTTCGGTTGTGTCATCAATTTTCTCTATGACTGGTGCGGGCTGCTCCTTATCAGTTGCTTCTTCGACTGTGTCCTGCGGTGTGCTTGTGTCATCCGCCCTTGGATTAAGCACCTTCTTACCGCTCCTCAACAATATGGCCTTGGCCTGTTGGTTTCCCCCGGGAACATTGGTGTTCCCCGGAAAACCCGGATGTGCCGGCTTCTTCAAGCTTGCAATCTCCACTGCCATCTGTGCCATGGAAGTCTCTATAGTCCGCATCTGAGCCCCGTGGCTCTGCAACGTCTGCCCAAACTGGTTCATGTATTCACCTTGTTGCTTTATTTGCTGCCCAAAAGTGTTCATCAACTCTTGATTTTGCTTTATGACTTGATTGAGCAACTCCGTGCTCTTATCCTCCGTGGCCGGTGTAGGCTTGGCGTCCGGATCTTGCAGAAAGTTATTTGGATCCTTCCATGAAAATTTCTTGTCTTTCCGCCATGAATAATCGTTATTCCTGTACCCCTGCTGTTGCCTCATGTACTTGACCTGAGCCTCATCCTCGGACTCATTGTCTTCTTTCTGTAGCAACTTCTTAGCGAGAAGATCCATCTTCTCATTCAGCTCTCTAATTGCCTTAGACTCACTGGCAACTCTCACTTGCTCAACTGGGCCTCGCTCTCTCTCTCCCCAAGATTGTTTTCGTGCCATATTCTTCAATATTTCCCAGCATCTTGTATCAGTGTTGTTTAGAAAGAATCCAGAACCGGCCGAGTCCAAGTTGCTTCTATCATGCTCGGAGAGAGAAAAGTAGAAGATCTTCACTTGGGTTTCCTTGTCCAATCCATGATGTGGACATCTCCTCAACATGACTTGGAATCACTCCCAAGTCTCAGAATAAGTCTCACCCGCCTGTTGGGTGAAATTGTGGATCTTCCGGATCATATCATTGGTCTTCTCAGGAGGAAAGAACCTCTCGAAGAAAACCTCCACCATGTGATCCCATGATTCAACAAACTCGTCGTCGAGGTTATGAAGCCACTCTCTTGCCACTCCAGCCAAGGAACTCGGGAATAACTTGAGATAGAGCACATCCTGCGGAAATCGATCTATCTTCACCATATCATAGTTCTCCACAAACTGACTAATGTGTGCCACTGGATCTTCATTTTTCAGTCCGTGAAATGCATTGGATTTGACCAAATTAATCAGTGCTGGGTCGATCTTGTATGTAGGTATGTTTAGCCCATGTTTCTTTATAGGCCCCTTTGATGCAGAGGAAGAAGACGGCTTGATCTTCTCCCATATTATCTGTGCTTCAGCCATTACTTCTTGTTCTTGCTCAGATTCAGAATTTATATCACTGTGGTGTTCCTCCTCGTAGTAGTCCTCGTCCTCTGGTCCCGCAGATGGAACCTCAGGTGTGCGATTCACGTAGTCTCGACTACGTTTGTGCACCATACAAAGTACCTAAAAAAATGGAAATAGGGGTTCAGTACAATGCTTTGAACGAGTCAACACAATTATAGAGAAATAAAGGAATTTTTTTGAAATTGTTTTAAAATAAATAAAAAAAATGTGGCCTAGAATGGCCGCTCTTAGCACTCAAAGTGCCAATAATTCGCCGTATCCCCGGCAACGGCGCCAAAAACTTGACGTGTATTTTACTACGCGCTAAAAACGCAAGTGTACGCGTCGAGTAATATAGGCCTTGTGAGGCCCGAGTCGAACTCAGGGATACGTGAATTATTGGAGACTTCTACTAACTAATCGCAATCAGCTAGACCGATTAACAAAGTAGGGTTTTGTTGTTCAAATTAAAAGAAAATAAAAATCAAACAAAGAAAACAATCGATTAAAGGTTAATTTAATCAATTAAAAGGGATATCTTTAGGATGGCGGTTTCACCGCGGGTCAACATTGTATTAGATTTCATATAATTCCTCACACTTCTCTCTCTATCCGGGTAGTGGCCTGAAATGAGAATTACCCACTGTCGTGGTGTAATCCACTACTTAGATTTAGGTTGATTCCATCGTCATAGTAATCATTCCCCTAAACTAAGCGCATTAAGATCGGTCCCTCAGTTCCCACCATTAATTTTACAACTCCTTTGTCAAGGGTTTTATTAATTAATGTAGAATTCATCTCTTTTCAACCGTTAATCCTTCTGTCGAAGTGATTAAGGGTGTTAAATTATTATTATGGTGATCAAGCATAACAATAGCAATAGAGAAAACGAATTTATACCATGGATATGAGAGAAAAAATATGAATTATCAATATAAAATCATCATACAATGTATCCCCGGGCTACTCCCGGTCCTAAAGATTGAGGGTTTTAGCCTCTCATGTTCATCTCAATGAGTACATGGTAGAAATTGGGGAATTCATAAGAAAACGTGAAATAAATGGGAAAACCCCTGAACGGAGAAGAACCGGTGGATCCTTGGCATAGAACACAAGCTTTCCCCGCCCGTCGGTGGTGGAAATTGTCTTCGGCAGCGTCCGAATCACCCGGGATGAGCTTCTCGGCCTCCGTTCTCCTTTCTCTCCTCCTCGGCACTCGTGCAAAACCAAAAAACGAGATCATCCCCTCGTCTGGGCGGCCGTCATTAGGTATAAGTCCCTAATTAGGTCATCAAATAATGACAGCCGTCCGATTGATATCAAAACAGATCCAACACATATCTGCCGGCGTCGATACCATCGACGCGGGTCGATGGTATCGACCCAGCGGATTAGCGGCAGCTTTCCTTTCTTTTATTCTGAGCGCCTGTGGTGATCTCGATACCATCGACTTGGGTGTCGATGGTATCGACACCTTTAGTGTCGGTTGTTGTCGTTTAGCGACGCTGTAGCTCTCCTAGTGTCGATGGTATCGACTTGCGTCGGTGGTATCGACTTCATCCTCGCCAGCAGCCTGGAGACATCTCAATGCCATCGACATGGGTGTCGATGGTATCGACTCTGTATTGCTCTTCTCGGCTGACAACCTGTGGCTTGGTCGATGGTATCGACATCCGTCGATGGTATCGACGGATGCAGATACTTGTTCTTCCTGAAATTTCACAACAGGCCCAAGTAAATCCACACAATTTATAATAAGATGATAAATAATGCTCAAAATAGTAAAACAAAGGGGATTTGATATAAAATGATGGCAAAGACCAAATAAAGTGAATTATGCAATAATATCCATGAAAATGAGTAATTAAGGCACAAAACACATATGAAATAGGTCTCTAAATGCGACTCAAAATCATCGCATCAGATGGTCAACTAGAGGGTTGAATACCACCTCTAGGGCATAGCCAACCCACACGAGGCATGTGATAGCTCTTCCCATCATTGGCAAACTTGACTAGAAACTCACCACTGTCGTTGGTGGCTAGGGTTGATCATCGTGTGCACAAACTTTTGATCTGAAAATAGGGAAGATGCACATCGATGAGAAAGTTGTTGCCTCTATGCTTTTTTGGATCTTGGATTAGTATCACATGCCATCGAGGCATTTTGTTGGTTTTTCATCATTCCCAAGACTGGTCACATTCTCTTGAACAATGAGCACCTTGCTAATAGGAGAAAAAGGCATGGAAATGTTGATATGTCCTTGGGAGGATAATCTTGGGCTAGGTGGATATTCTCTCAAGTAAAATAGAGGTACAAAGGCCTCTCACTCTATTTCATTGGGATCTCTAAATCCCTTTATATTCATTGGATGATAGAGGGGTGCCAACTTTCAAAGGAAAACCCATTTCCTATTGGATATTTGGGGAATTCTTGATCATACATAGAAATAGGGGAAAGTAGGGATAATTGGGTTTGGCTTCACATCTTGTCTAATGGAAGAAGTCTCGGGCTTTTTCATGGACTAGGGTGAGAGAGAAAGAGATCAAATAGGAAATGAGTAATTATAACTCAACTTTCCTTATTTGAGAAGAGGAAGAAGACAACTGAACACCATTGATCTTGGATCAAACGACCATAGGATCACATGCATAAAATACGACCGAGACTAAGTTCACAGATCATATTAAATGTGACAGATGTCAAATTTTGTTAATTAACACCACACTTTATAGAAACTCATAAAATCTATATCTCTCTCATCTTTACTCTAATTTGTCCCAAATTTGGATATGTTTTTATAGTCATATAAAATCGTATGATTATAAGATTGGTGTCAAAGGGATATTTCTAGATACCTTTAATTCTCTCTTTATGAAATGTAACAACATATAATTATTACAAGTAGGTCCCTCTTCATTTTGATTTTCCATAGGCCACTAGGATCATTCTATGATGAATAAATATGGAGGAATATTTATTAATAACTTTCCCAACATATATCTATTTTTTGTAATCTGTTGGATAACTTTCATAGCAAAAACTTGCACTTTCAGTATTTCTTTAAAACAATTACCCACATCACATGGAATATCCTTTCTATCTCTAATTCTAGAGTTATCTTATCTTCCTCAAAATATTTAAATGTTCTAAAAAGTCAGATCGAATTATACTTATTTTGATGCCTCAGAATTTGTGTTGCAAGTCGATATTAGATAATTACTCTATTTATTATATAAATTACAAATTACTATATAATATTATGAAACTTGTGTATTCTCCCATATTTCAAGTATCTAACAACTCACAAAGCAATTATCATTTATTTATGCATGAAATCTCTTGTTTTTTAAATTTTTGTCACAATGAACTATTTGAGTCTTACGAGCCTTATTTGTCCCATGGGTTGAACCCATGCCATATAGTGGATCCAAGATAACTTGATTATTCTATCAATTATCAAATTAGGGAATTTTCTTATCAACTGAAGCCTCATATTTATAGAGTTTGAATTTACCAAAATTTGAGTATCTTACAGTGGGAGTGTATACATTTCTATGCTATCACTAGTAGATCAGATTGGACTAGAAGTGAATATGATGATGGGGGAGTTGCCTGAGATCCATCTTCCATGTGCCTGTGTATGGGTTCTATTATGTGTGGATTAAAGTGGATGAAGGCATCAAGTAGAAAGACTATTGAGTCAAAATGAGCAATGATGAAAAGAAGAGTTCATCTTCATGGAATGTAACATCCATAGAGATATAAACTTGTATCAAGGTAGGATGCAACAACCCCACCTCCCAGTAACCCCCAATTAAGGAATAACAAGAATCCAGAGCCGCTATCCCAAAATAGGATCAATAGTTTTGCAACTAATAAAAAATAATTAATAAATTCTACCAAAGACTAAGCTTAGAGCAGGATAAAAATTTACTTTTCACATACCTTTTCAAAAATAGGAGTTTGGAACTTTACCCAAAGTAGACTTCTATCTAACTAAAGCCTCCAATCTTTGTATAGCTTTATTCTTCAGATGACACTTTAATGTTTATCCACTTTCAAAGATTTCCTAAAACACCGAAAAACCAAACATCGATCAATATAGAGAATATATTGGTATGTGGTGGCAACCAAACATTTGCACATATATTCTAACAACCTAATCACATCAAATAGTTATGAACAATTCAAGATTATGTTTTTAATATAACTTCCCAACCGATTTTACTCATCCTCTGGGATAGCCTCTCTTAGGATTTAGTCCTTACAAGGGACTTTAGGCTACCTTCTCCATCTTGAGCTTGGTACCTTATGGGTCACCTCTTTGGGTGCCCTATGGTCTTCCCTCTGGGACTTGGCCACCTATGACCTTCTCTCTAGGGCTTGGTCCTTGTAAATCTTACATCCAGAGATGGTATGTAGGTTTGGGCAAGTCATATATATTTACAAAGTCATAATGATAGTCACTTTATATATTGTAGAAAATAAAGTCATCCAAATAATTATTTTCAAGCAATCGATAAATCCTCCAAAATCACCATGAAACTAAAGCGAGTAATCATAAAATAACCACATACCTGATCTTGAGCAAAAGAATCCAAAATCAACAAGATATACAGGCAAGCACCTAATGCATCCAACCCTCAACTCCTGAAACATATAGAATAACTAATGTCACTATCATATCCCAGACAACTTCCTAATGACATTAGGACAATTAATAAGGCTTCTAAGTCTCATTAGGACTTATTAGGGTTTATTAGATTACTTTACCCTTTTAGGTTAACAAACACTAAAAACAAGTTTCTTATTCACAAAACCCTAATTATTCCAATTATCCCCAATAAGGGTTCTTTATTCTCAATTTGTCTTAGGATCATCATATCTCTATCTTATACATGGATTTTTGAAATAAATGCCATTAAAAGTCATAATCACCAAAATTAGGGTTTCTATGCCCATTAATGCACTTTCATATACACAGAACCCTAAATAAAGCCAATTATGCACAAAGATTGTCTTTTTAGATCTAAATCTTCCTTTTATTAACAATAGGTTAATATTTTCTTAGATTATCCAAAGAACATTATTAAATTCACTAATCATCAAAACTTAAGGTTTTTCATTAATAACACCATTAAAGGTGACAACTTTAAGTAATTTTCGAATTTCAAGTAGTATTAGGCTTCAACTATATTTTTAATGGATTCCTCACATTCTCCTGATCAATTTTCGTATATAACTTCATTCCATCTGAGTTACCAATTTATTTCTAGAATTTTTTCACATAAAATAGTTATGGACCAATCAAACGATGACACATCATCATTTACCTTAATAGCCTCAAGTCCATGTGGATCCCGACTAGACCAGTAGTTGTTCGCCATGTCATATGTGAGAAAGAGTAACATGAAGACTCTTTTTCCCATACACCCCTAGGCTTTGGGCCTTGCGCGCCTAGGACAGAGAGGTAATTCCCTCAGTCCCCTTCTCCTTCCTCGGACCACATGGACATCGACATCTTCCAACGCTCTGCAGTAGTCAAGACCTCTATTGACGCCTCCTTCTAGAGTTGTGGCAATTGGTTTGGCTACAAAGGCGCCTTCTCTTGGGCTTCCTGGAGGCATTTGGCCCATCTGCGGTGAAGAAATGTGGTTGGAGTGGCATTATCCATTAGTTGGTCGGAGGTTAGAAAGAGGCACCAAGGGGAAACAAAGCCCCAATATTTCTAGGAGAAATTGGGACGACAAAGAAGGATAATCTGGTTCTATTGAGTCTTACAATGTGTGTGATGATCCTCAAAGAGAGTACCTTCCTATTTATAGGTGTGGCTATCAAGCCCGCCTTCAATGGTTTGTGACTCCAGCGGTCCCTTAGGGAAAGTCCCCAATTCCTACTAAAACATGGATTTGTAGGGATATCTGGGTCCAGTTTTTCACCCCAAATTCAATGGCACAATTTTTGGGCTCTCATCTGAATTGGAGAGAGAGAGTTGTGAAAGGGGAAATGGGCTATTGCTAGAGCTGGGAGACAATTTGCAGATCGTAGATCTGTAGTCTAAGGGCCCTGAGAGTGCATGCCATCTAAAAGGGTCGGGCCCTAGATTCCTATTTTGATTCAAAATGTGACAAATCACATTATTATATTAGTTAACCCTTCACTTTAAGAAATCTTAACAAATTCATAACTCTCTCCTCTTTTATCCAATTATTGTTAAATTTAAAAGGAAAAATCCATAAGGACTTAAACTACTTGTGTGCCAAGTTTGAGACTCAAATTTGAAAGCATGAGGGACTTTTCTTCATATGCAAGTCATCACTTTAAAAAGGCATATTTCATTCATATTTTCTCTCTCTTACCCTTCTATTTCCTTTATTTGGATTCGTTTTACCATTAGAAATCATATGGATTTGAAATATCATCCATGATGATCAATCATACATCTTCACACATATTTCTCACCATTATCTCAATTTCTATTCTTTTTGTGCATTATTTGATTTCCTTCCACTTTCTTTCTCTTTTTATCATGTTGGACTCACTAACTCAATAGGGTCCACAAAATCATATGTTTAAAGGAAATATTATCAAAGAAATACATTCATTACACTTAAATCCTACAATTTTCATAATCATACATTTTATTGGATAAATTGCATTACAAACCATCTAAGCCCAAAATTGGGGTTGTAACATCCTTCCCCTCTTATAGGAATTTTGCCTTCAAAATTCCACTAAACATATAAACAAAATAGGATAAGATTTTCCCAGGTCCATCATCAGCTCTCATGTGGCTTCATCCTCTCCATGGTGCTTCCACAAAACCTATATCATCTTCTATTCTTTAATCATGAGCTCTCTCTCACCTTGGTATCTCGTACCCTCACATGTGACTCTGAATAAGTTGGCCTCCCTTGGAGTTCAATAGGTTTAATTCTCAACACATGGCTCGGGTACCTCACATAGTGCTCTAGACCGGACACATGGAACACATCATACATCATATTATCCTAAGAGGTAAGGCTAAACAAAAGCAGCTCCACCAAACATTCTAAAATCTCAAACGGACCCATGTATTGGGGACTCAAATTTCCTCTATTCTTAGAGATAGAACTAAGCGGTCGGATTTTCAAAACACATGTTCACCTACAGTGAAGTGCAAGTCAGTCTGCTTCACATCAACATGCGACTCCTATCGATCGTGGGGTTCCTCAACCATTGCTCAATCTAAGAAACTTTCTCAGCATGCAACCATGGTTTCTCTGACCACTACAAGGTCCTCTCACCGACATCACCCTAGTGAAGTGATGACCGACACAGCCTCCCTTAAAGAGCTTCATACATCTCGATACTGGCTTTGGTGGCTACCATAACAAGAAAACTCATCTAGGGGCAATTTGTGCTCCCATGATCCTCCCCAAACAAGCACATATGCTCCCATAAAACCTTCTAAAGTCTGGATCATACTCTCTTGATTGTCCATCAGTCAGGGGTGATATGTTGTACTAAACTTCAATCTAGTATCAAGTTCTTCGTGTGCGTACATCCACAACATGGAAGTGAACTTAAAGCCATGATCAAAATATTTGAGCTTGCATTACTATGCAGTTGAACTATCTCTCTCTCATATATATATATATATATATATATATATATATATATATATATATATATATATATATATATATATATATATATTGGAACTGCTCTCTCTGGCAAGGGAATGTGTTGACTTGGTAAGGCGATCTACCAACACCCATATTGCATCATGACCTCTCTTGGTCTAGGGGAGACCAACCACAACGTCCATGGTGATCTGCTCCCATTTCCTCTTGGGAACTCCTCATCATCTGTAACCATCCACTGGGTTACTGGTTCACCCTTTGGCATGTATGGAAACTGGCCACATGTACCTCTATATTCTTGTTCATTCTAGGCCTACAAGGTACCACTACAAACTTCAACCATCTTGGTTATTGACAAATGTGTATTTATCCTTTTTATTTACATCTTTTAGATATCTTTTTAGGATTGTTTTGTTATTTATCTTCTTAATTTTGTAAATAATTTTATTAGTTTAGATTTTTATATTAATTTGGATTTTTTATTATATTTTGTTGGTTTTTTTGTAGGAAAATGCTCAATGACTAATTTCCTCGAAAGATATTTTGCACAAATTCCCACAGTGCCTGATTTAAATATATACCTCACATCAAAATTGCCATAACTCTCACATCCTAAGTCATAATTTAATAGGAAAGTATGCGTTAGAAAGGTAATTAAATTATCTACAGGAAAAATATATTTTCGGACCACTTTCTAAGTTATGATTGGCCTGAAAATTTGCTTGAAATTGCTGTTATGGAAATCTACAAAAAAAAGAATGCAAGCAGTCATAATAATTAAAAGCAATCAACTATTTTCTCTATTGATCATATTCAGAAAGTTTTTAGCCACTGGCTAGGAGTCTTCTAGATAGTCTTCTATCTAGGATTTTCACTCCTCCTACCCCTGTAAAAGGAGGGGAGACTCCAATAAGAAAAGGGCCCCAAGTTCTTTTTGTACGTAATCAAAAGTGGAATTATGTCATTTCATCCTAATGTAATCTTCCTTTCAAGAGAAATAAAGATTAGTTCTTTCATAAAGTTATTTTTTTATTTCAGTTCTAGATCTCCTTTCTCTGGTTCTTCTTTTTTTGTGTTTCTCTTGGAGCTCAAGAAAAAGCAAACGAGTCATTTAATCGTCACCGCCTTGGACTCTACGGAGATTCGGAATTGTGGTCTATGACTCCTTTGCTTTCTTTCCTAGTTTCTCCCATTCTCTCTATGAGTAACGAGTAGTTTCTTTATCGGGGCAAGGGGACTAACCCCTTAGCCATGTGATTATAGGATCCAAAATTTACATGACTATTTAGATAGATGATTTTTAGTTTAGAAATCGCCAATTTAAACGACGTAATTAATCATTTTTATCGCTTGTTAATCCCGGTGGATGTGACCGTGGAAATTGGATTTAGAACACCTAAACGGAATTCATGGGGTTTTGGATGCAAACGTGGAAAAATTTCCTTTAGGATGAAGAATAAGGACACGTGAACACCAAGACCAATGGGTTCATGTAGAGTTCCTCTTTTGTGGTTTATTCACGAATATGCACATACCTGCTTCCTTCTTATTGTCGTGTATTGTTTGATTTTATTTTCACAAGGGATAAGGTTGTGAAACCCATAAGCCTCGTTGCCTTCCTCTTTGATTTCAAACCGCTTTTTGATTCATTGCATTCAAGTTTGCCCTATAATTTTCAGTATTTTCTTTTCTTAGAGAATCTTTTATGCTAACAATTTCTTCTTTTACTTTCTCTTGTTTAGAATAATCTTTTATTTTCCTTGCATTAGTGTAACCTTTTGTTCTTCTTGCAATTTCCTTTCTTGCATTAGAATATTCAACCCCTCTCAAATCATACTTTACTTTGCACAAACCTTTCAAAAATACCAAAAAGAAACAATTTCAAAAATAAATCGGGTTCAGGAGAAATAGATCTTAAAAATGTTGTCCTGTGGGATCGACCCTTCTATACTAGCCTTAATTGGAAAGTAAAAAAGGATTAAACTCTAAGATAATTTTTCTAGTGAATTGGTGTGCAAACGACACGTATCAATTTTGGCATCATTGCCAGGGACAACAGATCATTTTCTCGAACCCCAAAAAATTTTTAAAACTTTTTTTATGCCTTTCGAGTAACATTCTGGAAGTGATATCTCCTCTTTCTACTGAGTTTCCATTCTAGCAGTATATTTTTTTACAAACGAATATAATTGTATAACTGTGTATGCACCCCCCATCGAACGATCTTACATCACCAATTTTTGATCATGAGGCAGAAAGAACTTTCCATCGCTTAAATAGACAAAATCGACTTAGGATGGATGAAGAGGAGGTTTCTCGTAGGATTGAGCAGGCACTTGGCGCTCAATGAGAGTTGATGATGGATAAATATATGACTCAAGAAGCAACCTTGTACGTAGCCTATATCACTGAGAAAGAGGCTATAGAAGCTTTTCAGAGGGAGGCCGAGAGACAAAAACAACTTAAGGATGTTTCTACTCCAAAAACCAGATATGCAAAACACCCAGTTGTGCCACCTGCAATCACAACCCCTCAATTCGAGATCCACACTCAGTGGATCACAATGCTTTAGGCTAATCCTTTTTCTGGGACCAAGAGTGAAAGCTATCAAGATCACCTTCAACGCTTCATAGACCTTAGCTCCTTGAATAAAATCCCAGGCATTTCTAAAGACGCCATTAGACTTAGACTTTTCAAATACTCTCTTTCAAGGGTAGCCAGTAGTTGGTACAATGCCATGGAGAGTGAAAACTATGTCACCACTTGGGAAGCACTTCAAACAAAAGTTTTGGATAAATACTTTCCCCCTTCCCTCACCTATGAGATTAGAGGACAAATCATGTTGTTTTCAATGGTCCCTGTGGAAACCTTAGGAGAAATTTGGGAAAGATTTCGGGAACTCTTCCATTTTTCCCTCATCATGACATATCACAATCTCAACTCATTGAGATATTTTATCGTGGTGTTGATGATGACAGCAAGAAATTCCTTGATTCCTCATCTAGAGGAAATTTTATGTTCTAAAACGTAAGAAGTGCATGGGAGGTAGTTAAAAGAGCTTCTGAAACCCAGGATAGACGAGAAACTAGTGGGGTCTTAAAAGTAGATAAGGTTGAGGTAAACCCAGACATTCATACAATTACTGAAGCTCTTAAATTAATCTCTTTGAAACATGACCATTTGGAATCATCGTTTAATGCCTGTGAAAGACAACCTCAACAATTAAGGGCTATAGAATCTCTATGTGGGATATGCCAAGGGTATGATCATGCTACCCTCCAATGTCAATATCTCTACAATACCCTAGTGCATCCTGATGTAGGTCAACAAGTAGATGATCTCAACTCTATCCATACTATCTCAGGTAAGGCATACTAAAATCCAAACCAAGCCAGAAACCATCCCAAATTTCAATATGGAAACCCCTGAGGAGCTGAAAACTCATCTCAACTTTCCCCTCCTCAAAGACCCCCACAACTCCAAGCCAACTATCGTCGACCACCAGGTTTCCCACACAATAACAACCAAAGGAATTTTGGGAACCAAGGGAATTTTAGGGGAAACTTTCAAAATCATGGACCTTACCAAGTTCAATAATATTGAAACCTTCATCAACCACCATCATCTCAATAGAACCCCCCACCCCTATGGCAAAATATAGGGTTTTATCCTTAAAGAAAATCATAATAGTACACCAAAAATCGACAGACGCTCAGTTCGCTCATCTCTTTGCCCAACAAAACCCCCCTACGGGGACCTTCGTCGGACAGCCCGAGAACAACCCAAAACATCCCAAACAACTAAAGGTTGTTTCTACTCGTTCAGGGAAGATTCATACCCCTCCCCCAGAGAAACTCGTAGTTGTTCCCTTGGACTTTGAGGATGATGATACAGTGATCATTGAAACCTCACCCTCACCTTCCTCTATCATTTCCACTCCTTCCATTCCCTCTCATGTTGTCCCACCTGTGGAAATTGATGAGCCAAAAATTCCCATTTACAAACCGCATCCCCCTTATTAGGTCCGCCTAAAGCAAACTAGCTTTGACACCCATTTGGTGAAATTTAGGGAGGCCATGAAAAAGTTGCATATGTATATTTCCTTTCTTGATGCCTTAGCCGTGACATGCCAGCTTGGTCCAAATATATGAAATCTCTTTTGACCAGGAAATACCACACCGACGAGCATGAGACAGTAATACTTGCTAGAACTACCTCTAATATTATCCAAAGTAAGATGCCTAAAAAGAAGAAAGACCTTGGCTCATTTGGGATTGGGTTCTACCTAGGTGATAATGCATGCAGGAAGGCTCTTGCTGACTTAGGCACGAGTATTTATACTATGCCCTATATTCTTTGTAGGAGGCTAGGTTTCGTTGACATGCTTCCCAGTGCCATGACAATCCAATTAGCTGACTCATCCATGACAAAACCCATGGGGATCATTGAATACATACCTATAAGAGTTGGGAAGGATGCTTATGTCCCATGTGACTTTGCCATCATGGACATAAAGGAAGACTTAAGGTACCCCATCATGTTTGGTCGTCCCTTTTTGGCCATCGCTCGTGCCTTGATTGATGCTGAGGTCAGAACCATTTTCTTGATCCTAGGGAAACAAACCCTAAAGTTTAGGGTATTTTAAAGCATGCACAGACCAAGCCTCCAAGAAGAGGTCTATCTTCTTGATTGTATTGAGAGGATGCAACAATTGAGACAAGAATGGGAACTAGTTGAAGATCCCCTCCAAAAGGCCCTTGTAACCCCTATTGATTGTGGATTTGAAGATGCTCAATTGGAGAAATTTAGACATCATCTCGTCACCTTTGAGGATATTCATGATGAGTTTGAAGATCTAAAAATGGACTCTACTGTAGATGTAAAACCTGAAACCCCCAAGACACCTGACATGAAACCCCTACCTAAAGGTCATAAGTATGCTTTCCTTGATGAGAAAAAGATTTATCCTATCGTCATTAACTCTGATATCGCCCATGAACAGGAAACCAAGCGAATGATTTAACTTAGGAAGAGGATATCTGCCTTAGGATACAAGATGGTTGATTTGACAGGAATAGATCAATCCATTTATATGCATAAAATTCTTATGGTAGAAGAATACAAACCTTCTAGGGACCCTCAAAGTAAATTGAACCCCAACATGAAAGAGTTGGTGCTTATAGAGGTTATCAAGCTTTTGATTTTAGGGATCATCTACCCCATCTCCTACTCCCCTTGGGTTAGCCCAGTTCAAGTTGCCCCCAAAAAAGAGGGCCCCAAGGTCGTGAAAAATGATAATAATAAGCTTATTCCCACTCACATTGTCACATGATGGAAGATGTGTATTGATTATAGGAAACTAAATAAGGCCACTAGGAAAGATCATTTCCCCCTTCCTTTCTTGGATCAAGTACTAGAGTGTCTCACCCATCAACAATATTTTTTCTATCTTGATGGCTATTCATATTTCTATCAAATTCCCATTCATCCAGATGACCAAGAGAAAATGACTTTCATTTTCCCTTTTGGGACTTATGCATTCTAGAGAATTCCATTCGCGTTATGCAATGCCCCAACCACCTTTCAGCGGTGCATGTCTGCTATCTTTGTTAGATTGACAGAAACTATCAGGGAAGTTTTTATGGATGATTTCTCCATGGAGATAGTTTTGAATCTTGTCTCCATCATTTATCTCTGGTTTTGGAAAAATGTGAAGAAGCACACATGATCCTCAATGGGGGAGAAGTGTCACTTTATGGTGATAGAAGGAATTGTTTTAGGCCATAGGGTAAGCAACCGTGGCATTGAAGTAGATAGAGCCAAGATTGAGGTCATCTCAAAACTCCCACCACCCTCTTCTGTCAAGGACATTTGTGCCTTCCTTGGGCATGTGGGTTTTTATAGATGATTCATTTGTGATTTTTCTAAGATCACCAGACCCTAACCAATCTCCTCTAAAAATACACTCCTTTTGTTTTTTATAAAGGTTGCATGGCCAGTTTTCTTTGTTTAAAGGATGCCCTCATTTCTACTCCCATCATTAGGGCCCCAGAATGGTCCCTACCCTTTGAGTTAATGTGTGATGTAAGTGATTACACCATTGGTGCTATTCTAGGACAACGTGTTGATAAAAAGCACCATGTAATCTACTATGCATCTAAGACCTTGGATGAAGCCCAGCGGAATTAGACAACTACTGAAAAGGAAATGCTAGCCATAGTATATGCCTTTGACAAATTCTGCTCATATTTGGTAGGTTCCAAAGTCATCATTTACACAGACCATGCGGCCATTAGATATTTGATGACCTAAAAGGATGCCAAACCCCACCTTCTTCGTTGGGTCCTTCTACTTCAAGAATTTGACCTAGAGATCTTAGACAAAAATGGTTGCAAAAATGTTGTTGTCGATCATCTTAGTCGCCTTGATTTCTTCAATCATGATGGTATATCCATAAATGATTCCCTTCCCGATGATAAACTATTAAAGATGGAAACCCAATACCCTTGGTTTGTATATTATGTAAAATTTTTAGCCACAGGTGTATTGCACCCTGAATATAAGGGACATTCTAAGGCTAAATTTTTGCATGATGTATAACATTACTATTGGAATGATCCATATCTTTTTATATTATGTTCGGATGGACTTTATCACAGGTGTGTTACTGAGGAAGAGGATCATGACATACTTGAGTAATGCCATGCTAGCCCCACCGATGGGGACATGAGCTCTCAGAAAATGGCTAGGAAGGTCTTGCAATCTGGGTTCTTCTGGTCTACTCTATTTAAAGATTCATACCATTTTGTCCTTACTTGTGATGAATGTCAAAGGATGGATAACATATCTAAGAGAGACCAAATTCCCATGACTTCTTGACAGGAGATTGAAATTTTTGATGTGTGGGGAGTAGACTATATGGGCCCGTTCCATTCTTATTGTGGGTACAAATATATCTTGGTGGTTGTTGACTATGTTTCTAAATGGGTTGAAGCCATCCCCACCAAAACATGTGATTCCAAGACTATGAAGAAGCTCTTCAAATATATCATTTTTCCTCGATTTGGGGTATCTCGTACCGTAGTATCTGATGGAGGTTCCCATTTTCTAGAGAAGAGCTTTGAGTCCTTGTTGAAATGGTATGGATTCCACCACAAGGTTGCCACCCCATATCACCCTCAGATTAGTGGTCAGGTTGAGGTGTCAAATAGGCAAATCAAGTTTATCCAAGAGAAAACAGTGAATCACTCTAGGACAAATTGGGCTTTAAAACTCAATGATGCCTTGTGGGCATATAGGACCGCCTATAAAAGTCCCATAGGCACCATTCCTTTCAAATTGATTTATGGGAAATCATGCCATCTACCCATAGAATTAGAGCATGAGGCCAATTGGCCGATCAAAACTCTCAATTTTGACTTAACTGCTATAGGTGAAAATCATATTTTATAAATGCAAGAGTTAGATAAGCTCTGTATGACTGCCTATGAAAATGCTAGGATTTACAAAGACAAAACCAAACTATGGCATGATGGTCATATTGGTCAAAAGGACATTAGGGAGGGAAATAAAGTTCTAATGCACAATTCTAGATTAATACTTTTTCCTAGAAAACTTAAATCTAGATGGTATGGACCCTACCTAGTCAAGAGTGCCTACCCTCGTGGAACTTTTCTTCTTTGGGACAAGGTTTTAAGAGAATTTAAGGTCAATGGACATCGGCTTACATGGTACATCACAATTGAGGATTTCCTACCTTCTGAAGCACATCAACTTTCCTTACTCAAAGACCTCAACTTGCATGAACCCCCACCTCCCCCTCCCAAGCCTGAAATGACTCCATGATCCAGCTCTGTCAGGCATTCGATATAAATCTAGACGCTTATTGGGATTCAACCCAATCATTTAATTTTTAAAATTCTTCTATATGTGTTTTAGGTAACACTTGTGTTTCAATTTCAGTTCTTGTTCAAAAAAAGGGAAAAAATCGAGAGCCAACTACCCCATCAGGCCTACCCTAACACCAACTCCCATTATTTGGGGAACTACTACTACAATCCTCCTTCATCTTTGCACATTCCTCCGCCGGAGTGATTTTCTTCCCTCCATCTCCAGTTTAGGTTTTTCTTGGGATGAGAAAAAGTCTAAGTCTAGGGTGGAGGTGGGTGGTACGATTCTATTCCACCCCCTATCTTTTCCCTTATTTGCTTTATTTTTCCTTTTCATCATTTTTCATGTAGTTGCTTTAGTTTATGACCTTTATCTAGTCGTCCATTTTTTCCTCCTTAGTTGTAAAAAGGTCATTATCTAGTTGGCCCATTAAGTAGACATATATAATTGTACCCCAAATTGAATTAGTAAACTTTTTGCAAAATCTATTACAAATTGTCATGTCTGAAACCACCATGTCACCTAGGACCCCTAATAATATCACTCCTTAGAATAGTTGGCAAGTCATAAGGAATCGATCAGAACCAAGCATAATTTCTCCCTATATTTAAACAAACGGATTATCTTGTTACAAAACTTGTATGATGTGAATTATAGGAATATTCTAACTAGAGCAATGAAACTCTCTAAAAAATTGTTGAAAGTTATAAGAACTAGAACATCTTTTCATTCACTCTAATTTTCTTCTAGAAAAGAGAAGCAAAGAATCACCACCACACAAAAAATCAATTTCGGGGTAGCACGCTTCCCAAAAAATGAATTCCATACCCCAAAAAGGGGCATACCATCAAAAGATGCCAAAATGCACAAAAAAAATTTGTGACCAATGTAGTCACAACTCCACAAATCAAAGTCCCGAGTCGTATAGAGGAGGGATCAAAGAAAAAAAATATTTTGTTACTTCTTCTTCACTTTTTCACACCCCCTCCTTCTTCCTATTCTTGTGCAAATAGCTAAGAAAAAAAATCAAAAATTGAGAGTGTCAAAGAAACAGAAGAGGAAGCCTATTTTTCTACAAAATTTTGTTTTTGAAACAAGATGTGATAATTATTTTGATAGGGAATATAGAACTTTATGCTACATGGTTCTAGGAGATTGGGTCACTTGGCCAAAAATTAGAGGTAAGAATTATAATGATTTTACAAGGGTGAGGAATGACATATTGGGAGTATAAATTGGACTTTATATATAATTTTATTTTCTTGAGGAAAAGTAAAGATTCATGTCTGTGGTATTTTGATAAATCTGTATTTATCCTTTTTATTTATCTCTTTTAGATATCTTTTTAGGATTGTTTTGTTATTTATCGTATTAGTTTTATAATTAATTGTATTAGTTTATATTTTATATTAATTTGAAGTTTTAATTATATTTGTTTGGTTTTTTTTAGGAAAATGCTCAGTGACTAATTTTCCTTACAAGATATTTTACACAAATTCCCACAGTGTCTGATTTAAATATATACCTTGCACCAAAATTTCCATAACTCTCACATACTAAGGCGGAATTTATTAGAAAAGTATGTGTTAGAAAGGGAATTGAATTATCAACAGGAAAAATATATTTTCATACTGCTTTCGATGTTATGACTAGCCCAATTTTTTTTTTTGAAATCACTATTATGGGAATCTACAACAAAAAGAATGCAAGCGGTCATCATAATTAAAAGCAATAAACTATTTTTCTCTATTGACCAGATCCAGAAAGTTTTCAGCCACCGGCTAGGAGTCTTTTAGATAGTCTTGTATCTAGGGTTTCCACCCTTTGTTCCCCTATAAAAGGAGGGGGGACTCCACTAAGAAAAGGGCCCCCCAAGTTCTTTTTGTATGAGAAATAAAGATCAGTTCTTTCATAAAGTTAGCTCTTTTATTTAGGTTCTGGATCTCCTTTCTCTGGTTCTTCTTTTTCTATTCTTGGAGTGGGAGAAAGTAAACAAGTTATTGAATCGTCACCGACATACACTCTATGGAGATCTGGAATTGCGGTCTATGACTCCTTTGCTTTCTTTTCTAGTTTCTCCCATCCTCGCCATGAGTAGGGAGTAGTTTTTTATCGAGGCAAGGGGAATAATCCCTTAGCCATGCGATTATAGGATCGAGTCTTTACACGACTATTTAGATGGATAGTTTTTGGTTTAGAAATCACCAATTTAAAGGACGTAATTAATTGTTTTTATCACTTGTTAATCCCGATGGATGCGACTGTGGAAACTTGAATTTAGAACACCTACTGAATTCATGGGGTTTTGGATGTGATCATGGAAAAATCCCTTTTAGGATGAAGAACAATGACACATGAACACCAGGACCAATGGTTTCACATAGAGTTCCTCTTTTGTATTTTATTTATGAATATGTACATACATGCTTCCTTCTTATTGTCGTGTATTGTTCAATTTTATTTTCACAAGGGCTAAGGTGGTGAAACCTCTAAGCCTCGATGCCTTCCTCTTTGATTTCAAACCACCTTTTGATTCATTGCTTTCAAGTTTGCCCTTTAGTTTTCAGCATTGTACTTTTGTTCGATAATCTTTTATGCTAACAATTTCTTCTTTTACTTTCTCTTGTTTAGAATAATCTTTTATTTTCCTTGCATTAGTGTAACCTTTTTTTCTTCTTGCAATTTCCTTTCTTACATTAGAATATTCAACCCCTCTCAAATAATACTTTACTTTATGCAAACCTTTCAAAAATACCAAAAAGAAACAATTCCAAAAATAAACCGGGTTTAGGAGAAATAGATCTTAAAAACGTTATCATGTGGGATCGACCCTTCTATACTAGCCTTAATCAGAAAGTAAAAAAAGACTAAACTCTAGGATAATTTTTCTAGTGAATTGGTGTACAAATGATGCATATTAGTTATACCAGGATGTACAATGTATTTATAATCATGAGCTTCCTTCACGACATGATTCTTCTAGGGAGAATCCTCAAAAACCCTAAAACACTCTGGTAGTGGATTTCACCATCTACTCTTCTTAAGAGGTGCATCTGAGGTTTCTCTAACAAACCTTTCATCTCATTAAGCACTAGGTTGGCTAACTGGGCAGTTACCAATTTGGTCTACTACTCTGGATGTTAGCCATACTGGTCTCATCTTCCAACGATTGTAGGTTCCACCTAGCAACCTCTGCCAGCCTTCTCCACTGGCTAAACAAGACATCTACACACCTGACTTGTTTCCAGCTAAGAGCATATGTTACCACATTAGATTTCTTATGTGCTAAGTGATGGTGAAGGCGTAACCTCCATATACTCCACTCATCTTCCTTATCTTGGGTTTAGGTTTGTCTTAGTTAGGTAAACTTCAAGCTCTTGCATCCATCATCTCGGTTATCAAGTCTAATCTTTAACTCATAAAATCAAACCTGCTCTTGACAAGCATGTCCTCATATGATGATTACCTTAGCTCATATATGCTTTCCCACCATCCATCCAAAATACTCTAAAAAAGGTGTGATACCTCTTCCATCCTCAATCATCATAGAATGGTTTCAAATCATATCACCTTTATCCTTAGAATATGGCATGCATTTGTCCTGTCTCCCACACCCATAACAAGATTAAAAAAGCATTTGGCAGTAGTCTAGATACATTGTTCATGAGGTTCCAGGAGTAGAGATAGTACATCATACATCACCATTACACTTTCCAGTCTAAGTTGAAACACCCTTCACATGACTCCACACCATGAACATTTCAAAAAATTGTCCACACCCATGCGAAGATTTTTCCCATCACTCTTACGTACAATCCTTAGTCATTCCCTCAAGGTCTCTAGGGTGATAATACTTTTGGGATGATCTTACCCTTATGCATCTAGGGAGTTCCTTTCACATTTACCCCTTAGGCCCCATGAACTCATGAAGGTGGTCAACCTCCTAAACCATGGCCCTTGGGAAAAGGTAGTTGTTACCTCCCAACCCTATGGTCTTGTGCATCTAGGGTACATACAACTCCTACCCCCATCAGTTTTTTCCCTCCTTGACCTTGTGTATTGACTTAGGATTCTACTGTAGCTCGTGGTTCCTTTGTTGATACTCAAGCACATCTCATCCTTGAATCATCACCCAAATTTTTTTCATCTCTCTAGACAATCATGGTTAACCTTGGATTCCTTCATAGGAATCATGACGACCTACCTAACTTGGTCGGTCCCCATACAGATTACCTCTATGGTAACATATCCTCATGCCCCTTAGAGATGGTCACACATGGGTATGTAGATTCCTGCTCATACTATGTGCTCGTACACTTAGCTCATCAAGCTCTTATAAGTGATCTCTTTAGGTTACCCCAAACCTAAACAAGAGTTGGTGCTCACTCCAACATGAAGGGTACCTCCCCAGGATAGAAGGAAACTATTGCTTGATAGTAACAATGGTCACAAAACATCCTTACTGTTACAACCCCAATTTTTGGGTTCATCTAGTGAGAAATGTAATTTCTCATATTAAAGATAATTGAAAAAAATGGTATAATTTGTTTTGAATATATGGACTTTGTTTACAATAGCCTTGATGTTTGTGTTGTGGGCTTTATTGGCTATTTGGCCCAAATAACAAAGAAAATTTAATAAGTAATTGAATAATTGAATATTTGAGAAAAGAAAGAAGTAGAAACCTCTAGAAGGCAAAGAGATGTAATCCAAAGGGAATTTCGTGCCTCTTGGGTTCCAAGGAGTCCAAAGTCGCAAAAAGAAAGCAATAAGAAAAGAAAAGATTAATTAAGTATTTCTTTATTAAGAAAGAAATTGAAAACAATGAGAAAATGTGGAAAATAAGTGAAAAGAGGTATAATTGAGTTATCCTTGGAGAATTTCGTATCCCAAGGATTTCTAATGATAAAAGGAATGCCAATTAGGAAAATAAAACAGAAATAAAGAGAAATACTCAAAAAGAGATATTTTTAATGAAAAATAAACAAGATAATGTGAAATAATGCATAAAGATGCATCTAGAAGGATAATAAGTATCCAATAAAAAGAATTTCGAAATAATGGAGTGTCTTGGGATCCAAGGAGTCCCAATAAATAAGAGGAAAGAGGAAATATCAATTAATTTGGTTTTATTAATGAATAACTTGCATATGAAGGAAACACCTTTTTCCTTTAGAATTTGGATTTCAAATACTCGAGTAGATCATACCAATTTAAGACTTTCCCTAAAATTTGAGATTAAAATATTATTCCAAGGAGAGAGAGAAATAGAGAATAATCTAGAAAAATTTCTCAAATACATTGATGATTAGCTATCCAAATGGTGTGTCTCGTGTTTATATACTCCCATAATAACTTTTAGCAATTCGTAGTATGCTTTTGGGGGGAGAGTTATAACCAAGAAAATAAGTGATTAAATATGGAAAGTCATTAGCATTATCTACCATAAGTAGATATCATATTTTGGATGGGCAACAGTTTACTAACCTGCTTAAACCTTTCCCCACCACGCCATCCCATTAGGCTGCTTATATAAGGGAGGAAACAAACCCTAAAACCACCGATCATATCTCTCCCTTCGTCGTTCTTCTCTAAACCCTGGAAGTTAGAACTAATGGATATATATAGGATCCGTACCACCAGCCTGTGAGTCCATCCCCATGAGGAGAGGCTGCAACGGATGAGTTGCGCCCATGGAACTGAAGTCGGGTCAGCCGAAGGGTGGCAGGACGGAAGCGAAGTAGGTCGACGCCCCTGTCGCTGAGAGATCGGTGTCGGAGGTGGCTGTGTTTGTAGCGTCGGAGATGACGCAAGAAGCGTCGGAGACAGTGCAAGCACGCCTTCTGTTGCACAACTGGAAGAGGTGTCGCTAGCAGCACAGGAGGATCATGTATGGTCCTTCTCCTCTCCATGCTGCATCCTGGCAGTAGAGAAACGGCCGGAGTTGAGGGAGGATCGTTGCGGAGAAGAAGGGGGTGAGGTTGGGTGAACGGTGGCGAATCTTTCCCGCAGCGGCGTCGCATGGAAGAGACCTCGCATGAGGTTGAAGATGGCCAATGCCCAAAAGACCCAAGTACCCCCCACACACTATGTGAGTGTGTCCACTCAGGTAAGGGTAAAATCATATTTTAATTATATTTTAAGTTGCAAAACGCAAGGCTGAGGTGGGTGCGGGCCCTTGGTTGCTGGGCTGACATGGCTTATATCGATTGGTCAATGTAGACTTATTTTGCAAATATCATAATAATTGCTAGGATGATCGGATTTAGACATATAATATATGAAAGTTGCTTAGAAAAACGAGGGTAATCCAAATAAAATATAATTAGAGTCTGGTTAAGCTTCCTGTTCCAAAAGTATATGCAATAATGATTTGGTGTGTCTAATATAAAGAAAAGACCTAGATTCCTGTGAATTGATGCTTAATTAAGAATATTCTCTTATATTGTGTTAATATCTGATATTGTCATGTATAATAAGAAAATCCTTGATAATGATGAATAATGGATCATTCTGGATTCATAATCTTATTCATGCTTATTTAGAGTGTTGGAACCAATGTGGACATCTTTCTATGATCATAATGTTAGTGATATGATTTAGGTGCCACGAGTAGCTTAATATACTTAATTTGATTAGGGTTTCATCTAATATGTATAACTGAATTTGTAATCTAAGAAACCATGATATGATGGAATTAGGATTGGTACCCCTAATCCCTAGTCCAAACATGAGATGACCTAAAACCCTAGTTTGGGAGTGAACCTAGATCTGAGTAATGTAAAGTGAATACATGGTGACACATATGTAGTATGCATGTTTCAGATATTGTTGATTATATGCTTGGTTGCTTGGATGTTTGGATACACTCGTAAAGCATATGATGTTCTGCAAGGTTTCTACAGTGGAGTAAGGTATGTGGTTACACTTATGAATAATCATTCTAGTTTCACGAAGATTCCTGGAGTTTTAATCAGTTGCTTGAAAAATAATTGTTGGATGTTTATTTATTTCATGCAACTATAAAGTGACTATGATTATCACTATAAATGTTCATATATAACTGGCTAGATCCGGGTCCACCTCTGTTGCTTTGAAAAGGCTAAAAGAAAGGGGTAATCCCAGAGCAAGGTCTAGGTTACCGATAGTTAGAAACTGGGCTACCTACGTGTAGTGCCATGAGACTCATTAGCCTGCCATGAGTTAAGGAGTGGGCTACTTACGAGTAGTGCCATGTGACTCAACCCTAGAAATTGGTTCACTTATAGGTGGATCATGAGGGGTTTAATGGAGACAACACAGAGGATAGGGTACTCTTGGATCACAGAGTTATATCTAAAGTGTAATCTTGGTTGTTAAATGATTAATTGAATGATTACATTGTTAACACCTTTACATGATTATTGTTTCCCCCACATACCAGCTTCGGCTGACCGACATTTTGTTTGTCAACGTTTCAGTAACAAGCCAAAAGGGCAAACAGTAAATCGTCATATTGTGAAATACATGAAGTAAAATACAAGGAGGGTTAGTTAGAGTAGAATCCATAAGTGGATAGAAGTTTAGAGATCCAAGTTTTCAAAAAGGTATGAAAAAGTTTATCTTCTTACAGCTTTTCAGTTTAGTATGTTAAAATTTAATAATTGTTCTTGGTTAATTGCCAAACCTTTGATCCGGAAAGTATGGGTACGACTTCGACCTCTCGGACTCCCTTAATTGGGGGTTACCGGAAGGTGGGGTCGTAACACTTACATCCCAGGTCTATATTATCATGTATAAGCATACCTCCTATCTAGATACATATGCCCATGGTTGGCAAGGAGACAACCTATTAAACCATTCAAAATTTCTAGTTATGCCACACTTGTTCATCATTCCTCAATGTTGGATCCATATCATACATACATAAGTCACCAACTTGCATAAGTGGCTCATCAAACATATATCTCAATTTAAGTGGGGTTTCCTTTTGCTCGAATACAAGTAGGGGGTGTCATGCTTAATTCCTATGAACTCACTCAACCTCATGAGAATTATGTGCACCAGGTACTACTACTTCCTAAGATATGGCATATTCTTCCTAACACTTTTCCATGTGAACAACCCTTAGAATCCTACACATAGACAACCAACTAGGTGTGAGGCCTCACAACTTGTAATCATACCAAACCTCTTTAGGGTGTTTGGAACTTTCTTTCCTACACCTAATAGGTAGGCTCTCATTTCATCTATACATTCATTTAGGAAGCCTCTTTCTCTTTTCTAGGGTTTGGTTCCTCTAAAGGCCCCTAAGGTACGATAGCCTCTATAGGTCATGCATGAAGCAACTCGAAGCACATACTCAGAGCCATCTATTCTAGGCTTCATACCAAACTTCCCATGATTCCTCATGTGTTAGAGTCTAGGTACCCAACCTTCTTCATCATCGTCTCACCCTCTTTCTAGAACTAACCATAAGACTATTCCTACCACTGAAGTTTCTCTCCCCGAAGATGGGTCCATATCTTAAGGTTACACATTTATCCCTACCTGGGTGAAACGTACCATCAAAACTTATGTCCGGCCAAGATCGTCCAAATCTCTACATGTCTATCTTATAAACTATCAGGCATAACCCTTCTAGCTTAGGTCTAAAACCTACTGCCAGCCTTGCTTCCATATACTTCTATGTAGGTGCATGCCTCTTTTCTACTCATATATACCTGTTAGGGTTCCTATATGGTCACCACTAACCTTCTCAATGAGGGAGCTATCCCTCACCCTTAATAGGAATGACCAACCAAAAGACACTAGGTTCAAGCAACCACACATAGCTCATGTTTCTCATGTGTACTCAAAACATTTATGTAAAGCATGCATGTATAACTCATGTACTCACATGCATGAAAAAGTGAGGTATCCAACTCATTGTGTCTTCTCTTTCTCTATCCACTGCTTAAGGTATTGGGTCGAGCATCATCCTTAGAGGATCCATCCGACCTCTTCCTCTTCCTAGAGGATTCTTCCTCCAAGGTTATCCCTCTCCTCCTCATCCTACAAGATGGTCTAACCTCAGCGTTCTACAGAGGAGCATCCAAGGGCATAGCAACATAGGCCATGCACCCTAAACATGTAACTAATCTCAGTCTAATTTCATCATCTAGACTTATGTCCATGACATCTTTCTTACATGTTTTAAATTATTTGGTAGAGGATTCCTTAATCATTATTATTCTTACCCTAAACTCAAGAGGGGGTGGAGAGAGAGAAACCATAATCTCTTAAATTTATTCAATGAATGGAGTAGAGAAGGGATGAAGACAGATGAGAGAAGACCTAGAGATATCTTATTTCGAGTTAAATACTCTAATTTTGTCCAAGAAGTCACACGGAATCTGGGAGTCCTCATAGTCTGACTAGAGGGGTGGAGGAAAATCTTTCCAAACCCCAGATTGTTATCCTTTTCTAGACACCTCTGTCATTGAAAAATCCTCTCATAACTCTCTTGGCTTCTAAAGAGTTTGTAAAATTTAATATTTATTATAGATTAAATGGAAAACCATGCTCTGATACCAATTGTAATGACCCCACCTCCCGATAACCCTCAATTAAGTAAGACCAAGAAGCCAGGGCCGCTATCCCAAAATAGAATCAATGGTTTTGTAAATAATAAAAAATAATTAATAAATTCTACCAAAGACTAAGCTTAGAGTAGGATAAAAATTTAATTTTCACATACCTTTTCAAAAATAGGAGTTTGGAACTTTACCCAAAGTAGAGTTCTATCTATCTAAATCCTCCAATCTTTATATAACTTTATTCTTCAGATGTCACTTTAATATTTATCCACTTTCAAATATTTCCTAAAACGTTGACGAAAAAAACATCAGTTAGTATAAAGAATATACTGGTATGTGGTGGCAACCAAAATTTTTCACATATATTATAACATCCTAATCACATCAAATAGTTGTTAACAATTCAAGATTACATTTTCAATATAACAACCCAACCACTTTTACTCATCCTCTGGGATACACTATCTTAGGGTCCTTTCTAGGGACTTTAGGCTACCTTCTCCATCTCGAGCTTGGTACCTTACGGGTCACCACTCTGGGTGCCCTATGGTCTTCCCTCTGGGGCTTGACCACCTATCACCTTCCCTTCGGGGCTTGGTCCTCGTAAATCTTACATCTAGAGATGGTATGTAGGTTCGGGAAAGTCATATATAATTACATGGAAATAATCACAATCACTTTATAGATTGTAGAAAATAAAGTCATTTAAACAGTTATTTTCAAGAAATCAATAAATCCTTGGATATCTCCATGAAAGTAAAGCATGTAATCATAAAATAACCGCATACTTGATCTTGAGTAAAAGAATCCAAAATGAACAAGATACCCATGCAAGCACCTAATGCAAGCAACCCTCATCTCCTGAAACATATAAAATACCTAATGTCACTATCATATCCCAAACAACTTCTTAATAACATTAGGACACTTTATAAGGCTTCTAAGTCTCATTAGGACTCATTAGGGTTTCTTACATTACTTTATCCAACTTTACCCTTTTCAGGTTAACAAATCCAAAAAATAGGTTTCATATTCGCAAAAAAACTAATTATTCCTATTATCCCCATTAAGGGTTCTTTATTCTCAATTTGGCTTAGGATCATCATATCTCTATCTTATACATGGATTTTCAAAATAAAAGCCATTAGAAGTCATAATCACCAAAACTAGGGTTTCTATGCCCATTAATGCACTTTCATATGCACATAACCCTAAATCAAGCCAATTATGCATAAAGATTATCTTTTTAGATATATTAACAACAACTTAATATTGGCTTAAATTATCTAAAGAACATTATTAAATTCACTAATCATCAAAACTTAGGGTTTTTCATTAAAAACACCATTAAAGGTGACAACTTTATGTACTATTATAATTTCAAGCATAATTAGGCTTCAATTATATTTTTAATGGATTCCTTGCATTCTCTTGATCAGTTTTCATATATAAATTTGTTCCATCTAAGTTACCAATTTATTTCTAGAATTTTCGCACATAAAATAATTATGGACCAATCAAACGATGCCACGTCAGCATTTACCTTAATAGCCTCGAGTCCATGCAGATCTCGGATGAACCAGTAGCCGTTGTCCATGTCATACATGAGAACGAGTAACATGAAGCCTCTTTTTCCCATATGCCCCTGGGCTTTGGGCCTTGCGCTCCTAGAGCTGAGAGGTAATTTCCATCGTCCCCTTCTCCTTCCTCAAACCACGCAGACATCGGTGCCTTCCAATGCTCTCCAGTAGTCAACACCTCGATTGAATCCTCCTTCACCTGGGCGACCGGTTTGGCTATGGAGGCACCTTCGCCTGGGCTTCTCGAAGGCATCTGGCCCATCTGTGGTGAAGAAAGGTAGTTGGAGCGACGTTATCCATTGGCTGGCCAGAGGTCAGGAAGAGGCATCAAGGGTAAATGAAGCCCCAATGTTTGTAGGGGAAACTGGGATGGCAAAGAAGGATAATGCGGTTCCACTAAGTCTCATAATGTGTGTGATGATTCCCAAAGAGAGTACCTTCCTATTTATATGTGTGTCTATCAAGCCCACCTTCAATGGAGTCTGACTCCAGCGGTCCCTTAGGGAAAGTCCCCAATTCCTACTAAAACATGAATTTGTAGGGATGTCTGGGTCCAATTTCTCACCCCGAATTCAATGGAGCAATTTCTAGGCTCTCATATGAATTGGGGAGAGAGAGGCGTGAAAGGGGAAAGGGGCTACTATGGCCAACCTTCTCGATTTGGCTAGAACTGGGAGACAATTTTTGAATCATTGATCTACGATCTAAGGGCCCCGGGTGTGTGTGACATTTAAAAGGGTCGGGCCCTAGATTCCTATTTCGATTTAAAATGTGACAAATCACATTATTATATTAGTTAACCCTTCACTTTAAGGAATCTTAACAAATGCATAACTCTCTCCTCTTTTATACAATTGTTCCCAAATTTTATAGGAAATTCCATAAGGACTTAAACTACTTATGTGGCAAGTTTGGGATTCAAATTCAAAAGTATGAGGGACTTTTATTCATATGCAAGTTATCTCTATAACAGACATATTTTATTTATATTTGCTCTCTATTACCCTTCTATTTCCTTTATTTGGATTCCTTTTACCATTAGAAACCACGAGGATTCGAAATCTTATCTATATGATCAATTATACATCTCCCGACATATTTCTCATCAGTATCTCAATTTCTATTCTTTTAATGCATTATTTGATTTCCTTCAACTTTCTTTCCCTTTTTATCATGTTGGACTCACTAACTCAATAGGGTCCATGAAATTCATATTTTTAAAGGAAATATTATCAAATAAATCCATTCATTACACATAAATCATACAATTTTCATAAACATACAACTTATTGGAGAAATTGCATGACAAACCAGCTAAGCCCAAAATTGGGGTTGTAACATAGGATCAATATACTTTTACCCTTTTTCATAGAAAGGGTATCCTAGTTACATCATGTGAGTTTCTAGGAGTGCTATTTTGTTGACCTTGGGATTGAAATTATGGACAAAGGAGACACACCTGAAAACCCAGGGAGGTAATAAAAATAATGTCAATTTTGGAAAGATAACATGAAAAAGGAGATCATTGTTTAAGAACTGAGGATGGTTGACGATTGATGAGAAAACATGTAGTGAATGTCACATCCGACCAAAAATGTTTTGAGGTGTTAGAATGAGTCATAATGCAGAGTTTAATGTCACGAAGGTGATGACTTTAATGCTCATCAATGTCATTTTTTGTATAGAATATTCACAAGAGAGAGGATGAAATCATCACAATGTATTAGCAAAAAGATGAAACATTCTTTTGAGTATACTCAAGGGCATTGGTGGTATGAAGAATTTTTATGGATGTGGAGAGATACACAAAAATCATTGTGTGAAGTGCATGAATCATTAAAAAAAATCCACCACATTATTAAAGGAGGCAAATCCAAGTCATTCTATAGATATCATCAAAAAATGTAAGAAAATATCTGAACCTGTAATAACCAATAGTATGAAATGGACCAAAAATATCACTGTGTATTATTTCAAACATTTTGGAGTATTATCTAGTAATAAAAACCAGGAAAGACACATAATATGTTTTCATAACTGTCATGATTTATATACCAAAGATGTAAGAAGAAACATGATTATCTAAAATTTTAGGTTTGTCCAAGGGTAGATTGACAAGGCATAGGTGCAACTATAGTGGAGTGGAAGCAAGGAGAGTGTGTGTCTGACTTGGTGGTGGGGCGAAGAAGTATCATAGTGCACTCCATGCCCAATCTTTGTCTGATTCCTCCATTCTTATTAGATAAAACCAGAAGGACCAAAGGTCACTAATCATCAAAGAGAATCAATAATTTTGGAAATAGACATGATATTGTATAGGAAGTTAGGAACAAAGTGAACGGTAGATAGCTTAAGTTTAGAGGAAAGCAAGATAGTGCCACATTGAGTGATTTATTTTACCAACCCATCCTCCTAAGTGATCCAGGGGTACATAATAAATGAGTCTAATGTAGTAAGAAGGTGGCATACCCATCATATGTTGTTCTACCCCTTAATCCATGATGTATTTAGAATTTTCAGTGAGCATATATGTCCCAAAACTAGCTTGAAGTGTAGTGTTTATCCTAGTTGAAGGAGAGGCATCAGGCGGGTCACCAATGAGCCACTTAGAGGAGGTGGAGGTTGTCATATTTATATGAATAAGAGAATCCCCATAATGTGATGAAGCTTGGAGAAGGCATTCATACTCTTCATTCAACAACGAGACATGATAAGAATAAGAAGTCTTCTATGGTGGAGTAGGGGAAGACCAATTTTTGTGGAAGGTGCTTGTGCGACATGAATAGAACCACTTCCATGTCCTCTCCCGTAGTAATATAGATATCCATGATTGGAATGACATGCCTCTTTAGTGTAGCACATCTTGCCAAAATATGTACATTTTGGTCATTAGCTCATCCAGACCACGTCCTTTAGCCCTATAGCCAATGTTGATGGAATTTTAGGTGTAGTAGTGGAGGAGGTGCAAGTAAAAAGCATTTTAGACTATGGCAGGAGTTCATATGCTTGGTCCATTGATAGAAGGGTTGCACCAACTATGAGGAGTTGTTAGACTACATCAAAATGAGGGTGAAGCCCATTGAGGAAGTGACTGGAGAGACAATTTCCCTCTCTTTGCTAACCTCGACAGAGGTTGTTGGGGATAAGAAGTTTGACTGGTTTAAGAGAGCTTTCATTGCATCATAGTATTTTGACAAGGTACAATCCAATTTCTACTTAGAGAAAATCTTGCCCATGATGTTGTAGATGCACAGGGAGTAGTAATCTTGATTGAAGAATTGCTTCATTTCTTCCCACATGATCTTTGCATTCTTGTGCCGCATGTATATAACTACAACTTCAAGCTCCATACACCCTCATAGAAAGGAGAAAACATGGATGTTTATTGTAGTCTAGGTAATATCAGGCATGATGGATACATAATTGATGATAAATTTGAATTTACCTCACCATTAACAAAATTCATCCACATTAGAAAATTTCCTTCTTGGGTTTGACAACATATATTGGGTTTGCATATTTCATCAAGTAGTGCAAATTTCTTGCTTTTTAGAATGGCTCAAGTGGCTACATTTATGTTAAGTCTGGTCACTTGGGCCGCCATATCATAATAGATAATAGGATGTAGTGGAATGGCTATATCACTCGTGATAAGACAATAATGGTACCAGAATAAGAAGCACAATATTAGTATAAGATGGAGGCACTACTAGAATTTTAGCATGATAGGAAACATTTTATTTCTTTTAAGAAAAGCAGTACTATCAGATTGAAAATGGTAAAATATATCAACAAGAATCATAGAATATCAGATACTATGAGAGATACATAAAAGCTCCTAACTCAACTAAAAGAACTAAGCCATTGGGATAGGAAATCAAATGAAGAAGAAGAAAAAATGATTTGTCCCTTCTATGTTTTGGTGCTTTACAGATTAGCAAAAGGTATGTTGATTCCTTGCTTTTATAAGTATATACAAAATTCTGGAATTAGAACATAAAGAAGCATATAGGAGGAGAGGATGGAAGCCTTTTGGAGTTCCTAACAAATAGAGACCGTGGATAGTGGTTTCCCAAACTCAAGCACACTTAGCCTATGAATGGGCCTTGTTGGTTGTTGCTATGGTAGTCTGACAACCATGGTTGTTTCTTACTATCGCAAGTGATCCATGGTTGTTTCTTGCTACCTACGCTTGGCCCTTACTAGTTGTTCCTATGGTATCCTGGGGGTGGGGAGGAAGGGAAGGAGGGGGAGGGTGATAGGTGTAAGTGGAGAGCGAGGTGACAAGTGGAGGCTGATGGTGATTTGGCGGAGACAGAGGTCACAGGTGGAGGCTGATGGTGATTTGGTGGAGAGGGAGTGGTGGTGCATGGTGTTTGTGGTGGTGGTGGTGGTTGTGTGGGCGTTGGCTACTAGGTTGGGGAGAGGGGTAGATGGGAGAGGAGTGGGAGGGATAGTGAAAGCAAAGATAAGTAGGGATATGGTTAGATACCTGCCCTTGATACCATATAGAAGGATTAACTTTCAATATTAATTAATAAAGCACTGGGTCTCCTATATATAGGAGACAAAGTATACATGGGCAAAGAGAGAAGGAAATTACAATGGGCCTAATCCCAACTAATCAATTATGTTGACAAGGACCACTACTTTCGTAGGAGTATGCTTGATAAATCTCATGGAAGGATGAAACTGTGACACCTTAAAGTTGATGTTGTTCTTGGGAACGGAACTCGATCCCTATATTGAATCCCATGGGATGCAAGGAACAACACATGAGCTATTGGCATACCCCACTAAGAAGGGTGGAAATACAATAAACGAGAGTGGGAAATAAAGATAGTTTTTATATCTTGGTAGGTTATTACAACAAGGGAATTTCTAATAGAGCATTCAATATATACCAAGTGCATAGTCTAAAAAAGGACTATGAGAAAGGGCATCTAACTCCTAGGGGAATATTTTGTTGGAAGGATAATGTGGCACCAATTTCAGGGTTGGGACTACTCATGTCCAGTGATTCAAGGCCATGTTCTAACCACCTCAATACTTAAAAATAAAACTTAAATTGATCACAAGTCAAAGACAATAATATAATGACAATCACATTTATTTTTTTGAAATAACAAAAATATTAACAAGATAAATTTTTTTATCAATAAGCTCATCTCATACTTAAATTGTAAAGTAAGGTTACATGTGGTGTGTCATACAAGTATTAAACACACGTATATACACACCATACATGTCAACATCTACAAAATTTACAATGGTTTTAAAAGAAATTATGAGTTGAGTAAAAGAAAACACCATGATCAAGACCTGAGTATACTTGATTGATTGTAAACGAACTCAACACAACTCCCACCTTACTAAGTTCTCTACTATGTTGGATTCAATGCACTAGTGACTCATCACTAAGGTAGATGAGATATTTTTTTGAAAAGAAAAAAAATGTATAAATAAATCATACAAGGCAAATAATCCAAGTTAGTGTTAAAAACCTATAAAGTGATAGAACATTTTTTATTCCTTTAATTAACAGGTACATTTTAACATATAATATTGGCATTATATATTTGTGCGGAAATATGGCATCATATATGGAATTAGAAATAAATAAGAATTACCATCATATTCCCCTAAACTAGTAGATCATGTCAACAAATATGAATTGGGAAGGAAAGGTTGCAAGGTATATATATGGTCCTAGAGCAAGTCCAGTGACTATCCTTGTTGAAGTAGGATTCTTTCTTCAAGTTGCACATGGATGGTTGTCGATGTCAGCCTCCTAGTCTGTCACCATGGATAGTGCTTGATGGCATCCTCCTAGTGGGTGTCAAAGGCCTCCTCACCTTTTTAGTAGTCCACATGTACAATCGGGAACTCTAGTTGTACTTTTGAAACAGACAAGAAGGAGTTTTCATTTCTAGTCAATGTGCTAGCATTGACTTTCTCTCCCTTGTTGTCTATCCCTTTTACGGGTAGGACTTGCTCTAGTTCTCACGTTACCACAGCTATGAGAAGATAAGAATTGTCTGAGCTTATTGTAGTATCTCTAGAAAACCTCAACTACCCCTTTATTTATAGGAGGGTCAGGGTTAGGATTTCTAGATCAATTGAGATTCAAAGAGATGGAATTTCATTGATTTTAGGAACATAGAAACCATGAAGTGGTCAGTTTAGTGTTGAGAAGCACATTTCACTTGTGAATCATTTGGTTCACTATGTTTCCTATTCACAATTTAATTGACATTTAATATTAGATTAATGCACAACATGACATCAACATCATCCTTGATACAACCATGTTGATAAACTAGATGGTCAGTTCACAACTTAAAGCGGTCAAACATTTGAGCTGACCAGTTCACTTGTTGAACCGGTTATTCCAGAGTTTTAATTGCCAATCTTGTTTAAATTGAATATCTAACACTTAGTTATCAAGTTTAAACCACATTCATGAGTAAACTCTTATTCCATGTGTATCCTATGTGTGTGACCCTATAGGTACCAAGTTACATTGGTAGTGAATATCCATAAACAATTAATGATATCGTAAGCAATGAGTGGTATCGTAAACAATTAATGATAGGTACCAAGTAATTGGAAAGTTGGAGAAAAACTTCAACCTACAATCTGTGATAAGTGTTACAGTGATGATATAGTTCCTTTGTCACTGATATCCAAGAACATGAGGCATTGAATTGTCATCCTGTTCAATGTTCAATCTGTGTTCCTTGAACAAGAGCAGACTGTCTGAGATGTATATGAACTCAAATTACATACTACTCACATCAGCATGGCCATGCATTTCTTAGTCTCACTTATCAAGTGGCCAGGATATGAAACTACTATAGGAGGGACAAATCCCATCTACATCACTCACAGTCATTCCCCATGTGACATAATGTATCCGAGCATCGCCTTTATGGTAACCCTTATTAAAGTCCATGTTTGATGATGTCAAAGTACATTGAATGACATGTGATGAGTGTAGTGATTTCAAGTCTAAGAACCACAATCACCACCATCATATGAGAGATGATTTTGAATACCAATCCATGGTTTATGTAACGACCCCAACTCCCGGTAACCCCCAATTAAGGGAGACCGAAAGGTCAGATCATTAACCAATAACTCGGATCAAAGGTTCGAAAAATAATCAATAACAATTAATAAACTTTACCAACTAAACTAAAAACTGGTATAAAATAAAAACTTTACTTACCTTTTAAAAGCTGGGATTTCTAAACTTCTATCCATGAAGATACTAATCTAACTAATCCTCTTGTGTACATTGTTTCTCATTTAGTTCCACATATGCCACTTTATTGTTTGTTCTTTTCATTTTTACCTAAAATGCCGACAAGCAAAACGTCAGTCAGCAAGAAGCTGGTATGTGGGGGAAACAATAATTGTGCAACTATGTTAACAATGTAGTCAACCAAATATCATTTAACATCAAAGATTACATTTTAAGAAATACTACTAAATCCTTGCATATCCCCTATCTCTGTACCGTCCCTGTAGTGGACATCGATACTACCTCTCTTATATGGTAGATCCTTACCCCCATGGTCCTACCACACAAGTAGCCAATTCCTAGGGTTATGGAGTCGCATGGCCCTACCCAAAGGTAGCCCAATCCCTGACTCATGATGACTTGATGGTCCTACCCCATTGGTAGCCATGTACTAAGTCATTCAATGACCTGATGGGCCTACCCCATTGGTATCCATGTACTAGGTCAATCCATTAGGCTACAGAGGGGACTAGGATCTGAGATAGTAGGCACATCTCTTATGTGATAGTCATATTCACATTATAATTTGCATGAATTAAATGCAACCAACAGTTTAATTCAAGTCATCGATAAAACCTCAAAAATCCTCGAGAAACTAATTCAGGATATTCATAGGCGTAACCACATACCTATCAAGTTGATGTGAGACAGAAATAATCCAATCAACCAATAGGCAAGCAAGCATTCAAAAAGATCCTGAAACAATGATACAATTTCCTTTTATTACTCATGTCATTAAGATCTATGAAATCTAGCTCTCTTCCAAGGGTTTCTAGTCCACTTTTAGGGTTTACTTTGCAATTAGGGTTTCCCTTCATCTTTTACTATTTTAAACCCTAATTTAACGCAATTGATCACAAACCCTAATTATCTCAACATCTAATCCTTAGTTTCAGATTAAAGGCATAATTAATCATTATATAAGTCCATTAAGCCTCTTTTCATTAAAGCTACCATTTTTATCCTCTTTAACCCATGACAAAGTCATTATGCTCGGCTATCATCAATTCAAAGTTCATTATAGTCTAATTCGCATATGAACTCGATTTACCATTAATTCTATGTTTTATTCATTAGAAAACCCTAATTACTACATTTAGGGTATTTAACCACAATTAGGAAGTTTAATGCTCGAAATAGCTTAGAATCATTATATCTCATCTTTATTCATCACTTTGAATAATTAAAGCTATTAAGAGTCAATTTTGCCAGCATTAGGGTTTTAAGGCCCATTAAAGCCCATATTTGTACATGAAACTCTAAGTAAAACTAATTACGTGCAAAGTTCATCTTTTTCAATCTTAATGTAACTCTTCATGATTAAAAGGTTAATATCAACTTTAATCATCCATTAAACCCTAATAATCACATTAATCATATTAAAATAGGGTTTCTTAATCTTTAATCACTAAAGTTAGCAACTTCCATTACTTTTAGAATTGCAAGCCGAATTAGGTTCCAATTATATTTTTATTGGATTCCTCTCGTTATTCTGAGCAAAATTCATGTATATACTTTTGTCATCTGAGCTACTATTAAAGAGTTATGAACTTGGGAAGAAATACCTCACTTGGGCCAATGGGGAGGCAACACGTAGCCTTTAACATGCAACACTACTCTCGCAATTTGGAACATAACAGAATTAAACATATGCCCCTTGCGTAAGTGCCTGCCCTTCATACCCCAGAGGGGTATATTTGTCCATTGGTCACTAGGTTGTCTTCAACCTTGGATCAGCAGCAGCAGCCACTGAGGACAGCCCTTGGCACGTTTCTCCCTCCTAGATCTGGACCCGAACTGCGCCAGAAATTGCTTCTCCGCCTCCGCTACTCTCTGGCTCACCTGGGGCACCCTCATATCTTGGTCAGAATGGATGGGTCGATCGGGGAACACCTGCAACTTGCGGCTGCAAGTGCAGCCCTATCGTTGCCATGGCGCATCGTGTAGGTCACAGTGATGCTAGCTGGACCTTGTTCTGACTTCGTGGCATCCCCAGCCTCCATAGAAACCCTTACCTGGACTCCTTGCTACCCCATGGTCAGTTGCTCCCCTCTGCTAGGGTTTTGAACGTAGGGAATCAATAAGAAGATGAAGAAGAGAGTGGGAGACATGGGATCTCTTTGGAACTTGACCATGGGCTCTACCCCTTTTATAGGGGAGGGTATCCCCGCCCCAGACTGCTTGCCCACGAAGCAACCAAGTCATTTTCCAACATGGAAACTCATTTTCCTTTTTATAAAAGCAACCTCCTCTCTCTTCATCATCTCTTAGATATTCCTTTTTTTTTAATATTAGGATTTCGAAAATGACATCCTTTATCTTCCTTGTACTTGCCTTTTAATTTATTGGCACGAAATTCTATTTCCTTTAATAGAAATTACTTTCTTTTTAACAATACCTCATAATTCATCACATTATTCTTTTATTAAGCAAATTTGGTATTTTCTCTTTCTTTCCTCCTTATTGGGGCTCCTTGGACCCCAAGAAATTCTATTATTTCGAAATCCTTTTTATGGGATACTCGTTATCCTTCTAGATGCATCTAAATGCATTATTTCTCATTATCATGTGTATTTCTGATTAAAATATCTCTTTTTTAGGATTTCTCTTTATTTCTCTTTTATTTTCCTCATTGGTATTCCTTTTATCATTGGTAATCCTTGGGATACAAAATTCCACCAAGGATAACCCAATTATACCTTTTTCCACTTATTCCCAACATTTTAATATTATTTTCAATTTCTTTCTTAATAAAGAAATACTTAATTGTTCTTTTCTTTTCTTATTGCACTCTCTATGCAACTTTGGACTCTTTGGAATCCAAGGAACCCTAGAGGCACTAAATCCATCTTTGGATTATATTATTTTTCCTTCTAGATGTTTCCACATCTTTCTTTTCTCAAAAACTCAATTATTCATTTACTAATTGAATTTCCTTTTTATTGAGCCCAATAGCCAATAAAGCCAACCACAATCATCAAGGCTATTGTAAATGAAATCCATTTATAAATTATATCATTATTTGTTCCAATATCTTTAATATGAGAAATTACATTTCTCACCAAAGGAACCCAAAAATTGGGGTTGTAACATCCTTCCCCTCTTGTAAGAATTTTGCCCTCAAAATTCCATCAAGCAAGCAAATAAACAGGATAAGCCTTTCATATGTCCATCATGGCTCCCATGTGTCTTCACACTTTCCATGGTGCTTCGCAAAAACCTTCATCATCTAATAATCTTCCATCTGAGATCTTTGTCGCCTTGGTATATCATACCCTCATAGGTGACTCAGGACATTTCAGCCTCTCAAAAGTTGAATAGGTTCAGGGCTCAACACATGGCTTGGGTACTTCACATAGTGCTCTAGATCGGACTCATGGAACACATTACACATCATGTTATCTTGAGGGGTAAGGCTAAACACAACCATCTCCACCAATCCATCTCAAATGGACTCATATATTGGGAACTCAGCTTTCTCAGTTGTAGCTCAGAAGGGTCGGATTTTCACATTATATTCTCCCATAGTGAACTGCATGTCAGTCTGCTTTGCATCAACTCATGACTCATGTGACCCTTGGGCTCTCTCTCAGCCATTGCACGATCAAGTGACTTCATCTGCACACATTGTGGTTTTATCTGACCTTCGCGAGGCCTCCTTCACCAACATCATCATAATGAAGTGGTGACCGACACAACCTCCTTATAGAACTTCTTGCATCCTGATAAAGCTATGGTGGCTAATGTCACATCATAAGAATTGTCTCTATGTATCATCCTGAATGATCACACACACTCTTATCAGACCCTCTAGTCTGGATCATACTAACCATTAGTTAGTAGTGATAAACTGTTCTATCGTCGAGTTCTTCATGTATTTACTTCCACCTCATGCAAGTGAATCTTTAGGTAATACTCAAAAACTTCGAACTCGCATCATGGTGTAGTCAAACCATCTCTCTCTTATAAGTAGTTCAACCAGATATGTCCTGTGACATTACTCTTTCTTTCTTATTTCATCTAGGTAAGTCGATCTACCATAACCCATATTGCATCTTGACCTTCCATGGTCTAGGGGAGACCTTCCACATCATCCATAGTGATGAACTCCCATCTCCTCTCAGGGAATCTTTTATCCTCTATATCTATAAATTGGTTTACTGGTGTTCGTCCTTCGCCTCCTAGCTTGCATGGCCACATGCTACATGCAACTTTGTTTTAAGCATTGAAAGTGCTACTATCACTTACTATATTTGTAGTATCATAGTGTTTGGTGATCTTAAAATCTTGATTTCCTATATATCATGATTCCTCAAGATCGATTCCTCAGAAACCCTAAACCACTCTCATCAGGGTTCTATTACCTTCCTATCCAAAGAAATGTATCTGAGGTTCTACAACCATCCTTCTAACACATCAAGGACCAGGCTGGCTAACCAAGCAACCATTAACTTGATTAACCACTATTGATACATCTGGGTGTTAGCCAAACTTATCTCTTTTCCTCAACCTGAGGTTAGCCTAGCAAACTCAACTTCTTCTAGCTTCCAGATAAACTAGGCAACTATATCTAAACTAGAGCATTCATTACCGCCTTTCATCCTCCATGTATTATAATTATCATCTCATCTCAAACTCTAAGTTTATCTTCATCAAGAAACTATGATCTCATCCACCTGGTGATCAAACTCGACCTTGTATAACTTGCAAATTCCACAAAGCTTCTACTAGGAACATCCTTACAAGGTGATTATCTTAATACTTTTATCATTTGTACCTATCCATGTATCATTCACTCCACTAGGGCACATTATCATCTCTGTCCTCATTCCTTATAGCAACATTCCAACTCATGTCATCTTTACCCTTGGTGTATGGCATGCGTACTGTCCTATCTCTCACTCCCATAACAAGAAGAAATAGACATTTGGCGGACGTCCAAATACAAAGTTCTTCCTATTCTAAGAGTAGAGATGGTACAACCCACATTGCCAGTACACCTTCAAATCTAAGTTGAAACGTGCAACTTATGTCTCTACATCACAATCATCTCGATATCAAAGTTACTTCCATGGAAAACGGGTCTCGATCCTACTTGGGTCACAACAAAATCCTTGGTCATCTCCTCCAGGTCTACAGGGAGCCGGCACTTTTGGGGTCATCCCTTTTCCCTCATGCATTAGAGAGTGCCCTACTCATCTGCCCTTTGGGTCCCATGAGTTCATGAAGGTGATCAATCTCCTAACCCATGGCCCTCAGACAATGATAGTTGTTACCTCCCGACCCTATGGTCATGTGAAACTAGGGAATTAGGCAACCCCTACTTCCATCGGTCTTATCCCTACCTGAACCTAGGATAGACTTAGGATTATATCATAGTACATGTTCAACTTAGAACCTTACCCAATCCTTCATCATCTCTCTCTTCATTCTTGGGATGTCTTTCATCCTTCCTCAGGGATCATGGTGACCTGCCTACCTTGGTCAGGACCCATACCGGTTACCTTCATGGTAACACATCCACATGCACGTAGAGATAGCAATCTATGGGTCTACAGGTTCATTCTCATGCCATGCACTCTTCACTTAGTTTCTCAAGATCCTCTAAAACCTCGAAAAAACTGGTATACACCCTACAAAAGGGTCCCTCTCCCAGGATGGGAGGAAACTATACCTTGATAACAACTGTCACAAACGTCCTTATGTTTAGGGTATACATCCACATGAGCATGCTTAGCCCTAGCAAGCTACTAAGGCACAAGAAGACACCTACGAAACCATGCTAGGTCATACTTGTTTTCATCCTCAACATTAGATCAACTTAGTCGTGAGGGGTTCATCAAACATACCCTTAACTTAAGGGATTTCCTTTACCTATACACATGAGGAGTGCCATGCTCGAAACTATAGAGACTCAAATCTCATCATGAGCATCAGATACAATGCTTCCCCTCTTAGGCCTAGGAACCCTAGGTTCACCTTTGGATGTCCGACTGCATGCTCAATCTCTTAACCACGAATCAAGCATGTCGAAGGTATGTCATGTACTTCCATGATCCTTCTAATCGAGCAACACATCGGAGTTGAGTCCTCTTCCAGGACAACCAACTAGGTATAAGGCCTCACAACCTAGTTACCTAAACCTCCTCAGGGTCTAAGGCACTCTTTGTCTTATCTCAGTAGGTAAACACTTATACCATAGGCACATAGGTACCAAAAGCATCATCCTCTCTCTAGGGTTTGGTTCCTCTAAAGGAAACTAAGATATCATCAGCCTCCCAAGGATCGAGTATGAGGAAACCTCTATCATCCACTTAGGTCGCATCATCCTCAACTCCCCACTATTCCTCATGTCTTAGAGTTTAAGCTTCCAACCTTCTTCCTTGGGTCCTACTTTCTCTCTCTAGATCTAACTCCACATCCAAGCTCACTACATGAAGTTGGATCAAGCTTACCAGCATACCCCTATGTGGGTGAAGCCTATGCTCAAACTTATGTTTGCTCAATAATTCCCTTATGCTTATCTCATCAGCCATCCATCATGATCCCTTATCTAGGGTTTCATTCTACTATTAGCAATATTGACGTACTCTGGGTGCAAGCTATACCCTACTTTCACAAGCCCATATGGTTCTATAGGTTCTTCTCTAACTTCATCCATGAAGGAGCTATCCTTCTCTCAAACATGCATGACCCTCTCCAGGGTTGGGTTTCCAAAGGTACTAGGTTATCCAACCTCTCACGGCTCGTATGGAAATCCAAAGGGATGTCTATTCAAACACCCATTCAACCATGGCATCTAACTTATCATGTCATCTCTCTATCTAACCTCTACTTAGGGTTAGGGTTAACATCATCCTCAGAGGATGTGCTAGGTCTCTACTTTTAATGGAGATCTCTACCTCCAAGACTCACTTTCTCTACTCATACTCCTGACAAGAAGGTCTAGCCTCAGGTCTCTCCTGAGGGCAATGACAACTTATGTCATACGACCTAAGCATGTATCTATTCTTTTATGCTTACTCTATTAAGCTTATGTCCATGACATCTTATTTACATATAGTTCCTTTGTCACTGATATCCAAGAACTTGAGGCATGGAATCATCATCCTCTTCAATGTTCAATCTGTATTCCTTGAATAAGAGCAGACTGTCTGAGATGTATATGAACTCAAATTACATACTTCTCACATCAGCATGGCCATGCATTTTTTAGTCTCACTTATCAAGTGGCCAGGATATGAAACTACTATAGGAGGGACAAATCCCATCTACATCACTCACAGTCATTCCCCATGTGACATAATGTATCTGAGCATCGCCTTTATGGTAACCCTTATTAAAGTCCACGTTTGATGATGTCAAAGTACATTGAATGACATGTGATGAGTGTAGTGATTTCAAGTCAAAGAACCACAATCACCACCATCAAATGAGAGATGATTTTGAATACCAATCCATGGTTTATGTAACGACCCCGACTCCCAGTAACCCCCAATTAAGGGAGACCGAAAGGTCAGAGCCGTTAACCAATAACCCAGATCAAAGGTTCGACAAATAATCAATAACAATTAATAAACTTTACCAACTAAACTGAAAACTAGTATAAAATAAATACTTTACTTACCTTTTAAAAGCTGGGATTTCTAAACTTCTATCCATGAAGATACTAATCTAACTAATCCTCTTGTGTACGTTATTTCTCATTTAGTTCCACATATGCCACTTTATTGTTTGTTCTTTTCATTTTTACCTAAAATGCCGACAAGCAAAACGACAGTCAGCAAGAAGCTGGTATGTGGGGGAAACAATAATTGTGCAACTATGTTAACAATGTAGTCAACCAAATATCATTTAACATCCAAGATTATGTTTTATGTAATACTGCTCAATCCTTTCCTATCCCCTATCTCTGTACTGTCCCTGCAGTGGACATGGATACTACCTCTCTCATATGGTAGATCCTTACCCCCATTGTCCTACCACACAGGTAGCCAATTCCTAGGGTTATGGAGTCGCATGGCCCTACCCAAAGGTAGCCCAATCCCTGACTCATGATGACTTGATGTTCCTACCCCATTGGTAGCCATATACTAAGTCATTCAATGACCTAATGGGCCTACCCCATTGGTAGCCATGTACTAGGTCAATCCATTAGGCTACAGAGGGGACTAGGATCTGAGCTAGTAGGCACATCTCTTATGTGATAGTCTTATTCACATTATAATTTGCATGAATAAAATGCAACCAATAGTTTAATTCAAGTCATCGATAAAACCTCGAAAATCCTCAAGAAACTAATTCGGGATATTCATAGGCATAACCACATACCTGTCAAGTTGATGTGAGACAGAAATAATCCAATCAACCAATAGGCAAGGAAGCATTCAATAAAATCCTGAAACAATTATACAATTTCCTTTTATTACTCATGTCATTAAGATCTATTAAATCTAGCTCGCTTCCTAGGGTTTCTAGTACACTTATAGGGTTTACTTTGCAATTAGGGTTTCCCTTCATCTTTTACTATTTTAAACCCTAATTTAACGCAATTGATCACAAACCCTAATTATCTCAACATCTAATCGTCAGTTTCGGATTAAAGGCATAATTAATCATTACTTAAGTCCATTAAGCCTCTTTTCATTAAAGCTACCATTTTTATCCTCTTTAACCCATGACAAAGTCATTATGCTCGATTATCATCAATTCAAAGTTCATTATAGTCTAATTCACAAATGAACTTTAGTTACATTAATTCTATATTTTATTCATTAGAAAACCCTAATTACTACATTTAGGGTATTTAACCACAATTAGGAACTTTAATGCTCATAATAGATTAGAATCATTATATCTCATCTTTATTCATAACTTTGAATAATTAAAGCTATTAAGAGTCAATTTTTCCAACATTAGGTTTTCAAGGCACATTAAAGCACATATTTGTACATGAAACTCTAAATAAAACTAATTACGTGCAAAGTTCATCTTTTTCAATCTTAATGTAACTCTTCATGATTAATAGGTTAATATCAACTTTAATCATCCATTAAACCCTACTAATCACATTAATCGTATTAAAATAGGGTTTCTTAATCTTTAATCACTAAAGTTAACAATTTCCATTACTTTTCTAATTGCAAGAAGAATCTGGTTCCAATTATATTTTTAATGGATTCCCCTCATTATTCTGAGCAAAATTCATGTATAAACTTTTGTCATCCGAGCTACTATTAAAGAGTTATGATTTTCCAAAAAAATACCTCACTTGGGCCAATGGGGAGGCGCCACGTAGCCTTTAACATGCAACACTGCTCTCGCGATTTGGAACATAACAGAATTACACATATGCCCCTTATGCAAGTGCCTACCCTTCATACCCCGGAGGGGTATATTTTTCCATTGGTCGCTAGGTTGTCTTCAACCTTGGATCAGCAGCAGCAGCCGCCGAGGACGACCCTTGGCATGTTTCTCCCTCCCAGATCCGGACCCGAACTTTGCCGGAAACTGCTTCTCCGCCTCCGCTACTCTCTGGCGCACCTGGGGTGCCCTCATATCTTGGTCAAAATGGCTAGGTCGGTCGGGGAACACCTGCAACTTGCAGCTGCAAGTGCAGCCGTATCGCTGCCATGGTGTGTCGTGTAGGTCACGGTAATGCTAGATGGACCTTGTTCTGACTTCGTGGCATCCCCAACCTCCATTGAAACCCCTACCTGGACTCCTTGCTGCCCCATGGTCAGTTGTTCCCCTCTTCTAGGATTTTGAATGTAGGGAAGCATGAAGAAGATGAGGAAGAGAGTGGGAGACATGGGATCTCTCTGGAACTCGACCCTAGGCTCTACCCCTTTTATAGGGGAGGGTATCCCCACCCCAGACTACTTGCCCATGAAGCAACCAAGTCATTTTCCAACATGGAAACTCATTTTCCTTTCTATAAAAGAAACCTCCTCTCTCTTCATCATCTCTTAGATATTCCTTTTTTTAATATTAGGATTTCGAAAATTACATCCTTTATCTTCCTTGTACTTGCCTTTTAATTTATTGGCACAAAATTCTATTTCCTTTAATAGAAATTACTTTCTTTTTAACAATACCTCATAATTCATCACATTATTCTTTTATTTTGCAAATTTGGTATTTTCTCTTTCTTTCCTCCTTATTGGGGCTCCTTGGACCCCAAGAAACTCTATTATTTCGAAATCCTTTTTATGTGATACTCATTATCCTTCTAGATGCATCTAAATGTATATTTCTCATTATCATGTGTAATTCTGATTAAAATATCTCTTTTTTAGGATTTCTCTTTATTTCTCTTTTATTTTCCTCATTGGTATTCCTTTTATCATTGGTAATCCTTGGGATACGAAATTCCACCAAGGATAAACCAATTATACATTTTTCCACTTATTCCCAACATTTTAACTTTATTTTCAATTTTTTTCTTAATAAATAAATACTTAATTGTTCTTTTCGTTTCTTATTGCACTCTCTATGCAACTTTGGACTCTTTGGAATCCAAGGAACCCAAGAGGAACGAAATCCATCTTTGGATTATATTCTTTTTCCTTCTAGAGGTTTCCACATCTTTCTTTTCTCAAAAACTCAATTATTCATTTACTAATTGAATTTCCTTTTTATTGGACCGAATAGCCTATAAATCCCACCACAATCATCAAGGCTATTGTAAATGAAATCCATTTATAAATTATATCATTATTTGTTCCAATATCTTTAATATGAGAAATTACATTTCTCACCAAAGGAACCCAAAAATTGGGGTTGTAACAGTTTATGTGCATCTCAAAGTGGGTCTCTCTATGTGAGAACATGTAATGCTAAACAAAATTGCTCAAAACACAAAACATGATCGACTACTAATTAACCACATAGAAGAAAAAGGGGATAACTAAAATTGACTAAACATTCCAAACATATCCCGAATCATATACATAAAATCCCATCATCTTGCATATATTCACATAATGCCAAGTACCATTTACAACTATTTTGTGGCCTCATCCACAATATATATATATATATATATATATATATATATATATATATAGAAAAACATGATCCATAAATACCACATGTACAAACATCAACATGCTACAAAAAAACTCAATCGATTGAAACATTCTATACAAACTTTTCTGCTCGGACCTAAGAGTACAGGTATCACTCTAGGGCATACTAGACATCTAAACAACCTTCTCTAAGGTCCATCACTACAACACCTCCTTGCTGCCACAGGTCTACTTCCTCTATTGTTGATCACCTTAAAAGATGTGGTGACCCACAAGGTGAGACCCATATCCCAATGAGAGATATAACTCTCAACAATGGTTTTTTATTACATCAAGTTAAGTTATTAAATAGACAGAGAAAATTAAGCATGTTAAATAGATAGACATACCATAACATATGATTAACAAGATACATAAAGGAATGGATAAAACTATCATCATATACATTGCTAACAATGTAAGTAGCCTAGTAACATAAGCATATCTAACATCAAACTAAAGTTCAGCAACATAGCATATCTTATCAACATAACCTAACCAGTAGTATTAGTCTATCTAATAAGATAAGCAAGACTACTTTCTCTTATTGCACTATACATCATTTATATGTGAAAAGAGAAAATAAGGGTTATAATCTAATGTGAAGCATTGTGTATAACCCTGATCAAATATGATAGACCATTGTATTACATCTTTTATTAATCCCTGGGAAGTTTGAGTCATACCCCTCGAAGCCCAACTGACCACCACTTTATTGCAATCAGATCCATACAAGATCTAGGAGAGTTAAAATCCAAAGATCCCATCCGCCCCCAATCAATACAGGTCCACCGTATCGATATATAAGGTCAAGCTATAAAACAACCTAGTCCGCCCTTAGTACAGGTCATGACACTAGTGAGACAACATAGTCCACACTTATAAGGGTCACAGAACTAGTGAAACTAGATATTCAAACCCTATCATCTGAGGTATAACCGCAACTGTCCTCAATCACATCACATATGCAAATATATGAGATACGACATAATCATTCTCCTACTGAAGTATGATAGCAACCATCCTCAAAACATTGGGATCATGATGTCAAGGATACACAGTCTCATTCACCCTACAAATTCTATATTATTCACTCCAAGCTCCCCTTCAGAATACTCATTTTACCAATCCAGCAAGTCTTGATACTGGAATATCTCTATAGCACAAGGCACTACATGATAAGGGTTTCGATTGATTAGTTAATGTCAATTGTGTGAATTATGGCTGAAAGTGGACATACAAACCGAATTCATTTCTAACAAGCATAGATATATAACAACTCCAGATGATATAAAATGAATGAGATATAATTCCTCATCATAACATCACATGGTACTACCTCATTTCCATTCATGAGACTATACTTGTCATCACACCATCATAGGATATAAATCCATCACATTATCCCAGGGTATTAACCCTTGCCACCATAAAGAGGATTACACCTTCATAAGGGCTCAAAACATGCCCAAGGGTCATTAAGACCATCACCTCATTTCCTATATGGTCATCATTATCTTTTGTCACCTTGAAGAAGGTTCAACATACCATAACCATACTTGTGATACACACGTTCAATATAACATTGCATTAAAGAGCTATGATCTTCGCATGGTAGCATAAAAGAAAGCATCAATCATAAGGCTGTGATAACCACTAATAACATTTTAGGGTTACAACAATCATTATAGAGAATATATTTATATCATATCATACAAGGAAGCTAAGTGTGATTAACCATCATTATTTAATTGCATTAAGTTAAATTCAACAAGATCCGAGATAGTGACGATACAAATCAGCACCTCAAACTAAACCATTGGTTCATATACTTACTTAAGTCAAAGTACATCCTTCACACATATCATCCCCATCTGACTAGGGATGTACAAGGTAGAGCAATATAATAAAATCACATACTATCCTCAAGTATGAATTCACAACTAAGGTGTAGCTGTCAGATTGTGACATTAAACCAAAATCATCAAAGCTCTAGGTTCATCAACCATCGATTCATAAGTCACACATAAAACTTTCGGGTTCAAGACAACCAAGACCATTGAATCATATGCATTATTCACCACCATTGAATCATGAGAAACCATAGGGTTACACAACTAAAAGGACCATCATATTTTAATCTTAAAAGCACCTTTGGTTGTGAACTTCAGGTCACCATACAAGGCCATAGGATGTTGAATAGAAAAACCATCAGAGTCAAAACAAGTAAAACCTTGAACTATCCTTCTAGGAAAACCATCGAGTTGTGACCTAAGCGAGCCATCAAACATGACCTAGGAAGGCCTTCGGTTGGTATAACTAAAAACACCATCATTTGATTGACATCAGAAGAGCCATCAATTGTGGACTCCATGTCCACCTTCATTGTGGACATGAGTTCCACCATCAGATCATGAAACCAGAAGGACCATTGGTTGACACATCGACGTCAAGAACCATTGCAACTGTTACAACCTCATTTTCTTGAAAATATAATGTAAGGTGTATTTCCCTTTTAATGAATAAATGATATCCTTTTCTTTGAATTGTGATAGACTTCGTGTGAAATGGCTTTGATTGAATGATTGTGGGCTTTTTCAGTCATTAAGCCCAATTGAAAAGAAAAGGGAATTAAATAGGAAAAGAAATTGATTAATAAAAGAGAAATATGAGAAATTGACAATTAAAAGAAGATAAAGGCAAACCAATATTCCCCAATATGGGAATTTGTGCCTTTATGATTTCTTGAGGTCCAAGGGACCCAAAAGAACAAGATAATCACAAAGGAAAAAGGAATATAAATTAATTTGGATTAATTGATGAGAAAACTTGGGAGAGAAGGAAGCCTTCTCATCCATTGCTTTTTGTTTCCCAAATTTTGTACAAAGCTAGGAAATAATTAAAGGAACGTTCCCTTAAAATTTGAGAAAGAAAGGGGCAAGGGTTTGGGAAATATGAATTTCCTAAGAAATTGACAAAAGTTGGATTTATTCTGAATAGGAAAATGATTTTCTTTTTAGTTTGGTCACGTACAACTGAGACTGTTGGATCTCAATCCAACGATGGTCATTTATCTCCTAAGTTCCACCCGGATTGGGAAGTTGCAGGTTATAGGGGAACCTTCCATCTCCAAATTCATATTGATTCAAGGAAGATGCGGGCCTGCAATACTTTCCATTGCATTCAGGAAGGTAAACCGCACAGGAGTAACCCAACTTTTGCGGGGTTTGGCTGTTAACTGGAGAAGTTCCCAATCTATGTGGGACTGCCTATGACCCTATATATAGGGGAGGGCTTGTGAGGACTCCAGCGCGCAAATAAACCCTACCCTAACCTGCGGATAGTCGCAAGGGACGTTCCTGTGCCGCCAATTGGGTAATTCACCTCGACCTGTACATCGTTCCTTTGGCTTAGCCTCGTCGGAATCCAGCGAGTAGGGGAGGCAGCTTGGTGGGGCTCGGGTGAACAATTGAGGGCGTTGTCGATTTCGAGTAAGGGAGGCGGAGCTCCCTGGACCGTCGGCGTGAGCAGAGGAAGGCCGGAGCTCGAATTCAACCCTCGAGTTGACCACTTGGATCAGCTTGCTCGACGCAAGGAGGAAGAAGAAGAAGATTGCGGGCCTTTTACACTTCTGCCCCTCCGCATCCTCTTTGCAGGTAGGGGCACCTTCGTCCTTTTTTCCTTTTGTTTGCAAAAGTATGGCACGCTCCTTCAGGACCGTTGGATCCTCCGTGGATCCAAGGCCCATGAATCGGACGGTTCTAGGTTTTCTAGAAAATTAGCAAATAAATGGATTAAAAGGAATTATCTTGATAAAATTATATCTGGTGATAGGAAACTCGGATGCAAAAAGTCAATACATGAAAAATGATCAGAAAAATATGAGGAATACGTTAAAAATGGTTTGGATATCTGAATCTATATACTTTTGCAAAAGTACATATTTTGATGGAAAAAGAGTTAATTAGTAAAAAGAAAACCCTAATTGATTATCAAGGATATATTTAGTCTTGCAAATAGGTTAATTCGAATATGTTTTACCTGATTAATGATTAAGATATTTTTTAACCTGTTTTGATGATAGAATTACATGTTTAGGGTTTTTAATTCAATATGTTGATTAATATGTTTAGAAATCATAAATTAGAGAAAAAGAAAAAGAAAAAGATATAGCAATCTGAAAATTAGGGTTTATATGGTCCAAACCTGATCTTTAGGACCTTAATGGAAAATAGGACAAGATAATTAGGGTTTGATGGATATTTGATAAAAGTAAGGTAAAAGTAATAAAAAGGAAATAAAACCCTAATTATGGTTAAAACCCTAAAAAGGGCAAATAACCTAGGAAACGATTAGAATTAATGAGTCATGATGACATGATTAATAATATAGAAATTGAATGCCTTTTTCAGGAACAAATTGTGTGTGTACTTTCTTGATTCCTGGTTGATTGAGTTTTTCTGCATTCAAGCCTGCATAATAGGTATGTGGTTACGCTTATGACTACCCGAATTAGTTTTCCAGGATTTTGTCGCAGTTTCCATCGTGACTTGAATTAAACTGTTGGATGTTTCAATTCATGCAAATTCTAGTGTGAATATGAATATCACCTAAGAATTATGCCTACTAGCTCAGATCCCAGTCCCCTCTGTAGCTTAATGGGTTGACCTATTAAAAGGCTACCAATGGGGTAGGCCCATCAGGTCACTAAATGACTTAGTAAATGGCTACTAATGGGGTAGGTCCATCAAGTCACATTGAGTTAGAGATTGGACTACCTATGAGTAGTGCCATGCGACTCAACCCTAGATATTGATCTACCTGTTCGGTAGGATCATGCAGGGTTTAATGAAGATCTACCATGTGAGAGAGGTAGTATCCATGTCCACTGCAGGGACAACACAGAGGAAGGGGATAGGAAGGGATTGAGTAGTATCGCTTAAAATTTAATTTGAATGTTAAATGATAATTGGTTGTTTACATTGTTAATATAGTTGCACAAATTTTTGTAATCCCCCACATACCAGCTTTATGCTGATCGCATATTTGTTTGTCAGCATTTTAGGTACAAACCCTAAAAGAACAAATAGTAAATTGTCACCTTGCAAAATAAGAAGTAAAGTGCAAGGAGGATTAGATAGAGCAATTCCAGTAAGGGATAGATAGTTTCCCAAAGTTTCAAAAGGTAAATAAAGTTTTAAAATTTTTCTTGCCAATATTCAGTTTAGTAGTAGAATTTCATAATTATCATTGATTATTTGTTGAACCTTTGATCCTGTTAATTGATTAACGGCTCTGACCTTCGGGTCTCCCTTAATTGGGGGTTACCGAGAGGCGGGGTCGTTACAATTGGTATTAGAGCGTAGATTCTTCATCTAATCAGTAATAATTATTAAATTTTACAAATTCCATAGAACTGAGGGAGTTATTAGAGGAGTGTCTGAAAGAATGAGGTGTCTAGAAAAGGATCACTTCCGGGGGCTGGCAAGATTTTCCTCCGCACCGCTAGTCAGAATACGAGGACTCTCGGATTGTGTGACTTCCTAGCCGATGTCTTAGGATATGACTCAAAATAAGATACCTTTAGGACTCTCTCATCTTACTCATCTCTTCTCAACTCAATTTTCTCTTAAGGATTGTAAGGATTAGGGTTTTCTCTCTCTTCCTCACCCTCATGTGGTATGGGTTAAGGTTGATAAGGTCTAAGGGATCCTCCACCAAATTAATAAAAGATACATAAGTAAGATGTCATTGACATAAGTGTAATTAGTTTAAAGGTAAACTAAAAGTCTGTTTGTGTGCAGATGGCTCGTACCAAAGTTGTGGCTATCCCTTTTTCCACCAGTGATGGTGGACCACCCCGTATGGAGAATGGATCCTCTGAGAAGAGGAAGCGGAACCATGGTGGAGAGACCTCTAAGAAGAATAAGAGGCATGACGAAGCTGTGCATGAGGCTCCCAACCCTGAACCAATGCCCGGCAGCAACCAAAAGCCAGGGGAAGGACCAGAATATGAGGAATACCAGATGTATGAAGAGGAAGCCCAAATGGAGGAGGACCAACCTGGTGGTCCAGAACCAGCCATGGTGGTTCATACAACAGATGCAGTCTGGATGGAACAACAAAAGCAACTGTTTGAGGCTATTCGTGCCCTGGCCCTTAGGGACATAGCTAGGACTGAGAATGGTGAGCCCCTTCCTGTTCGTCCTCGACTTGGAGCCACCATCCTGGACTTCATCAAGATGAACATTGAGAAGTTCTGGGGAGAAGATAAGATTGAAGTGGTCGACAAGGCTGAAGCTTGGCTGCTTGCAGTCGAGAATGGGTTCTGGATGCTTGAGGTGCAGCTGAATAAGAAGGTTCTATTTGCTACTCACCTTTTGGAAGGTGCAGCCAAGATATGGTGGGAGAACCATATCACGGGAAGAAACCTAAGCGAGGAACCGATGGCGTGGACCGACTTCAAAACCATCTTCACCGCCAGATTCATCCCCATCTCAGCAAAGAAGGATAAAGAAAGAGAGTTCACCAACATGACTCAAGGAAGTTCATCAGTTGCGGACTTTGGTCGCAGGTTCCGCATCCTGGAATGTTTCAGATACAAAATGGATGAAGAAAGAAGGGTGGATCACTTCATAGACTGCCTGAACCCTACCATTAAGCTGCATGTGATGGCTAGTAAGCCGAAGACCTTCGTTGAAGCCTACAACACCGCCTTGGACATGGAGAGGACGGTGATGCCAGTTTAGAATCCACCCAAGGGATTTTTGGGTTTCACTGAAGGAACCCAAGATCAGAAGAACAATCACAAGAAAGGTCACGGGTAGAATCAGGCCAAGGGAAGACATGGAAACAAAGGGAAACCCCACCAAGAGAACAACCGACCTAAATGCCGCACCTGCGGAAGATGGAATTCTAGTGAGTGTCTCCACAAGAAAAGAGTCTGCTACCATTGTCAGCAAGAGGGACACTTCATCGCCAACTGCCCTCAACCCGACCCTAGAGGACCCTTGGGGTCATATCCTGTGGCAGCACAGCCAGTAGCTGCATCACCCCCAGCAGGAGCACCAGCCGGAGCACCCCCAGTTGGAGAAAGAAGGCAAGCTAGAGTGTTTGCCATCGACAATGAAGAAGCTCAGGTGAATGCTAATAAGTTGATTGAGGGTAATAACCCATAGAGTTTTTCTTTGAGTTCAGTAGACCATGCAATAGCTTCTGATATGGAATAACTTTGTAGGCTTGCTGGAAGTCATGGGACAAAATGTAAAAGAACTTTTTGATTCTGGTTCAACTAATACTTTTATTTTGAGAAATCTGGCAACTATGCTTGGTTTGGATATCAAGGATTTGGGTTATGTTTTGGATGTCACAACCCCGAGTGGTCGTATTTATACCTCTCTTTTGAAAACCCCTATCTTGCCAGTAAAGTACCTGAACCATGAGCTTCCCACTGACTTCATCCTCCTCGATATGAGTGATTTTGATGTGATCATCGGCATGGATTGGCTTTCCACCTACATAGCTCAGATTGACTGTAGAGAGAAGAAGATTCTCATTAGGAAAACTGGCTATCCACACTTCACCATTGGAGGAAGGAAGGATGCAACAACCAACCTTTATGTATCCGCCATGAAAGCTGAGCGGATGCTATCCAAGGGTTGTCGAGCCTACCTAGCCATAGTTACCGTACCCGAGGTTAAGGGGCAATCCTTAGAGGACATAGAGGTGGTTCAGGAGTATGCAGATGTGTTTCCAGATGATCTACCAGGGATTCCCCCTGAGAGGGAGGTGGACTTATCAATTGAGTTAGCTCCTGGGACTAACCCTATATCTAAGGCACCCTATAGAATGGCCCCTGCTGAGTTGCTTGAGTTCAAAACCTAGTTGCAAGAGTTGTTGGATAAGGGGTTCATCCGACCCAGTACCTCACCATGGGGAGCACTCGTCCTCTTTGTGAAAAAGAAGGATGGGTCGCTTCGGATGTGTATTGATTATCGGATGATCAACCAGGAAACCATTAAGAATAAGTATCCTTTACCCAGAATAGATGACCTGTTTGACCAACTCAAATCAGCTCGAGTCTTTTCCAAAATCGATTTGAGATCCGGATACCACCAGGTGAGAGTAAGGAGTGAGGATATACCCAAAACGGCTTTCAGAACCCATTATGACCACTATGAGTTTGTGGTCATGCCGTTTGGATTATCCAATGCACCTAGTGTCTTTATGAACCTCATGAACAGTGTGTTCCAACCTTTCCTTGACTCTTTTGTGATAGTGTTCATAGATGACATTTTGGTGTACTCAGATGACCTAGCCCAACACTGGGACCACCTGGGTAGAGTCCTTGATATCCTGAGAAAGCATAAGTTTTTCGGAAAGTTCTTGAAATGTGAGTTTTGGTTGGACCGAGTCATGTTTCTGGGACACATCATCTCAGGAGGAACAATCGTTGTAGATCCAGCCAAGGTATCGGCAGTTCGAGACTGGCCGGCACCGAAGAACCCCTGTGAGATTCACAGCTTCTTGGGGTTGGCCGGATACTACCGTCGCTTCATCAAGGATTTCTCTAAGACTTCTCTACCGCTAACCATGTTGACTCGGAAGGATGTGAAGTTCGTGTGGTTTGAAGTATGTGAAGCTCGATTTTAGGAATTAAAGGAGAAGTTGACCACCGCTCCTGTGTTGACTTTGCCTTCTGGCAATGAGGGTTTCATGATATTCACTGATGCATCCAAGATGGGACTTGGTTGTGTGTTGGAACAGGATCAGCATGTGGTTGCATATGCTTCCCGACAGCTCAAGCCAAATGAGGTGAACTACCTGACACATGACCTGGAGTTAGCTGCTATAATCCATGCCTTGAAGATATGGCGGCACTACCTATACGGTGCTACCTTCGAGATCTTCACCGACCATAAGAGCTTGAAGTACTTGCTGACACAGAGAGACCTAAACCTATGACAATGACGATGGACGGAGTACATGAAGGATTACGACTTCACCATCGCCTACCATCCTGGAAAGGAGAATGTTGTAGCTGATGCTTCGAGTTGGAAGCAGCTTAAGTGTGCAGCTGTTCTGGCCAGTCAATGGAAAAGTTTGGAGGAACTTGTGGAATGGGCTCCACAGCTACTAGAGGACCGAGTTCGGTTGGCTAATATCCAGATACAGTCTGAGTTGTTGAGTGAGATCATAGCTGCACAGTTGACCAGTGGGGAGCTAGACAAGATGAAAGGTTTAATGATGAAGCCATAGACTCGTCTATCTGTGGGAGTAGATGGAGGAATCATGTTTGAGAATCGTGTATGGGTTCCAGTGGATTCATCAATAAAGGAACGCATCTTGCAAGAGGCTCATGGATCCAAGTACACAGTGCACCCAGGAATTACTAAGATGTACAAGGACCTACATCGGTTTTTCTGGTGGCCAGGAATGAAGAAAGACATTGCGTCATGGGTGGCCAGTTGTCTTACGTGCCAGATGGTGAAGGCTGAACACCAGTGACCCGGCGAACTTTTACAGTCAATAGAGATTCCAGCGTGGAAATGGGAGCAGATCACCATGGATTTTGTGGTGGGTCTACCCCAGACCAAGAGAGGTCATGATGTGATAAGGGTCATGGTAGATCGTCTTACCAAGTCAGCACACTTCCTTGCCCTGAAGACCACTGATAAGGTGACAAACCTAGCTGAGCTGTATATCAGAGAGATAGTACGTTTGCATGGTGTGCCAGGATCGATCATCTCAGATAGAGACCCAAAGTTCACTTCCAAGTTGTGGAAGCAAGTTCAAGAGGAACTTGGTATAAGGTTAAAGTTTAGTACCGCTTATCACCCCCAAATAGATGGTCAGTCAGAAAGGACGATCCAAACATTAGAAGATATGTTGAGAGCTTGTGTTCTCAATTGGGGTGGCTCATGTGAGCAATACTTACCGTTGGAAGAGTTCGCCTACAACAACAGCTACCAAGCCAGTATCGGGATGCCTCCGTATGAAGCTTTGTACGGGAGACCGTGTCGGTCACCACTTCAATGGAATGATGTGGGTGAGAGGACCTTGTTGAGGTCAGATGAGCTCCAAGTGTATGCTGATAAAGTGGCTTTGATCAAGCAAAGACTAAAGAGAGCCCAGGATCGACAAAAGTTGTATGCTGATGCAAAGCGGACTGATGTGCATTTCACTGTGGGAGATCATGTGTTTTTGAAAATCCGACCGCTCTGAGCTATATCTAAGAACAAAGGAAAGCTGAGTCCCCGATACGTGGGTCTATTTGAAGTGTTAGAACGGATTGGTGAAGCTGCTTACCGTTTGGCGTTACCCCCCAGTATAGCATGATGCACGATGTGTTTCACATGTCTAACCTGAGGCGATATGTGCAAGATCTGAGCCACGTGCTGAGAATTGAACCTATTGAGCTTCAAGGGAAGCTGACTTATCCTGAGTCACCTTTGCGGATTCTAGATACCAAGGTGGAAGAGCTCAGATGCAAGAATATAGAGATGGTAAAGGTTCTTTGGAAGCACCATGGAGAGGATGAGGCCACATGGGAGCTGAAGGCAGACATGGAGAAAACATACCCTGAATTGTTTGTTTGATTGTTTGAATTTTGAGGGCAAAATTCCTATAAGGAGGGGAGGGTGTTACAACCCCATTTTCTTGAAAATATAATGTAATGTGTATTTCCCTTTTAATGAATAAATGATATCCTTTTCTTTGAATTGTGATAGACTTCATGTGAAATGGCTTTGATTGAATGATTGTGGGCTTTGTTAGTCATTAAGCCCAATTGAAAAGAAAAGGGAATTAAAAAGGAAAAGAAATTGATTAATAAAAGAGAAATATGAGAAATTGACAATTAAAAGAAGATAAAGGCAAACCAATATTCCCCAATATGGGAATTCGTGTCTTTATGATTTCTTGAGGTCCAAGGGACCCAAAAGAACAAGATAATCACAAAGGAAAAAGGAATATAAATTAATTTGGATTAATTGATGAGAAAACTTGGGAGAGAAGGAAGCCTTCTCATCCATTGCTTTTTGTTTCCCAAATTTTGTACAAAGCTAGGCAATAATTAAAGGAACGTTCCCTTAAAATTTGAGAAAGAAAGGAGTAAGGGTTTGGGAAATATGAATTTCCTAAGAAATTGACAAAAGTTGGATTTATTTTGAATAGGAAAATGATTTTCCTTTTAGCTTGGTCGCGTACAACTGAGACTGTTGGATCTCAATCCAACGATGGTCGTTTATCTCCTAAGTTCCACCTGGATTGGGAAGTTGCAGGTTACAGGGGAACCTTCCATCTCCAAATTCCTATTGATTTAAGGAAGATGCGGGCCTACAATACTTTCCATTGCATTCAGGAAGGTAAACCGCACAGGAGTAACCCAACTTTTGCGGGGTTTGGCCGTTAACTGGAGAAGTTCCCAATCTACGTGGGACTTCCTCCGACCCTATATATAGGGGAGGGCTTGTGAGGACTCCAGCGCGCAAATAAACCCTACCCTAACCTATGGATAGTCGCAAGGGACATTCCTGTACCGCCAATTGGGTAATTCGCCTTGACATGTACATCGTTCCTTTGGCTTAGCCTCGTCGGAATCCGGCGAGTAGGGGAGGCAGCTTGGCGGTGCTTGGGTGAACAATTGAGGGCGTCGTCAACTTTGAGTAAGGGAGGCGAAGCTCCCTGGACCATCGGCGTGAGCAGAGGAAGGCCGAAGCTCGAAGTCAACCCTCGAGTTGACCACCTGGATCGGCTTGATTGATGCAAGGAGGAAGAAGAAGAAGATTGCGGGCCTTTTACACTTCTGCCCCTCTGCATCCTCTTTGCAGGTAAGGGCACCTTCGTCCTTTTTTCCTTTTGTTTGCAAAAGTAGGGCGCTCTCCTTCAGGACTGTTGGATCCTCTGTGGATCCAAGGCCCATGAATCAGACGGTTCTAGGTTTTCTAGAAAATTAGCAAATAAATCGATTAAAAGGAATTATCTTGATAAAATCATATCTGGTGATAGGAAACTCGGATGCAAAAAGTCAATACATGAAAAATGATAAAAAAATATGAGGAATACGTTAAAAATGGTTTGGATATCTGAATCTGTATATTTTTGCAAAAGTAAATATTTTGATGGAAAAAGAGTTAATTTGTAAAAAGAAAACCCTAATTGATTATCAAGGATATATTTAGTCTTGCAATTAGGTTAATTCGAATATGTTTAACCTGATTAATGATTAAGATGGTTTTTAACCTGTTTTGATGATAGAATTACATGTTTAGGGTTTTTAATTCAATAAGTTGATTAATATGTTTAGAAATCCTAAATTAGAGAAAAAGAAAAAGATATAGCAATCTGAAAATTAGGGTTTATATGGCCCAAACCTGATCTTTAGGACCTTAATGGAAAATAGGACAAGATAATTAGGTTTTGATGGATATTTGATAAAAGTAAGGTAAAAGTAATAAAAAGGAAATAAAACCCTAATTATGGTTAAAACCCAAAAAAGGGAAAATAACCTAGGAAACGATTAGAATTAATGAGTCATGATGACATGATTAATAATATAGAAATTGAATGCCTTTTTCAGGAACAAATTGTGTGTGTACTTGCTTGATTCCTGGTTGATTGAGTTTTTCTTTATTCAAGCATGCATAACATGTATGTGGTTACGCTTATGACTACCCGAATTAGTTTTCCCGAATTTTGTCGCAGTTTCCATCGTGACTTGAATTAAACTGTTGGATGTTTCAATTCATGCAAATTCTAGTGTGAATATGAATATCACCTAAGAAATATGCCTACTAGCTCAGATCCCAGTCCCCTCTGTAGCTTAATGGGTTGACCTAGTAAAAGGCTACCAATGGGGTAGGCCCATCAGGTCACTAAATGACTTAGTAAATGACTACCAATGGGGTAGGTCCATCAAGTCACATTAAGTTAGAGATTGGACTACCTATGAGTAGTGCCATGCGACTCAACTCTAGATATTGATCTACCTATTCGGTAGGATCATGTGGGGTTTAATGAAGATCTACCATGTGAGAGAGGTATATCCATGTCCACTGTAGGGACAGCACAGAGGAAGGGGATAGGAAGGGATTGAGTAGTACCGCTTAAAATGTAATTTGAATGTTAAATGATAATTGGTTGTTTACATTGTTAATATAGTTGCACAAATTTTTGTAATACCCCACATACCAGCTTGATGTTGATCGCGTATTTGTTTGTCGGCGTTTTAGGTACAAACCCTAAAAGAACAAACAGTAAATTGTCACCTTGCAAAATAAGAAGTAAAGTGCAAGGAGGATTAGATAGAGCAATTCCAGTAAGGGATAGATAGTTTCCCAAAGTTTCAAAAGGTAAATAAAGTTTTAAATTTTTTCCTACCAATATTCAGTTTAGTAGTAGAATTTCATAATTATCATTGATTATTTGTTGAACCTTTGATCTTGTTAATTGATTAACGGCTCTGACCTTCGGGTCTCCCTTAATTGGGGGTTACCGGGAGGCGAGGTCATTACAGCAACCATCATTTAAAGAAAATTGGTCAGAGAAACCATCAAGTTAGGACACCAAACCACCACTGGATGATGGACCAATGGAGCCCTTGGATGTGGAACATCGAGTCTTGACCCAATGGATCCATTGGTTGATGACACTAGGTGAAGAATGGGTCAACAAAACCATCACTTAAAGGATCATCGCTTGAACCACTTGAGAGAGAACCAACACCATCATTAGGTGAAGTTAACATGAACATCAGTTTGAGCTCGAGAGAAGGTACCAAATAGAAACTAAATGACCACCATCAGTTTGTACAAGGATCCTGACCATCGGATCATAAGCAAGGTGGAAATCAGTTCAAAATACTAACTGGAATCCATCATTTGTCAACTCAAAGAAACCCTAGAATAAACCATCGACTTTCACCACATGAGGAAGCAATAAAACCATCATTTTTTCAAGCATGAGAAGGTCCAAAATAGAATCTAATACCAAGCCATCAGTTAGCATAAGAGGGTCAAGAAAAACAACACCAAGAACCAAACTAGGAAGGGAAATCACCTCAAAAACCCTAAGTCATGACCATCATTTGAGATCATAGGCCATCTATTTCCACATGCAACTAAGGTTTCAAGATTCCACCTACCAAGGGATATTCATGCATGAGGTTTAGGGTTCATCTAAGAAGATAAACTACTCAAGAACTTTCATACAAGGACAAACCCTAGGAAAAAATAGCATCTTTTTATAGAACTTTGTTTTAGAGCAAGTTCTTATACATGCAATCTAGTAGAAAGAAATAAACATGAAGAAATTTAAATAACTTGCCTCTAGGATGAAGATGAAGCTCTAAATAGAAAACTATCTCTAGGAAAGGAGGAAGAAACCCTAGCTTGAGCACTCCACTTGGCCAAGCTAGCTCCTTCTCTAATGAGGAAGCAAACACTAAGTCAAGGGAGCAAGAAAGAGGTGTTCTTCAAGCTCTAGCTCAAGATACACCATGAAACACCATGGGTACGACCAAGAAGAATAGGTAATAAGGTATGACAGTAGAGAAAATGAAGCAAAGGAGGGAGGTCTTACTTTCTTAGGTCTAGAACAAGCTAAGGAAGCTCCACAAGCTCAAAGAGAGGGTAGATTTGAACCCTAGGTGCACATGCAAGGTAGATTAGCCAAGCTTCTTCTACCTTGGCTCCTTCCTTTCCACTAAGAAAGGATACGAGCTCCAAGCACCAAGGAACAAGATATAGAGCCCAAAGGGGTCGTTTGGGTGGATGTGAGAGGTATATAAGTCTATGGGTGAGAGAGTAGAGAAGGTTAAGGTGTCTAGCCATGTTTTCCATGTGTCCATGGTCAAAAGTATCACTTCCATGCAAAGTAGAATGTCCATCAGTTGTGGGAGTCAGGAGGACCATCAGATTTTGACTCCTAGGTCAGCCTTCAACCTCTAACAATAGGGGAACGATCAGATCTTGACACTTTGATCACAAGGGTGAAAACCCTAGCTCCACCATCAGTTGCACCACTACTTAGTGAAATGTCAATCTAAGGAATTTCAAGAGGCAAAACCATCAAACCTCACACCTCAAGGAACCACCATATGATCCCAAAACCATTGGATCTTACCAAACAAAAAGAAACCATTGATTTCCACCTCTCAAGGCAGCTCATCTATGAGAGGGAAACCCTAACTCAACCGTAGATATATGGCATCACCAAACCAAGGTGTAACAAGGTGCCCCAAGGTGAAACTAACTCAATAATGATATGAAAACATGTAAGGAATAACAAGAGAGTGACAACTGCAAGAAAAATCCTATATACGGGTATATTGAACAAAAGTCCAAAACAAGCATGTAATGCATAACTTGCTCAAACAGTGTCCAAATGGACCAAACGTGAAACTTAGGTTTGTCACATGGTATCAAAGCATATATTAAGGTTATATGCATCAAATTAAGGTAAGGAAGCATGTTCAACAAAAAATCAAGGTCAAGGGTCTTATAGTCTAGTTTGTTGTTCTCTAAGAAGTGTCTATGTGTTTGGTTTGATATCACATATCATGAATAAGTGAGATTTTGTCATCAGCCAATGCACACTCTAGTGTTATGTATTATTTTTATCTATTAGCTTCCACAATAAAAATTGACTAGGCACATAACAAGTATATACTCTTAGGATCTGTATGATTTCATTGTTCAGGTCCTCAACCTAAAGACATACACCATTGAGTAAAATCATTCTTTAGACATTTATTATGTTATATAATCATCTCACAATTGAATAAAATAAAATAAATGGAAGATTGCCTTTATTATTAATCATATTTTTATAAGACACGCCATTACAATCATCCTATGAATGGCTCTCTAGGCAGACATACTAAGAGACTCCTACTTGCACTTAGAGCCAATCACCCTAACTTTATCATAAGTGATCTAACATGACTTTCATGCTTCTGCTACAAAAGTGCTTTTGTTAATGGGTCAACCACATTGCTTTTAGTTGGTACTCTACAAATCATCACATCTCCTTGCTATTTGATATCTCATATGATATGAAACTATCATTGTATGTGCTTGGAATGATGATGCAATCTGGGTTCCTTAGCTTGTAGTAATAGCTCCATTTTTGTCAAATTATAGATCTATTGTATTGTTGATGCTTGGAATCACCCCAAGTTCAGAAATGAAGTTTGTGATCTAAACAACCTCCTTTGTTGCATTAGATGCAGCAATTTGCTTGGCCTCTATTGTAGAATTAACAAGTGTCTCTTACTTGGAACTCTTCTAGATTACAACTACATTTGTTTGGTAAAACACAAATCCAGATTGTGATATGTAGTTCATTTTGTTAGTTTGGAAGCTTGCATTGGTGTAACCTTTTACCACCAGCTCCTCCTTACCACCATAGATAGGGAACTGATCCTTAGTTCTTCTCAAGTACTTAAGGATGTTCTTAATAATAGTTCAATGGCCTTTGGTAGGATCTAACATATATCTTCTCATCATGCTCAAGGCATACGAGACATTAGGATGAGTACATAACATTGCGTACATGATAGATCCAATTGCAAATGCATATGAAATCTTTCTTGTGTGTTCCCTTTCTTCAAAAGAAATGGGACATTGAGCTCTAGAGATATTAACACCATGAGACACACATAAGTTTCAGCTCTTTGAGTTCTCCATGTCGAACCTCTTAAACACTTAGTCAACATATGTGCTCTAGATTAGGCCAATATGCCTTCTAGATCTATCTCTATAGATGTTGATTCCTAAGGTTTTGATTGGTTTTTCATAACTGGTCTGGAAAACTTATGAACTGGAGTTATTTAAATAGTTTTTCATGATTGGTTTATAGTAAGTGTTAGAACTTGATTTCTGTGACTTCGGTGAGTTACAGACTTGCATACAAAACACAATTCCTGAGTTCCCTCTTAAAAATAGTAGAAAAGGAGTTCCAAGAAAGTTAACAACATTTCTTATATAATTATATTCTTCATTTATTATAAGTGACACTTAAAAAATATTTATGACTAGAAATATTAGTACCATTGATATAATTTGTTGCTAAAATCACAAAATAATATGACAAAATATCATATATTATAATCACACTATGTAAATCATTTTACACTATAACCACCATTATCAATATGATTTACAAAATAAAAAATACAAGCATCATGAAAAACACACTGCACCATGTGAAAACAATGTGATTTACCTATTATGTTTTTATTCTTCAGGTTAAACAATGTGATGTGAAAAATGATAATTAACTATAACCATGCACAAATAATATAGTAAAAATTTCCTACAAAAATAATATAAAAATTAATATTCTACATTGCGTTAAACAATGATGAACCAAATTTTATATTTACAAGCACATAAGATGTAGAAATTATTATAATACTTTGTACTTACCAAGTCAAATGAAAATATTGTGATGTGATTTTAATAATAATATTTTTATGAAGATTATAATCATATCATAATAAAATATTTTTTAAAGGAGAAACGTATGCACCATAACCACTTATTGAGGTTATTATGATTTAAGAATATTATGATTTTTCATAGATATAATTTTTTTAATGTCTTTGTCATCCTTGTTTATATTACACAGTAAAAATTAACAATATTTTTATTGATTTCCATATTTACACTTACAACAAATCAATCACATGGAAGTTAATGGAACTCAAATTTTAGAAATTGAACTAGAGTTTCCAGAAAATGAGTTCCACGGAACTTATGACTTACACCAAACCAATAAGAGCCTAAGATATTGGATGATTTACCTAAGTCCTTCATCGAGAATGTATTTCCTAGCCAAGTATTTACCACCTATAAAGTAGGAATTTTATTCCCCATCAATAGTATGTCATCCACATACAATATGAGGAATACAATCATGCTTCTACTAACCTTCTTGTAAACACATGGTTCATCTTCATTTTTCCTAAAGCCAAACTCTTTGACGATTTCATCAAATCAAAAATTCTCACTCGGAAATGCTTTCTTCAATACATAGTTTACCATTTGTAGTTCAATCCCCCGAGTTGTGTCATGTACACATCGTCAAGAAGATTCCCATTAAGGAATGTGGTTTCAAGATCCATTTGCCAAATCTCATAGTCACAATAAGCTGCAATGGCAAGCATGATCCTGATGGACTTAGCCATGAAAACTTGAGAAAAGGTTTTGTCACGGTCAACAACTTGAACTTGTCTAAAACCCTTTGCAAGAAATTGGCCTTTGTAAGTTTGTAAATTACCATCCATGTTAGTCTTCCTCTTGAAGACCCATTTGCACCCTATGGGTTTTACCCTTTCAAGTGGATCCACCAAGGTAAATACCTTGTTGGTGTACATGGATTCCATCTCAGATCTCATTGCCTCAAGCTATTTCTCATATTTGGGTCTCCTAACAACTTCTAGATAGGTAGGTGGCTCATCATCAATGACTAACTTATTACCTTCTTGAGTCACAAGATAACCAAATCTTTTTGGCTCAAGGGATATCCTACTAGCTGTAAGGTTCTTGTGTTACTTGAGTAATTTGAGATTCCACAATGATTTGTGACTCTCTACTATTCTATGGTATAATTGATATATTGTGTCTAAAGGTAAGGTTGACAACAAAGATTCATCTCAGACCATTGTCTATAATGACAATACTCCTATCTTCATAATCTAGTTAACTGGAGATAATTAAATACTCTAGATGAATTCTATCCAAACCATCCTAGAATCTAGATATAAGGTGGAATTCATAGAAAAACATGTTGAGGATTTCTTTAAATGGAACCAGGGAATATCTCATATGGTGTCTTTTAAACCAATTTAGATGGTACATAGTTTAGTGTAAACATTGCGGTTTTAAGAGCATAACCCCAGAAGGAAGTCAGAAGTTCAGAAAAACTCATCATTGATCCCACATATCTAGCAATGTGTGATTCCTTATTTCTTATACACCATTATGTTGTGGTGTTCCAGGTGGAGTTCATTGTGATACAATACCTCAGTCTTATAGAAGGTCCTCAAACTCTAGAATTAAGCATTCTCCACCTTTATCCATTTGAAGTTTCTTAATACTTTTACCAAGTTTGTTATGTACTTGATGAAAATACCAAAGTTATGTCTTTTTGAGTTATCAAGTTTTAATCTTTGGTATTTATATTATAAACATTTGAATTTAGATCCACCAAATTAAAAACATTGGACATTGGGCCACTACTATAAAAGATCTCATCTTTTGATATAGAACATTTACCATTCTTTATATGAAATTTGCATCCATCCTTATCCATCCAAGATACAGAAATAATGTTTCTATTAATTGGAAAGTACATAATAGCAGTTCTTTAATGCTATTACAATAAATGTGGGTAGAGGTAAATGAAAGGTTCCAACTATAGTGGTAGCAATTCTTTCTCCATTTGCAACACATAGTTCAACCTCGCCCTTTCTTAAAGGCTTCATTTTTTTAGTCACGCATATTTGAACATATGTGAGATCCACATCCAGTATCTAGTACCTATGATGAAGACAAATTATCTCAATAATGTATATACCAGAAGTAGAGATCTCTATCCCCTACTTCATGTTCCTAAATCCATTTAATTTTAAAGGATGGGTTCCTTTTAACTTAACTTTTTCCTTGTTTTGAGTGTTGAAGACTTGAACTTCTACTTAGCCTCAAAACTCTTCTAGATTTTATTTCATCCTTAGACTCCACTCCATTTATCACCATCATGAGTTTATCCTTCTTCATTCATGCTTCAACATTTATCAACATGATAAGAGATTGTGACAATGATGTGGCCATGTTACTCAAGTAATAATACTCAATAAATTGGTTATATGATCCAGGCAATGGTTGTAGAATTATGTTTGTGGCAAAATCTTGGATCAAAGGGAATCCATGTCTCTTTAGATGTTCCACATGTCCAATCATATTGAGCACATGGGTCTCTACTAGATCTCCTTCTATCATCTTGGACTCAAAGAGTGCCTTTGAGACATTGTACCTTTTGTTACTTTGCATGATTGTAGTTCATGTTTTTAAGATGTGTTATCATATCATGAATCCCCATGTATTCATGTTTCTCTTGCAGCTCATAGTTCATAAAGCATATCATAAGGTTCTTAATGTCTATAAAGTGCACCCTTATGTTGGAAACTCTCCCCGTGGCCGCCCTATCGCTCTGGCGATTAGGGTTTGGAACGTGGGAGTCCTCTACTCCACTCGTGGTTTACTCTTGTAGGTCTAAGGTTGGGCGATCTGCCTAGTCCTCTTCCAGTGATGGCAGAAGATCTAGCAGACCGATGTGTGAGGTTACAGTTGACACCGGAAGAAGAGGAACTGATAGAGATTACACAACAAGCGGAAGACGAAGATCAAGGGCACCTCAAGCTAGCAATGATAGCAAGGATTTTAACAGATAGACCGGAAAATTTCTGGGTGATGAAGCGCACCCTGACACAGGCATGGGGGCTCAATGGAAAGGTGGTCTTTAAACAAGTAGAAGGTGACCACTTTATACTACAGTTCCTTGACTGGCACAATAAATAGAAAGTGGAAGATGGAGCTCCATGGAATTTTGATAATAATTTGCTACTCTTCAAGAATGTAGAGGCCGAAGAGCAGCCGAGTGCCATTGTGATTAATCACAGTCCGTTCTGGGTTCGACTCTATGGGATCCCGTTAGGGCTCTGAACCAGACAAGCAGTTGAAGAAATAGCAGCCAAACTGGGAAGCGTGATATCTACAGACTTGGATGAACTAGGATGGGACTCCTCTATGAGAGTCAGGATCTATCTGGATGTCTCTAAACCACTAAGGAGAATCCTATGCATGTGGGGAAGGCAAAACAAGATCATGGAGATAGAAATTGAAAGATTATCTAATTTCTATTATAGATGCGGCCGGCTAGGGCATGTGATTAGGGACTGTACCAGTCCCGAGGAAGATGACGATCAAGGCCCACAGTGGGGTGCGTGGCTAAAAGAATCACCGAAGAAACCAAGACAATCATTACAGGAGGAGATATTTGGCGATATCAGAGTAAGGAAGGAAATCCAATTCAAGTACAAACCAGCACAAGAAGTGACAACAACCAACTCGAATGAGGTAAACAGAGAAGCAATCTAAGGGCGGAACACTGAGGTGGACAGGAAACGAGAAGAGAAGAAGAGGAAAGAGACAACAGAGCAATCGTACACCTCAAGCGAAGAAGGGGCAGCGAAGAGACAAAGATTGACCTAGAAGTTCTATTTCCAGAGATGCCTACACCGGAGAGGGAAGGTCGACAGGGCAATGAAGGTAGACAAGTGAATGAACAAACCCAGACGGTGGAATTCCATAGAAATGGAGTAGTGAAACAACCAGCAAGGTGGAAGACAGGAACTCAATACACCAAAGAGGAGGTTATTGCTATAAGACCAAGAAACGCAAGCATAGAAGGAGAAAAGAGAGCAGCTGGGGTCGAAACAACAGACACAAGGAAGACAATACGAACCAGGTAGAGAGCAAGATGACACAGTCGAAAGATCCCAACTGGAACAAGAACCGACAGCTACAAGAACCAGAGCACAAAAGGAGAAGGAATACTGGAAGAAAGCAGGGAGGAAAGGGAAGGCAGACCAAAGGAAGAAGACAGCAGCATTGTGGGTATATAAGATGAGTAGAAGCCAGTGACTTGGGGTACCTGAGAATGAAGTGGAATGGAACAACATAGAAGGAAAAAGGGGCAGACAATCTGAACTATGTGACATGGAACTGGACGTGATTGATACTTTGGCTGATACAAGCAAGAAAGCAAGGAACACATAGACTAAAAAACAAGGTATGGGGACTAACGCATCCCAAGTAGCGGTGGCTAGAGTGCACTAGCCCCATGAAGAACAATGAAAATCATGAGTTGGAACTGTCAGGGACTGGCCCGCCCTGACATGGTTAATTCCCTCTGATCGTGGTGTTGGAGGGAGGGCCCAAACATAGTTTTCCTCATGGAAACTATGATATCTAGTGCATACCTAGAAGTAGTTATGAGGAAGTGTGGTTTTACATAAGGGATTTGCTTATCTAGTGTTGGCAGAGCAGGGGGTGTTGCTTTTGGTGGAAGGATGTTGATCTATCTATAATATCCTACTCATAGCATCACTGCAGCTTTGGCATTCTGGATGGCAACATAGGGGTGGCATGGAGAGCTATTGGCATATATGGTTGGGCAGCGCAACAACAAAAGTACAGAATATGGGAATTAATGAGGGATCTAATGACAAATGCAGACACGCCCACTCTCATCTTTGGTGACTTCAATGAAATTTTGTCTAACACTGAGAAAGACGAGGGCCCACCTAAGCCACTCAAGTACATTCAAGAGTTCAGAAGCGTTGTTGATGACCGTGATCTCATGGATTTGGGGTGTAGTGGTAGCATCTTCACATGGCATAGAGGTCTCACGCCGAAAACACTCATACGATAATGATTGGACAGAGCTTTAGGCAGCTCGACCTGGGTAGCAACATTTCCACAAGCTAGAGTTATCCATCTCCCGAAGTATGAGTCTGATCATGTCGCGATCATCATCAACACAGAACACAGAAAGAAAAAGAACCATAAAAGATAGTAATATTTTTTCTTTGAACCAATGTGGGTGGGGGATGAAGTGTGTGAGCAAATTATCAAATCGGTTTGGGAGGAACGTCACCTATCCAGCTTGCAAGGAAAGATGGAACAATGTGTCAACAAACTGAAGGAATGGGTGTCAAAAAAAATTGGAGAAAGGAAAAAGAAGATAAAAGAACTTGAAAATGCACTGAGTGAGATCCAACAGCTACCATAGGACAGCCTGAACCTTGTAAGGTGCACACGCATTACTGCTGAACTTCAAGAATGGCACATGAGAGATGAGGCGTTTTGGCATGCAAGGGCGCGGGTCAATGAAATGAAATCGGGTGATAGAAATACTACCTATTTTTACCACAAAGCATCACAAAGAAGGAAAAGAAATACAATTGAAGGGCTAAAAAAATGAAGAGGGGCAATGGAAAACAGAATATGAAGAGATAGAAAAAATTGTGTTGAATTTCTTCCAAGGTCTTTTTCAAACTTCTAACCCAACGGGGTGGGAGGAGGTGACCCAGGGTATCTCTGCCAAAGTAACAACAACGGAGAGGAATGAACTTGAGAAGGACTTCACTTCTGCGGAAATCCATGCGGCTATAAAGAGTATGCATCCTAATAAGGCATCGGGCCCAGACGGCATGAAGGCTATGTTTTTCCAGAATTACTGGCACATTGTTGGCGATGATGTCTCCAACTATATCAAAGGATGGTGGAAATATGAGAGGAGCATTGCAGATCTAAACTCAACACTTGTGGTGATGATCCCAAAAATTCATAAACCGATGATGATTGGTGACTATAGAACAATTATTTTATGCAATGTCATCTATAAAATTGCCTCTAACGTCATAGCAAATAGATTGTGCCCTCTCATGGACAAAATTATATCTGAAAACCAAAGTTCCTTCATTCCGGGAAGACTCATTACTGATAATGCCCTCATCGCTTACGAACTTTTCCATGCTATGAAAAAAGAAAACAGGTTAGAAAAGGGACAAATGTCCAAAGCCTATGACAGGGTTGAATGGAGTTTTGTTGATTATATCCAAGGAAAAATAGGCTTCGGGGAAAAGTGGAGAAGCAAAATTCTGGATTGCATGTCAAATGTAACCCACTCTTTTTCCATCAACGGGGAACGGACCAGGAGGATTCAACCAACCAGAGGACTACGGCAGGGTCATTACTATCTAAGTAATTGGATAGTTGGAGAACAACTTCAATGTACAATTTTTTATTAGTGTTACAATGATTTTGTAGTTCCTTTGTCACTGATATCCAGATTGAATTCGAGCCATAGAATTTCCATCCTCTTCAATGTTTAATCCATGTTCCTTGAAATAGAGCATATTGTCTGAGATATATGTGAACTAAATATCACATATTGACTCACATAAGCATGGCCATGCATTTCTTAGTCTCTCTTATCAAGTTATAGGATATCAAACTACTATAGAAAGAACAAATCATGTCTACATCACTCAAAATCATTCCCCATGTCTCAAAATGTATTCCAGCATCGCCTTTATGGTAACTCTTATTCAAGGTCACATTGGATGATGTCAAAGTACATTGAATGAAATATGATGAGTGTAGTGATTTTAGGTCTAAGAATCACAATCACCATCATCACTATGAAAGATGATTCTGAAAACCAATCCATTGTTTCCATGCATCACTCTCCAAGTGGGTCTGTCTAATACACTATTCTTTTAACAAGTATCTATGTGTTTGGTTTGACATCATGTATCAAGACTTAATGAGATTATGTCATCAACCAACACACTCTCTAGTCTTATATGTTATTTCTATCTATTATCTTCCACAATAACAACTAACTAGGGACATAACAAGAATGTATATATTTTTAACATCCGTAAGACCCCATGGTTTAGATCCTCAACCTGAAGACATACGTCATCAAGTAATACCATTCTCTAGACACATATTATGTTATGTCATCATCTCATAAATAAATAAAATAGAAAAAATGGAAGATTTCCTTTATCATTTATAAAATCATTAACAAGATATTCCATTACAATCATCATATGATTGGCTCTCTAGGCATACATACCAACAATATTTAGCAACACAATTCACTCATCAATAAAAGAAATAACTTGTAAATCTAAAAAATGTATGTAGTATTATACAATTGAAGTCAATGAATAAAGAAGATAAGCTACTTGATAGGATTATAATAGATTGATTAATCATAATATATTCTTTTTCCCTAGTTAGCTTGGCTTTCATCGAACAAGACACATATGAAGAAATCAATCCAATTAGCCCACTACAAGGCCTATAAGGTTTACTAGTACCTATTATACCACACCATAGTAAGGTTTGTGCTAAGAACAACTGTATGGGCTCAACCACATGTGACCTTTAGGAGTAGTTGTCCAGTTGGATGATTATGTTTCATTGATTAAGAACCAAAGAGAGTTGACACTTATGGTAACAAATGATGAAGAAACATCCTATGATTAGTGAGGCTGATGAAAGTTTTGGGTTTAGGATTGATGGACAATAGGTACATGAAAACCTATTTAATAAATGTGTGCATCTACCAATGGGTTCCAGTGTTCATGGATCGATGGTAGAGGTTGATGACATGAACTAATAGAGTCTCTATCTTTACCTATCAATGAGATATAGTAGTTGTATTCAACAGGACTATAGACTTGATGAAACCACATATGAGAACCTTATTGGCTTTGTAGGTTTGACCACCTTTCTCTCTCCCCCAGGGTTATATATATCCCCATTGCTTTTCTTGCATCATCTCATTCATGGGAGTAATCATCATAGAGATGGAGAAATGAGTTACCATCAGTTGACACCAACTGATGAAAAATATTTCTTCACTTTGCTCCTTCAACACTATTTTTCATCACTTCTCTTCACATATGAGAATCGACACTCTTCCTTGTGTTTCTTGGACCTATATTAATGTGAGTGGAGTTCAAATACTTTGTGGTCTTGGTGATCAAACATCATTTTCTTCCTTGAATAATTTTCTTGATGGTTTTCTTTTAGGGTCGGGACTACAGTAGTATTACACCATGTTCCCCTTCTTTTTTTTCTCAAGTTTCTCTTAGATTAAGGATATAGTTTTAAGGGGAGCTTGTAGTGTACAAATCTTGAATATTTGGGAAGAACACATCATTCTTGATGAGGGATGATATTGGAGATTGAATAATGAAGTTTAAGGTTTTCCCAATGTCTTCTTTGAATTATTTCCACTATATTTAAGATGAGTGATATAACTTTTGATGCATTTAGTACCTACCTTATACATGCAAATCTCTATCTTGTGGTAATTTGCCATAAATGCCAAAAAGGTTTAATCTTGCACTATTCTAGACTAATATGCATAGGATAAGAACTCACATGCTATATTTAGAATTCATAAATAGTGTCTTGTTGCTAGAAATATGATATTTTAGCACACACATGCCTAGATTTAGTTTACAATGAAAGGAAAAACTTGAAGGTATACTTTTGAGGTTGATGATGCCCAAATATTTGAGATACAAAGTACATTTTTATCATTTTTATACTATCCATTATGCTATGAAAATTATGTGAAATTAGAATCAATTTGTAGGAATGAAGTCTTCTTTGTTACATCTTAAAGTTGTTATGTTACACCTACAAAGAGAGGAGTAGTCTTCTAATGACATGATATGATATCCTTGAAGGGATTCAACCTTGGTATGGACTTGATCTTTTTGTACATTCATTTTCTTGTCATGGGCATTAATATGGAAAGAAACTTCAAAGTATGGCTTTATTTTAGAAATTTGGTTCATATCATCGTACATTTTATATTTTCAAAAGTTAGAGTTTAGTAATTAATTTTGTAATTACACTATCGTTTTTTATGTGTCACTTGATTGGTGCAGTCATATTAGAAAAATGGATCTAATTAATCAAGTGAAATATTAATCTTGTAGCACCTTGAGTTCATAGATCTACTGTTGGTATGTATGCCCATAGAGCCAGTCATATGACGATTGTAATGGCATATCTTGTAAATGATTTGATTAATAATAAAGGGAATCTTTGTCTATATGTTGGTTCAATTATGAGATAATGGTACAACATTGTAGATGTCTAAAGAATGATGTTACTCGATGACATATGCCTTCAAGTTGAGGACTTGAATGATGAGATCATATGTATGATAAGAGTACATACATTTTTGTTATGTCCCTAGTCAGATGTTATTGTGGAAGCTAATAGACAACAATAACACATAAGATTAGAGTGTGTGTTGGTCATTGATAGAATCTCATTAGTCATGATATGTGATATCAAACCAAACACATAAGTACTTATTATAGAACATATGTGTCAATTCTCTAAGATCTCTCCCTATGAACCTGGTTGGGTTCAACTTGTCCCGATCGGTTTCATCAGCTTACACTTTAGCAATCTCTAGTCATACACCATCTCTACGACTGCCAAGATCTCATATCAGAGAGCATAGAATTCATTCACCAATAGTGCCCGCTAAAAGAGTTGAACCAGTAGTGACCAATCTTAGTGACCATTCAACCTCATCTCGGTCAAATCAAGAAGCTAGGAAGTCAACAATCTCTAAGAAGCAATTGACTGCTTTAAAGTCAGTGATCGCTAAGAAGAAATCAACTGCTATGAAGTCAACAACCGATAAGAAGCAATCAACTCCTGAGGAGTCAATGACAGCAAAAGAAGGTTCAACAATTATAGTAATGATGGTAACCTCTAGGATCGTCTTGGTCAGGCACATCCCGGTCCAATCGGTTCAGCCGATGAAAAGTCAACGATCAAAATCCTTAGCAACTGCTGAAGGGGTAGCGATCACTTATCACACTCACTCCACCTTCTCCTATAAATACCCACCCCTCACTACCTAGAAAGGGGTTTGGCTGGTTCAACTATTTGATTGTTTCCTACTCCTATTTTTAGTGACCAGCTATCCCAGAGCCTTGTGGCATAGTTCCAAGGTATGAAAGGGTTGAAGAGCACACCCTACACCCATCCCTTTGGGTTAGTTCCATCCACTACCATTTCCCACCATCATTCACTCACTTCCTACCATTCCCAGCCACCTTCCACCTCCATCCATCCACCAAGGTGTTGTTTGGGGTAGAATTAAAGAGAAAAGAGTCCAAAGAGTCCAGAAGATCAAGGAGGATGACTCCAATATGAAATATAGTCCATATGAAGGCTAAGGAGTGAGATCCACCTCTCCTCTACAGGCTAAATCTCTTCTTCTTCCCCTTTCTTCTACTTCTCTCCATTGTTTCTATACAACGATGCTCTTCCATCTTTGTTTGGTGCCAATTATGCTTGCCAATGGCTAGTTGAGATCCTTCTTGGTTATGTAACCTATTTTGGATATATTTATGTACTTTTACCTTAAGTAAGTAATTTTATTTCAGATCTAGTAAGTTTTACATTCTTCTCTTTCTAGTTATGATGGTTGGTTTGGTTGATGTCTTTCTTGTTTGAACTTTCATTTCTTCCTAGATCAAGAGATTAGTCATAGAAATGGATAAGATAAGGTAGTTTGGATTGAATATGAAAGGAGTATGTCCAAGGGTGATCTTTACATAACACTTGTCTTGATAATGGTTGTGCGCACTTGAACCTGGTAGGGTCCATGTCTGCACGCCCGAGTCCACGGTTTGCATATTGTACTGATCACTTCTGTTCCTAGCATCTCCAAATATTTTGTACCTGAGAGGGTATCCGAAATATTAAGAGGTGTTGATCTGATATCCTTGAGAGCAATTTCTTATTGTAGATGGGTTTTAGTCATGACGTGCAAGAGTGAGTGGGATGACCCCTACATGAACAACTACCATAATGTGTGTTATGTTTTGTAGTAGGTTCCTTGCAAAGGTGTCAGACGGTTATCTACACTGGAGAGTGGGTGCATTGACTGCCCAACTTGTGGTTACATAGCCACGAACTCCTTCTCTTTGATTGGTAAAATTCCATTGACTCTGTTTTCTATACTTTTTTTTATTTTGTTTTGTGACATTTTGCTAGACTCGTTCTAGTTCCATATTTCTGTCAACTATTAGTTTGCCTTAACTAACTTAAGAGCAAGATATTAAGTGTCCTAAACATCCTCACGCCCATGTATTAGACCCCATATATCTACCTCAACCCCATATTGAGTTGTGGAGGTCTTAGAAGGTTTCATGTTATAAATTTAAAGTCTGGTCCTTCTAAATCCACATCTTTTCATACAAACGATTCGGATTGGTCAACTGTTGGCTCCATTGTCGAGGACATGGTTTTCCACATTTGCACACCCAATGATTTTGTTTTGTCATCCATAAGCCTATATGTATATGCATAGTTCTTCTTTTTCTTTGTACATATTTGTTCGTAAACAGTGAATAATTGTCTCATTTCTTATACTTTCACAGCCATGGACCTTTCTTAAGCAAGACATATTATCTTGTTCACCTGTCCTCCTAAGTTTTTCTGTAAGTCCAACTTCTAGAAAATAATTGAAAGTCATACTCTACAGCTAGTCGAGCTATACTCTCCCCTGTAGTCGTCATATGTAGATGTTGCATCAAAGGATATTGTAAATCAGTCCTCGAACTTCACATTATAATGGGACCAAAAACTGATCTGAGTAGTGGTACTAGCTTGAGTAAGTTTTGAAGCACTCATCTCCTTAGCACATCATCTCTTAGATCAAGTCAATCCACTTCGGTAGCTACTTCAAAAGTGGTATTATCAACTTCAAGTAGCTATGGAGATTACAGAATGAAGTAGAAGTATACTTCAAACTGTTAAACAAGGATTCATCAAAGTACATCAGTGTGATACACTGAGTTTCCAACAGAAGTTCATGATGGAATTGACAGATCTTGAAAGCATTCATGCTCAAGTATAACAACTTCATGATAAGGATGTTGAATAGGATAGGAGGCTTCAAGAGCTCATCAATTTTGTTACCACATATTTGGAAGCATTGTCATACGACCATGAACATTACAATCATCAAGACCATTCCATTAGGCCTAATGTGGAGTTTGTCTCACCCTCCTATGTAGACCATCAATTGGATCTACTGGGATTTTTCTATGAAGACCAGCCATGCTGGGGAAGCCCTTCATTTTATCCAAATGATTCAGTTGTTCAACTAATGGAAGATAAATGCCACGAGCATGAATGGTTTTATAATGATTATGATGACTTCTATCCATACCAGGGCAATAAAATGACCTCACAATAGGAGGGTCACTATGAGGAGCCTGAATCAAACTTTGATCCAGACTAAGGTGATATATCTCAGTTTGAGACATGTCACATTGCTTTGAGCAGTACGTCAAGTATGGTTTGGAACAATTTTTTTGATGAGGATGATGACAACTATTCATGTTGGGCAGTGAGTATACTAATGATGACAAACTGGAGAAGGATGAGCTGACAATACACTAACAATTCTATTATAAGGGGTGCTCGACATCAAAGGACCCAAATGGACAACCCATCACAACATGGTTGTTGAGTATGAAGATACCCCAAACCCCATAGAATGTGACAAGCTTGGGGTAGTAGAACTGCAAACATATTCACATGGGGGTATTTCTTATTCATAACATGATTTGTTGGCTCAAATTGTACATGAATATTTATCAGAGCATCTAAACTCAAGTTTAAAGGTGGACAACGAAGAGAGGAGTCCTCTAGAAAACATTCAGCCTCTCCCCTCCATCTCATCATGTGTTGACATCATAGGGCCTACCAATTAAGATTCATATGTTGATGGGTACCTTGAGGATGCATCACTGAAGAATTCATTTTAGTGTAGTTCAAATCAATTCCATCACAGAGATGAATTCATTGAGATTTTATGTGTCTTCTTAAGACTCAGAAGATCTCATATCTCCTCCTATTCTACTCCTACATGGAATACCTAATCGGCAAGATACAAGTGACACTAGTCGAAAAACTTAGGATTTGGGATCCTAGTGTTGGTATCGTGGGGTAGCCACCCCCTTTATCTTATCCCTTTTCTCTTTTTGTTAAAATAAATGTTGTTCGTCATATTCTTTATTAGATAGTTTCTTTCCTATAACATCTTAAATTTATCCTCACATACATGCATCATTTTAGGACTTTGATAAATTTCCCTCATGTAGATCCATGCATTCCTTCCCTACTATCCCAAGTTTAGGACTTGCACGAGGACAAGCAAAGTTTTAAGCTTGGGATGGTAGGGAAATTCACCCTTCTATCTCTTCTTTTTTCATGCATGCATGTTTATATTTCATGTTGTTTGCATTTTCATATTTGTAAGACTTAATTTTCATAATTTGTAAACCTTTTTAAAACCCGCAAGAATCTTATGAGCTAAATGCTTATTTTTATGCCTAAATGCACTCCTTTATCATAAACTATTGAATCTTTTCCTTGACACACCCCTTGACTTTTTCCTTAAGTTTGGCAATCAATCTAAGGTCATATGTTCTTTTTCATATCTTAAAACAATATTCCATCGATTTGTGTTGTGAATGACAAACCCAAGATTTGGGATTGTTGGAAGGAGCTAGTGTTCGATCAAAACTCCAAGCCGAGTTATTCACAAACTAGCCTATGCTATAAGGATCCTTGAATCATAAATACTACTTTTCACTTAGGTATCAAGAGAATAATGATGAGTTCTTGAGCTATAATCAGGTTGAAGTGTTTTCCTTGATTATCTATGTGCCTTCTCACCTTAGATTGAGCCAAAAAGATGAAAAATTAAATTTTTTACCAATGAGGCTTGGCCACCCACAAAATTCCATGATATCAAAAATAGTTCTCACCCAGGCCTATAAATTAGAAATGTGGAGAATAAAAGCATGAGTGTGAGTAAATGAGAATTTGGTTTCTCTTTTGAGAGAGTTGAGGATGGTGCCCAACCAGTGTATGACTCCAATCATGAATGTGCATATGTCGTGCCTTGTAGTGCCACTGCAAAGGCTCATTAGAGAGTCAATTGGAACCCCTAGGAGACTTATGAGATCATCTGAGTAGCTGGGTTGGTTCGAGCATAGTAGGAGGAGTTTGTCTCGCTAGTCTGGGCCAACTAGCTCAGACTATAGGGATTGTTGCTCGTTGCATGGACGAACCTAACACAGATCAGGATCCTTGAGAGTTAATAGAGTCTTTTACTTTTTGTTGCTTCTTAGGACCTGAATAAGTGGGACACGTGTTGTTCCTAATCGTTTTGCATGAGTACGTGATAATAGTGCATTACTTGCCTCCATTACCCTCCTGATCACCTATGTGACGATGCTTTGATGCTAAATTATTATGATTCAAACCCTCAAGTATATTGACACGTTGTAGTGAATTCACTTAGTCTTTCCTGGATTCTCTTTGATCATGCTTTAGTAGGTTGTGCTTGATTGGTGAGGGTTTTTTCTAAAACAACATAGATTGCGAGAATTACAGTTTTAAACTATTTTTCTTAACCTTAGCATTTATTGCCAAACTTAATTTGGATGTTATGCTTTTTTTCTTTGAGCATAGTCTTTCTTGAGGATAAGGAACAGTTTAATCTTGGGGTGGTTGATAACATCCAAATTCAGGCTTTTATGCTAGGTATTTATTTATGGTTCCATGTCATGAAACCCTTAATTTGCACAAAATAACTATAGATTCTTATCTTTTTGTAATTTATATCTTTTTTATCAACTAGCCAATTTTGGGACTTGCAGGCGCCTAACTTTAGAAGATGTAAATTCTCTAAGATCTCTCTTTGTGATCTCAATTGGGTCCAACTTGGCATGGTCGGGTTGATGGAGCTTCTACTTGCGTGGAGTAGCGTGCACCACTAAAAATCCTAAAGATAGTAAATCTTTTAGGTTTAGCCTTACTTATACTAGACTAAAAACTCCACCCACGTATGCTAGGATACGTGGAAGTTTTATCATAGTATAGTTAAGGGTCGAATCCACAGGACAACGGTCTTGTTAAGATCAACAAGATGGAAAATGTTAGAATTTCATTTAACTCTTTAATAGTTGGTATTTAGATCAAATAGTTGGTTTGATTGTTTAAACTAAGTGAAAGTAAAGTAAAAGTAGGAAAGTAAGCAGGAAGGTAAATTTAAAGTCGTAAATAATGTTAAGAAACCACTAGGATGTGATTGGCTTTTGCCACCACCACACATGGATCAAAACATACATCACAATAACTTGGCTTGCAAAGAAAAGAGTCTAAACAGTCAGTATCTTTGTAGGCTTGGCTTCCTTTCGGATGACCAACTACGAGAAACGTGGAAGTGTTGCAATGCCAGCCATCCCCAGATGAATGGTCACTTACTTTGCATCACGCCCCTCACAAAGTGTGTTCCTCGACCCGTCAAGGTTGCACTTTCATACGTCAACTGATTCCATTTCATAGTATGAAAGTGCAATGATGGAGGTGAGTTTACTCCACTTCTCAAGAAACACTCCTCGATACTGAACCCAACGTATGGTGACTACATACAATCTGGAACCAACAAACAGTCGATATTCGAATCTAGAAGTAGAAACATAGACAATTTGCACTAAAATATAATAGATAACACAAGTTGGTGATCAAGCAACTAAAATTCATTAAATGATTAATGTTGAATTGGAAAGATAGTATTTTTCTATTGCAAACTCAAGAATTACAATGCATGAAATGAAAACATGGGTAGCGGGGCTACTCCCCGCACCCTAGTGTGTAAGACTACTCGCTCATGGCAAAAACAAAGAAGGGGGCGAGAAGAGAGAGAGTGTGTCATCTCCACGAAGGAGGGAGGAAGGTAGACCCCTTGGAGAGAGAGAGCAATGATCTTCACACTTCGTAGCTTGCTTGATGATGAATCCTCCTCTTCCCACCTTCTTTGTTGATGAAAGAGAAAGTATCTTGGAGATGGAGTATGGATCTCAGACCGACAGCCTTGGGGCAGTGGGTGAAGGATGGAATGGCTCTGGAGCAGTAGAGGCAGCCTTTGGACGTCTGAAACTTGATGCTTTGTGAGGACCCTTCGGGTCTTATTTATAGGCTTTGAGTGGAACTCAAATAGTTTGGGAGATTTGGGCCTAAACGATCATGAAGACCGTTTGGACTCTCTCTCGGTTTGGAGACCATTTGGACTCTCTCGGATTGGAAACTGTTTGGACTCTCTCGGATTGGAAACTGTTTGGACTCTCTCAGTTTGGAAACTGTTTGAGTCCTCACGATTTGGAACCATTTACCTTTATTCGTTCTTGGGTCCGTTTGAATTTACACGGTCTTGGGACCGTTTGGCCTTCATTCGGTCTTGGGACCGTTTGGTGTCCATTCGGTCTTGGGACCGTTTGATGTCCATTCGGTCGTGGGACCGTTTGGTGTCCATTCGGTCTTGGGACCGTTTGGTGTCCATTTGGTCTTGGGACCATTTAGAGCTTTTGTATTTTTTTTTGTTTTTCTGTAAGAAGTCAAAAGGAAAAGTTAATCTAATGGTATATTTACAAAAAGGTAGAAAGTTAAAGATTCTATCTAATTTAACTAAGAAAGAGTATGGAAAACTGAGGAAAACTAGTAAGATAACATCACAAAATGGGAGGTTATCACGGGTTCGTCAATAGTTTTTGCAACATCTTACACTTCAGTGATCACTAGCCATGCACCATCTCAGCAACCACCAAGATCTCAACTTGGTGATCATAGAGTCCAATCCCCAACAATGACTGCTAAAATATTTGAACCAACAACGACCAATCTTAGTGATTGTTGGACCTTGGCTTGGTCAACACCTTGGCCCAGATCATGTCAAGAAGAAAATATTAGTGACTGTTGCAACTCCAAATCCTTAGTAATCACTAGGAAGTCAGTGATTGCTAAGAAGAAATTGATTTCTATGAATTCAACGATCACTAAGAAACAATTAACCATATGATGTCAGTGATCACTAAGAAGCAATCGACTATTAAGGAGTCAATGATTGCTAAAGAAGGTTCAGTGCTCGTAGCAACGACAGTGACCACTAGGCTTGGTCCGGTCAGGTCAGTCGATGAAAATCCAGTGATCAAATCCTCAATGACCATTGAAGGGGTAACGACCACTTATCACACACAATCCACCTTTTCCTATAAATACCCGCCCCTCACCACCTAGCAAGGGATTCTATTGTTCGATTGTTTCCTACTCCTATTTTTGGTTACCAACTATCCCTAGAGCCTCATGGGAGAGTTCCAAGGTCCCAAAGAACTGAAGAGCACACCCTACACCTTCCACCTTCATACATCCACCAAGATGTTGTTTGGGGCAGAATCAAAGAGAAAGGAGGCCAAGCAGTCCAAAAGATGAAGGAGGACAACCCAAAAATGAGATCTAGCCCATATGGAGGCTAAGGAGAGAGAGCCACCTCTCCTCTATGGGCTAAATGTAACGGCCAACACTTTTGAGTGTCTAAAAGACCTTAAAGTCATGAATCATTACTAATAAATTCCAGGATCAGATTCAAGAAATAATACAGAATAGTAATCAATTTCCATTAATGAACAAATAGTTACATGATTACATAAAAAGCTCCTCTAAGGAGTTACATAAATTTTAGAAATGGTTAACATGGACATGTAAGATGATATACCATTATATGCCTAAACCTTCATGAATAACTTTAGTGTCTTCAAAATCTTTTATCCATAACCTCATGTCCATGAATCAAGTATATATGATACCTAAAATGCCGATAAACAAATATGTGATCAATATATCTCTATATTGGTACATGGGTTCAAACAATAATCACAAGTACACATATAAGAAAACATCTTTATCTTGCATATAAGAACATAAACTTGTTTTCATATTCTAACCCATATCTAGTCTACTACCTTAGGTGTAAGCACTGTCCTTCTAGGGCTCGTGTGCATTACCCTTAAGATTAGTTTAAGCCAGGGTTCAGAATATTGTTATTTACTTTACATAATACTCATAGGAACTTTATAATTTGCAAGAAGTAAATAAACAAGCAAACAGTTTATTTTTCATTCAATCTCATAGAGAAACCTTGACAATCTTAGAATTCGATACAGGTATTCATAAGCATAACCATGAACCTTATGCCATTGCAGAAACCATGCAGAAACCAACATGTACTTTAAGAGTGCATCCAAACATCCAAGCAACATATCATTAAATCTGAAATATACATACTACATATGTGTCACCATGTATTCACATTACATTACGTAGATCTAGATGCGATACTAAACTAGGGTTTAGGCTTATCTCATGTTTGGACCAGGGATTAGGGTTACAAACCCTAATTCCATCATATTCTGGTTTCTATAATTACAACCTTTAGTTATGCATATTAGGTGAAACCCTAATCAGAAACTTAATCATATTAAATTATCTGTGACACCTAGATCATATTACTAACATTAAGATCATAACAAGATGTCCATATTGGTTTCAAAATCCTAAATCAACATGAGTAAGATTATTAAACAATTATTCATCATTATCAAGGATTTCCTCATTATACATGTGTAGATCAGGTATTATCACAATATAAATGAATCTACTCAATTATGCATCACATTATGCAAAATCTAGAATTTCCTTTACATTAATTGTACAACACATGTATTGCATATACTTTTGGAACAAGAAGCTTTATTGGGTTCTAATTATATTTTCTTTGGATTCCTCTCATTTTTCTGAGAAATTTGTTATATAGTTTTGCTATATTCTGAGTTACCAATAATTCTTTATGATTTACTTAAAATTATCAAATCTTTGCCAATAAGGAATGGACACATCAGGAGAGAGTATCCCCTCCCCATTCGCGCCATGTGGGCCAACCTTGGCCAATGGCCTTCAGCCATCTCAGCCCCACTCCAGCTTGGCTTGTAACTTAAAACAAAATGAAAAGACAAGGCTGCCCTTACTTTGCTGCATTGACCATGGGGGTAACAAGGTAAATCCACCGGTAGTCATCCCCCTTCTCCGTTCTTTGCTCCCACACGTAACAGTTCGTGTTGGACAAATAGGGAGTAGACCCTCCCTTCTACTGAGTGCGGCAGTGATGCACAACACCCACTATGGCTCTGCCCCTCTCCAATTCACCCGCGTGGCTCCTCAGCCACCTGAGGTAGTATCAGAGTGACCACCCCCACGGTCAGGGTACATGGGGTGGCATCCCAGGAGAGCTCGGGCTCCCATCTAACAATGAAGGAGAAAGTACATCAACCTGTGTCACCCATGGTTGGAGAATGTCAGGCCATGTTCCTAGGGAACAAGGCATCCCTCGTCACCACCACATGCAGAAAGACCTGATCCGAGCATGTTCGTCGATTAAGCTTGTAGATGAAGCTCACTTTGGATCTTTCACGTTGGTTTTATGTGGCGGTCTCGATCGGCGTTGCAATAGTTTCTACTGTATCTTTTACGGCCACCATTCTCTCCATGCCCGACTCCATTGCTGAGATGCCTTCTACTAGCGCTCTCCGACTCCCCTTCTACTGCCTTGGTGACTCAGTCATCCAGTCCTATGTCCTTACCTTCCTCTTTGGACCGCACCCTTAGCCTTCAACGCCAGCGATGATGTACGGCAAGGCCAAGGTGACGACTTCCAGGAACACTGGTCGTGTCTCCTTCTATATGATGACACTAGGGTATAGATCGATGCTCAACTCCTTCATGTCGGTGCAGGACTGAAGACTATTGAGCATGCTCTCATTCATTCCCTCTTCCTTGGTGCTCTTCAGGGTATTGATCGATGCTCAACTCCTTCATGTCATTGCAGGACTGAAGCCTAGTTGATCACATGCTCTTTTTCCATGGGGACGAGGAAGTCTACTACCTTTTATAGGCCACAATGAAAGCAAAGAGGATGGAACAAGAGAATCCTAATGCCTTAGGTAGCCCGAACCTAGGATCATCAACATCCTTGTTGATAAAGGAAAGGAGCATGTTTCACTAGTACAGAAATGGCTTATAATGTCACTTTTAATGGTGTCGGTTGTAATATAACACTGACACCTAAACCATACAATGTCGGTGTATAAAATAAGCCGACATCAATCTCTGAAGAGAGACCAGACATGGGTACCTCTTTTATTCAGTGTCGGTTCCTTAATAAGAAACCGACACCTAAAAGTAACTGCCAAAACCAAAATTTCCAGCGAAAAAAAATTGCCTCCAAAAATTGGCATACATCGTCAGTTTTTAAAATAGAAACCGACGACGAACGGTTTTCTGCAAGACAGAAATTTGCTCACATTTTATCGTCGGTTTTGTGATAATAACTGATGCCATTGTGTTTTCGCGCGAATAACCGCGAAAATTTTCGCCTCCCTTTAGTTTCGGTGTTTTGTTGCAAACCGACACGTATAGTTTTTATTGTCGGTTGTTGTTAGAAACCGACACCTATAGTAAACTTAACAGTGCAAGGCAGACTCTTCCTCTTCTGTTTCATTCATTTCCGCTGATCAGGGTTTTTGCTCCGACGATTGCTCCGACGATTCCGCTACTCTGCCTCTGCCTCCACCTCTGCTGCTACGCTACCTCCACCTCCACCTTCGCCGCCGTCTGCTTCCGTCAGCCACTGCCGACAACCACTCTCTGCCTGGCGACTGCCCGACCAGAGCTCTCCGCCCGACGACCGCCCGACTAGAGCTCTCCGCCCGGTGACCGCCCAACCACAACTCTCCTCCTAGCGACCTTCTGCCTGACGCTGGCGACCAGCTCTCCGCCAGGAGCCCTTCTGCTCGACGACCAGCCCTCCTGCATGCCCATTATCAGGTTTTCCCCTGACCTTCCCCCCTATTTTTGCTTTTCCTATATCACAGGCACGCCCATTAATCATATGGCTGTGGTTGTGTTCTTTCTTTTTATATGTGTGGTTTACATGCATCAATATTCTGTATTGTTCTATGACAAACTATATTTTGTTCTACACAATATTACTCACGTTTACAACATACTCACATATCAATTCTACACAATATTTATCCTCTCTTGGTTCAAGTTTTAGAATTCTAGGTAGTTTTAAGCTACATCTTCACTACTTCAACCACTCAAAAGTTTTGATATGTAGATTCATCAAATTGATGAATGCATTATTACATTGTTTAAAGCCCGATTAATTATGGTAATCTAATCATTATGTTTTATAACTAATGAGAAGATTTAAACATATTTGATTCACATAATTACGGTTTGAGAATTGAAAATCCTAATCGACAAAAATTTGGGTTTTGGTAACATATGAATACAAAATTTGATCAGTATAGTCGTGTACTAAATGATTTTTAGCATTTTATATACAACTAGGATTTAGTTGAAATTTGTACATGGTTTGGAGAAATTAGATATTAGTTGGAAGAATTTTTTGACTTGTTTTTCGGTCGATTTTACCCAAGATAAACTCAATCGGCCATGTATTCAAATTGAAATATAGAAGTCTAGTATTTGAATTTTATCTTTTTATTGGTATATCCAATTGATCTAAAATTTTAATTATGTTTTGGAAACTCCATTTTGGACGTCTTGTTAAACTTTCCTAATTTTATAATGATGTTTGAACTCTATAGAGAGGAGTGGTGGTTGAGTATTCCCTAGATTAATTGACGATCCATGGGAAATTTTACGGATATGACTATGCTATTTCATGTGAATATTGCCTAAAAATCAGGTCAGTGGTCAATATGCTTGGGAATTGAATTGACATTATAAAATCATATTTGAATTGTATTAGAATGAATTATACAAGTGTTTTTTGAGTCTTACTGAAATTGAATATGATATATACATAAGGATCAGTGTGAGGTGGCAATATTCCCTATTTAGGGTTGTGTTGATGGATTACTGAATTATGTAATTCTTATGATGTTGAACAAAGGATGACTTCTTGAAAACCCTAGAAGTTTAGTATTAAGATGAGTATGAGTGATAAAGCTAGAACTTGTATATAATGTTGCAAATGTGATGAATTGTTGAAGTGTAAGTATTAATACTTGTATCAGATGGCTGATCAGGACCGTGCTGATGATCACCGTGAGGGTGAGGACGTGCTTGCACCACTTGACAATGTAAGTTTTAAGAATATATCCCTATATGTTCATTTATAATTATATTATGTAAGTGTGTGTTTTATCATATTTAGGTTGGTGATGTACCCCCTGAAGAAATTACAGCACTTGATGAGCAGCAAAAGAAAATTGAGAAAGTGAGGGGCATCACAATGATGAAAAAGTTAATACAGCAAAGGGGCAATGGACCCAAATTGGTTGTGGATTTTGATCAGGCAGGAAATTCAAATGGAGTGAACCGCAACTCATTTGTTTCATATCTTGGGGTTCTTACTCACAGCCGTTGCAGTCTTATCCTATATTCACAGCATAGAGTTCCTAAGGAGAAGAAAGACCGCATATGGAAGGAACTATGTGTGAGTTATTATTATTTGTAATTCTATTTGTGTAGATTACTAATTTTTAGGATACTAGTTAATAGAAATTCTATTTAATTTGCAGAGCATATTTGATCTGGATGAAAAGCTGCATCGTAAATGTGTGATGCAACATTGTGGGAGGGTCCTAAGGAACTATAGGACCAATCTCACCTGAGATTACATACGCGATGCTGAGAATAGGTTCTTGATAGATTCCAATTCTAGACATTGATCAATATTTCTCTTACTTTACACTAATATTTTTTGTTTGTATACTCTTTAAAAAATAAATATAGGAAGAAGGAAGCCACACAGAAATGGAACTACTTGGACCCTAGAGAACGGGAGGAGTTTGTTACCCAAAGAAAAATAGATGAATTCAAGGTATTAAGCGCCGCCACTCCCAATTTAATTAATATATGTTTTTATGTATTCACCTATTCAAGATTAACCTTTAGTGTTACTAACCAAATCAATGTGCTAACTAACTAGGCTAAGAGCGATGCTCAACGAGCAAGGCATGCACTAAATGTGAACAACCACACAATGGGTCGAAGAGGATGTGCAGGCGTTCGCCAAAGACTACAGGCTGAGTCTACTCAGCCTACTGCTACTCAGGAGACTGCAGAGTCCTCTACTGCTACTCCCGCACCTCTGCCTCGTCATGTTATGTGGATAGCTGGGAGGTAAAACAAGAAGGGAGAGATATCGAAGCCCACAACCGCTTAAGCGGCTGCAAAAATGGTAAAAAACAAACTCTTAGAGCAATCTATCGATATTGATTATTGTTATGTTTACTTATGAATTTTTGTTGATGGTGCTTAGCGGGAGCTGCACGAGAAGAGGAAGGAAGGCAAGTTCATCCCTCAGGGCACAAGGGATGAACTGACAGTTGCTCTGGGTAACCCAGAGCATCCTGGACGTGTAAGGGGTGCAGGCGCTGGTGTGGGCATCAAAGCATTCTTTGGGCCATCCCAGTGTAAACCTGTCCCAAAAGTGGGACTTTCACAAGATGAGGTAACTTATTCTTATTTTAGAACGTTATTACCAAAGGGAATTCAATAATCAGCAATTAGCATTTCTTTTATCTATGTATAGGTAGATTCCTTAATTGATAGGAGAGTCGAGGAAGCGGTTGATAAAAGACTCCAGGAAGTAGTTGATAAAAGACTCGAGGAAGAATTTCACAAGTGGCAGGCGTCTCAGACTGCCAGTCAGACAGTACCTGTGGTGAACCTCTCTTCTCCTACTCCTCATACTGCAAAGGTTGGGAGTAATCCTATAGACCCACCTAGCATGTCCTCTGTAAGTATTTTTATGGCATATATAATAGCTAGTCTGTTCAAGATGATATGTTTGTGTATATATGCATATAACATTCTTTAATTATGTAAATTTGTAGGGTTTAAAGCCATGCTGACTACAAAGTGAAGGATATATCGTTGCAGATGCATCGGCTTACCCACCCCTTAAAGGGTGCATGTTTCATGGGAGTCCAGTACCAGATGGCATGGTACATGTGAGCCCCATACATATACTCATTGGATGGACAGATCTTGCACTGCCTCATGCACACCGAGATGCTGAAACACTTGGTGAGGCAGTAGGCGGAGTGATACTATGGCCCGAAGTGGATGTCCTCTATAATGATATTGTATGATAAATTTTCATTACTTTACTTTGTTAGTGTGTATATATATATGAGTCAATTGATATGAAATTATATATACAAGTAAAAAAGACGAGACCCGCTACATCTCGACCTCCACCTCCTCGACTACCAAGTTGGCTTCTAGGGGACCTACACGCCTCGATAGGTCCTAATTGTAGGAGTGTGGCAGTACGGATCAGTGAACATAATCTAAATTTCCCTATAAATGTTACTATTCTGGAGAATGTCGTAGGTAAACAATACGATAACAATCTATTTATACAAGTTTAGCATACGTATTAATTCATACGTAATAGAAGTTCTGGATACGTATTAATGCTGGTCAAACATTCAGAAACAATATATTTATACAATATATTTTGGAGTTGTTTAAGTATGAATGGCTGAACACATCTATGATAGAGCTATGGATATGGTGAGATTAATGCATACGAAAATCTGGTTTATACATCGATATACCTTGTTTTATATACAACAATACTGGTTTCTTATATATTAATGCATACGTAATACATGTTTTGCAGCCACTTATACAGGACATGTAAAGATTTTGGGTTTTCCCATGTGGGATTTTTGGTTCCATCTTTGATTAGTCTTGTAGATACAGACCCTGGTTTAGTTACTTCATACTGTTGTGATGCTTTTGAATATTTTGGTAAAAATAATAAGACGGTGATAATAGCTCCATTCAATGTCGAGTAAGTTTACTTTGCTTGTAATTTGGACTTAAGCAAATTACATTTTTATTGCGGATATTGAGTTATTAATTTTCTACTTTCTTACATGTAGTTCTAAGCATTTGGAGTTATTAGTTATTGTCCCCAAGACATTCACCGTCTATTATCTAGATCCTACGGGGATTGAGTTGGATGTATATGGACATGCAATCAAAAGGCCATTATTCTCGTGAGAAATATTTTATGTTTTTATAACTGTTAACATCTGTTACTGCATTACTATTTAATTATGCAAGTTAATGTGTTACATTAACATATATAGGGATTTACAAGAGTACAAAAAAGCTGGAGGAAAGGTCCCCAGGAAAAGAAGTCTGACACTCATTTGGAAGAATGTGAAAGTAATTTCCTGACTCCAATGTACATATTATTTATGTGAAGTGTGCTTATTTATATTTTTGAATATTTTGTATGTTTCAATTTATAGTGTGCTACACAAGACAACGGATGGGCATGTTCCTACTATGTGATGTGATTTATGGACCTAATCATCAAACATGTTGTATTGGAAATCGATAACATACCACATGTATTATACATAGTCTCGTTAGATAATATGAAATATATGAATCTTATTATATATTATTATAATTATGTATGTACCTCATTCTCTTTGTAGGTCTTTAAAACTGAGGACTTCAACATAGGTGCAAAGTGTTTCGGTGTACATGCTCCCTATATGAGAGATGAATTAGATGTTATAAGAGATGATTGGGCAAAAGCCCTGCAAAGAGTGGGAATTTTTCAATATGATTTTGATGATGATGAATAAAATAAATTTGTTCTCATAATTAATTTTGTGTGAATGTGAATGAATTTTTATGAATTTTCATATGTGTGTGAAAATCATCAATACATGAATGTTTCTACATGTGTCTGAATGTGAAAAGAGATGAAATAAATGGAATTGCAGGTTGCTACTGGTTTCTACATGTGTGTGATGAAAAAATAATATGAATTAAATTTATTATACATGAGTGTGAATCACATATATAATAATTTGTCCATCATGTTAATTTTGCAGGTTTGTGGCATGTTGTTGGCTGATATCAATGGATGTCGTAAAACCTGCAGTTCATAACTGAACTGTAGGTTTCTCATCCTGCGACCAGCCACAGCAGGTCTGCAGACTGACAGAAAAAAAATCAAATCATAGGCGTCAGTTATTTGTATAAAACTGACGGCATACGGTTACAATGTCAGTTTCCATACTAGTATCGACGTCGATTTCCCTACACCGCAGCCGTGCTGGCCAGCATGGCCGTGGCAACGGACCAGACATAAAATACGTGTCGGATATCTGTCAAAAACCGACGATATACAGTTACAATGTCGGTTGCCATACTAGTAACCGACGTCGATTTCCCTAATGAGACCAGACACCACGGCCGTGCTGGCCAGCACGGCCGTGTAAGCGGGTGATTTAGTGTCAGTTGTGAAGCGGATAACCGATGCCTATACCCCCTGCTGGTGCGTTTTCGGTGGCGCGCGAAGGGTTGTGGCGTTGGTTTGAGAACTGACGCGTAAAGGTTGGACTTTTAGCGGCACCCACATAGGTGTCGCTTAGAAACCGACACGAAAGGCCGGTTATGTACTAGTGTTTATTACTTCTCGGACTCTTGGATTTGGAGGATTCCTTCTTAGTGTATACCATGGTTATGATAGGAGGTGGAGGATGGGGGGACTCCTATCCTCGGTAAAGTCCAAACGGTGGGAATGTTTTCCCCCATTATACACAGCTCTTATTGGATTGTCCTTTTAAGGAAAGAAGTATTTATTTGATAAAACCCCACATGTGATAAATAATTATCCAAGTTGTTATATACCTCTTCATTATACTAAACTATGGGGTAAACTTCCTTTTCTTATTATCCTCTCAAATTCAGATATTTGGGTCTAAATAGTAGGATAGTCACTTCAAACTTGCCTTCCAAGTGGTCACCAGATAATTACTTAATTAATTACCTAGGTTACTTGATAACTTACCTCATCTTGGATTTTTGTATATAATCCTATAACTTGATTGTGTTTTGACCAAAAATACTTTGGATCCAATCATGATCACAGATATCCACAATATCCCAATTCATTTCCCAAGGACCCATATGTAAACCCTAATTAACCAATTGGGTTTTTAAGTGTCCCTAAGGTCCATGAATCATCTCTTGGGTCTTCTAAAGGCTCCATGAACTTAGTCACATTCCTAATTACCAAACTTGAGGCTTTGGTAACTTTTGCATCTTATTTTTGCCTCATATGAACACATATGTTCAAAAGTACATTATTGACTTAAATTGATCATTTAATCTAATTCTAGGGTTTGGATCATCAGCCAAGATCCCTCAATTCACTTCATTTCTATATGTACCATAATTTCATTTAGTCTTGAAATCTACAAATTTCAAGGATTTAACACTAAATCTCTTCTTCTTCCCCTTTCTTCTACTGCTCTCCTTTGTTTATGTAGAATGATGTTCTTCCATCTTTTTCGGTGCCAACTATGCTTGTCCATGACTAGTTGAGCTCCTTCTTGTCTATGTAGCTCGTTTTGGGCATATTTATGTACATTCACCTTAACAAGTAGTTTTATTTCAGGTGTAGTATGTTCTATGTTCTATCTTCTCTTTCTGATCTCAAATAGTTTGCTCTAGTTCAAAGAATATGATTGGATGTTAAGTAGATGACAATTCCATGCCTTGAGTTCAACCTGGATATCAGAGACAAAGGAACTATTTGATCCTGTAACATTAATCATGGATTTTAGGTTGAAGTTGTTCTCCAACTTTTCAATCACTAGGGTAGTGAGGATGTGTTCCTAGATACCACTTAGTATTAGTGATGTCATTAGTTAGTTATGGACATTCACTGCCAAAGTAATTTGGGACCTATAGGGTCACACACATAGGATACACCTACAATAGGAGTTTACTCATGAATATTGTTTAGCTTGATTATATAAGTGTTTAGGAATTCAATTTAAACAAGAATGCCTGAATTGGAATTTGAAACGCCCCATTCAAAAATGAACTAACTGTTACAAATATATGAAATGATTGGTTCAGGTTGTGAACTGACTATTTGGGAGATCAGTAAGACTAGTCAAGGATTTATGTTGATGTCATATTTTGCATTAGTCAAATATCAAAATCCAATATATCCAAAAATCAGATCCATAGTGAACTGATCGGTTTAAGTGTTGAACCAACCATTTTACATGTGATCCAATTAGTTTAGTGATGAATCGAAATTTTGTCATTTAAAACTTCTAGATAATTCATGAAAATTCATCTCCTTGACTCTTAGATGATCTAGAAACCCTGACCCTGGCCATCCTATATAAAAAGGGGAAAGTCTAGTCTTTCAGAAGATACAAAAACAAGCTCTGACAATTGTTGTCCTCTCATAGTTGTGGTAGTGTGAGAGACTGAGCAAGTCTTACCCATAAAAGGGAGAGACAATGAGGGAGAGAAAGTCAATGCTAGAACATTTATGTTTGAAGGGACAACTCCTTCATGTTAGTTCTATAAGAATGACAAGAGTTCCTAGTGGTTCGCATAGACTACATAGAGGCATGGAGGATGTTGCCACCATTCTAGGAGTACAACAACCACCATCGTATGTGGTGTTGCACCAGGAGGCTTCCTCAACAATTGTCTATGTGTTGCTTGTAAAAGAAGCATGTCGCTGTAAGGATAGTCACTAGATTGCTCCAGGACTAGTTATATGACTTGCAACCATCCTTCACAATCCATAATTATTGATGCAATCCACTAGTCAAGGTGAATATGGCAAAAAAAGTTATTCTGCTTTCATCTCTATAGCTATATTTCCCAACAATAATATTTGAGCAAGGTTAATTTACTATATTTTGATATTAAATCACACGATCGTATTTTTGTTTAATCATTTATTTTATTGCATTTAATGTGAATATTTAAAAAGATTGATGCACATATTTTATTAAATACCACATCCTCTCCTAATATATATATGATATGATATATATGCAATTTATATGTGTCACCCTAAAATTGTTTTTATGGTGGATGTAATTGTAATTATGGCCAATATTGTGGCATACAACTCATGAAAACATAATTAACTAATGCGGAAATGTTCACTAAACAACGGATTACCAAATATCACTAAAAATTAAAACCTTTTTATCAAGAAATGCATCAAAGGAAAACTTTCTCACATAGAACCAAAGTAACACATTTACATTCTTGTTCGAAGGTACATATTTTGTATCATCTCTTTCTGAGAGTTACAAGCATTAACTGTCCTATCAAGCTAAACACAGGCAGTATAAAATCTCAAGGCACTGAGTCAAAATCTTGAAAGCACTAACTACTACTCTGAGGACCTGAGAGTACAAAGATGACACATAGGACTCTATCTACATCTGTACAAGGCATAACATCCAGTGTCTCCACCTGAGACTTCACTGTTGTCCCTGCTGCTGCTATTGTTGTCCTTCACCTAATGAAGGATTCCTGCCACCTCATCTGCGTCCACCTAAAAATGTGATTCCCACGGGGGTGAGACAATTGTAAATTGCCCTAGCGAGAGATATAACTCTCCTCCAGAAATATTATTATTGCATCTTAAGAAGATAAATATGCACATAGGAATCATATTTGATTGACAGTAGCTAATTCAATGTCTAACTGATTAGAATATTATTCTTATCTAAAAACATTGTAGTTGTAACTTGAAAGAACAACATGTCAATTATCCTTTAAGGAATATGAAGAACATGTATAACATTTATTCACTATAGAATCATCACCACAACATTAACTCTCTTTAGGCTTAGATCATATATCTAATGCCTAGTATTGTCATAGTGGAGTCATAGCCTGTAGCCATACTCTTCTCACAAAGTATTGGGATCTTAATCCCTCAACTCATCAAGTACAATTCCATTTCTTAACAAGTTCATCATTATGATTATAGAATATGGGTATTCAAACCCTCATCTCATCATAGAACACTTGTTACCATTTATTAGATAACTTCAAACCTTTAGGTCATTTGACCAAGAACATTATAATTCTTGCTACACAAGGTATTGCACATAGTTCACAAAGCTCATACCACCTCTCATTACCCCTTATTAGGCAACAAGGCATATTATGACTTATAAAGCTGATAAAACAATCTAAGATAATTATCACATCATGTGACACACATAACTCATTAATTATGGGTTACCTCTCACTAAGCAACAAGGCATATGAAAACTTATAAGGCCTATAGAACATTTTCAATATACAGAACATCATAGCTCATACCTGGATATGCTCATCATCTCAACATATCTACATGATTAGTAATCATGATACAATTACATATCAGTACCATGCAATACAAGGGTTATCTTATTACATTCATAACCCATTAGTTTGTATGTGAGCTTCACATAGGATTATCTTATATTAGAATTTCACATAGTAATACTCTGTATTAGGGTTTACATATCATTAACTTGTCATAGGATTTCACATAGCATTACCTTGTATTAGGGATCACATAGCATTGACTTGTATTAAAGTTTCACATAGCATTACTTTGTATCAGGGTTCACATAGCAAGGAATCAATATGAATAATCATAAGTATTCAATCATATTCTTTATTCTTATCATTCATCATTAAATGAATTATCAACACATAGCTTGATTTTCTCTCTCTTCTTTACCAGAATATGATTACATCATAGTTTATAGGTTTAGATTAACCTTTTTATAAGGCATGTTAGCCTACATTCAATAGAGTACATTACATATCAATGTAACCATTGATATGACACATCTCATGTGTCATTCATCTAATGATATTGGACTTATAACACATCAAGGTATACCAGTATTGGGGTGTTGGATGTAATATCTATCATACCTTGATGTATCACTTCCCTCAACACCTTCATCTTACTTTAATTTATTCACTTAGCTTGTATTAGGGTATTCCTCATCCTAATACTTATGTACTAGATAATCACATTCATCATGCAAGGTAGTGGTCATTAGTCACTTCACTTAGAATATACAACCATTGCCAAAATTATGGACTCATCCTTAAGTTAGGAACTAACAAAACGGACATACTAGGTCACTTGTAAATCAACTTCAAGTCAAGCATAAAGCACCACGACCGTGTAGTCAAGAACGGTCGTGTAAGGGGAAGCCACCATAGCCGTGCTACCTTGCACGGTCGTGCTACAGAAGATCACCACGACCGTTTTACACCACCACGGCAGCCATCATCCAACCCCTTTACCTTAATTAAGAATAGTATTATCCATATTTATAATTTGAGGATTCACATAGAATATTCCATACATTTGTGGATTTCACATAGTATTATTCTCCAATAGAGTTTTACATAATCATCCTTCTATATCAAGGATTCACCTAGTATTATGCGAAATTAGAGTTTCACAACACATCACCTAGTGGAAGGACGTCACATAGAATTAGTAGCACAACCTGATATTAGGGTTTCATATACCTTTATCCCATTTTAGGTATTAGGATTTATCATTCACATCCAAGTGGGGTTTCTCTTTCCTCATACCCAAATTAGGGTTAGGATATACAATTCCCATTAAATTAGGGTTTCCTCCATTATTACACTAAGTTAGGATTACATCATCACCCTGGATTTATGATAGCACTCAGCTTTGCCCTAGATTAGGGTTTCACACATAGCTTTGTTCTAATTAGAGTCTTACACATAGCATTGCTCTAATTATGGTTTCACACATAGCATTGCTCTAATTAGGGTTTCACACATAGCATTGCTCTAATTAGGGTTAAGGCTCATTGATTAGGGTTTCATGATCTCATTATTATGGATCAACCATTATCACATAGTTCACTCATAATGAGAGAATTAGGGCTTAATTATATAAGCATTCATCTCTCTCATCCTCTTTAGGATGTTAACTACTCCAAGATTAATCTAGGTCAACTCTTCACTTGAGTACACATAGTTAGGGTTAACCTTTACAATCATCATGGGTCTACATCTTTATTAATCACATATTTGATTGACCTTTGATCATGTTAGATGTCGAAATGTTCTAATCAATAAAACCATCAATTATATAATGAATTCAAAAGAATTGACCAATTAAACTTTCAATTCCACAAAGTGACCAATTGGGTTAACCATTGAAATCTTCCAATGCATTAAGCATCTAAATAGGTTCACCATATTGGACCTTCAAATACATGAGGTATTCAAATGGATTAAGCATATTGATCTTCACAAAGTTAATTACTTAGACCCTCAATGATCTTGGTTCTCATACATCAATTGGTTGAAAACCATTTGAACAAGTTGTACTTGAAACTAATTGGACAAAGTAGGTATTGAAATCATTTGCACTTTGGGCCTCCAAACGGTTTGAGAGCGTTTGTTCCCAAACAGTCTTGAGATCGTTTGGTACCAAATGGTCTTGAGACAATTTGGTCCAAACCTTCTCAAAACTGCATGAACCAAAAAGGTACTTCAACACTCAATCGAATCAATGTTTCAATCCATGAACCAATTATAAATTGAACCACTAAAGCATTCATCAATTGGATCACTAAATCACAATTCAATTAGACCTTTAATTTAGGGTTTTGAACCCAATTGAACTAGGTTTGATAATCAAGAAACCATCAGTTAGGGTTTGAAATCGAGGATCCATCAATGGTTGACATTGTGCAATCCAATCAATTGAAATCAATGAACTATCATCATCACATGATGTGACCTGACCTCAAACGGTCGTGTATGACCACCAAACGGTCTTGAGACTGTTTGGTTGATCTCCAAATGGTCTTGAGACCGTTTTCCCATTCCATCATCAAAATCCATGACATCCAATTAGGGTTTTGGACCATTGGATTGATTATCAAATCATCACTTAGTTGCAATTCAATTTGGTACCGTTGGACCTTCAAACACATAGCCATACTTAACCCTAGACCTCCAAAAGGTCTTGGCTGACTCCCAAATGGTCTTGATACCATTTGGGTGATCCCCAAGCGGTTTTGAAACTGTTTGGGTCAATCAACCCAAAACATCATCTCATACAATTTCAAAATCAGCACTTAGCCGATTAGGGTTTGCAATTAAGGAATCATTCACAATTGAAAACTTCAAGATCAACCAATTAAAACCATTGGATCAAGATACAAGTACCACATCATTTATCTTCAAATGGTCAACCATGTCAAACGGTCAACCATCCCAAACGGTTTGGGACCCAAACCACCAAACGGTTTGGTGAAACCGTTTGGTCCCAACATTGAAAATGTTTGCCCTAGATATTTGGGGAGGTGTGTGGTTATGATGATGTCATCATCATCAAACTTCAAACTCACGAAATCTACTGTGATTTCCATGGAGATTGCATCAGTCAACCAAACTTAATTTCGGAAATGTAGAAATGATCACCAATTGATAAGGAATTGATTGCAATAATAAAATTAAGGGTTCAAGTTATAAAACCCGCCTCCAATTGAGCTCCAAAGCTCCAAGATCACGGAAACAATGGTGTATGAAACTATTTTCACTATTCCAAGGGTCTTCCTCAAGCTTTGAGTGAAAAGAATTGGTTATAATTGAAGAGGGGATCGAGATATGAAGATTTCATGCATTGATTTTCGATTTTCACCATGGATTCAAGGTGAAGGAAGGTCAAGAACCTTACCAACAGGTTTAGGGTCGTCCTCCTGATCCTCCACAGCTCCTTAATCGTTTTCCAAGCAAGGGGAAAGAAAGGAATCCGAAAAAGCCTTTGTTTTGGCTTAGAAAAGGTACTTTTATAAGAAAATTGATGAGAGAGAAAATACTTTATAAAAGTCTTTTAATTCCAAAATTGTTGCCACCACTTCCCCCTTGGTTTCTTGCATGCAAGGGCATATCTATACCCACCTATCTCCCTTCCATTATCCATGAATTAAGGGAAAAGAAATTAAGCACCTTAACCCTTATAATAAGAATATCCATATGTGAGTGGAAATTCTTTTCCTTATAATAATGGTGAGTGGGATTTCACCTCCTTAGGATATGATCGTGCCTATGCAATGCTTTAAAATCATCCACACACATCTTAATCCAACCATTTTAATTTTGGTTGAAGGCCCTTTAATTAATACATTCATTTTTTCCCTAAATTAAATTAGGGTTTCACTTAGGATTAAATCTTGATTATTTTAATATCAAGATTCTCTCTCCTCCAACTTAATTCAAATGAGGCGCCCCTCTCGTTTTATTTGCTCTACAAGATGACAAGGAAACATTAGGGACCTTGTTGAAGTGGTAATTTGCATATTGAACCCTAGGTTTTGGGTATTTTGCACATTACACCAAAACTAGGTTTTAATGTTCAAGGATTGCTTTACAAGCTTAATCTTGGTGCCCAAGCTTTTGAAAACCATAACACTACATCATATTCATTCTTATGATTTATCAACATCAGAGGAACATCTTATAATGCAACATTTGCAATTTAACCCCTCAACTTGGGTAATTTGCACGTTAGTCCAAAATAAGCAAACATTGCTTCAACATTGTTCAAACATGACCAAAATTGAAACATAAGTTTCTCATGAGCCCTAATTACTTTTCCCAAGATTAGATTAAGTATCTACTCAACCTTATTAGGAAAAACATCTAGGGTTAACACATAACCCAGGTCAGGGATGTTACAAATACCCCCTTGACTTGTGTCCCTAATTGAATTGTTTTATTGTTGTGTTTTAAAATCCAGCTTGCATACAGAGCCTCTCTCTCCTTTTCTATATGTAAGTTAATGATTTCTTTCCTCTACTCCCCTTGTATGTAACTCAAGGTTTCACTTTTACAATGCAATAAGTTAAATAGGAATTACATAGTTTTTATTTCCTATTTTGAAAGAAGAAGGTGTTCAACACTAGACAAATTGATCGATTCAGAAGTTGAACCGATTGACTGGGAGACTGAGGAGGCTAGACAATAGGAGGATCCAATCGATTGACTAATGTTCCAACTAATTTATTGGAGGGGTCAAGACATCACTTGAACCAGGGTGCAGTCAATTGATCCAAGAGACCAACCGACCAACTAGGAGGCCAACCGATTGATTCAAGGGTTGAATTGACTGATTGGACTGGTTCCAACATAGATTTTTGCAAGTGCAGGTTGTTACATATAATATGGATCTTAGGTGGAAGCAATTCTTTGTAGTTCCAAAGAATTACATTAGAATGACTATAAAAATTACTTGTAGTTGTGATTGCATGTTTTTATTTGTGGATATAGTATGTATATGATATTGTTATTAGTATGTGGTGACTGATATGTATATGTATTTATTTATAAATAAAATCCTTCAATCAAATATTAATCTTAGATGCTTTCTATACGCAATTCAAATTAAAATCGTGATCAATTAAGTGTGGGCATGCCAAGCTTGGTGTTCCATCTATCTTGTGGAAGTCTTATTATATATATGTGGGCCTATAAAGCAGGGTGCACTACTATCCTGTTGCCTTTTGGGTCAAGCTTAACTAGGTGACCTTAATAGGATTAAGTGCCTAAAAGATTACATATGGACTATGGTAATGTTTTGTGCATACAATCTATCCAAGAATTGCATAAGATGCAATTGGCAAATTATGTTTACCTTAATAATTGGTTATGGATGTTGGCGTTGGATGTGTAATAACTTAATTGTTTTGAGCCTTGGCTCACTAGAAGGTTTTATGCTATAATCTTCCAAATTGATATGTTAGGAATATCAATTTGAACAAAATAGTGGGAGTGGTAATTATTTAAAGGCATAATTAATATCATTAAATTTTATCTAAACCAAATCAAAAGTGTTTTGACAAAGTGAAAATTTTACTCCTGTATAAACTAATGGCAACCAACAACATGTTTTCTTTGCAATCGGTCCTTGAGAAGGAAAAAACAAGCGGGAATAATTTCCATGACTAGTATAGGATGTTGAAAATCATCTTCACACAAAATCCCAAGCTCTATGTCATGGAGACACTAGAGCCATATGAAACCGCTCCACTATGCTTAAGGATGATAGGGATGCCTACAAGAAGCACTCTAAGATATCATATATGTCAAGTGCTAGGTTCTATGCTCCATGAACTATGAGTTGTAGAGATGGCATGAGAATATTGTTGTTATTGAGATGGTAACACATCTTTATACTTGTACCAAGATTAGGCAAGACAAGAGAGATATGATGTCTCCAAGGCACTACTCAAGTGCAATATGGCATAAGTTGATCCAGTAGGTTCCCATGTGCTCAAGTTGATTGAGTATGTGGAGAACCTTTCTAGACTGGGATTTCCCTTGGGTCAAGAGTTGTCCATTAATGTGATTGTGTTGTCATTTCTAAATCATGCAACCAATTTGTCATGAACTGCAACTTGAACAATTTTGACTAGTTGTTGTCAAAATTTCTTGACATGTTGAGAACTACTAAAGTGCAAATGAAGAAGGACAAACCCAAATCTGTGATGATGATTAGCAAAGGAAATGGGAAGTACAAGGGAAAAGGCAAAGCTAAGAAGAGTTCTAAAGCTAGCCAGAAACCCAAATCTGGTACACTCAAAGAAAAGGGAGGGTTAAAAGGGAGGCAATTGTCACTGGCATGGACACTAGAAAAGGAATTTCCCTATCTATATGGTAAAACTGAGGAAGAAGGAGAATATATAGATCTCCACTTCAAGTATTTTTTGTTATGGAGATAAATATGCCTATTTCTTCATATTGGGTAGTATATATCATATGTGGATCTCACATATGTTCCAATATGAATGATATGAAAAGAAGTAAGCCTTAGGTGAAACTACAATTGTGAATGGAGAAAGAGTTTATGCCATTGTAGTTGCAACCTATCATTTATCTCTGCCTACAAGATTTGTAATAGAGTTAGAGAAGTGCTATTTTGTACTTGCCATTAATAGAATAATGGGTTTGTATTTTATATAAATAATGGTCAATGTTTTATTTCAAAATATGAGATCCTTTATGGTAGTTCCCCAAAGTTCTAGAGACAAATGTTTATAGCTTAAATACCAAAAGAATAAAACTTGATAACTCAAACAAAACATACCTTTGGAAATTTCATCTAGGGCACATCAATGAGAAACACATTTCTAGACACTATAAAGATGGATATATAGACTCTTTTGATTTCGAATCAATAGAGGCATGTGAATCTTATTTGTTTGGTAAGATGACAAAGGCTCCTTTCATTGGAAAAACTGAGAGAGCAAGGTGAACTATTAGGGCTCATACATATAGAGATGTATGTGGAACTTTTTGAAAAAATGCTAGAGGTTGTTACCAATACTTCATTATCTTTACTGATGACTTTAGTAGGTGTGGCTATGTTTACTTTATGAAACATAAATCATAAATCCTTGAAAATTTCAAGGATTTCATGAATGAAGTACAAAATCAACTTGTTAAATGTATTAAGCACTTTGTTCAGATCGAGTTAGAGAGTACCTAAGACAAGAGTTTGAGGACCTTCTGGGAGGTTGTGGTATGTTTCACAATGCACTTCACCTGGAACACCACAACATAATCGTGTATCTGAAAGAAGGAACCATACATTACTATATATGATGCAATCAATGATGAGCTTTTTTATCTTCAAACTTCCTTCTAGGGACATTCTCTATAAATCACAACATTTTCACTAAACCATGTACCATCTAAATCGGTTCAAAAGACACCATATGAGATATGGTACGGGAAGTGTCCCAATGTGTATTTTATTTGGGGATGTGAAGCTTATGTAATAAAACAATTCCTGATAAACCTTGGACCCAAATCAGATTGTTTTTATTTTGTTGGATGTCCTAGAGAAATCAAAGGATACTACTTTTATACTCCATCTGAGAACATTGTGTTTGTTTTCAGGGATGTTGTATTCCTAGAAAAGGAATTTATTTCAAAAGGAATCAGTGGAAGGTAAGTATAAATCAAAGATATTCGATACCAACAAGAAAACATTGAACCAATAGAGGTACCAGAGGAACATAGAAGAGTCACAAACTATTTTGGAATCTCAAATTCTTCATGTAACACAAGAACTTCACAGATCTAGAAGGCCACATCATGAGCTTGAAATATTTGGTTATCTTGTAACTCAAGAAGGTGACAATTAGTAATTGATGATGAGCCAACAACCTACCTAGAAGATGTAAAGGGTCCAAAGTCTGAGAAGTGGTTTGAGGCCATGATATCTGAGATGGAATCCATGTACATCAATAAGGTATGAACTTTACTGGATCCACCTGAAGGGGTAAAAATCATAGGGTGCAAGTGGGTCTTCAAGAAGAAGACTGACATGGATGGTAATGTACAAACCTATGAAGGACAATTTCTTTCAAAGAGTTTTAGACAAGTTCGAGGTGTTAACTATGGAAAAACCTCTTCTTTAGTTGCCATGGTTAAGTCCATTAGGATCATGTTTTCCATTGTATCTTATTATGACTATGAGATTTGGCAGATGGATGTTAAAACCACATTCCTTAACGGGAATATGCTTGTGGATGTGTACGTGACACAACTCGAGGGTTTTATAAATCCAAAGTATGCAAATAAAGTTTGTAAGATACAAAGGTCAAGCTATGGATTGAAGCAAGCATCCCAGAGCTAGAATTTTTGATTTGATGAAATAGTCAAAGAGTTTGGATTTAGTCAAAATGAAGATGAACCATGTATTTACAAGAAGGTTGGCGAGAGCATGATTGTATTCCTCATATTGTATGTAGATGGCATTCTATTAATGGGGAATGACATCCCTACCTTACAAATGAAAAAACCCTAGCTAGAAAATACATTCTCTATTAAGGACCTCAACAAAGTTTCCTATATATAAGGAATAAAGATTTATAGAGATATATCTAGAAGGCTTCTTGGCCTAAGCTAGAGCACATACATTGAAAAAGTATTGAAGAGGTTCATCATGGAGAAATTGAAGAGAGGAAACATACCAATGTCTAAAGGTATTACTATCTCTAGATCTTAATGTCCCAGTTCTTTTGAACAAAGAGAACACATGAGTAACATTCCATATGCATCTACAATTGGATCTATCATGCATGTAATGGTATGTACTCATCCTAACCTCTAGGTATACCTTGAGAATGATGAGCAGATATCAGTTAGATTTGGATGAAGGACACTTCCATTAAGAACAACATTAAGTACTTGAGAAGAACTAAGGATCAGTTCCTTGTATACGGTGGTGAGAAAAAGTTGGTGGTAAAGGCTTACAATGATGCAATCTTCCAAACTGACAAAGATGACTATAGATTGCAATCTAAATTTGTCTTTTGCCTCAACGATGGAGGTGTAAGATGGAAGAGTTCCAAGCAAGAAACAATTGTTGATTCTACAAAAAAGGCTGAGTATATTGCTGCCTCCAATGCAATAAAGGAAGTTATTTGGATCAAGAAGTTCACCACTAAACTTGGGGTGGTTCCAAGCATCAATGATGTAGTAGAGTTGTATTGTGACAACAATGGAGCTACTGTACAAGATATAGAACCAAGATTGCATCAGTGTTGCAAGAACATACTATGGAGGTTTCATCTCATATGAGAGATCGTACAACAACGAGATGTGAATATTTGCATAGTACCAATTGAAAGCAATCTTGTTGACCCCTTGACAACAACACTTTCATAGAAGAAGCATGATGGTCATGTGATATCACTTGGGATTAAGTTCATGGGTGATTAGATCTAAGTGCAAGTGGGAGTTTGTTGGTATGTATGCCCTGAGAGCCAATCACAATGATTGTAATGGCATATGTTATAAATGATTTGATTGATAAGAAAGACATCTTTGTCTATATGTTTGTTCAATTATGAGATAGTGGTATGACATGATAGATGTCTAAAGAATGATATTACTCAATGACATATATCTTTAGGTTGAGGACTTGAACAACGAGATCATATGTATGATAAGAGTTCATACATTCTTGTGATGTCACCAGTTGGATGTTAGTGTGGAAGATAATAGACAAAAATAATACATAAGACTAGAGGTGTGTTGGTTGATGACAGAATCTCATTGGTCATGATATGTGATATCAAACCAAACATATAGGTACTTGTTATAGAACAGTGTACTGGGTAGACCCACCTTTAGAGTGATACATGGAGAACATTGAATGGTAGTCAATGTCTCATAATGATAGTGGTGATTGTGGTTCTTAGACCTAAAATCACTACACTTGTCACATAATGTTCGATGTACTTTGACATCATCCAACATTACTTGAATAAGATTAGCATAAAAGTGATGCTTGAATACATTGTTACACATGGAGATTAACTATGAGTGATGTACATGGGATTTGTCCCTCCTAGTGGAGTTTATATATGGGCCACTTAATAAGAAAGACTGAGAGGTATGGTGATACTCACGTGAATCAACATATGATATGTGAGCTCACATGCATCTCAGACAATCTTCTCTAGTTCAAGGAGCATGATTGAATGTCAAGAAGATTACAATTCCATGCCTCGAGTTTAGTCCAGATATCAGAGACAACAGAACTATATGATCACTATAACACTGATCATGGATTGTAACTTGAATTTGTTCTCCAACTTTCCAATTACTTGGGTAGTGATGATGTGTTGCTAGATACTGCTCATTGTTGGTGATGCATTGCCAATGTTATTTGGGACCTATACCACATAGGATACACCTAGAATAGGAGTTTACTCATGAATATTATTTAACCTCATTACTAAAGTGTTTAGGAATTCGATTCAAATGAGATTGATTGAATTGGAATTTAAACTGCCAATCAAAAATGAAATGACCGGTTCAAAGATATGAAACAATCATTTCTAGGTTGTGAACTGACCATTTAGGATATCTGTAACACTGGATCAAGGATTTATGTTGATGTCATGTTGTGCATTAATTAGATATTAAAATCCAATATGTTTTTGAATAGGAAACATAGTGAACCAATCAGTTCAAGTGTTGAACTAATCCATTCAGTGATGAACTGACTGTTTCTTCATTCATACCATATAGAAAATTCATGAAAACTTGTCTCTTCAACTCCAAGATTATCTGGAAATTTTTACCCTAGAAATCTTTCATAAAGGGGGCGCTCTAGTCTCTCAATAGACACAACAACAAAGCTCTGCTAATTGTTGCCCTCTTAGAGTTGTGGTAACATGAGAGTCAGATCAAGGCTTACCTATAAAAGGAAGAGACATCAAGAGAGAGGCAATAAGGGGGACCAAGTCAATGCTAGCAGGTTGACATTCGAAGGGGCAACTCCTTATTGCCAGTTCCAAAATAATGATGGGAGTTCTTAATGGTCTGCATGGATTAAATATAGGCATGGAGGTTTTTTGCACTATGATAGGAGGAGAACAACCACCGTTGTTTGTGTTGTTGCATTAAAAGGCTGCCCTGTCAGTTGTCCATGTGATGCTTGTGAAAGAAGCATGTTGCTACAATGATAGTCAATGGACTGGATCCAAAACTAGGTATATGTCTTCACTACTACAGAAATAGCTTATAATGTCACATTTTGAGACGTCGGTTATTACTAAAAACTGACACTTACACCCTACAACATCGGATAATTATAGAGATCAACATCTATATTTGAAGACCGGCCAGACATGGGTATTGCTTTTTATTTAGTGTTGGCTCCCTAACATGAACTGACGCCTAAAATAGTCTGCCAAATCCAATTTTTTGAGCAAAAAAATTACCCCATATATGGCATCGGTTTTTTACCTAATAACCAACACCTAACGATGAAAAAAAATCACCTCCAAAGTTTCAATATGGTTGTCGGTTTTTGTGGAAAAACCGACGCTGATAAAGTTTCGCGTGTCATCCCCGCAAAAATTTTTAGGGTTAAGATTATCCAATGGACATCAGATTTTTCTGGCAACCGACGCTGATGGATATTAGGTGTTGGCTTCTGAGAAAGCAGATGCCTTTGTTAACTTAATAGCCCCTGTGAGAAATAGACTCTTCCCCATTTTTTGTATCATCGTGAAATTAGCCCCCGAAGTTGTTGTTCCCCTCTCGACGCTGCCACGCCTGTGGTCACGCTCCAGCCTGCTCTTGTGGTCGACGCTGCCTGCTCTTGTGGCTGTCATCGCTGCCGCCCCTTGCTCTCTTCTTCCTCCCGCCCACTACTCCTCACACCGCTGCCACTGTCAACAGGGACGCGGCTAGCTGCTCTCTTCTTCCTCCACATCACCGATAGGTAGGCTGCTGTCACTGCCCTTGCTTGCTCATTTTGTTCCCACTGACATGTATGGCCGTCCTATAGGGACGCCGGAGGTGGCTGAGATATGCCACCTCTTCTTCTTCCTGCTCACACGGTTGTGGCCTTGCTTTTATCCATTTGATAAGGAGGGAGTAGGAAGAAGAAGATACATTTGTAATTGAATACTAATGCTTGACCTAATTCTTTAAATTGGTATGCATGTTGAAATAAGATATTAAAACCCTAATACACATCTCACCATAATCTTGTATTAACTATATTGATACTCATTAGGAGTAAATCTTGGATAGTCCCCAGTTTGGGACTATTCTTGAACACCTAATCTCACTTAGGATGTAAGTGTATAATGTGTATTGGGTTTCAAGAAAATTTCGGTAGCATTTCCTCGTTTGTTCTCTAAGTACATATGTACTTGGAGAACAGCGGGGAAATGCTGCCGAAATTTTCTTGAAAACCCAATACACATTATACACTTACTAGTGATGAGATTAGGTGTTCAAGAATGGGATAGGTGGTACACATTTATTATATATAAGAATGACAACACATGTATTTGTTGGCTTAGAAACCCGTCCAAGATATACTCATTAGGAATAAATCTTGGATAGTCCCCAGTTTGGGACTGTTCTTGAACACTTAATCTCACTTAAGCTGTTTTAACCATTAATTATATATAAGACCTTAAACCCTAAAGTTTTAACCATAAACTCTAATATGTTAACCCTAGACCCTAATCTTGTTGTAATATATACTTGCTTTCTCTTTGATCATAGAATGGATAGATAATGGATGTCCATTCACAATCGTTGCACCCCAGAGTTTATTTCTGGTCTTGATCAGTTTATTAGATTTGCTGAGATACATAGGAAACAACCTAGAGATAGGTTCTACTGTCCATGTAGGCATTGCGGTAACAACTTGAAAGTCAGCACTAGTGACAAAATCAGAAGTCATGTCATGTGCAATGGGATTGTACAAGGCTATACAGAATGGCACTAGCATGGAAAGATTTCAAACCTGAAATCAGTGGATGTCGATAGCAGTGCTTGTGTGGAAGAAAAAATTTCCTCCGATGACATAGATGTGAATGAACCAGTTCCAGTAGACATCGTTGATGTGATGTTGGATAGTTGTGGGGTAGAGCATACTGATCCACCTCCCATGTTTAGAAACATTGTGCATGATGCTGAGATACCATTATACACAGGTTGTACTAAGTTTATAAAGCTTAGCGTTGTGTTGAGATTGTATAAGTTGAAACCTAACAATAGATGGAGCGACAAAAGCTTCACGTCATTGTTGTCTTTGTTGATAGAAATGCTTCCTGAAGGAAACGAGCTGCCAATCTCAACATACCAGGTAAAGAAATTGTTGTGCCCAATGGGAATGGAGGCCAAGAAGATACACGCATGCCCGAATGATTGTGTATTATTTCAAAAGGACTATGTGGATTTGAAAGATTGTCCAAAATGTGGTGCGTCACGGTATAAATTGACGACTTCGGGGGAGTCCAAAACTGGTTCTCCTGCCAAGGTGATGTGGTATCTACCTATAATATCACGGTTTCAATGCTTGTTTGCCAATCTGATAGATACGAAGAATTTGAGGTGGCATGCATATGTTAAGAAAAATAATGATGGGATCCTATGACATGCATCTGATTCCCCACAGTGGAAGAAGATTGATCTATTGTACCCTAAATTTGGTGAAGAAGTCCAGAATCTAAGACTTGGGCTTTGTACAGATGGGATGAATCTGTACAGGACATTGAGCAGCCAACATAGCACTTGGCCAGTCATGCTTGTTATATACAATCTTCCTCCCTGGTTGTGTACGAAAAATAAGTATGTTATGTTGTTATTGTTGATATCGGGCCCTAAACAACCTGGAAATGATATTGATGTTTATCTTGAACCTATGATTGATGACTTAAAGAAACTTTGGGGTGAAGGTGTGATGGCCTAAGATGCTTCATGAAGAGAGACATTTTGTTTGCACGCTATGTTGTTTTGCACTATTAATGACTTTCCAACATATGGGAATTTGTTTGGATATAGTGTCAAAGGAGCTAAACCGTGTCCTATATGTGAAGAGAACACTGATTCAACAAAACTAAAACATGGCGGAAGGACTGCATATCTTGGTCATCGAAGGTTTCTTCCAAAATTCCATCTGTATTGTAGTAAGCGCAAAGCATTCAATGGATGGAATGAGGAACGGAGTGCACCTAAACCTATACCAGGGGAGGTTGTTTATGAAAGAGTAAAAGACTTTGTCAATGAATTCGGTAAGAGATCACAATGTACTATGGCCACACAGAGTGATAAATCTTTATTCAAGAAGAAGTCAATATTTTGGGATCTTCCTTATTGGAGTTCTTTGACAGTCAGGCATTGTATCGATGTCATGCAGGTTGATAAAAATGTATGTGATAGCGTCATTGGTACTCTGTTGGATATACCAGGTAAGACTAAAATGTTGGGTTTTAGAGGAGGTAGAGATGGCAGTGGGAACAAAAATTTTCTCCTCCCAAACCCAAAACGAAGGAATCGCGTCAACGTCTATACAATAGGAAGGATGGTTTGTAGAGGCATACCTTGTCCTGAGGCTTGCTTGGTGACAATATCTCACGGCTTGCACGGTCTTCACATCCGGTCTTGGACGGTGTCTTTACAGCTCCTGGTCTCACTGGGACTGTCGGGTTTGACAGTTGTCCTCCGAGCGGCAGAAGTCTCCCGCCTCTGCAGTTGTCCACATGGACTTCCTGGAACTGCGATCTCCTTGTCTCACAAGGAATCGAAAGGAGTCGCACCCTCCTATCAACGTACTAGTCACCGACACACTCTCCTACAACTAGTTGCTTTTCTACAGTTGTCTTTCCCTTGTTGTGCCTCCCTTATCGGGCAGCACTTGCTTGAGCTCTCTTGGTTACCAAAACCAGAGAGAATGACAACTTTGCAGAGCAACTGGTGTTTTGAGTTGTACTTTGAGAAGCCCCCAATACCCCTATATATAGGAGTGTCATGGGACAGGGTTCTCTACCCTGGGAAATGCAGCACTAAACAGGAGTAGAAGGGTTCGAGGTTTTCTACAAAAACAACCAACTGCACCAGCTGAACCGATCGTTTCAACCCTGAAACGGTTGTTTGGTGACCTCAACCGATCGGTTCACATTTGAACCAATCATTTGGCACCCTAATCCGATCGGTTCATCACATGAGCTGATCGGTTCGTGGTCCTGGTCCAACACAAATTGACTTTCATATTTGTTTCTGATTAATCAAACATTAATCCTTGTCCAAATCGAATTTGTACAAGTGAAACAAATTGTATTTGCAAAATTGACTTTGCAAACGATTTTCATTGGTCACATGAGCCGACCATGTCACCATTTGATCCGATCGGTTCATCTCATGAGTCGATCGATTGGAAGTGCAGATTGTGCAAAATCAGTCAATTACGGTTTCAATCAATCTGATACTCTAATCAATTGGTTCAACACCTTGAACACTATGATTTTGAGCCATTAATTAACTGAGTGTTTAATTGAACTACTAAACTCCTTTAGTAATCAATCTAAACAAGATTTGTGGATAAACTCCTCTTCCAGGTTAAATCCTATGTGTGTGACCCTGCCGATCCATTTCATGTTGGCAGTGAAAGTCCATAACACTTATGACTTCACAAGAAAAGAGCGGTGCCTAGTCATACATCAGTGCTACCCAAGTGAAATACAAAGTTGGAGAACAACTTTCAATCCTACAATCTGTGAATGGTGTTACAGTGAATGTATAATTCCTTTGTCACTAATGTCCTGAATGAACTCAAGGCATGGTACATTCATCCTTTCAACGTTCATCCATTTCCTTGATCTCAGAGCAGACTGGGTGAGATGTGTGTGACATCAATATCACATATTGATTCACACGTGCATGTGCATGCCTTTCTCAATCCTACTCATCAAGTGGCCATGGACATTAAAATCCTTTAGGAGGGACAAATCCCATATCTATCACTCACCCCTCAAAAGCCCCATGTGTCAAAGTCACTCAATCATCACCTTTATAACAACCCATGTTTCAGGATTGCGTTTGATGATGTCAAAGTTTACCCAACGACATGTGTTGAGTGTAGTGATTTCAGGTCGAAGAATCACATTCACCACCATCACTATGAGAGCTGACTGTGACTACCAAATCATGGTTCCATGTGTCACTCTCACGGTGGGTCTGTCTGGTACACTTATTCTCTAACTAGTACCTATGTGCTTGGTTTGATATCAGCATATCATGACTAATGAGATTCTGTCATTAACCAACACACAATCTAGTCTTTAGTGTTATTGATTTCTATGGTTATTTCCACAATAACAACCGACTAGGGACTAAACAAAAATGTATACTCTTAACATCCATATGATCTCATCATTTAGGTCCTCAACCCAAAAGCATACGTCATCGAGTAAAACAATTCTTTAGACATCTATCATGTTACACTATCATCTCAGAAATAGTTAAAACATATAGATCGGAAATTTCCTTTATTATTATTATTCAAATCATTTACAAAGTATCTCATTACAATCATCACATGACTTGCTCTATGGGTATACATACCAACAGACTCCCACTTGCACTTAGAGCCAGTCACCTAGGAACCTTAGTCCTTGTGACCTAGCATGACCATCATGCTTCTGTTGAGAAAGGGCCTTAGTCAGTGGATCAACTATGTTGTCTTTAGATGGTACTTTGCACATCTTCACATCTCCTCACTGTACCATCTCTCATATGAGATGGAAGAATCATAGTATGTGCTTGGACCGCTGATGTGATCTGGGTTCCTTAGCTTCAGCAATAGCTCCATTATTGTCACAATAAAGCTCAATTGCATCACAGCTACTGGGAACTACACCAAGTTCAGAGATGAACTTCCTGATCCACACAACCTCCTTTGCTGCATGCGAAGCACCAATATACTCAGCCTCTTTAGTAGAATCAGCAACTGTTTCTTGCTTGGAACTCTTCCATCTCACAGCTCCATTGTTTAGGCAAAACATAGATCTTGATTGCGATCTGTAATCATCTTTGTCAGTTTGGAAGCTCGCATCTGTGTAACCCTTTACAACCAGTTCTTCCTCATTGTCGTATACAAGGAACTAATCCTTAGTCCTTTGCAAGTACTTGAGGATGTTCTTTACGGCTGTCTAGTGAGCATCCCCGAGATCTCAATGGTACCTGCTCATCATGTTGAGAGCATACAAGACATCTGGGTGTGTGCACAACATAGCGTACATGATGGATCTGATGGCTAATGCATATGGGATCCCATTCATACGCTCCCTATCTTCACAAGATTAGGGACATTGAGCTCTAGAGATGGTGACTCCATGTAACATGGGGATGTTGCCTCTCTTTGAGTTCTCCATGTTGAACCGCTTCAACACTTTGTCAATGTACGTGCTCTGACTTAGTCCGAGAAGCTTTCTAGATCTATCTCTATAGATCTTAATTACTAGAATGTAGGATGCTTCTCCTAAGTCCTTCATTGAGAAAATATTCCCTAGTCAAGTCTTTACCTTCTCTAAGGCTGAGACATCATTCCCCATCAATAGTATGTCATCCACATATAATATGAGGAATGTGGTCATGCTCCCACTAACCTTCTTGTACACACAATGTTCATATTCATTTTGAATAAAGCCAAACACTTTGACTTCTTCATCAAATCGAAGATTCCAACTCCGAGACGCTTGTTTCAATCCATAGATTGACCTTTGCATCTTACAGACTTTATTGGCATTCTTTAGATCTACAAAACCTTTTGGTTGTATCATGTACACATCCTCATAGATATTCCCGTTAAGGAATGCAGTTTTAACATCCATCTGCCAAATCTCATAGTCATAATAGGTAGCAATTGCAAGCATGATCTTGATGGACTTAATCCTGGTAACTGGAGAAAAGGTTTATTCATAGTCAACACCTTGAACTTGTCAAAATCCCTTAACAACAAATCTGCCTTTATAAGTTTGCACATTTCCATCCATGTCGGTCTTCTTCTTGAAGACCCACTTGCACCCTATGGGTTTTACCCCTTCGGGTGGTTCCACCAAAGTCCATACTATGTTGGAGTACATGGATTCCATCTCAGATCTCATGGCTTCAAGCCATTTCTAAGAACTTGGTCCCTCCGTAGCCTCCAGATAGGTAGTTGGATCATCATCTATGATCAACTCACTACCTTCCTGAGTCATAAGGTATCCAAACCTCTCAGGTTCAAGGCGTGTCCTACTAGATCTAAAAGGTCCTTGTGTTACTTGAGGAGATTGAGATTCCGCAACATCTTATGAATCTCCATGTTCCCCTCGTACATCTACTGGTTCAATGTTTTCTTGTTGGGCTTGAACCTCTTCAAGCTCTATTTTCCTCCCACTACTTGCTTTGGAAATAAATTCCCTCTCTAGGAACACAGCATCCCTGGCAACAAACACTTTGTTTTCAGTAGGGTGGTATAAGTAATATCCCCTCGTTTCCTTGGGATATCCAAAAAGATAACATTTATCAAACTTGGGTCCAAGCTTATCAGGAAACATTTTCCTGACGTAAGCTTCACAACCCCAAATCTTCATAAAAGACAAATTGGGATGCTTCCCGTGCCATATCTCATATGGTGTCTTTTGAACCGATTTAGATGGTACTCGGTTAAGTGTAAACGCAGCAGTTTCAAGAGCATAACCCCAGAAGAAATTTGGAAGATCAACAAAACTTATCATTGATCGCACCATATCAAGAAATGTGTGATTCCTTCTTTTAGACACACCATTATATTGTGGTGTTCCAGGCAGAGTCCATTGTGATACGATACCACGAGCTTGGAGAAGGTCCTCAAACTCCTGGCTTAAGTATTCTCCACCTCGATCAGATCAAAGTGCCTTAATACTTTTAGCAAGTTGGTTTTGTACTTCATTCATGAAATCCTTGAACCTTTCAAGGGTTTCGGACTTATGTTTCATCAGGTACACATAGCCATACCTACTGAAGTCATCAGTGAAGGTAATGAAGTACTGATACCCACCTTTGGCATTAGTTCTAAAAGGCCCACATACATTCGTATGTATGAGTCCTAATAGATCACTATCTCTCTCACCTCTACCTAAAAAGGGTGTCTTGGTCATCTTGCCCAACAAACAAGATTCACATGTCTCTATTGATTCATAATCAAAAGAGTCTAGATAACCATCTTTATGGAGTCTAGAAATGCACTTCTCATTTATGTGCCCTAGACAACAATGCCAAAGATATGTTTTGTTTGAGTTGTTGAGTTTTTGCCTTTTGGTTTTTATGTTGTATACACTTGTCTCTAGATCTATCAAGTATAGACCATAAGACATTCGGGCACTGCCATAAAAGATCCCATCTTTAGAAATGGAACACCTTCCATTCTTAATAAGAAATTCAAATCCATCCTTGTCCAAACAAGAGACGAAAATGATATTCCTATTTATGGAAGGTACATAATAGCATTTCTTCAACTCTATTATTATCCCACTTGGTAGAGTTAACTCATAGGTACCTACAGAACTGGCGGATACCCTTGCCCCATTGGCAACACGTAGTTCAACCTTGCCTTTCCCCAAAGGCCTACTTCTCTTAAGATCCTTCACATTTGTACAAATGTGAGATCCGCATCTGGTATAAAGTACCCATGACAAAGAAGTAGTAAAGTTAATCTCTATCACGTATACACCAGAAGTAGACATCTCCATCTCTTACTTCTTCTTCCATCGTTCCTTTCATCCTCTCCATGCAGAAGAATTTAGTTTGGCGAGAGAACCCTTCTCTACCTCACCTTTCGTTCCATTGATATCTATCAATGAACTATCTTTCTTCTTTAGCAACGCATTAAGCGTACATAGAGTGGATTCATAAGCTCCCGGTATATCTGGATTGTGCAGAACACTTCTCACAATCCTCAATCAGTTATGGAATTTATTCTCAATTAATTTTCCCATTTTGAAAGGTGATTCTTTTGCCATTCTACAAGAGAAAATTGTATTTATCAAAACTCCTTTTGATTTGATTTTATTTTAATAAAGTTTGACGATAGTTAATTAGGCATTTAATTAATTACCGCTCCCACTATTTTGATTCAAATTGACAGCCCTCACCATCAATTCGGAAGATTGCAGTGCACAATCTTCTAGTGGGTCAAGATCCTAAAATCCTCTGAGCCATGGACCATCTAGGGCTATCACCCACAACTTAGATCTTCCAGGTAGGCAACACTTGCCAATTGCATCATATGCAACTCTTGAAAGATATCATATGCAACTCCTTGCCATGATCATCTCCATGCCTCAAGGTACTAGATCCCATCTAGATCACCTTGTTAAGTCTGACCCAAGTCCAACATGATGAATATGCACCCTACTAGGGAAGACCCACATATTCATCCTTGACGCTTCCACGAGATAGATGGTGCACCATGCTAGGGCATGCCTACACTTGGTCGATCAAGCTTTTCACGTGTGTCTCATTTGGAAGGCATATAAAACTTTAATATTTAATGAGCGATTTGGTTTTATATACACATACATATCCAATCACCACAATATATAGTATGTATCATATACATGCTATATCCCATAGAAAACATGTGAAATGATAAAACCAATGATTATGGCCATCCAAATGTGATTTCTCGAGCCAAGAGGAATCACGGTCATCTAGGTCTACATCATATGCAACATGTACAAGATGAACTTTGTGCTTCGCCTTTCTGGGTTTTATCAACTCATCTCCATGATTGATCTGCTCGCCATCAGGTTGGTTGCTTGGGTGCCACCAGCCGATCGGTTCACTAGTCGTCATGCATCTCCTCAGGCCGCCACCAGCTCATCTCGCTCCTTGAACCGGTCGTCAAAAATTCCATCGTTCTTTGACATAACAAGAAATAAAATTCTATCCTATTTTACATTTGAAAAAGGAAATCCTGAGTTACATTCGAGGAAAGAAAAGGTAGGAAAGAAATCTCGAGTTATCTCAAGTTACATAAGGAAAGGAGATAGGGAATCGGTGCGCTGACCGAGATGCAAGCAACCACATACAACCAACCATACAAACATAGGGTTTATTGGCCATAACCATGTTTTACATCCACCACAAAACTCATTTAAGGGTGACGCATATCGAGTGCATTCATATTACATATCATATATGTATATAGGGATTTGTGGATTTAGAATTGGATATGCATAAAGCCAATTTTATTCACATGGTATGCAATAAATAAGGGTGACAAACCAAAATCGATCATATCGATAATCCTAAAGTATAGAGCAGTTGATGTGGCTTTGATACCACTTTTGGGTTTTAGGGGAGGTAGAGACGGCAGCGGAAACAAACAATTTCTCCTCCCAAACCCAAAACAAAGGAATCACGTCAATGTCTATATAATAGGAAGGATAGTTTGTAGAGGCATATCTTATCCCGAGGCTTGCTCAGCGACGATACCTCGCGGCTTGCGTGGTCTTCACCTATGGTCTTAGCCAGTGTCTGTGTAGCTCCTGGTCTCATCAGGACTGTCGGGATTGACAACTGTCCTCCGAGCGGCAGAAGTCTCCCGCCTCTGTAGTTGTCCACACAGACTTCCTGGAACTCTGATCTCCTTGTCTCATAAGGAATCGGAAGGATTCGCACCCTCCTATCAGTGTACTAGTCACCGACACATTCTCCTGCAACCATTGCTTTTCTACAGTTGTCTTTCCCTTGTTGTGCCTCCCTTATCGGGTAGCACTTACTCGGTCTCTCTCGGTTACCAAAACCAGAGAGAACGACAACTTTGCACATCAACTGGTGTTCTGAGTTTTACTTTGAGAAGCCCCCAATACCCCTATATATATAGGAGGGTCATGGGATAGGGTTCTCTACCCTGGGTAATGTGGGACTAAATAAGAGTAGAAGTGCGCCAGCTGAACCGATTGTTTCAACCCTGAAACGGTCGTTTGGTGACCTCAACCGATCGGTTCACACCTGAACCGATCGTTTGGCACCCTGAGCCGATCAGTTCATCACATGATTTGATCAGTTCATGGTTCTGGTTCAACTCAAATTGACTTTCATATTTGTTTCCGATTAATCAAACATTAATCCTTGTCCAAATCGAATTTGTACAAGTGAAACAAATTGTATTAGCAAAATCGACTTTCCAAACGATCTTCGTTGGTCACATGAGCCAACCATCTCACCAGTTGAGCCGATCGGTTCATCTCATGAGACGATCGGTTCATCTCATGAGCTGATCAGTTGGAAGTGTAGATTGTGCAAAATCAGTCAATCGCAGTTTCAATCAATCCGATGCTCTAATCAATTGGTCCAACACCTTGAATACTATGATTTTGAGCTATCAATCAACTGAGTGTCTAATTGAACTACTAAACTCCTTTAGTAATAAATCTAAATAGGATTTGTGGATAAACTCCTCTTCCAGATTAAATCCTATGTGTGTGACCCTGCCGATCCATTTCATGTTGGCAGTGAAAGTCCATAACACTTATGACTTCACAAGAAAAGAGCGGTGCCTAGTCATACATCAGTGCTACCCAAGTGAAATACAAAGTTGGAGAACAACTTTCAATCCTACAATCTGTGAATGGTGTTACAGTGAATGTATAATTCCTTTGTCACTAATGTCCTGAATGAACTCAAGGCATGGTACATTCATCCTTTCAACGTTCATCCATTTCCTTGATCTCAGAGCAGACTGGGTGAGATGTGTGTGACATCAATATCACATATTGATTCACACGTGCATGTGCATGCCTTTCTCAATCCTACTCATCAAGTGGCCATGGACATTAAACTCTCTTACGAGGGACAAATCCCATATCTATCACTCACCCATCAAAAGCCCCAGGTGTCAAATTCACCCAATCATCACCTTTATAACAACCCATGTTTCAGGACTGTGTTTGATGATGTCAAAACATACCCAACGACATGTGTTGAGTGTAGTGATTTTAGGTCAAAGAATCACATTCACCACCATCACTGTGAGAGCTGACTGTGACTACCAAATCATGGTTCCATGTGTCACTCTCATGGTGGGTCTATCCGGTACACTTGTTCTCTAACAAGTACCTATGTGCTTGGTTTGATATCACCATATCATGACTAATGAGATTTTGTCATCAACCAACACATAATCTAGTCTTTAGTGTTATTGATGTCTATGGTTATTTCCACAATAACAACCAACTAGGGACTAAACAAGAATGTATACTCTTAACATTTGTATGATCTCATCATTTAGGTCCTCAACCCAAAATCATACATCATCGAGTAAAACAATTCTTTAGACAGCTATCATGTTACACTATCATCTCAGAAATAGTTAAAACATATAGATCGGAAATTGCCTTTATTATTATTATTCAAATTATTTATAAAGTATCCCATTATAATCATCACATGACTTGATCTATGGGCATACATACCAACATAAAGATGGGATAAAATCCAGACTGGACCTACGTGAAATGGGAATAAGGTCAGAATTGACAAAATTACGTGAAATCAGAAATCAGATAACATACTTATCTCCTTCTTGTTACACATTGTCTAGAAAGGAGAAGAAAGCTTTTTGTGAATGCTTGGTAAATGTTAAGGTGCCACAGGGTTACTCATCCAACATTTGTAGATTGGTATCAATGAAAGATCTGAAGTTTATAGGTCTTAAATCTCATGATTGTCACACTCTAATGCAACAAATATTGCATGTGGTAATTTGATCTATATTGTCGAAGCATGTAAGATTTGCAATCACCAGATTTTGTTTCTTTTTCAACAGTCTATGCAGCAAAGTTATTGACCCTGATACTCTCTATAACTTGCAAAGAGAAGTGGTTGTTACCCTATGTCACCTTGAGATGTATTTCCCTCCTTCATTCTTTGATATCATGGTACATCTTGTTGTCCACTTGACTAGGGAAGTGAAAATGTTGGGACCAGTTTTCTTGCATTGGATGTATCCCTTTGAATGATACATGAGTGTTTTTAAAGGTGATGTTCAAAACCGTTATTGGTCTGAATGGACTATTATTGATGGTTATGTGGCAAGAGAGGTTATAGATTTTTGCAATGACTTTCTGAGTGGTAATGACACTCTTGTTAATGACAAGAATATTGAGGAGCATATTGGCAAAGGAATTTTGGGATCACAGGTGAAAGTAATCAGCCGTGAGCAGTTAGAACAAGGTCACTTGTATATTTTACACAACATGGACGAAGTGAGTGTTTATATCGAGGAACATACCAATTTCATTAAAAGACAATATCCTCGAGCCAATTCAATGTGGCTTGCTAGAGAGCATAACAAGACATTTATTAAGTGGTTTGAAGATAAAGTCTTACATCAACTATCTCAAACACCAGATGATATTACTAAAACTATCAAATGCCTCACCTTTAAACCAAAATTGAATGTTATGTCTTATGAAGGGTATGACATTAATGGATTCACATATTACACAAAGTGCCAAGATGATAAGAGTGTCGTCCAAAATAGTGGGGTCACCCTTCAAGCATCGACTATGTTTTTTGCAAGTGCAAAGGATAAGAATCCACATGAAGCTAAAATGTCATATTACGGTGTCATTGAAGACATATCGGAGTTTGACTACATAGATTTCAGAATTCCGCTCTTCAAATGTAATTGGGTTGATAACACCAAAGGAGTTATAGTGGATGAATTGGGTTTCACTTAAGTGAACTTTGAAAATATTTGTGAGAAGGGTGAACCATTCATATTGGCATCATAGGCAAAACAAGTATTTTATATCGATGATCCTACAAATGATAAATGGTCGGTTGTTCTTCATGGTAAAAGACAATTCATTGAAGATCCTATAGATGAAGAAGAGTACTATGATAAGTATGATGACTCCAGTCCATTCTCAGTTGGGTTGCCAACACCACAAAATATTGAAGCTAATGATGACTTGTATGTGCACGGAGATCACAATGAAGGATTGTTAATTGATAAAAGATGGCAATATTAGAGGCATGCATGTTTATATTTTTTATATGTTTTATTTTTCAATGTTTCATTTTTATATGTTTCATTTGTATATGTGAACTATAAAATGTTTCATTATCTTCTAGTTATGTCAAATGCTAAATGTTTTTAATGACATTTTCAGATGGTTGAGCATGGGCATGATGACCGTGATGTCCATGATGAGCATGGTGAGGATACCAATGTAAGTTTTTAAAATATATCATATATTTCTATCTATATTTCCATTTATAGTTATATCATGTAAGTGTGTTTATTTTGTCAAATTTTAGGTTGATGATGCACATGTACCCTCTGAAGTATACGAGGAACTTGATTAGCAGTACTAAAAAGTTGATAAGAGAAGGGGCATCACTATGATGAAGAAGTTAACAACACTAAGGGGCAATGGACCCAAACTGGATGTGGATTTTGATAATGCAGGAAATGTAATTGGAGTGAACCGTAATTCGTTTGTTTCATATCTTAGGGTTGTTACTCATAGCCATTGTGGTTGTAAGATAGATTCTTGGCATAAAGTTCCTAAGGAGAAGAAAGACTTAATATGGAAGGATTTATGTGTGAGTTATTATTATTTGCAATTCTATTTTGTAGATTACTATTTTTTTGGATACTAGTTAATAGCAAATCTATTTTGCAGAGTATATTTGCATTGGATGAAAAGTTGCATCATAAATGCATGATGCAACGCTGTGGGAGGGTCCTAACGAACTGTAGGACAAATATCACTCGATAATACATAAAAGATAGTGAGAAGAGGAAGAAGTCAGTCACTGATCAGTGGAACTACCTGGACCCAGAAGAATGTGACATGTTTGTTGCTTCAAGAAAAACTGATGAATTCAAGGTATTAGGTGTCACTCCCAATTTAATTAATATATGTTGTATTCACCTATTTAATAATAACCTTTAGTGTTACTAACCAAATCAATGTGCATACTAACTACGCTATCAGTGAGGCGCAAAGAGCAAGGTGTGCACTAAATGTGCATGACCACATAATGGGTCCAACGGGCTATGCAGGCATTCGCCAAAGACTACAGGCTGAGTCTACTGCTCAGACTACTCAGTCTGCTGCTACTCATGAGTTCTCTACTATAGGTACGACACCTCTGCCTTGCCATGATGTCTGGATAGATGGGAGGCAAAATAAGAAGGGAGAAATAAGGAAGCCTGCAACTGCTGAGGCGACTGCAAAAATGGTAAAATACAACTCTTAGAGTAATTGTTCGAATATTGATTATTTGTGGTGTTTACTTACTTACCAATTTCTATTGATGGCGATTAGCGGGAGCTGCACGAGCTAAGGAAACAAGGCAAGTTCTTCCCTGAGGGCACAAGGGATGAATTGACAGTTGCTCTGGGTAACCCAGAGCATCCTGGATGTGTTAGGGGTGCAGGCACTGGTGTGGGCATCAAAGCGTTCTTTGGGCCATCCCAATGCAAACATGTCCCAAAAGTGGGAATTTCACAAGAAGAGGTAACCTATTCTTTTTTTATAATGTTACTGTAAAAGGGAATTCAATAATCAGAAGCTAACATTTCTTTTATCCATGTATAGGTAGATAAGATAGTTGATAGGAGAGTCAATGAATTAGTTGATAAGAGAGTCAAGGAAGCAGTTGATAAGACACTCCATGAAGTAATGAGCAAGTGACAGACATCTCATACTATCACTCAGACAGTACCTATGGCGCCCCTCTCTTCTCATACTGCAGAGGTTGGGAGTATTCCAATAGACCCACCACCTAGCACATCCGTTGTAAGTATTTTTATGACATAGAAGCTAGTCTTTTCAAGATGATATGTTTGCAAGATGATATGTATATAACATTCTTTACATAAATTTGTAGGGGTTGAAGCAATGTCGTCTAAAAAGTAAAGAATATGTCGTTGTAGAGGCGTCGGCTTACCCACCCCTTCCAGGAGAAATGTTTCATGAGTCTCCATTACCAGATGGTTGGGTTCGTGTGATCCATCTACGTATATTCCCCAGCTGGATGGATCTTCCATTGCCATATGCCCACCCAAATTGTGAAATGCTTGGTGAGGCAGAAGGCGGAGTGATATTGTGGCCCAAAGCGGATGTCGTCTATACTAAAATTGTATGGTAAATTTTCATTACGTTAAATTATTAGTGTGTATATATGAGGTCAATTGATCTGAAATTATATATACAGGTTAAAAGGAAGACACCTAGAGCGTCTAGGCCTCCACCTCTACCTCCTACATTACCAAGTTGGGTTCCACAGGACCTACCTGCCCCGTTAGGTCCTAATTGTAGGGGTATGGCAGTATGGTTAGGCAAACATGATATAAATTTCCCTATAAATGTTTCTATAGATGTGGATGTTGCAGATCAATCATATGAAAACAAACTATTTATATAAGATATTTTGGAGTTGTTTTGCTATGATTGGCTGAATACATCTATGATAGAGCTATGGATAAGGTGAGATCTTGTTTATACATCCATATACCTTGTGTAGGATCTGGTGATATGGTTTCTTATATATTACTGCATATGTAATACATGTTTTGCAGTTACGTAGACAAGATATGTGCAGATTTTTTATTTGAAAATGTAGGATTTTTGGTTCCATCTTTGATTAGTCTAGTAGCTAAAGACCCTTCGTCAGTTCAACAATACTACTGTGATTTTTTTACAAATTTTGGTCAAAATAAGAAGACAGTGATAATAGCTCCATTTAATGTGGAGTAAGTTTACTTTGCTTATAATTTGGACTTAAGAAAATTATATTTTTATTGTGGATTTTGAGTTATTAATTTTTGATTTTTTTACCTCTAGGTGTATGCATTGGGAGTTACTAGTTATTGTCCCCGGGACGTTCACTATCTATTATCTAGATCATAAGGGGACTAAATTGAATCCAAAATATGGACATGCAATGAAAATGGCATTATTCCGGTGAGAAATATTTCATTTTATATCTGTTAACTTCTGTTATTACATTACTATATAATTATGTAATTTACTGTGTTACATTAACATGTAGGGGTTTACATGAGTTCAAAAAGGCTGGAGGAAAGGTCCCCAAGAAAAAGAACCAGCAATAATTTGGGAGAACGTGGAAGTAAGTTCTCGACTCCAATATATATATTATTTATGTGAACTGTGCTTAGTTGTATTTTTTTAATATGTTGTATGTTTCAATTTATAGTGTGCTACACAAGACAACGACTGGGTATGTGCATACTATGTGATGTGATTTATGCACATGATTATCAAATATGCCACAGTGGACATCGATACCATACATGAGGTATTATATATAGTCTCATTAGATATATAATATAAAATATATCAATCTTATTTATATATTATTAATTATATATATACATCATTCTCTTTGCAGGTGTTTAAAACTGACTCCACTACATGTAAGGCCTTATTAGATATACATGCTCCCTATACGACGGAAGAATTAAATGATGTAAGAGAAGAATGGGAAAAAACCATACAACTAGTGGGGGTTTTAAAATATAATTGGGATGTTGAAAACGATAATGAATAAAAAATGATATTTTGTAAATTCTTTTTTTTGAATTGTCATATGTGTGAATGTTTCTACATGTTCGAATGTTTCTACATGTGTCTGAATGTTTATACATGTATGAATGTGAAAATCAATGGAACTGTAGGTTGCTACATGAATGTTTCTACATGTGTCTGAATGTTTCTACATGTGTGAGTGTGAAAATTGAATGGAACTGCAGGTTGCTAAATGTGTGAAAATGAATCTTGTTAATTTTGCAGGTTTGTGGCCTATTGTTGGCTGAAATCAATGGATGTTGTAAACCTACAGTTCAAAATTGAACTGCAGGTTTCTGCATTATGCTCACCAGCCACAGCAGGCCTGCAAACTCACAAGAAAAAAAACTAAACATAGGCGTCAGTTATTAATATAAAACTGACAACAAAGACATACTCCGTCAGTTATTAGCAAAAAAACTGACGTCTATGTGGCTAGGTGCCACGGCCGTGCTAGGAAGCACGACCATGCTGGGGTCTTCATGGCACGAGGGATATGGCGTCAGATATTACTAAGAAACTGACACCGATGGTGTCCTAGATGGCACCCTTTTTGTGGCATGAATGATTATCGCATCAATTTCGGTACTGATAACAAACGCCTATAGAGCCCTTGCTGGGGCGTTTTCAGTGGCGCGAAGGGTTCTGGCGTCAGTTTCCCTACTTATAACCGATGCATATAGTGGCCCCTGTTGGCATGTTTTTGATGGCGTGAAGGGTTATGGCGTCGGTTTTCAAACCGACGCCTAAGGTTCGCCTTTTTAGCGTCGTCCACATATGTGTCACTTTGAAATTGTCACCAAAGGCCTTAAATAACTAACACCAAAGGTTGGCTCTGTACTAGTACTTGTAACTTTCCTTCTCAATCTATAGTTATTGACTCGATCTGTTGGTCAAGGGGAATACCACAAGAAAAAAATTGTTTTTGTTGCCATCTCCATAGTCGTATTTCCTAACATCTATGTCCTTAGGTTGTCGAGCAAAATAGAGAAATGAGTTAATCTTGTAGCAATTTATGAATCATGAGTAGATGTTATGAGTGTATGTTTTTAATTATATGGGGGTGTGTGGGGTTGACATACCCTAACATCCACAAATCTTTTTGGGACTTGAATATAATCAATATAAATGATATGTGATGGAGAACATCTATGGATGTGTCTTAGTTTGAGATTAATTGATACCCTAAAGTTTGTTCCATGACCTATATACCTTGGGTTTCTTGTAATTTTTGGATCCTCCTTCTAGAAATCACCATATTAGACTTGGCATGTGACCCTCTAACCTTGGTTATCTTGCTTCAACGCAAGGTTATGTGGATAAGTCTAAATTTGGATATTCTTAGATCTTATACATATTTCTAGTATGGCTCAAAGTCATCTAGATAGTATCTTGAGTGGTAAAACTCAAACTTTTTAGGGAATAGAAAAGTGTGTAATTTAGTTGTAAACCATATCTACTTAGGTTGGAGAGCATTGCATGAAAAATACATTATAAAATATGTTCATTAAATAAGATAGATTAAAGGGTTATGTTAGCCTAATGGAAGAATTTTCTTTTCTGATATATGTGCCATGATTTACTAGTTTTTTAAACATCTTAGTGTAAATCTCAAAGTTATTCCTTCAATCACTACTACATAACTGGCCTTTAGTGTCGGTTATTTAAGGCCTTTAGTGTCGGTTTTAATGTGACACCTATGTGGGCACCACTAAAAGGCCAACCGCTTGGCGTCGGTTCTCAAACCGATGCCACAACCCTTCGTGCGCCATTGAAAATGTGCCAGCAGGGGGGTATAGGCGTCGGTCATTAGCTTTGAAACCGACGCCATAAACCTTCGCGCCATAGAAAGGGCACCATCTGGGGCACTATCAGTGTCAGTTTATTAGTGATAACCGATGCCATCTCACCCGCTGCCACGGTTGTGCTGGCCAGCACGGCCGTGTTGTGTGGCCTGCTACCACGAATATGCTGGCCAATACGGTCGTGGTGTCTGGTCAACTGCCACGACCGAGGTGATTAGCACGGCCGTGGTGTCTGGCCCGCTACCACGACTGTGCTGGCCAGCACGACCGTGGTGTCTGGCCTTATTAGGGAAATTGACATCGGTTACTAGTAGGGAAACTGACGCCAGAACCATCAGCGTCAGTTTCTTATTGATAACTGACACCACATCACATGCATTAGGTGTCGGTTATAATTATTTATCCGATGTTGTAATCATTTTTCGTCGGTTTTAAACAAATAATCGACGCCTATTTCATGTTTTTTTTCTTATCAGTCTGTAGGCCTACTGTGGTTGGTCGCAGGATGAGAAACTTGCAGTTCAGTTATGAACGGTAGGTTTTACGACATCCATTGATATCAGCCAACAACATGCCACAAACCTACAAAATTAACAACATTAATTTTCACATACATTTAGCAACCTACAGTTCCATTCAATTTTCACACATGTAGAAACATTCATGTAGCAATTTGCAAATCCATTCATTTTCACATTCACACATGTAGAAACATTCATATAGAAGCCAGCAGTTTCATTCATTTTCACATTCACACATGTATAAAATTCGGACACATGTAGAAACATTCAGACATGTAGAAATATTCACACATATTATAATTCAGAAATTCATTTACAAAATATCATTCTTTAGTCATTATTCGCTATCAACATCCCAATTATATGTTAAAACCCCCACTACTTGTATGGATGTTGACCATTCTTCTCTTACATCATTTAATTCTTCTATCGTATAGGGAGCATGTACATCTAGTAAGGCCTTTCCTATAGTGTGGTCAGTTTTAAACACCTACAAAGAGAATGATATATATATAATTAATAATATATAAATAAGATTGATATATTTCATATTATCTAATGATACTATATATAATACCTCAGGAATGGTATTGATGTCCATTGCGGCATATTTGATAATCATGTGCATAAATCACATCACATAGTATGCACATGCCTATCCATTGTCTTGTGTAGCACACTATAAATTGAAACATACAAAATATTAAAAAATACAACTAATTAAGCATTGTTCACACAAATAATATATACATTGCAGTCGGGAACTTACTTCCACATTTTTCCAAATTATTAGATGGTTCTTTTTCCTGGGAACCTTTCCTTTAGCCTTTTTGAACTCATCTAAACCGCTACATGTTAATGTAACACAGTACATTGCATAATTAAATAGTAATGTAATAACATATGTTAACATATATGAAAATGAAATATTTCTCATCGGAATAATGCCATTTTCATTTTGTGTCCATATTTTGAATTCAATTTAGTCCCCTTAGGATCTAGATAATAGACAGTGAACGTCTCGGTGACAATAACTAGTAACTCCCAATGCATACCACTAGAGGTAAAAAAGTTAAAAATTAATAACTCAAAATCCACAATAAAAATGTAATTTTCTTAAGTCCAAATTATAAGCAAAGTAAACTTACTCCACATTGAATGGAGCTATTATCACTGTCTTCTTATTTTGACCAAAATTTGTAAAAGCATCGCAATAGTATTGTTGAACTGACAGAGGGTCTTTAGCTACTAGACTAATCAAAGATGGAATCAAAAATCCTACATGTTCGAATGAAAAATTTGCACATATCTTGTCTAAGTAGCTGCAAAACATGTATTACGTATGCATTAATAAATAAGAAACTAGATCACCAGATCCTACACAAGGTATATGGATGTATAAAGAAGATCTCACATTATCCATAGCTCTATCACATATGTATTCAGCCAATCATATCGAAACAACTCCAAAATATCTTGTATAAATAGTTTGCTTTTATATGATTGACCTGTAGCATCCGCATCTATAGAAACAGTTATAGGGAAATTTATATCATATTCGCCTAACCATATTTCCATACCCCTACAATTAGGACCTAACGGGACAGGTAGGTTCTGTGGAACCCAACTGGGTAATGTAGGAGGTGGAGGTGGAGGCCTAGATGCTATGGGTGTCTTTTTTTTAACCTGTATATATATAATTTTAGATCAATTGACATCATATACACACACTAACAATTTAACATAATGTAAATTTACCATACAGTTTTAGTATAGAGGACATCCACTTTTGGCCACAATATCACTCTGCCTTCTGCCTCACCAAGCGTTTCACAATTTGGGTGGGCATATGGCAATGGAAGATCCATCCAATTGGGGAATATACGTATCGAGCTCACACGAACCCAACCAGCGGTAATGGAGACCCATGAAACATTTCCCCTAGTAGGGATGGGTAAGCTGACGCCTCTGCAATGACAAATTCTTTACTTTTTAGACAGCATGGCTTCAACCCCTACAAATTTTTGTGTAAAGAATGTTATATACATATATACATATCATCTTGAAAACATATCATCTTAAAAAGACTAGTTACTATGTCATAAAAATACTTACAGCGGATGTGCTAGGTGGTGATTCTACAGGATTACTCCCAATCTCAGTAGTAGGAGTAGAGCGGGACGTCATAGGTACTGTCTACTGAGTGGCAATCAGAGATGCCTGCCACTTGCTCATTGCTTCTTCGAGTTTCCTATCAACTATCTTATCTACCTATACATGGATAAAAGAAATGTTAGCTTCTGATTATTGAATTCTCTTTTATAGTAACATTATAAAGAAAGAATAGGTTACCTCTTCTTGTGAAAGTCCCACTTTTGGGACATGTTTGCGCTGGGATGGCCCAAAGAATGCTTTGATGACCACACCAGTGCTTGCAGCCCTAACACGTCCAGGATACTCTGGGTTACCTAGAGCAACTGTCAATTCATCCCTTGTGCCCTCAGGGATGAACTTGCCTTGTTTCCTCAGCTCGTGTAGCTCCCGCTAATCGCGAAAACAAAAAAATTGTAATTAAGTAAACACCACAAATAATCAATATTCGAACGATTGCTCTAAGAGTTGTATTTTACCATTTTTGAAGCTACCTCAGCATTTGTGGGCTTCCTTATTTCTCCCTTCTTATTTATCCTCCCAGCTATCTAGATATCATGGTGAGGTAGAGGTGTGGTACCTATAGTATAGGACTCCTGAGTAGTAGCAGACTGAGAAGTACACTCAACATGTAGTCTTTGGTGAATGCCTGCATACCCCTTTGGACCCATTGTGTGGTCATGCACATTCAGTGCACACCTTGCTTTTTGCGCCTCACTGAGGGCCTAGTTAGTATGAACATTAATGATTTGGTTAGTAACACTAAATGTTAATCTTGAATAGGTGAATACAATGTATATTAATTAAATTGGGAGTGACGCCTAATACCTTGAATTCATCAGTTTGTCTTGAAGCAACAAACGCGTCCCATTCTTCTTGGTCCAGGAAGTTCCACTGTTCAGTGGTTGTCTTCTTCCTCTTGTCACCTTCTTTTATGTATTCTCAGGTGAGATTTGTCCTATAGTTCCTTAGGACTCTCCCACAGTGTTGCATCATGCATTTACAATGCAGCTTTTCATCCAATTCAAATATACTCTGCAAAATAGAATTGCTATTAACTAGTATCCAAAAAATTAGTAATCTACAAAATAGAATTGAAAATTAATAATAACTCACGCATAAATCCTTCCATATTACATCTTTCTTCCCCTTAGGAACTTTATGCCAAGAATCTATCTTACAACCGTAATGGCTACGAGTAACATACCCAAGATATGAAACAAACGAATTGCGATTCACTCCAATTGCATTTCCTGCATTATCAAAATCCACAACAAGTTTGGGTCCATTGCCCCTATGCGCTATTAACTTCTTCATCATAGTGATGCCCCTTCTCTTGTCAACTTTTTGGTGCTGCTCATCAAGTACCTCAAGTGCTTTAGAGGGTACATGTGCATCATCAACCTAAAATTTGACAAAATAAACACACTTACATGATATAACTATAAATGGACATATAGATACAAAGATATGATATATTTTTAAAACTTACATTGTGAGGTGGCACATTGATGTCCTCACCCTCACGGTAATCATCAGCATGGTCATTAGGAGAATGCTCAACCATCTGAAAGTTCACATTCACATTGTAAAGTTCACATTGTAAAGTAATTCACATTGTAAAGCTCACATTGCAAAGTTCACATTCACATTGCAAAGTAATTCACATTGTAAAGTAATTCACATTGTAAAGTTCACATTCAGAAAAATAAAACATATAAAAAATATAAACATGCCTCTAATATTGCGATCTTTTATCAATTAACAATCCTTCATTGTGATCTTCGCACACATACAAGTCATCATTAGCTTCAATATTTGCTGGTATTGGTAACCCAACTGAGAATGGACTGGAGTCATCATACGTATCATAGTACTCTTCTTCATCTATAGGATCTTCAATGAACTATCTTTTACCATGAAGAACAACCGACCATTTACCATTTGCAGGATCATCGATATAAAATACTTGTTTCGCCTGTGATGCCAATATGAATGGTTCACCCTTCTCGCTAATCTTTTCAAAGTTCACTAAAGTGAAACCCAATTCATCCACTATAACTCCTTTGGTGTTATCAACCCAATTACATTTGAAGAGTGGAATTCTGAAATCTATGTAGTCAAACTCCCATATGTCTTCAATGACACTGTAATATGACATTTTAGCTTCACGTGGACTCTTATCCTTTGCACTTGCAAAAAACATAGTCGACGCTTGAAGGGTGACCCCACTATTTTGGACGACACTCGACACTCTTATCATCGTGGCGCTTTGTGTAATATGTGAATCCATTAATGTCATACCCTTCATAAGACATTACATTCAATTTTAGTTTAAAGGCGAGGCATTTGATAGTTTCAGTAATATCATCTGGTGTTTGAGATAGTTGATGTAAGACTTTATCTTCAAACCACTTAATAAATGTCTTGTTATGCTCTCTAGCAAGCCACATCGTATTGGCTTGAGGATAATGTCTCTTGATGAAATTGGTATGTTCCTCGATATAAACACTCACTCCGTCCATGTTGTGTAAAATATACAAGTGGCCTTGTTCCAACTTCTCACGGCTGATTACTTTCACCCGTGATCCCAAAATTCCTTTGCCAAATTACTCCTCAATATTCTTTCATTACCAGGAGTGTCATTACCACTGAGAAAGTCATTGCAAAAATATATAACCTCTCTCGCCACATAACCCTCAATAATACTCCCTTCAGGCCGATAACGATTTCGAACATCACTTTTAAAAATGCTCATGTATCGTTCAAAGGGATACATCCAATGCAAGAAAATTGGTCCCAACATTTTCACTTCCCTAATCAAGTGGACAACAAGATGTACCATGATATCAAAGAACTATGGAGGAAAATACATTTCAAGCTGACATAGGGTAACAACCACTTCTCTTTGCAAATTATCGAGAGTATCCGGGTGAATAACTTTGCTGCATAGACTGTTGAAAAAGAAACAAAGTCTGGTGATTGCAAACCTTACATGCTTCGACAATATAGATCGAATTGCCACATGCAATATTTGTTGCATTAGAGTGTGATAATCATGAGATTTAAGACCTATCAACTAGAGATCTTTCATTGATACCAATATACGGATGTTGGATGAGTAACCCTGTGGTACCTTAACATTTACCAAACATTCACAAAAAGTTTTCTTCTCCTTTTTAGACAATGTGTAACAAGCGGGAGGTAAGTATGTTCTCTGATTTCCCATTTCACATATTTCTGTTAATTCTGACCTTATTCCTATTTCACGTAGGTCCAGTCTGGATTTTATCCCATCTTTAGTCTTACCTAGTATATTCAACAAAGTACCAATGACACTATCACAGACATTTTTCTCAACGTGCATGACATCGATACAATGCCTGACTATCAAAGAACTCCAATAAGGAAGATCCCAAAATATGGACTTCTTCTTGAATAAAGATTTGTCACTCCGTGTGGCCATAGTACATTGTGATCTCTTACCAAATTCATTGATAAAGTCTTTTACTCTTTCATAAACAACCACCCCTGGTATAGGTTTAGGAGCACTCTGTTCCTCATTCAATCCATTGAATGCTTTGCGCTTCCCACCATACGGATGGAATTTTGTAAGAAACCATCGATGAACAAGATATATAGTCTTACCGCCATGTTTTAGTCTTATTGAATCAGTGTTCTCTTCACATATAGGACACACTTTAGCTCCTTTGACACTATATCCAGACAAATTCCCATATGCTAGAAAGTCATTAATAGTGCAAAACAACATAGCATGCAAACGAAATGTCTCTCATTGTGAAGCATCATAGGTCATCACACCTTCACCCCAGAGTTTCTTTAAGTCATCAATCCGAGGTTCAAGATAAACATCGATATCATTTCTAGTTTGTTTAGGGCCCGATATCAACAACGACAGCATTACGTACTTATTTTTCATACACATCCAGGGAGGAAGATTGTATATAACCAGCATGACTGGCCAAGTGCTATGTTGGATGCTCAATGTCCCGTACAGATTCATCCCATCTATACAAAGCCCAAGTCTTAGATTCCTGACTTCTTCACCAAATTCAGGGTATAATAGATCAATCTTCTTCCACTGTAGGGAATCAGACGCATGTCGTAGGATCCCATCGTTATTTTTCTTAACATATGCATGCCACCTCAAATTCTTCGCATCTATCGGATTGGCAAACAAGTGTTGAAACTGTGATATTATATGTAGATACCACATCACCTTGGCAGGAGAATCAGTTTTGGACTCCCCCAAAGTCATCAATTTATACCATGATGCACCACATTTTGGACAATCTTTCAAATCCACATAGTCCTTTTGAAATAATACACAATCATTCAGGCATGCGTGTATCTTCTTGGCATCCATTCCCATTAGGCACAATAATTTCTTTACCTGGTATGTTGAGATTGGCAGCTCGTTTCCTTCAGGAAGCATTTCTTTCAACAAAGACAACAATGACGTGAAGCTTTTGTCGCTCCATCTATTGTTATCTTTCATCTTATAAAATCTCAACACAGCGCTAAGCTTCATAAACTTAGTACAACCTGTGTATAATGATATCTCAACATCATGCTTAATGTTTCTAAAAATGGGAGGTGGATCAGTGTGCTCTACCCACAACTATCCGGCATCGCATCAACGATGTCTACTGGAACTGGTTCATCCACATCTACATCATCGGAGGCAATTTCTTCTTCCACACAAGCATTGCTATCGACATCCACTGGTTTTGAGTTTGAAATCTCTCCATGCCAGTACCATTCTATATAGCCTTGTATAATCCCATTGCACATGACATGACTTTTGATTTCGTCACTAGTGCTGACTTTCAAGTTGTTTCCGCAATGCCTACATGGATAGTAGAACCTATCTCCAGGTTGTTTCCTATGTTCCTCGGCAAATCTAATAAACTGGTCAAGACCAGAAATAAACTCTGGGGTGCAGTGATTGTGAATGGACATCCATGATATATCCATTCTATGATCAAAGAGAAAACAAGTATATATTACAACAAGATTAGGGTCTAGGATTAGAGTTTTTGCATGGTTAAAACTTTAGGCCAACAAATACATGTGTTGTCATTCTTATATATAATAAATGTGTACCACCTATCCCATTCTTGAACACCTAATCTCACTAGTAAGTGTATAATGTGTATTGGGTTTTCAAGGAAATTTCGGCAACATTTCCCGGATGTTCTCTAAGTACATATGTACTTAGAGAACAAACGGGGAAATGCTGTCGAAATTTTCTTGAAAAACAAATACACATTATACACTTACATCCTAAGTAGGTGTTCAAGAACAGTCCCAAACCAGGGACTATCCAAGATTTACTCCTAATGAGTAAATCGTGGACGGGTTTCTAGGCCAACAAATACATATGTTGTCATTCTTATATATAATAAATGTGTACCACCTATCCCATTCTTGAACACCTAATCTCACTAGTAAGTGTATAATGTGTATTGGGTTTTCAAGAAAATTTTGGCAGCATTTCCCCACTGTTCTCCAAGTGCAGATGTACTTAGAGAACAAACGGGGAAATGCTATCGGAATTTTCTTGAAAACCAAATACACATTATACACTTACATCTTAAGTGATATTAGGCGTTCAAGAACAATCCCAAACTGGGGACTATCCAAGATTTACTCCTAATGAGTAAATCTTGGATGGGTTTCTAGGCCAACAAATACATGTGTTGTCATTCTATAACATTGATTTCAACATTTCGAGTGTCCATGCATGTTCATCATCAAGATAAAGATTACACATAAATTAGTATGACCTACGGATGGAGAGATTCATAATTGATTTCAAATTTCAAACTAGCTCATGCATTATCATCAATCTACATCATACAATAGGGATTCATGTAGATGTTAGGGTGACACATCACTACAAAATCAGAGATTCAACAGTAGGATTTTAATATCTTACATAGATTGATCACAAGATTTCAGCAATATAGTTAATTCAAGATTATGGTGAAATGTGTTTAGGGTTTTAATATCTTAAATCAACATGCATCAAAATTTACAGAATTAGGTCAAGCATTAGTATTCAATTGCAAATGTATCTTCTTCTTCCTTCTCCCTCCTTACCAAATGGATAAAAGCAAGGCCACGACCGTGTGGGCTGGCCACGGCTGTGGCTGTGTTGGCCTACCACGGCCGTGCTGGCCAGCACGGCCATGGTCGGCCAACACAGCCACGGCCGTGGCCATCCCACACGGTCGTGGCCTTGCTTTAATCCATTTGGTAAGGAGAGGGAGCAGGTCGAAGAAGAAGAGGGGCCTGAAGGGAGAAGGAAGAAAAGAGGGGCATGAAGGAAGAAGAAGAGGGCTACCTAGCAGCATGGAGAAGAGCGTGGAGAAGAGCGGTGGTGGAGGTGTGAGAGCAACGGTGGTGAGCAGAGAAGGAGACGGTGAGCAGAGCAGGCGGCGGTAGTGCAGGTTGATTGTGGCGAGCAGAGCAGTCAGTGGCGGTGGACGTTGACTGTGAGCAGAGATGCACCAGGAGAAGGAGGATGCGGCGGCGGTGAGTAGAGATGAACCAGCAGCAGCGGCGGCGAGTAGTAGGTTGAATGCGGGTGGGCGGGGCATCGTCGGGCGATTTTAGGCGAGCAGTAGGAGAGGAAATTCTCGTGATGAAATAGAAGAAAGTGGAAGACTCGGGTGATCATGGTTCTATTAAGTTTGTAAAAGGTTCCAGTTATCTACAAAACCAACACCCAAAATCATAAGTGTCGGTTGATAGTAACAAACTGACGTCCAATTGGACATTCCTTTACCCTAATTTTTTTGGTGGGGACAAAGTGCGCACCCATATCACGTCGGTTATGCTAAAACAACCGACGCCCATATTGGAACTTTTGGCGCAAATTTTATCTTCATTCAGTGTCAGTTATTAGGTAAAATACCGACGTTGTATCTGATACTTTGGCACAATTTTTTTTTGCTCAAAAAAATTGGATTTTGCGGGCTACTTTAGGCGTCGGTTGTTTTTCTTCAACTGACACTGAATGAAAAGTGATACCCGTGTCTGGCTGGACTTCAGATATAGACGTCAGATGTCCTTATTAACCGACATTTAATGTTAACAGCGTCGGTTTTACTAAAAAACCGACGCCTCTAAAAGTGACGTTCAACGTTGTTTCTGTAGTAGTGAATATATAGAGGTATCAAGCTAAGAAGATAGTAAGTTTGGCTAGGTATAAGTACAAGCTAGGGAATAATATGGGCATTTGACATACACTAGAAGCGATAGATTTTTTTACCCCCCCCCAATGTGGTGTTCCTTTTTTATATATACCAAAACATGGTATTTACAATGCTTATGGATACAGAATAGCTATAAGGAAATAAGGAAAAATAAAACTACAAAACACCATGAGGGATAAAAGTAAGCTATCTAGATACCAATATTATAAAATTTCAAAAAGTGTTTGCACTTCTATACCAATTCTCAAAACTTCCCAAGTTTTCTTTCTCTCAAGATTGTGTATGGTGCAATGATGACAACAATATGACCTTTACAACAACTTCAAGAAAATCCTCAACACAATGAGGAAATCTAGATAGATAATGATCTTCCACAATAGCTTCCCAAATAGCCACAAAATAAGGACACTTGAACAACAAATTCTTCAAAGTTGTTTCTACATAAAATGCACATAGAAGGAAAACAAAACCCTTTTCTAATGAGAAAATCATGATCAAGAGCTTTCTAAAAAAACCTTCCAAACAAAAACTTCACATATGTTAGGAGTTTTATACATCCAAGCCCAACCATCCAATTCCACTTTATCAAATCTTGCATAGATGTAATTCTACAAATCTTTCAATATTTTCATGAGTACTACCTTTAATAAAAAGAGTATTGTCAACATTGAGTTTAGGCTTAAAATAAGATTATACTAGCTCTTTTATACAATTCACATGCCTTGAAGAAGAGGTAACCCATTCACCTTTGTCATCTAATAAGCAATTAAGATAAGCAAATTTGCCTCTCCCAAGACTAGTGATATCTTTGATGGATAGAAAATCATTCAAAAAAATCCTTCATCAACCAATGGATTCCCCATGAAAGAATCTTCTTGACATCTTCTAGCTTGAAGTACACCATACTCGTAATAGAATTTCTAAAGTTCATTAGATCTCTCCACAGCCACTAAGAAAAGGCATTAGAGTTAACTCTTCAAGCATAGTCTCCCTTTAACTATATTTCATTAACCCACTTCACCCACAACTATATTTTCATTGACAATATTTTAAATATTTTAGATAAAACTAGCCTTTACAATGTCCTTGACATTCCTGAGCCCCAAACCACCTTCAGCTTTTGGCAAACAGACATCTGACCATTTAGTAGTCAAACCCATTTTCAAATCTGCTCCTCCCCATAAGAATAACCTACAAAGCATATCAATATCATTCATGACACTATAAGAAATAGGAAATGAAGAAGCCCAATTGACGCAATTTTACTGTGCGTATAAACACAAGTGAACGCGTCGAAGTAATACAGGCCTTTGTGAGGCCTGAGTCGAACACAAGGATACTCAGAATTGTTAGTGACTCCTACTAACTATTTGCGATCAGCTAAGCCGATTAACAAGTTGAGAGTTGTTGTTAAAAATAAAAGAAAAATAGAAACAAAACAAAAGAAGCAATCGATTAAATGTTGGTTTAATCAATTCAAAAGGGTATCTTTAGGATTGCGGTTTCGCCACGGGTTTTCATTGTATTAAATTCTATATAATGACTCAATTTTATCTCTCTATCCGGGTAGTGGCCTGAAAACAGAATTGCCCACTGTCGTGGTACAATTCACTACCTATGTCTAGGTCGGTTCCATCGTCGTAGTAACCTATACCCTAAACTAGGTGCATTATGAACGATCTCTCAGTATCCACCATTAATTTTACACCACCTTAGTCAAGGGATTTATCGATTAATGTAGATTTCGTCTTTTTTAGTCGTTAATCCTTCTTTCAAAGTGATTAAGGGCATTAAGTTTTTATTATGGTGATCAAGCATAACAATATATGGAGAAAACGAAACTATACAACGGATTTAAGAGATAAAATATGAATTACTATTATAAAATTGTCATACAATGAATCCCTGGGCTACTCCCGGTCCTAAAGATGAAGGGGATTAGCCCCGCATGTTCATCTCTCACAAGCACATGGTAGAATTAGGGGAAAACATGTGAAAAACTTGGAATGGAAGGGAAAACCCCTGAACGGAGAAGAACCGGTTGATCCTTTGTGTAGAACACGTGCTCTCCCGCCTTTCGGTGGTGAAATCCGTCTTCTGCGGTGTCTGAATCAACTGGTATATGCTTCTAGCCTCCGTTCTCCTCTCTACCGCTCCTCGGTACTCGTGCAATGGCTCATGCGATACTCCTCACGTCTGGGCGGCTATCATTAGGTATATCTCAGTCATTAGGTCGCTAATTAACCATAGTCGTACGATTGAGATAATTATGAAGCCAACTCATATCTTACAGTGTCGATACCATCGACGCGAGTCGATGGTATCGACCCGCTGTAGTAGCGGCCGCCCTTCTTTCCTTTCGTCTGAGTGCCTGATGTAGTCTCGATACCATCGACTCGGGTCGATGGTATCGACTTCCTGTAGGCGTCAGTTTTTGTCATTTTGCGTCGTTGTAGCCTCCGTGCGTCGATGGTATCGACTTGGTGTTGATACTATCAACTGCTTCTTCGCCAGCAAGCTGATGGTATCTCGATACCATCGACATCCCTGTCGATAGTATCGACGCCTTGCTTCTCCTTTCGGATGGCAACCTGTGATCATGTCGATGGTATCAACATCCGTCAATGGTATCGACGGAAGCAAATACTCGTTTGTCCTGAAATTTAAACACAAGATCACATAAATTCACACAAATAATAATATTTTGACAATTAATGCTCAAAATGATGAAATAAATGGGATTTGACATAAAATAGTAGCAAAGACCAAAGTGGATGAATTATGCCACATTAACCATAAAAATGACTAATAAAAGCATAAAACACATATCAAATAGGTCTATAAATGCGACTCAAAATCATCGCATCAAACTCCCCTAAGCTTGAACGTTGCTCGCCCTCGAGCAACTAATCCTTAGAATAGAATTGCTAATGTCAACTGAAGAACAACACACCACAACCAACATCCCATATGACTCCCACCGGACATTCACATACCGGCCCTCTCTAACCATGGAACGGTAATTACCCTGAAGGTGACAATAATCATCCATAAAAGAAATTGACCCTAAAACTGATGAACACTATCACATAAGGTAGTTAGCATAATAAAACTCGTCGGTTCAGACTTGGTGCATCTTGTGATCTCCTATACTACATTGCTCTCCCTAACTACCATCTACATGGAAGCAGTTCTCCTGATATACTTTAGTGAGAAGAAATTCACGGTGGCCTACCAATCCGAGCAACGGGTGGATGAAGATGGGTGGTTCATGGAAGAAAGTGGAAGTATCACACAGTTTCAACATGCATAAAACAAAAATGTCCTAAATGATGCAAATGCACATGCAAAAATGTCCTAATGCCTAAAATTGGGTGGAATGATGCATGTACTAACCATCCATCTCAAAACGAAATGGACATCTATTTAAGCTACATCATGTACTCCATTATCTCAAAATGCAGGTGATATTATGTTCCTTTCTCCTTCTTATTCATGTTGCTTCTACATAACTCTTTTTTTTTCATTATGCAGATTTTCTTTCAGATTTTTTTCATTTCTTTTTTTCTAACCCTTTATATCCATAATTGATAATGAATATTTTATCAGGCTTATTTTTCTTCCTAATTCAGAAATTTGCACTATTTAGAAGGTATAGAACAATTTAATTCACCATTGGATAAAAATTGAGATACATGATGTACATTATGCATGAAAAATTACGATTGCAACTACATGGCATGCACCTAAAGGTACTGTGCATGTATCACTATTCTCATTTTTTTGTATGCAAAACATATGGAAAAAGAATTAATGCAAGCCCTATCTACGTGCAATGCAGTCAAAGAGGTTAAAACTGTAAAATGCTTCCAATTATTATGGTGGATTGTGAAAAGCGAAGAGGTGGAAAGATCACAAGACTAGGTGACTGAACCTTAGAAAGATATTATGTGTCCCTCCTTACTGACCTGTGTAGTAGTTAAGAGATTTCTCTCTCCTACTTCCAATTAAAGTCACATTACCATTTGGTCAGTTTAGGCTCAAACAACCATTTCCATCCACTTTCATGAATCATTAGGATTAAAGTTGTGAATTGTTGTTTTAAAGTTGACAAAACCAATCATTTTCGTAGGATATGTGCCCAAGGTTAAACAAGACAAGCTTTCCAAACACACAAAAATTTTCAACTTCCCTTGATTTTCCCATGCACTATTGACGAGATGACACAACTTTATGACATCCACGATTACACTAGATAACATGTGGATCCTATAAAAACTAAAATTGCAAGAACAAATAACAAGAACAAAAATAATAAAGTGAAAAACTAAAAACAGTAAAAGATAAAGTTGTTCCAACTACCCCCCTAAGCTTGAATCTGACTATGGCCTCATAGTCAAAACCAAACTTAAAGATTGGAACAGTGATACCGGATCATTCCTGTGGTGGTGGAGGCGGGTACTGCGGAGCCGTGGGGTCCCAAGAAGGATACTCCCCCTGGAAGCTTGGATCAAGCTGGGCCCTGGGTGGAGGTTGTGGATAACCTCCAAAATAATTTTGGCTCCAATAGTGGTCGTAGAAGGGCTCTTACTGCGTCTCCATCCGATACAACCGATCATGTATCTGTTGTTGGTTGTCAAGGAGAAGACGCTCATTCTCGAACATCGCCCTTTGGTTATCCAGTATCCGGTTCGTAGTGTCTTGAATATCGGTATACATCGCCATGTGCTGCTGCTGCGACTGTTGTATATCGTGCAGCATAGTGTACATGCCCTACATGGAATAGACATCCTCGCTTGGCTGCGAGGGCGGTGGTGGTGGCGGAGTAGGCTGAGATGATGAAGATGCACCCGGATGCATCTGAGGACGCTTCCGTGGTGCCACTCGTGCTCGAAGAGGTGTGAATGTCTCCTCATTCTCCTCAGCCGCATCATCATTTCCGTCGTCGCCGCCTTCTTCATCAGAGTCTGTGATGGCTATGATTGGCCACCGGAAATGTTGTGCACCTTCGATGTTGAAAACGGGATCGGGAAGAGAACATTCTTGATATGCTTGATTTACGTGGCAATGTGCAAACGCCACGCCATCTCGGAGAAGTAGCAGATTGGACCTGTGCAAATGCTGCAAGTTTACCTTGCTCCTAGTAGATAGAGGAGTGAGGGACTGGAAATTCAAGCCAAGGTATGAAGCCAGCTTGGTGATGAGCCCACCGAAGTGAATCGGCGCTTTCCTCGTACTCCTCTTCACGTCCAATACTCGTTGCAGAAAGAAAGAACCCCAGTTGCATTGTTGTTTCTTTAGCAGTTTATACAGAAAGAATAGGTCCGACCCCTGAAACTTGCTGAGGGCGAGATCACCCCGAGCAAAAAGTGTGGAACTGAGCATCCGGTGCAAGACCCGGATGAAAGGGTGCTCGAAATCGGCTACCGTGGCATTGTGGTAGCTCACCGACTTTCTTTGCGGCACCGTCACCAGCTCGGCGAAGATTGCGTCATAGTCGGTGCAGTTGTCCGGCCGCCGGTAGTCGTACTGTGAATGGTTTTAGTTGAAGATCGCGTTGAATTGCCTGAGTGTCAGGGTGTAGTTGATGTTGAATAGCTGGAACGACACCCGGCCCTGGATCCACTCACGATTGGTAGCTACTATGTCGTTGGGCACGACACAGATGTCCAACGACACCATGAATTCCACCACCAATTCCTTGTATGTGGGCCAGTCACCGAAGAACGGCTGGCCATCTTGGTGAAATTCCAGCTCGCCAGGCCTTATCGGTGTGTGACGGGCCTGCCCATTCAGAACATAGGCCAAGTTGGCCTCAAATCCGAGATCTCAGATCATTTCCCGGTCCACATACCGGGTGGGCTCTATCTTCCTCCGCATGATCTCCTCGTAGATCTTCTGGACCTTCGAGGAAGGATGGACAAGGCGGGGATGTGGGATCAATGATGGCGGCGGTGGCACGAATTCCGGCAGAGTCGTGTGTGAGGAAGAAGCTCCGGTCACATTCACCATGTTGGCGACGAGAATTGGGGATTAGAAAGAGAGCTCGGTGAAGAATGGAGAGTTGAATCTCCGCTCGATGAAGACCTTCACTCGTTGCTACTCTTCTTCGTGCTTGGACGGCTCGGGGGAGTGCTCGGCGCAAAGGGAGGAGATCGCTCTGAAGGTGTGACGTCAACTGACGTAATGAATCTCCTTAAATAGACTTGGCCGACGCCACTGTTGGACCGTCGATACCATCGACGCAGGTCAATGGTATCGACACTAGTCGATGCTATCTGCCCCCATCGTGAGTATCGACGGTTGTCGATGCCTGGATCTTGAAACTCAGATCGCTGACGTGTCGATACCATCGACGCGGGTCGATGGTATTGACTCTTCACTCGGATCGATGACCTGGTGCTGCAATCGCCGATGATTTGTTCACGCGGATCGATGACGTGGATGGTCGATACCATCGACGCAGGTCGATAGTATCGACTATCCTGATTAGGGTAAATCCTCGCGAGACCGGCCGCCGCCTTTTTCACTTGGTAGTGTCGATACCATCGACACGCCCGTCGATGGTATCAACTTTACTGAGTCGATTTCTTCTGTAAATCTTCAGAGATCTCGATGGTATCGACTGGCATGTCGATACCATCGACATTTATTATTCAATCTTCCTGTAGGTCTGTCGATACCATTGACGAGGCCGTCGATGGTATCGACACAGTGCGAAATCTGCAGTTGTCAACCTGTTCCATGGTTGATACCATCAACTAGTGCGTCGATAGTATCGACTCTGCCCCAGCCTGCACAAAGAACACACCGATCATGATATCTTTTTTTTTAAGTAAAAACAAATTAAACTATGAATGTAAATGAACTAAACTAAGGTACCAATGGTTGGGTTGCCTCCCAACAAGCGCCCTTATTTAACGTCTTAGGCTAGACGGCTTTTGACACCTCATGCATCCAGAACGGAAATGAGTTTGACCTCATTCACCTTCCTCTTATAGTTCTCACCAAAATAGAGCTTCAACCTTTGTCCATTTACCAAGAACGTGGTATCACCATCACGCACTAAGATCGCACCATGTGGTTTGACCTCCTCTACCACAAATGGTCCACTCCATCGGGATTTTAGCTTCCCAGGATGCAACTTGAGTCGTGAATTGAACAAAAAAACATTGTCTCCCTTTTTGAACGTGCGCAATTGGATGTGGCGGTCGTGGATCAGCTTTTTGCACTCCTTGTATATCCGTGCGTTCTCATACGCCGTCATCCGTAGCTCATCCAACTCATTCAATTCCAGTAATCTCTTCCTTCCCACTTCATTGTAACTCAGATTTAGCCTTCTTAGCACCCAATGCGCCTTGTGCTCCAACTCTACTGGTAGGTGACAAGCCCGGCCATATGCCAACCTAAAAGGTGTGGTGCCTATAGGTGTTTTATAAGATGTCATGTATGCCCACAAAGAATCCGGCAGTAGGGCAGTCCAGTTCTTCCTCGTGGACGCCACCGTACGCTCTAGAATCTTCTTAATTTCACGGTTGGAGACCTCCACCTGGCCTTGAGTTTGCGGATGATATGGGGTACCTATGTTGTGCTTTACCCCATATTTCTTCAACAATGTAGAGAATTTTTTATTCCTAAAATGTGTACCCCCATCACTGATTATCATTCGGGGCACCCCAAACCTGCAGAAAATATTTTCTTTCACGAATCTACATACTACAGTAGAATCATTAGTCCTTGTGGGTATTGCTTCCACCCACTTCGACACATAATCAACTGCTAACAAGATATATAAATTGGAATTTGAGGACACAAAGGGTCTCATGAAGTCTATGCCCGACAAATCAAATACCTCCACTTCCTGAAACACATTCAGGGGCATTTCCTGTCTCTTTGAGATATTACCGGCTTGTTGGTAGGAATCACATTGCCTTACAAACACGTAGGCATCTCGGAACAAGGTTGGCCAATAAAGGCCGCTTTCCAAAACTTTAGCTGTCGTGCGTGAGCTGGCGTGGTGTCCTCCCGTAGGTGATGTGTGGCAATGACGTAAAACGCTCTCATACTCCACTTCAGGCACACACCTGCGCAAGATACCGTCCCTGCATTGCTTAAGAAGAATCGGGTCATCCCAAAAATAATACCGTAAAGAATGGAAGAATCTCTTCTTCTCCTGATATGACCAATCCTCCGGGATGATCCCGCAAGCCAAATAGTTTACAATCTCAGCGAACCACGGATCCTTAGAGTTAATTTTTAAAATATGTTCATCCGGAAATGTCTCGGTTATGGGTATATGTAAATCTTTTTCATCCACCCTTTCTAACCTAGACAAATGATCAGCAACAACATTTTCAATCCCAGATTTATCCTTGATTTTGATGTCGAATTCTTGTAAAAGCAAAATCCACCTAATGAGTCTAGGCTTTGCGTCTTTTTTCTCCATTAAGTATTTAATTGCGGCATGGTCAGTCCATACAACTACCTTAGATCCAACTAAGTACTGCCGGAATTTCTCAAAAGCAAAAACAACGGCGAGTAATTCTTTCTCGGTAGTTGTATAATTTAATTGGGCGTCATTCAAAGTCTTTGAAGCGTAAAAAATCACGGTGGGTTTATGGTCCACCCGCTGCCCCAATACAGCTCCTACCGCAAAGTCCGAAGTGTCACACATTAGTTCGAACGGTTTCGTCCAATCCGGCGTTTGAACAACCGGTGCGGAAATTAGTTTTTCCTTTAACACGTCGAATGCATGTAGGCACTTGTCATTAAAATCAAAAACAGTGTCTTTCTCTAAAAGCTCGGATAGAGGTTTTGTAATTTTAGAAAAATCTCTTATGAATCGACAATAGAACCCGGCATGTCCCAAGAAACTCCTTACCCCTTTAACAGAATTTGGTGGGGGCAACTTGGAAATGACTTCAATTTTGACCGGATCTACCTCTAAACCTTTGCTAGACACCTTGTGTCATAGCACTATCCCCTCAGTCACCATCATGTGACATTTCTCCCAGTTGAGGACCAAATGTGTGTCCTCACAGCGCTGTAGAACTTTGTCCAAATTGTAGAGACATTCATCAAACGATGCACCATACACTGAAAATTCATCCATAAAAACCTCGAGACAGCGATCGACCATGTCAGAAAATATGGCGAGCATACACCGTTGAAACGTCGCAGGTGTATTGCATAAACCAAAAGGCATTCGACGGTATGCGAAAGTACCGTAGGGGCAAGTGAAAGTAGATTTCTCTTGGTCCAAAGGATCAATTGAAATCTGGTTGTACCCCGAGTACCTATCTAGAAAACAGAAGTGCGATCGGCCGGCAAGATGCTCTAGGATTTGATCAATGAAAGGTAAAGGAAAGTGATCCTTTAGCGTGGCGGCATTCAAACGGCGGTAATCAATACATACTCGCCACCCAGTTACCAATCGGGTGGTGACATGTTCATTCAATACATTTTGGGTGACAGTAATTCCCCCCTTCTTAGGGACTACCTGTGTGGGACTCACCCATGTCGAGTCTGATATGGCATAAATAATACCTGCAGCAAGAAGTTTAATGACCTCCTTCTTCACAACCTCCATCATGCTTGGATTGAGACGTCGTTGAGGTTGAATCACGGGCTTGGCTCCCTCCTCGAGCTGAATCTTGTACTGACATAGAGTAGGGGAAATCCCCTTAATATCTGCAACGGACCACCCAAAAGCTCTCTGGTGGTTCTTCAGCACTATCAATAGTTGGTCTTCTTCTTCCTCACTCAAATAAGCAGATATGATCACTGGTAACTTGTCCTCCTCAGCTAGGAAGACATATTTGAGATGTGGTGGCAGCGGCTTTAATTCTAGATCCAGCGGACTCATCAAAGATGATTGAAGTGGTGGGGGAAGTTCACCTAGATCTTCATAATGCCTCGCATAGAAGCATGGAAGCATCTAGAGTATCTTGGCACACTCCTTGAGTGAATTTCTCCTCATCCAATCATGTGTAATATTTACCAAACAAGCCTCCAATGGCAATTCTGGATATGCGTCAAGAATAGAAATAGCAATAACATCATCTTCCATGGAAGGCGGAATGTCCTCCTCCTCATCATTCGGGAATCCTACAGCTTTGCATAGAGAAACTACTTTGGTGTGCTCCATGATATCCACAGCCAAAGTTCCATTGTCCACCTTGCTCATCACATGAGCCATGTCCAGAAATGGCTTCCCAAGACAGAGTGAGATGTTACTATCCAGATGTTTTACCATATTGCATTGTTCCTTTTCTTTAGATGACACAGTACTAGAAGGCATGACCATCTCAAAGAGGTCATCGGCTATGCCCAAGGTCAAACGACCTCTTCCCATCTCTAAGATCATGTCGGATGTAGCTTGGAAAGGACGTCCAAGTAACAGCTCGTTGCCATGTTCATCCTGCATCTCCATGACCACAAAATCTGCCGAAAAGACAAACCTATCCACCTTTATTAACACATCTTCACAGATTCCATAAGGCTTTACCATAGAGTTATCTGCCAATTGAATAGTCATATTTCTTGGCCGTGACTCCTTCAATCCCAGCTTTTTGAATGTAGAAAGGGGCATCAAGTTGATGCTTTCCCCTGAGTCACATAACGCTTCACCAAATTTAACCTTCCCAATATAACAAGAAATGTTAAAACACCCTGGATCTTGCCTCTTTGGCGGCAAAGTGCCCATAATGAAGGCACTCACTTGCTCCTTTAGCACAACAACCTCTGTATCCGGAATTTTCCTCTTCTTTGTTATGATGTCTTTTAGAAACTTCCCGTATGAAGGAATTTGCTCAATGGCTTCCAGTAAAGGGATATTGACTGAAAGCTTCCTAAAACTGTCTAAGAATTTTTTAAATTGAACATCTGCCTTCCTTGCCTTCGCACTATTTGGATACGGGACCGGGACGGCTTGTGCCCTTTGGTGAGGTGGCACATAAGGTGTCTTTTTCTTAAGTTCCTCCTCTGCAACCTATTCTTTAGTATCATCCACAGCCGTGTCATTGACTGATTTTGTGACCCGTGCGGGCTGCTCCTCATTGGCTTCACCTTCTACTTCATCTTGTGGTGTGCTTGTCTCCTCGGCCCTTGGATTTAACAATTTCTTACCACTTCTGAGCAAGATGGCTTTTGCCTGCTGGTTTCCCCTGGAACATTGGTATTTCCCGGAAAACCTGGATGTGCCGGTTTCTTCAAACTGGCAATCTCTGCTGCCATCTGTGCCATAGATGTCTCAATGGTTCTCATTTAAGCCCCATGGCTCTGCAACGTTTGCCCGAATTGGTTCATGTACTCTCCTTGCTGCTTGATTTGCTGGCCAAACGTATTCATTAGCTCTTGATTTTGCTTTATAACCTGATTGAGCAGCTCCGTGCTCTTGTCTTCTGCGACTGGCGAGGGCTTGGCATCCGGATCCTGCAGAAAATTGTTTGGATCCTTCCACGAGAACTTTTTGTCTTTTCTCCATGAATAATCATTGTTCCTATAACCTTGTTGTTGTCTCATCTATTTGACTTGAGCCTCATCCCCAGACTCATTATCCTCCTTTTCCAATAGCTTCTTTGCGAGAAGATCCATCTTCTCATTTAGCTCTTTCATTGCCTTGGACTCACCTGCTACTCGAACTTGCTCTACCGGGCCTCTCTCTCTCTCACCCCATGACTGCTTTCTAGCCATATTCTTTAGTATTTCCCAGCATCTGGTGTCCGTATTGTTCAGAAAGAATCCTGACCCCGCTGAATCCAGATTACTCCTATCGTGCTCAGAGAGAGAAAAATAAAAGATCTTCACCTGCGTCTCTTTGTCCAACCCATGATGTGGGCACCTCCTCAGCATAACCTGAAATCTCTCCCATGTCTCAGAATATGTCTCACCAGCCTGTTGGGTAAAGTTATGAATCTTCCAGATCATGTTGTTAGTCTTCTCAGGAGGGAAGAACCTCTCAAAGAAGACCTCCACCATATGGTCCCAGGACTCCACGAACTCATCATCTAAATTATGTAACCACTCTCGTGCCGCTCCCGCCAATGAACTCGGGAAAAGCTTGAGATACAGTGCATCCTATGGAAACCTATCAATTTTTACCATGTCACAGTTCTCAACAAACTAGCTGATGTGAGCGACGGGATACTCATTCTTAAGCCCATGAAAAGCATTCGACTTCACCAGATTTATCAACGCCGGATCAATCTTATATGTAGGTATGTTGATTGCCTGCTTCTTTATAGGCCCTTTGGAATCTGATGAGGACGAAGCCTTGATCTTCTCCCATATAGTCTGTGGCTCAGCCATCTCTTCCTGTTCAAGTTTGGAATCTACCTCTTCTTGTTGCTCTTGCTCGTGATACTCCTCGTCCTCAGGTCCCAGCAACGGAACCTTGGGTGTGCGACCTGCGTAGTCAGTACTACGCGTTTGCACCATGCACAGTACCTGAAATAAGAAAGTTTGAGTTCAGTACAGTGCTATGACGAGTATATAAAATTATCGAACAATTTAGAAATATTTGAAGTTGTTTCAATCTAAAATAAAAAAAATAAAGTGGCCCAGAATGGCCGCTCGTAGCACTCAAAGTGCCAACAATTCGCCGTATCCCCGGCAACGGCGCCAAAAACTTGACGCAATTTTACTGTGCGTATAAACACAAGTGAACGCGTCGAAGTAATACATGCCTTTGTGAGGCCCGAGTCGAACACAGGGATACTCGGAATTGTTAGTGACTCCTACTAACTATTTGCGATCAGCTAAGCCGATTAACAAGTTGAGAGTTATTGTTAAAAATAAAAGAAAAATAAAAACAAAACAAAAGAAGCAATCGATTAAATGTTGGTTTAATCAATTCAAAAGGGTATCTTTAGGATTGCGATTTCACCACGGGTTTTCATTGTATTAAATTCTATATAATGCCTCAATTTTATCTCTCTATCTAGGTAGTGGCCTGAAAATAGAATTGCCCATTGTCGTGGTACAATTCACTACCTATGTCTAGGTCAGTTCCACCGTCGTAGTAACCTATACCCTAAACTAGGTGCATTATGAACGATCTCTCAGTATCCACCATTAATTTTACACCACCTTGGTCAAGGGATTTATCGATTAATATAGATTTCCTCTCTTTTCAGCTGTTAATCCTTCTTTCAAAGTGATTAAGGGCATTAAGTTATTATTATGGTGATCAAGCATAACAATATATGGAGAAAACGAAACTATACCACGGATTTAAGAGATAAAATATGAATTACTATTATACAATCATCATACAATGAATCCCAGGGCTACTCCCGGTCCTAAAGATGAAGGGGATTAGCCTCGCATGTTCATCTCACACAAGTACATGGTAGAATTAGGGGAAAACATGTGAAAAACGTGGAATGGAAGGGAAAACCCCTGAACGGAGAAGAATCAGTTGATCCTTTGCATAGAACACATGCTCTCCCGTCTTTCGGTGGTGAAATCTGTCTTCTGCGGCATCCGAATCAACTGGTATGGGCTTCTAGCCTCCGTTCTCCTCTGTATTGCTCCTCGGTACTCGTGCAATGGCTCATGCGATACTCCTCACGTCTGGGCGGCCTTCATTAGGTATATCTCGGTCATTAGGTCGCTAATTAACCATAGAAGTCTGATTGAGATCATTAGGAAGCCAACTCATATCTTACGGTGTCGATACCATCAACGCGAGTCGATGGTATCGACCCGCTGTAGTAGCGGCCGCCCTTCTTTCCTTTCGTCCGAGTGCCTGATGTAGTCTCGATACCATCGACTCGGGTCGATGGTATCAACTTCATGTAGGCGTCAGTTTTTGTCGTTTTGCGTCGTTGTAGCCTCCGTGCATCATTAGGTATATCTCGGTCATTAGGTCGCTAATTAACAATAGAAGTCCGATTGAGATTATTAGGAAGCCAACTCATATCTTACGGTGTCGATACCATCGACGCGAGTCGATGGTATCGACCCGCTGTAGTAGCGGCCGCCCTTCTTTCCTTTCGTCCGAGTGCCTGATGTAGTCTCGATACCATCGACTCGGGTCGATGGTATCAACTTCCTGTAGGCGTCAGTTTTTGTCGTTTTGCGTCGTTGTAGCCTCCGTGCGTCGATGGTATCGACTTGGTGTCGATACTATCGACTGCTTCTTCGCCAGCAAGCTGATGGTATCTCGATAACATCGACATCCCTGTCGATAGTATCGACGCCTTGCTACTCCTTTCGGCTGGAAACCTGTGATCATGTCGATGGTATCGACTTCCGTCGATGGTATCGATGGAAGCAAATACTCGTTTGTCCTGAAATTTAAACACAAGATCACATAAATTCACACAAATAATAATATTTTGACAATTAATTCTCAAAACGATGAAATAAAGGGGATTTGACATAAAATAGTAGCAAAGACCAAAGTGGATGAATTATGCCACATTAACCATAAAAGTGACTAATAAAAGCATAAAACACATATCAAACATGTCTATAAATGTGACTCAAAATCATCGCATCACCAATCCAAGTGGAAAGAAGATAGAGTACACACAATAATTTCACATCTTGTGATAAAAGACAACGACGAGCTTTCCCATCCTCAAGGCTTAGTTTAATTTTGCCAATAATCGGTGAGCACAACCCTTTACATATTTTACCTTTGAAGAGGGGAAAGAAAAGATACTTCATCGGTGAACCAATGTAAATATTGGGGAAATCCAGTAATTTGATCTTATGAGTAGCACTATTACAAAAGATATGACTCTTAGAGATACTTACTCTCATATTAAAATGTTACCTAACTTGAATATTGTTAATAAAATTCGTTGATTTCTCATTAGCTTTAGAAAAAAGGGAACCACATCATCTGCAAACTTAATGTGGGAGACAGTTAAGGACTTTGATGCTTTCAAATAAGTAAAATCACTTTCATCGGTAGCTTTTCTCTACAAATAATGAAGTCCTTCCATAGAAATCACAAATAGGTATGGAGCCATTAGATCTCCTTTCCTTATGCCTCTTTGGGGGAAAATAGGATAATAGCGAACACCATTCAAAAGAATTGAAATTAAATATTACTACAATATCTCACTAACCCAATGAGTAAAACATCTAGGGAAGCTCATATTAACCAAAATAGAATGAAGATAGGACCCATCAATCAAATCATAGGCCTTCATAATATCCAATTTTACACACATCTTCAGGACCCTAATATTCATCATATAATGAATAAGCTCATTAACCAGGAGAGTAGCATCATATAATGACCTTCCTTTCATGAATGCACACTGCTAAGGAATAATGACCTCAGGGAGAATAATTTATAGACAATTAGCAATCAATTTTTTTAGATAAAGAAATAGGCCTCCAATCCTTAATCTAAAAAGAATCTTTAGATTTTGGGATGATATAAATAAACATTTGTTTACCTCTATAAGGAAATGACCACTATCAAATAAATTATGAACTGTCTTACAGACATCATGGCCAATAATAGACCTACAACATTTGAATAAGTATAACCAAATCCATCAAACCCTGGTGCTTTTTCACCATTAGAGTGAACATCAATGTAAGGACTCTGACCTCCGTTTAGGGTTTATCTTGTTTTCTTTGCTTAACCCTGGTGCTTAGTTGCTTGCTAATCACCTTTAGTGGTGATTAGGGTTTGTTGGTGTTTTGTTGAGAGCTGGAGGTGCTACTTGCAATATACTCAAGTTTAGGGTTTGTGGGCAGGTTTGTCACCTTGTGAGGTGTTCCTCCCTCTCCTTGCTTCCTCTTGAGTTGAGAGAAAGGGGTTGGGCTCGTTGCTTGTGTTGCCTTGGGCTTGGTTAAGCTTGTTGGGCCTTGTTATGCCTTGCCTTTTCCTTGTTGGACATTTGTGTCAGGCAAGTGAGCCTTATGTCGGGCAGGAGTGCTTTGTGTCGGCCTGTGGTGTGTTGGCCTAGGGAGTGTGTCGGCCATGGTGTGGGTGTGTGTCGCCCATGGACCCTTTGACCTCGTTTGTGTCACCACTAGTGGACACTTGGATCTTGATGCTTGCATGTGGCAATGGCCTTGGACATGTGTTTAGGACATGTTAGAGTGGTGGCTTTGCACATGGACAAGTGTCCCTAGATGGGCGACACCTTGCCTTGTCTTACCTTGGTTTCTCCTCCATCCTCTCCTTTATATGTGTTCCCTTTCTCTTGCCAAGGATCCCTTTATTTCCTTAGTTTCCCCTCTCCCTTGGTGCACGACATCCCCTTCCTTTGCAAGTTTGGTGGTTGATCCTTGCCTTGGAGTCTCCTTCTTCCTCTTGTGGTGGCCGAACCCTAGAGTGCCTTTCTCTCCTTCTTGTGGTGGTGCTTGGAGCTTGGAGCTAGGAGCTTGGAGCTTGCTTAAGGCGGGTTACATAACTCCTAACCCTAACTACAATACCTTCTTTTATGCTTCTTATGATCATATCAACTATGTATGTTGCTAGTTTGGTTTCTTTCTTAGTTGCTTCTTGTTGGCCGAACCTTATTCTAGGGTTTCTTGTTGAGAAACACCCCTCTCCCTCCTTGGTCTTGAGAAGTGAGCTTAAACTCTAGTAATATGGGCAATACTCCTCTCTCGTTTTAAGTTGAGAGGTGAGCTTGTGTTCTAGTTGCTTGAGTAATACCCTTTTCTCACCATGGATTCGAGAGGTGAGCTTTGTGGTGGGTGTAGACCTTTGTTAGGGTTATTCCTTGTGTTGCCCGATTGGTGATAAGAAGCTAGGCAAGACCCCTCTCTCTTGGTTGTTGAGAGGTGAGCCATCTTCTTGATCCATTAGGGTTTTGGTGCCCTTTGTGCTTGAGGTTGGTGGCGACCTTGTTGGGTTGCATCTTGCCCGATATGCGGTTGCTGGTGATGCTGCCCGATATCCCTCTTTAGCCTAGAGCCTTAGTCGTTATGTTGTGGTGTTGTGTCGGGCGTTAACCACCTGGTTCCTGCCTTGTTGTTTCGGGCGTCACACCATGATAAGTACCCTACCCGACACACTTAACCTCGTTATACCTTGATGTTGTGAAGCTTTTCTAGCTAGTTCTGTGGTGGGCGTCTCCCCTGGCCCTGGCCTTGTGTGTTGGTCGATAGATGAGGTTAGATAGTTGGACGACATGCTTTCCTTATTGTCATTTGAGGTTGTGCCCTGGTCGTTATACCTAGATGAGTAGAACATTGGTTGTTACCCTTGTGTGTCAGGCGTCACACCTGGTTGAGTATCCTTCCTGAAACGCCTAGCTCAGTTGGTTTCTTGGTGTTTTTATCACCTTGAACGTTAAGGGGCGTTGTTATCTGGTCTTGTGGCGGGCGTCTCACCTCAATATTTGCCTTGTGTCGATCGATAGATCATGGGTAGGCTAGTTAACGACAGGCTGAGTTACACCCTTGGGCGTTATGCCTTGTCGAGTGGTGATGCCTGATACATGTGGTTGCACAACACATGTTGCACGATACACATAGGTGAACGAACACTTAGGGTTGCCTGATACATCTTGAGTTGATAGTCGACACCCTTGCTTAGTGTTTGGTTGTTATGTGGCTGGTTGGCTTGACCGTTGTGTGGTTTGTGTGTTGGGCGATATGAGGAAGTACCCTGTTCGATACTATCTCTAGTGAGGGTGTCCTACCCGTCACACTTCTGGTGAGGGTAGTGGGCGCTTCTAGTGAGGGTCTTGTCCCTTCTACCAATATGTTAGATATTATTCTTGCTATCATGTTTGGTTTATGATAGCGACCCTTGATATGCTTGATGGAAATGTATATAATAGACCCCACCTGTGTAGCCTACCATGGTATTACATGTGGTTATGATCATCTTGATCATATGAATAATGCTGAGATAATGGTAAGCATATAAGATGCTTTGCTTGCGGATATGACCTATGTCTACGGTCACAGGTTGAGGCATGAATGATAAAGCATATTAATCTTCGATGTCACCCTATGTTGATAATATGTTCCTTCTGTTAATCTAAGATGATTGTGCATACTAACCATGCATGTGTTTCTTACAGATGCATAGCTAGGTAAAGGGCTATGAAGTATATATGTCTGAGTAACGTTGCTCTAATGGCTACTCTTAATAATGAGGTAACATACAGGATAAGTTATGGTCTGAGGACCTGAGATGGCTAAAGTGCCTAGTTGAGGTGTTATCCTCTGATGATGATCTGGGATTGATATCCCAAGTGATGAGAATGCTTATTGAGGCAGTGGTTTCTTGTGATGAGGGATTGAGATCCCAGAATATCATGTTGGTAGTAATAATAATGTAGTTTCATGTTATGCATGTGTTACAACTTGGTTGCCTCAACAATCCACTTAAAATATACTAACTAATCATAGTGGAATATAACATGTAGTTTGCCCTGGCCATAGATTCATCATCGTCAGAAGCTGGTGATGGTGAAACGAGTTCTCCTGCGGGTTAACTCGGAGCACATATTGTTGAATATGTGAGGTTTCTCCTAGACTAAAATAGTGAGGACGTGAGTGCATCTGTGGTTGCAGACTCGGATATATATATGTATAGAGCATGGTGAACAGGCCCATGGCTCGGGATATGTGATATGGGAGCATGAATGGGTTCATGGCTCAGAGCACGGTGAACAGGCTTGTGGCTCAGATATACTAGCGTTGAGACCTGTACCGAGGAGGGCTAGGCAAAGGGTAGCCTATGGAGCTGACCCTATGGTTGAGGCCACTTAAGCACGAGACGGAGGTCCTGCTTGTGTTGTACTCGTGCACTGACCATGAGGTGGGAGGTCGTGGAATCCGGCTCTTCCATTGACCTTGTATGGCACCGGCTCTGGGTTTCACAGCCGACGGTTGGATCTGAGCGGTACGGATCACTTCCTCAGGGCATAATAATACGTAATCCATCCGAATAGTATTTACTGCTTAAGGCAAAACACAGAACATTGGTTGAGGCCTTGCTTGTGTAGTTAATCTTGTTATACATACAGTTGCTTATACATCCCTTATGTTATGTAGTAAGATCTTATAAATATTATCTTGTCAATCATGTTCCATAAAGAGATAATTGGTGATATGCCTTCCGTACATCTGGTAAGCTTGATGATATGAATAAGCTTTTCTATATAGACTGCTCTTGTTGTACCTTTTATCAGTAATCTACTGTTGTTGCTTTATCTTTCTGAGGTTTGTGGTTTCGGCGGGGAGTTATGTTTCTCACTGGGACTGTGTGTCTCACCCCGCTAGTTTGTAACCTTTTTAGGTGGTCGAGCTAGACGTGGTGGTGGTCGCGGAGTTGCGGCCGAGCAGTAAGAGGAGCAGTAGAAGGCAAGAGATGGACATGTTGCTGTTTTGGTTGTTTTGTAGTAGAGTCTAGAGTCATCCATGTACTCTCAGGTCCTTGGAAGCATTTTGATGTTGTTTCATGATGTGTATCCGTTGATGTTTGTATATCCTGCTACTGGCCAGATGTGGGCCGTTATGTATGTAAATAGGCGATGAACTCATGTGATAGCTTGACAGCTAATCTCCTAAGATGTGGACATGTGTCAGGATTTTGTAAATGTTTATATAACTATTTCCTTACCGGATGTGGATCGAAATGTAATAGTTTCTTGGATTTTCTGCTTTCTGCAATCAGTTTTAATTAGCCCGTGTTTTTGGTAATCTGTAGTTATGGTGATTTCCACACGTTTTTGCGTAACACCTCGTTGTCTGTGTGATAGTGGGATGTGTTGCCACAGTCAACATCATCAATATCCTTATCAATGAACTTCTTGCATAAAAGAGCTATATGAGAATTAACATCCCAGTTCAAAGTAACATTGATATCTTTCTTAAAGACAATTCAATAAAACCTAACCATATGAGACTTAATCTCACTATCATTAGAGCACAAATTTCCATGAACGATAAGAATTTTTATAGAATTTATCAGTCTTCTCAACGTCAAAGATGAATATAAAATTAGTATTTTTACCACCAAATTACAATCATTGTAACCTTGATTTTTGTCAACAATTTTCCTTTTTTCCAAAGCAATAAGCACAGAGACACAGTCACTACAATTATTTCCATATCATCATGAGACTTAGAAGCATCAGCTTCAAACAATCTATGGTTAGTATTGAGGTCACCTACATCCTTTTTATTCCATAAACATAAAGCACTTGTTACTTTCCTCCTTTTTCACACAGCCTCAACTTGGGATACCCATTAACTTCTTCTAACCAAGTTTCCTTAATGATATCTTGGAAACCAAGTAAATAGGACCAAGAATTATAAATTGAAATGGAGTCTTGGTCTTATAAACAAAGTTATATAAGTGAAATAAAAGCATTTTATGATCACTATGGATAGAGATAAAAATGCTACCCAAGCATTTGGATAAGCATCAATGAAATATTTTTATCAAGAGTTCTATCAATTTTAGACATAATCAAATTGTCCCCCTCTTGCTTATTATCTAAAGTATATCTAGAACCAACCATGTTCAATTCAAAGATTTGACTGCTATTATTAGAATTATTGAACTTAGCCATAGTTGTAGTCAAAGGTTCAGCTTTCCCATACCTTTTAGAAGCAAAATTGATTGGATTAAATTCCCTAACAAATATTGTAACACCTGGGCCCACTGCCCAAGGCTATAGTAGAGTTTCAGGAATGAAGACTGTCCCCATAGACCACAAACTTCCTGACAGGTCACACATCCCAGTACTACTCCAAGCTGAGCACTCTTAACTATGGAGTTCTTAGTGATGGGCTCCCGGAAAAGGAGGTGCACCTTGGTGATATGGGTAGTCCAATCATTCCTTATAAGATCTTTTTATTTGAGGCCTCAAATTCTGGGATGTTACAATCTCCCCACTTAGACTTTATACATCCTCGTCAAGGCTCAACTATAAGGCCTCATAATCTCTTCCCCATTTCAGTGCAGACCCACAATGTTCCATGGACACCCAACTCCCGATCACGAAAGACCAGCGCAAGGGTGGCTACGTCAACCTTGGACAACCCTTTCCTACATGCCTGGACCGCACGGCTCAAGATTGGCATGTCACATGCCCATGTGGGGCCCACCTACTGGAGGGGTTATGGCTCTGATACCATTTGTAACACTCAGGCCCACTGCCCTACTCTCAAGTAGAGTTTCAGGAATGACGATTGTCCCCATAGACCACCAACTTCCCGACAGGTCACCCATCCCAGTACTACTCCAAGTTGAGCATGCTTAACTATGGAGTTGTTAATGATGGTCTCCCAGAAAAGGAGGTGCACCTTGGTGATATGGGTAGTCCAATCATTCCTTATAAGATATTTTTATCTGAGGCCTCAAATCCTGGGTTGTTACAAATATCTAGGGAAGTTTGAAGCCATTACAAGAGAGATTGTCCCAGATAAAATCTCTTTGGTAATCCGGGTTGTGACCACTGGTAGCACTTAAGAGAAAAGTCATGCCAACAAATTGAACTTTACAGGTGATAAATTGATCATGTTCATCTATTTTGTTAACAATAATATCATCATAGAACCAAACAATAATAACCCTCCCAAGTGGATGAGAGTAATGGTTAAGGCACATGGGCATAACCTGTCTATTTCTTTTAATTTTTTCCTTCTCAGTTTAGACTCCATAATGCAAACGATAGAATTTTATATATATAAAATAGCATCAAGAACAAAATTCTACCTACCATGCTTATTTATAACTCCTCTTGTTCCATGATAGTATAGAAAAATAACATTCGGATTCAATACTGGAGACATACCAGTAATCGTACCTACATTGCCTTCTTGGTCATCTCCAAACAACACAACAAACTCCATAACCTAGAAACTATTCAAACTAATCAGAATCCCAGTTTCCGTCTACTAAGGAACATTGGAAACATTTCACATTGAGGAGTAGTCAGAACTACTTTAATAGATATGAACACAAGAGTAGTAGAACTAGCACTCTCTTGGTTAGCAAACATTTTTAGAATCTGACTTTTCTCAAGCATTTGAACAACCACCTAACTCTCATTCAGAGGACAGATATAAAAGGTTTCCACACTCAAATCAGACTCACTAATATTCCTCTGAACCCATACCTTGATGTTACAAGGAGCTTAACTAACAAGATTGAGACATTCACCCTGACCATGACTGAAGGTACCACAAGCTTTACAAGAAGTTGACATCGATTCATACTCAAAGCTAATTGTATCCTTAACCCCATTATCATGTATAAGGTTTATTTCACTTGGAAACAAAAAAGATGAAGAGATTAGAACCTCAATCCTAGTGAAGTTTATTCTCTTATACTTCTTAGCTAATAGATATGGTTGCAAAGGAGTACCAAGGAAACTTCCAATGGTACTAAATACATCTGCATCCTAAAGATCAAGAGGCAAGCAATGAATATGTACCCATATAGGAACTTTAGAGAGCTTCATTTTCTATAGGGGCCTCTTTGCCACTTCTTCAGGATCATCACCATGCCTACAACAACCAGGGTACATGATCAATAGACACTCTCAAATCCTTTGGGTTAGGAAATCTAATCAAAAGTATATCATTACTTCTGGATAGAATCTCAAAATCATCTTTGGACTTATAGATCAGCAAGAGGTGCTTACGTAAAGTTGTCCAGTGCGGCTCCAAACATATCATGTAACCGGCCACAATGTTCACTGACTCAAAGACGTTTCTTTCTATAATATCCAATGACTACTTCACTACCCCCATCAACTATGTCAATTGATGATGTTCTAGTACTATTTCATTGGAATCCTTCTTCTTGAATATATTTGCCTAGGATTTAGTAGCATTAGCATGTGGAACGCCTTCTTATAGTATTGGTGGTCAATGAGAGGGTGGTAGTGTAGCAACTTTATTGGTGGCAGCTTCTTCATTACTCTGTGGATAGGATCCAATTGGAGGTTTCACAATGTTGTCCATCGAGTCTCCTACTGTGTCGCCACCCTTAGCACTAGATGTCATCACTCTCTTTAGCACATACTACTATTAATACCAAGATTGGATGAAAGAATAAATAAACATAGATGGTTAGGATACCATGTTGGTAATTCTTATTGAGAAAAGAAGATATTGAGGTAGTATAAGAATGCATCCATATTTGATGACTGAATAAGATCGACATAAAAAGGAACAAAACATGAATATCAAGATTCCCAAATTACAATTAACATGTATGGCTTCACGGGAGAAGATGGAATGTATAAACCATATCTTTTGACCTAGAAGAGGGTGAAGATGACCATAACTCTCTTTCTTTAGTCAGATTATGGCTCAATGACATCCACACAATGGATCTAGTATTAGGAAAATTTTGTTTTCTTAGGCTTCCTCAAGTAGCACTCGATGAAAATATCACAATTTTACTAGGACTCTCAACGCAAAGGGGGGATTCGAGAAGGAGTTTTATAGCATCGTCAGGAGGGGGAGTGGGGAAGATGTTGGGGGAGAGAGATAGGGTTCTGATATTGGGTTGTACATGGGATTGGGTGTGGGAGTAGAGAGCTGAGTTGTGGGTCATATTTTAGCAAAACATCACCAAAATAAAGTATGAATATATTTCACCATGTTTTTGAAGGAGTGGTAAAAATATGTGGATATTTACTACATTTTTTCTAGTGGAAATCCAATTCTTATGTAAGTGAAATATGACTATCTTATCACATGGTTATTATATATATATATATATATATATATATATATATATATATATATATATATTATAATGGGCCCACTAAGAAATAATTTTATGATTGCACCTTAAGTGGGTATGAGCCTCCAAAAGTGTGTATCTATGAAAGGTTTTGTATAGGGAAACTATGTTTTCATGAGTATACATGTATCCATTTATATATCTATATGTGGCCCTCACATAACTCTGTCATCATTCAAGACCAGCAACAAATGTACGTGTTGGTAAGTTTAATCTATACAAGCGCAAAATGTGCTACTCCAAGATAGGTGACAGCCATGGGCGGAGTCAAGAATCAGACATTGGGGGGGGGGACTAATAGGAGTAAATAGAATCCAAATCCTTAAAAAAACGGATAAAAAAGTAGTGGAAGAATTACATTGGATGGAAATTTCTAAAATTTCATATAGAAAAGAGAATGAATATAGAAAACTAATTATAGTTGGATCTAAGATTATTTAAATAAAAATAAGATACATGTTAGTAAAGTTTTCAATCAATCCACCATAACAAAGACGACAAACACTGAACAAATAAATATTTATAAATAGTGTGAGACTTACTAGATAATGTTAAGTTGAACTGATGAACACTCAAACACCATTTGACTCCTTGTCAATGTGATGTTGTAAGAGACGGATGTGCATTGGCGAACTGAAGCAAAATACAAATTGATAGATCTTCGGTGAAGTTGTCGCCACTAAATCGATGTGTAGCGAAAGAATATGATTCTTTGCCGTCGTGGAAGATGTGTGTGGACTTGCGATTGCGTTGTTAGAGATCGGCAACAAGCTGCATATAGATAAACCTCCAGTGCGTTGATGCAAGGCAGGCGACAAGTAAACAATGAGAGATTGGCATGTTTTGAATCATGCGTTTACGGATACGAAGACATTGATTGAATCTTGATGTGGGGGACTATCACTAAACGGTATATAGATAATAGATGCATATACTATTTATGTTTCATTGACTTATTGCCTTGACCTTGCCATTTTGAACACAAAAACCCCGAGTAATATGCATGACCGCTGGAGAGAAATATCCAAACATTAAAAGGACTATGTGATTAATAAGAAAAGATGACTGTTGGAGAGAGGAGTCTAAGCATTAAAAGGAATCGTGATTAATTAGAAAGAAGAAAGAAGTCCAACGGCCTCGTTATAAGAGAAAATCCTATACAAGGAAAAAAGACGGGACGGAATACGAGGAGACATTGGCTCTAATCGTTGAAACATAATTAAGTATATAAAGAATAGAGTAACGCTACCCATAGTCATCTCTATACCCGCCCACGTACCCGTTATCTAGGGAATCTAGAAAAAATCTTTCCCAGCCGTTTTTTTGATATGCATTAACTTCATATACACACTCAATGCAAGAATCCGAAAAGTCTGTTCCAGCCATTTTTTTATATGCATTAAGTTCATATACAAATTAACTCCACGTAAGAATCCAAAAAATTTTGAATTAACTCTTCTCTCATGCGTTGCACACCAATTAATTCCATGCAGAAATTTAAAAATCCCAAAGTTCTCTCTCCAGTCTTAATTTTTGAAAATTCATTTTTTCTCTCTTACAACTCCGCTCTCCAGTTTCATTCCACCCCATCAACGTTTCCGTACTAGCACAATACGTACATTTACAATATATGGTTGAAAGTATTGTACTTGTTGTATACACTTTTGTCAAATATTGCATTTTGAATGTATACAAAATGTAGAGGTTAATATTATATTTTTGTACAATGTGGTTGTTAGTATTTTGCTTCTTGTGTGCAATTTTGACAACCGCTACATTCTAATATATGCAAAATGTAGTATTGTAATGTTACACGCTCATACTACGAGTCTATATGTATTGTCAAATGTTATTAATATTGTACTTTCGTACTGTACGTCTTGTACCATACCTATTAAAGATACAAATATGTGATTAGATGGTGATAATAAGATTTAAAAGCTACACATAATATATTGTTGTTAGTATTATACGTCTTATATTGTATGTATTTTACTGTAAATCGTGTACTGTACGTAAAAATTGAGGTTAAATGATAATCATTACGTATGAATAAATATTGTAAAATAGAACGTTGTGTAAAGTATCTAAGAATAAAATTTAAAAATTATATTGATGTATATATATAACGTTATTACTATTAGACACAACATATGAAATAAGTTACAACAAAAAGTATCAATAAATATTTGTACAATACTTGCATTTATAGTACATGATTACAGTACGTGAGTTGGAAGAAATTACAAACGAACAGAAAATTATTCTAAATATTTTTTGTAATCTGTGGTGGAGTTAAGATATTACAGGTACAATTATTTGAGAAATGAATACAATAACTACACTTTTCATGCAGTTTGCATGACAGTTGCATGTGCAATAACTCTCTCATGCATTAAACTATTGCATGGACAATAACAGCTGCAATTGAATAACTCTATGATACATTAAATTTCATCTTTCCCCATATTCCGGGTATGCCAGCGGGTGGACAGATGAGTGTGGCTAGAATTTTCCTAAAAAATATCTTTCAGACTTTGGGGAGTCATGGCCTCCACCGGCCCCCCTGTTCCTCTGCCATTGATGACAAGGTTTATTATAGTGACTTGTAGTCAGCCAGTCCGTTACTATAGAAACACTAAAAGAAGATCGGTTCTAGAAGGACTAGGTTGTAATCGTTTGTGAATGTGTTTGGATATCCTACATGGTTGTGTAGTCATTGAGGGTAGATCGTGACGAGTCACATTACAAAGAGACGAGCTAGTACTCAGCAATCTTAGAGTCTCATGTCTATTCTAAGTCTTATATGGTGACATCTTTCTCTATGATGCTTTGACGTGTCACGATATGCTTATATGTGATCTTAAGAGCATAAGACATGGAATAGCTGAATAACTCTATGAGCTTACATGATATGATGGTAATGACATGTCATGGCGGAAGGTTGAGATAGAGACCTGACATGCTGATGGATTAGGATCACTGAAACACATCACACACAGTATACACGTAAAGTAAGTTGTAGTGCATTGTTTGTTTGGTAATATTGCAACAGAAGGGACGACGACAATTATATGCTTCTCGTAAAAGTTGACAACGAAAGATAAGGAACATACTTTAATTAAAGGTTATGTCATTTTTTTTTGTTAGGGCTGTCAACAGGAAGGGAACAGAGAGGGTAATGTTCTATCCTTATCCTTACTCTTTCCCACTGGGTAGTAGTGGGTAAGGGTAAGGACAATTATCTTTCTTAACCATTTTCTTACTCTCCCCTTATCCTTATCCTCTCCCACAGGACAAAAGGGGAGGGTAAAGGATAAAGGAGTAATTTTGATATAAAACAAAATTTATAAAAAAAATTAACTTATTTTAAGGTGGTGTGTAGGGTGATAAAGGTTAAGTCACATTTTTTTGTCTTGTATTTTCACAGATGTGAATATAACTAGGACAATGTTATACATGCATAATATGTTTAGACATTAGTTTAAGAATAACTTATTTTAAAGTGGCACAGTCATCATTTCCTATTATTCTGGCATCATATCAACTGGTTCAATATTTAATAATAATAAATACAAACATTTGAGTGTATGTGGGGTGGGAAGTAAGCCGCAACTAAGCTTTCCTATTGGAAAAAATAAGGTAAAAATTGAACTAAAAGCATCTATATCTTTGTTAAATAAATGTGGATAAAAGGATAAAAGGGTATGAATAATGGTCCTACATTATCCTCCCCTTTTAATGTGGCGGGATAATGAGAAAAAGATAAACAGAAAATAAAGAACAAAAACATTTATCCTTACCCTGCAGGGCATGAATAAAGGAGAAACGGTAATATCCTCCCATTGACAACCTTACTTTCGGTAACTAGGAAGGTTTCTGCGTTTTTTTTGTTCCCACCACGATGTCCATGTGCATGTTACAAGGCATGCATCTGTCAAAGAGGAAGGGAAAAAGAATAAAAGAATGTGTTTTGTGTGTGTGTGTTCAACTTTTACTTGGTTAAAGAAAGAAACAAAAGCGGTGCATACTATAAAAAAAAAAAAAACAAGCGGTGCAATTTCAGCGTTTGTTGCACAAGCGAGGCCCCTTTTGAAGACGTCAAAACCTTTTCATTGCCGTCATTTGCATTGGTTTGTTTGTTTGTTTCCGTTGTTGGCGCCTGTGGAATGCTACCCTAAAAGGGCATTGACTGCTGGAAGCTGGTCCTCTCTTTGGAGCGCGTCAGAGGAGACGGACGGGAGATTAGGGTGTAATTAACACGGATTCTTAATCTTCTACTATACCCACAGCCTCTCTCTCTCTTCCGGTTCCTCTCTCTTTTTGATGCATCTCTTCCCTGCGTACGAGACAAACCGCAAAGGCACGTCGTCTCCAACCGAGCAGAAACGGCTTTTCCGTCGTCAACTGGCCATGACACCCTCCACATGCAGCCATGCTCCATCCCTCTTGGATATCTTAAACATATCTCCCATATTCACATGATCAGCATTACTTAGACCTTCTTGCTAAAGAACTCTAATAATGCATTCTCATAATCCTACCGCTCGACTTCCCAACCTGCAACCGCAAGTAGGGTTACGGGGGGGCATATTCCAGGTTTTTGTTTCATGGCTGCTTTTGGGTGACTTTGAATATGGAACTCATGTGGTGGGGCTGACGTGTGGACAATATGTCCATCCCTTGCTTTTGGTGTGTGCTTGTAGGGGAGGGAAAAAATGATTTTCAACTACTTTTTTCTTTTTACTTTCAAAAAATACACGCTGGCTTTGTTACTTATATCGGAAAAAAATAAGGAAAAAGATTGGTTTGTTTTGTTACTTAGCTCGGTAAAGAAAGGAAAATTTGATTTGTGAGTTAAAGCTACCTACACCCTCCCACATCCCAATTACCTTATTGGGAGGGTGGAGCACTTCTGATGTGACAAAGAAGCAGTCCTCTGTTCACATTCACAATTCATTAAAAATAGTTATGTGGACAGAGAAAAAGAATATTTTACTTATAATTTTCAATTTGTAATGATTTTTTTGATAAAATATAAGGAATTATATTAATTGTAAAAAATTATTTTCAACAAGACTAATGTTGACATATTTTGGATAAATAATAATATAAGAAAAATATAGTACCCATATTTTGGATGTTGCAATCGTATTTTGGAGTACAATATTTATATTTTTGGAGTGCAATCATCAACAAGTAAATATTGTACTATACCTCAAAAACGAGACTAATGTACCTCGAATCATGGATACTGCAATTTAATAATTGATATTATACTCATGTAAATAAATAACATGGGTACAATACCCATGTTATGAGTGTACATTACTCTCATTTTGGAGGTAGAAATACAAATGTTTACTTGTTGATTTAATGTATCCCAAAATAGCAATAAATACAACATCATAGATATTAGTGTCCAAATAAATTGTGTATATTTCTCTCTCCTAAAATTAGATAGTGAAAAGAACTCTATCTTTTTTACTACCTGGTGTAGATTTTGTTGGATCTAGGACTTTAGAGGGGGGTGAATACAACTTCAAAACTTACACAAGAATAGTTAGACCTTTAAATTATATAAATTTAAACCAAATGTTAAATGTGAATTTGAGGTCATATCTAATCAAGCATAGCAAGGATGAGTGAGATTGAAACAAACACTTGGACAAGGTGTTTAGAGTGTTTCAATCTCCAAACTAGGAAACTGTCAGTCCACTACCTAGAAAGGTCAACATCTAGGACTTTGCAACCCATGTATACTTATATTTCATTATAAGAGATACAAGAACACCACCTTACATCCAAGGGCTTACCTATCCAAGAGCTAGTCTTCCACTTCACAACAGGGCTTACCCACTCTTACAAGTAGCTCGATTTCTTCTCCTAAAACATATCCTCCTTGCAACAAGTCTTCAGCCTTGAGGATTTACCTACCAAGCTCCTTAGATCTTCTACCTTGTCCTTCTCCTCCACTTAGAGAAGATCTTCACACCTTCTTCATCCTTGAAGAACAACAACAACTCATCCTTCACTCGAAGAAGATCACTTCAGCCAGTGCTCTTTGAGAAAGGGGATTGGAAAGTAGAAAGATGGAGAGCTTTACAAGGTAACAATGAGGTATCTCTTTTACAACATGCCTAACTCACTCATAATCATGAAATGCTTTGTAAATGAGAGAGAGAAAGGGCTCAAAGGGGTTTAGCACGCTCAACTACAACAAGGACCAAAGATAGCATGAATGAGCAGCCTTAGAATGAACTCCAAGAGGTCTTATTTAAAGTTAGGGTGTTCCTTTGAGTGTGGGATCACTTAAGAATGGAAAATAGTCATTTTACAACTTGCAACAAATCTATTTTTTATTCTAACAACTCTCTGACAGTTGAAATTACTTTTTCTACATTGTCTGTACGGTGTATTCGGTTGAGTTTTAATAAAGATAGCTTGACCGATCCACTATCTAATAAAGCCAATTTTTAAACTATTGGTCGAGTTTGTTCTAGGGTAACTCGACCGATCAGCTAAAATCAACTTTGGTTAGGAATTTGGTTGGTTGAGTTCTGTGAGTGTATAACTCGAACGATCTAGTCATTTCCGAAAATCCATCACTGATCGGTCGAGATTCAAACTCGACCGATAAAGTTGTTGTGAAAAATTTTCAAAATAATTTTTAAGTGATCAAATGATGGGATTAAGTGTCCCTGGTTTTTTTCTCATCTTAGTTACAAGTCTTATCATTAATACAAATGATTACAAAAATATTTTAAGGTGTTTTGGAGTGTTTTCCCAAATAGCACATTTGCATTTCTTTTGACTTGAACTTGAACAAGCTAGGGTTGGAGAAATTTGATCATTTTCATGTACATAATGCCTAAAATCAATCTCAAATAAAAAGATTAGATACACATGAATGGAATGGTTAAGTCCTTATCAAAATATAGACAATGTATAACCCTCAAGTCAATAGATTTTCCCCTCTCGAGGTCTGTGTTAGAAAACAAAGGGTGGCACCAGGGCTGCATAGAATTTTTCTCCTTTATACACATGTTTGAATTTAGTGTAGTTTTGTTCAAATTTGGTCATTGTAAATATGTTGTTGTAAAATTATGATAGGTATCTCAATCTAGACATGTTGTAGTTATAGAGAGGAGTTTGGCTCTTCTCTCACTCAAGTATTCTCTTGAGAATGAGATCAGCGATAATTTATGAGCTTTTTTGTAACTTAATTTGGTCTTGTGATGATTTTCTTATTCAGATGTTGAATAAGAAAGCTTTTTAGAATTTTCTGATTTAATTTATATGTTAATTTTTCATCGAATTTTGTTTGAAGATTTGTTCAAAAATGCTTGTTTGAGATTTAATCCGCAAGATGGTCTTTAAAATGTTCTAATGATGACCAACAATGTTTAGCTTTCAAATGACACTACAAGTTTTTATTGATCGATGTTGTGAAATTTATCTGTCATTGTGTATAAAAGGGGGAGTGATTTTTTTCCAATGTAAATTGATATAATATTTTATTTTGAAGACTGCATTATTCCCAACTTAACATCGGTATTGACTGCTTTAGATTACATATAATCAGAAGCACAAAAACATTTTTGTCATTATTTGAACACAATGCAAATCATGTAGTACGGTTTTATCTAGTATTATCCAAAAGATTCTTCTTAAGAAAAGATCAAGCATACCATTAGTTACAGTCTGAGATAGTGATTTAGGTTAGGGAAACAAGAGACAAGACAAAATATGAGAGTATATTTTTTATTTTAAAATATTAGTGATGTAGTTGACAATCCATGTCGTATGATAATTGGAGGAAAAATTACTATTGCGGGCCTCGACACCAAAAAGGTTGTATGTATACCAAATTTATAACCCACAATTGACAAATTTGAAAAAATAGAAAGAATTAAGAGACAACATGATTTGACATATTTATTCTCATTGATTGGATTCTTTTAAAATATCCAAAAACTAGCTTTGAGACGACCATCGTCATGTGGTAGTATGCAATTGAAGAATCCATGTAAAACATCATATCTATAGACATGCCGCCACCTACCTGGCAGTCCCTTAATAATAAATTTATCATTATTTTATATTGGGAAACCATGTAATATTTTAATCTTATATAGTTGTCTAATTATTCAATCTAAACATGAAATAAAAATAAATATTAACAAATATGACCTAATGATAGTATATAACTATTCTACTAAAGACATACTAAATGCCTATATAACATTTATTTGATGCTACCAATACATGTGACACAAAATATTTATATTCATAGTAATGCATATTTTTATATTATCCATAGTTAATATAATTATATCTTATATATACATATATATATTAAACTTATAAAATAATATGTTATATTATATTTGGATAATATATTTATAGCCTTTAATAAATATAATGTATGCAGCACTGTTAGTATCATGATCAAATTAGAACATATTCATGGTAATAATTATAGTATAAATTTAATATATAAACCCACTTGACCCTAGACCTCCAAACGGTCTTGGGTGATCACAAAACAGTTTTGAAACCGTTTGAGTGATCCCCAAATGGTTTTGAAACCGTTTAGGCCACTCAACCCAAAATTCAACATGATTGCATCATTGAAATCAGCAATAAACCCGATTAGGGTTTAGGTGACTAATGTGCCTTCAATTGGTGATTTACCTAGAATTAGTTGATGATTTTTGGTGGGTGATTAGTTCATAATATGTACAACAGATCCCCAAACGGTCAATGCTTGGTCAACTCATCCAAACGGTCTTGAGACCATTTTCTCCAAACGTTCTTGGTTGAGATCGTTTACTCTCAAACGGTTTTGAAACTGTTTGCTTTCAAACGTTTTGCAAACCGTTTGGGAAAGAGGTGGAGGACCGTTTGCTAAAGTAGGATTAGGATAAACTTTGGAATTAACGCCACCTTCATCTACCTCAAGAACATGAACTGTTCTTCACGGTTTTGGTTGCAAGAACTTATAGAAGTGTGAAAGAAAGGAGAACAAGCAACGTTTTCAAGGAAAGAAGATGCATAACAAGACTTTAAGGTTTAGAGTTATAAAACCTGCCTCTAGGACTGATCCAGAGCTCCAAGATTCGTAGCTTTAATGGTGTCTTGAGCTCCATCGGTCATCCAAGGTCCGTTCCTCAAGTTTTGGATGGAGAAGATGGCTAGAAAGAAGAGCTATGTAAGAAAGACTATCAAACCAACCTTGTAGCAAGATTTCCTCCATGAATCCGAGCTAAATGATGGTAAAAGCTTACCTAAACCAGCTTGGTCGTTCACCTCTGCTCTTGATCTTCTCCTAAGTCGGCCAAGGCAAAGGGACAAGTGAAGGGATGAAGGGAAACGATCCCTTGCTTGAGGAAAAGAGTTTGCTTATATATTTTGGGTATATTTTCAAGGCAACGAGGATTATTTCCGTTATTTCTCAAATAGGTCCTTCTCTCCTCTTTTTCCACATTTCCCCCTTCTTATCACATGCAAAACCCCTCTCTCAACCAAGGTTAAGGAACACGAAACCAACTCCTTATTAAGTTATACATGTATAAAAGGGTCATTTTGCATAAAACTTGGTCATTTAGATATAAGGATTTTCTTTCTTATTTGATTACTCAAATGAGGCGCCCTCCTCATTATCTTTATTCTACTTGATGTCAAAAGTCAAGAAAGATACTCTATAGGGTGTATTTACATGTTGCACCCTATGTTTTGGGTAAATTGCATTTTACCCCAAAACTAGGTTTTAAAGCATAAGGATTGCTCTACAAGATATAACTTGGTGCCAAATCTTGGAGAACCCATATTACCACATCATATTCATACTTATAATGTCTCAACACCAGAGGAACATCTTAACATGTACAATTTGCAAGTTAACCCCTCTAATTGGGTAATTTGCACATAAGTCCATATTTAACAAAACAATATTACAACATTGTTAAAAAAGGACAGAAATGGAAATATAAGTTCCTCAGAAGCTTTAATTACATATCAAAAGATAATCAAAAGCATATAATCACATGTATTAAACAAAACACCTAGGGTTAGTTCATAACCCAGGTCAGGGATGTTACAGATTCGACCCTTAACTATACTACGATAAGACTTCCACGTATCTTAGCATACGTGGGTGGAGTTCTCGATCTAGTATAAGCAAGGCTAAACTTAAAGACTTACCATCTTTAGGATTTTTAGTGGTGCATACAATTCTACGTGAGTGGAAGCTCCATCAAAAATTGGTGTCGGTACCGGGGACAACGGAACATTTTAATTTCAATTAACTATCTTGCTAGTTGGTTAGGGTTTTACATTTTATTTTAACCATTAGCCCATATCCTCTTGAATTCATCATATCTCCTGCTTCATCTAAAATGTGTGTTTCTATCTCTACTCAGGTAGAAGACGTGTATGCAACCATCACATAACCTCGGATTCTCCCCTGATCTAGAGTACGACTCTAAGGTAGAGAGAAGTTTCCACCACCGCATTAGACTTAACCGCCAAAGAGACAGGCACATGGATGAAGATCAATGCCAAGATGCATTAGTTTTAGAAAGGGTCAATGCCGCCATAGCCTCTCAGAGAGCACAACTCATTGCTGACACCCGTGCTCAGATTCAAGCAGAGATTCAAGCTGAAGAACAGGCCCGCATCCGAGCTGAAAAAGAAGCAGCTAACCAAGCTGCCCAGCTAGAGCTCAGAAATAAGCAATTGAGGGACTATGTCATACCTAAGAATTATGAAGACAATCATCCAGTTTGGCCACCGATCATTAACATACCCAACTTCGAAATCCGGACACAATGGATTCAAATCATGCAAGGCATTTCATTCTCTGGTGGATCTGGAGATGACTACATGGATCACTTGAAGAGATTCAAGGCACTCTGTCGACTTGTCCCACAGGCTGGAGTTGCCTTTGACACAATAATGTTACATCTTTTCCACTTCACTCTGTTTGGAAGGGCTATGAGTTGGTACAATTCGCTTGATAGGGAGCCAATCATCACCATGTGGGCGCCCTTGGAAGAAAAATTCCTAGAGAAGTTTTTCCCCCTTCGTTAACTTACGAAATTAGGGGTCAGATCAACCACTTTGCCCAACTTCCTGGAGAATCACTCGCAGAAGCATGGGAAAGGTTCAAGGAGCTTCTAAGAAAGTGACCTCATCACGACATCTCCCAAAATCAATTAATAGAAACGTTCTATAGGGGAGTGAGTGATGACATCAAGCAATTTCTGGATTCCTCATCTGGAGGAAATTTTATGAGAAAGAACTACGAGGATGCTTGGAAAATCGTCACACTTGGAGCTGAGAATCAATCCAATTGGGGACGCTCATCCGACAAGGGAGTCCTCAAAGTTTATAAAGCTGAGGAATCAATGGAAATGAAGGCTATTGTTGAAGCCTTAAAGACCATAGCTCATAAACAACAGGCTCTTGAAACTTCACTTGGAGAATATGATAAGAAGAAAAACCCTCAACTCCAACAGGTTAAAGTTTCCATAGGGACCTGTGAAGCATGTCACGCATCAGATCACCCAACTCTATCATGCGGTCTGCTTTACAATGTGATGATGGATATGCACCCACCACAACAGCAGAATGAACCAATCATCGAACACCCTGAAGAGCAGATGCCCGAACAAGTTAATTCCATTCATTCCATACCGGGACAAGTTTACTATAATCCAAATCAACCAAGAAACCACCTAGGTTTTCAATACGGGAACCCTGCAGGAACTGCCAACCCGCAACACCAGACACAAGGCGGATCCTCCAATAGGTTGCCACATGGATTCCAAAGCAACTTTAATCAAAATCAAGGGAACCTCATAAACAAATTCCCAAGATCCAACTACCCTAGAAATCCCTCCAACTACTATCAGTATAACCATCCTCCTCTGCACCCGTAATTGCACCCTCAGTTGCAGCAACCGCAACAACCTCAGTTAGCACCACCCCCGCAACAACCGCATCAAGTTCAACAACAACTTACTCAAAAAAATGTTCCCTCCCAGTCAACAGACAAGATGACTTTGATAAGGCAGATGCTACAGTCCCAACAAACCATGCTCGCTAATCAGCAAGCTCAGCAGAAGGCGATGGAGGCCCAACTAGCACAAATCGCTGCCCAACTAAAACCACAAGCAGGCACTTTTGCAGGACAACCTGAGTCGAACCCTAGACACGACCAAAATAGACCAGAGCAGTTGAATGCTGTTACTACAATATCTGGACGCACCCTTCATGAAACTACGAGAATCGCTCATGATGATGATGATACACATGTCTTTATGCCAAATGCAAGCCCGAACCTAGGAACTAAGAAGACCGTAGAGAACGCGAGAGGAGAAGAAAAAGAACAAACTTCCAAAGAGCCAAAAATTCTGCAGTATAAACTAAGGATACCATACCTGGGAAGATTGAGAGAGACTAAAATGGACACTAGGTTCCAAAGATTTAAGGAGGCGATGAAGAAACTCTATATCGACATCCCGCTCCTCGATGCTCTCTCTGAAGTACCAGCTTGGGATAAGTATCTAAAAACTATGCTATCAAGGAAATACATTACTGAAGAATAAGAGACAGTCAAACTGGCTCAGACCACCTCCGATATCATTCTCAACAAGATGCCCAAGAAAAAGAAGGACCCTGGTTCTTTCGGTATTCAGTGCTATATTGGAAATGCTTCGAACAAAAAGGGATTAGCTGACTTAGGGGCTAGCATATCAATTATGCCATATTCCATGTGTAAAAGATTAGGCTTCACTGACTTGCTACCCACCACGATGACAATTTAGTTAGCTGATTCCACTATCACTGCATCTCTAGGAATTATTGAAGATATTCTGGTTAGGATAGGCAAAGATGCCTATGTCCCATGCGATTTTGTCATTATGGATATCAAGGAGGATCTGAGATACCCAATAATATTTGGCAGACCTTTCCTTGCCACAGCCAAGGCACTTATTGATGTTGAAGCTGGAACGATCATTCTAAGACTGGGAAAAGAAGCAATTCAATTTTGGGTTCTCAACAGCACGAAAGGTCCCAGCATTCAAGAGGAGTTTTTTTCTCTTAGATGCAATACACCAAATGTCCCAATTGGAAATATCTGAGCCATCTGATGAGTTGGAGAATGTTCTGACAAATCCAGAAGTCAAATTTTCAGCAAATGAATTGGTCCAACAATGTTTGCAACACTTAGAGAAAGCTGAAGAAGCGCCGACAGCCACCTTTGAGGAGCTCAAATCTGTCACCATTTTAGAAGAAACAAAAGAACCCAAGGCCCCCGAGATGAAGACTTTACCAACGTGACTTAAACACGTCTTCTTAGACAAAGAAAAATTATGTCCAGTCATCATCAGTTCCACCCAGACAGAAAACTAGGAAGAAAGGCTTCTTGTTGAGCTGAAGAAACACAAGAAAGCCATTGGGTACAAAATAACTGACCCGATAGGTATAAACCCAGCCTTATGCATGCATAGAATTCCCATGGTTGAAGAATTCAAGCCATCAAGAGAACACCAGAGGAAGCTGAACCCCAATCTTAAAGAAGTGGTTCGCCTTGAAGTCCTCAAACTGCTGAAAGCCGACATAATTTACCCATTTTCATATTCCCAATGGGTTAGCCCTGACCAAGTGGTCCCCAAAAAGGGAGGAACCACTGTCGTGCTAAATGACAAGAATGAGTTAGTACTGACAAGGACTGTGATGGGGTGGAGGATGTGTATCAACTATAGGAAACTAAACAAATCAACGCAAAAAGATCACTACCCTCTGCCCTTTCTTGACGAAGTCCTAGAACGCTTAGCCCATCAAAAATTCTAGATGGTTATTCCAGGTTCTACCAAATCCCTATACACCTGAAAGACCAAGAGAAAACTACTTTTACCTGCCCCTTTGGGACCTATGCTTTTAGAAGAATGCCATTCGGGCTGTGCAATGCACCGACTACTTTCCAAAGGTGCATGACTGCTATTTTTGCAGGATTAACGGAATCTATAATGGAAGTATTCATGGATGATTTTTCCATTTACAGAGATTCATTCGATAACTGTCTACTCAACCTTGGACAAGTCTTACAATGATGCGAGGAGACAAACCTCATCCTGAATTGGGAAAAATGCCATTTTATGGTAACTGAAGGTGTCATCCTTGGACATAGAGTGAGTGACAGAGGGATTGAGGTAGACAAGGAAAAAATCGATGTTATCTCAAAGTTGTCGCCACCAAAAGATATAAAAGGAGTACGAGCATTCTTGGGTCATGCTGGGTTTTACAGAAGATTTATTAAAGATTTTTCAAAAATAGCAAAACCCATGACCCAACTTCTGACCAAAGACATCGAGTTCAATTTTAATCAAGAATGCTTACAAAGTTTCTCAACTCTGAAAAATGCTTTAATATCTGCACCCATACTAAGAGCCCCAGATTGGTCACAACCTTTTGAAATCATGTGTGACGCTAGCGATTATGCCATAGGGATCGTATTAGGACAGAGAATCGACAAGAAACCTTATGTAATCTACTACGCGTCTAAAACGCTCGATGAAGCATAGAAGAACTACACCACTATAGAGAAGGAGTTCTTAGCTGTCATCTATGCATTCGAGAAATTCCTCTCCTACCTGATTGGAGCCAAGGTCATCGTCTACACTGACCACTCCGCCATACGATATCTAATTTAGAAGCAAGATGCAAAACCCAGACTTATCTGCTGGGTGTTGATGCTTCAGGAATTTGATTTGGAAATCAAAGACAAAAGTGGAGTGGAAAATGTCGTCGCCGATCATCTCAGCCGTATTGAAGTCGAGGATGAAGATAAAGTACCTATCCGAGACTCCCTTCCAGATGACTAACTAATGAAAGTTACCAATGGATTCCCCTAGTATGCCGACATTGTTAATTATCTGGCTACAGGAATCATTCACCCTTTCGCCTCTCATCATGACAAAAGGAAATTCCTCCACGATGTAAAGCAATACTATTGGGATGAACCTTACCTTTTTTGCCTATGCACAGACGGACTTTTTCGTCGATGCTTACCTGAAGAAGAGATTACCCTTGTCTTAGAGCATTGCCATTCCAGCCCCACTGGGGGACACATGAGTGCGAAGAAAACTGCTATGAAAATTCTGCAATCAGGTTTCTTTTAGCCAACCATAGAAAAAGATTCCCATGATTTTGTAAAATCTTACAACAAATGTCAACTTTCTGGCGGCATATCTAAAAGGAATGAAATGCCCCTCACCATGTGGTAAGAGATCGAACTTTTTGACATGTGGGGGATATACTACATGGGCCCCTTTCCTTATTCATATGGTTTCTCCTACATTCTGGTTGTAGTAGATTATGTCTCGAAATGGGTCGAATCTATACCCACAGTGTCTAGCGATTCCAAACCAGTCATTAAGATGTTTAAAGATATCATTTTTCCCAGATTTGGAGTTCCCCGAACTGTCATATCCGATGGAGGAACCCATTTTTGGAACGAAGCTTTGAAACCCTCTTAAAGAAATACGGAGTTAACCATAAAGTTTCCACGCCTTACCATCCACAGACCAATGGTCAGGTTGAAGTTTCAAATAGACAACTGAAGGCAATCTTAGAAAAAAAATAGTCAATAAACACCGCACTGACTGGTCCACCAAGCTTCTCGATGCCCTTTGGGCTTACCGAACAGCTTATAAAACATCAATCGAGACAACCCCGTTCCGTTTGGTATACGGGAAGTCATGTCATCTTCCAGTGGAACTGGAACATAAGGCTTGGTGGGCCATTAAACAACTGAATTTTGATTTCAAAAGTGTCGGAGAAAACAGACAACTCCAACTACAAGAGCTAGAGGAGCTCCGAATGACCGCTTATCAAAGTGCCAGGATTTATAAAGAACAAACCAAGATGTGGCACGACGGTCATCTAAAAAGGAAAGACTTCGCCATGGGTGACAAAGTCCTCCTTTTCAACTCTAAGCTCAAATTGTTCCCCAGAAAACTCTGCACAAAGTGGTCTAGGCCTTTCACCATCAAACATATATACCCGACTGGAGCTGTCATAATTGTTGACGAAAATGGAGGAGAAAGGACAATCAATGGCCATCGATTGAAAAAATACTACACTCCAGCAGATAAAATGTCGAGACAGACTATTGAGATCAGAGACGCCACAACATCATCATAACAACATCAAAACCTCGTTGAGCCAGCGACGTAAAACTCAGGCGCTACTTGGGAGGCAACCCAAGATCTGAGCATCTTCTTTTATCTTTTGTTCCTTTAGTTACCTTAGGTTTATCTTCTGAAAATATAAAAATTTATATAACCAAAATAAATATAAAAATATAAATAACCTTAGCCCTCCCAAACGGTTTTGAAACTGTTTGGAGCCAAACGGTCGCTAAACCGTTTGGAGCCAAACGGTCCTGAAACCGTTTAGAGCCAAATGGTCTCGAAACCATTTGGAGTCCAAACGGTCGCTAAACTATTTGACCTAGGGATTTTGTAAGGTCAACCCCTGAATCCTATAAATACAATCCTATCCCCTCTCCTTTTTCTTTCTGTCGATTCCTGAATTTCCTTAAACCCTCGCTCGCGCTCCCTGCTCCCGCACAACCTTTGACGCAAGTCTTCTCCATCGCCGTCGCGTCTTCACAACGATCACGACTCGGCCACTGGTGCATTTCCTTTCTCCGTCGTCTTCCTTACCCACAACTGCAAGGTAGACGTGTCACCATTGCCGACGAATGCAACACCGCCGCGGCTCCCTGTTCTATCGCACCATCGTCCTTTCTGCCTCCGCCATCGTCTTTACCATTGCCGACATCTTCGGCGCTGCCGCAGCACCCTGTTCATAGCCGTCGTCGTCCTTATCGCCGCCGCCTTCGCTATCGTCGACCGCTCCCCGACGCTTCACCTTCCAAACGGTCTTGAAACCGTTTGGAATCAAACGGTCTTCAAACCGTTTGGAACCAAACGGTCTTCAAACTGTTTGAGACCAAACAGTCTTCAAACTATTTGGAACCAAACGGTCTTCAAACCGTTTGGGACCAAACGGTCTCCAAACCGTTTGGCTTTCCAAAACCGCCTGCTTTTCATTAAAACATGAAAATATATAAACACATACAAAATCAAAAAAAATCCCTTTAATAAACTTGTTATTCTAACACATGCCTTTCCATTTTCAGAAATGGCTTCACTAGCAAAGCAACCCACTGGAACCGAAGACGCTCCCTTTTGGACAAGGGAGAAACTAATAGAAAGTCGTGCCAAGCTCCAAATGATCATCGATAACTACAATGAGACTGGAAAGGCCCCACTAAAGGTCAGCATCATCGCGGTCTTGTGTGAAATCGACCACATCAACAAATGTCTAACTGAGGAGCCTGAAGAAGAAGTGGAAACCATTTCTTCCAGTGATGATGAAGGCTCTGAATACAAGACACTTTCTGAGGATGAATCCACTGCTGAAAAGTCTAAGGGGAAATAAAAGGTCCCCGAGGCTGCGACCGAACAACCCCCAAAAAAATAGATAAGGAAGCAAGTATGCCCCGTTACTGCTAGGGAACAAACCCTTGCAGAGTCTGTCCCAACACCCGCCACTACCACCCCTACCACCCCCGTCTTCTCAGTGCTCACCACCACCGCACCACCACCAGAAAACCTCTACATCCACACCCTCCCCTCCCTCGACAAAATACTAAAACCAACAAAGTATGTCTGCTCACGCATACTACTCAAGATGGGGATCTATGACAGAATCCTCACCATGCTAGACAACGCAAATCTCGCCAGACTATGCTTCATCCCCGAAGTTTCATATGCCGAGCCGACTACTGAATTCTTCACACATCTCATAAAAGAAGCGGTGGACATTACGCACCGAGCAAGGGACGGAGGTGACCGCAGGATGGTCACCAAACTCTTTGGAAATGACATCGTTATAACAGAAAATCTTCTGAACAAAATTTTCATAGACAACCCAGACCAGCTCAAACAGGCCCAAGTTGTCGGCACGAACAACTCCCAATTCAATAGACACAACTTCTGGAAGACCCTAATAGGGATCCCCGCTTATGAGGCAAAGACATGCAAAGCCTCCAAAATTCAGTCTGGGTTTGTGCGCACGCTTCATAAAATCCTTACCAGTGCGCTGTTCCCCAGAACAGAGGGATGCAATGTTATCACTACCGACCTTTTTCTCCTATGGTCCATCTTGCAAGGAAAGCCAGTCAACATCGGACAACATATGATACAAAAATTCTTAGCCTACGCCATAGGAAAATAAATCTGCATGGGCGGGCACATAACCTCCATCATCAAATATCTCAAGATGGACAGATTGCTCCCTCAATGCACGAAGATCAAGGGCGACATCCTTACCAACGAGAAAACTCTGAAAAAATCCTATATTATCAAGGAAAAGGATGCGAAATTACACTACATTTTCTGCCCAACAGTCTGATCTATCAGGACTCTGTTGTCGCTCCCGGAGCTAGCGGATTACGACAAGGACAAACTTCTCTTCACTAATGAAGAGATAACCAAACTCCTAGCTTCCGTCAAAGTACAAGAAAAGACAACCAAAGCGGGACAGAAGGAGCTTAGCATAACCGCCCCGACATCTAGGATAACAAAAATACCAGTAAAACGACCATCTAAGGTACATTTACAACCACCACATATGTCGGGCACACCAACATCAAAGCTACAATCGGAGACAGAATGCCCCCCTCCAGAGGAACCAATCTCTACCTCTTCCATAGACTCATTCATCATGAGCCTACATGATGATCTCACCACCACCACCCTCACCACACTCCCATCCACCACCCTCCCACCATCTACCACCATCCCACCTCCCTCCACAACAATCCCTCCACCCACATCCTCCACTTCCCCATATTTCTCCCCGAGCACCCCCTTTTCCGCTCCAACACCCGGCTTCACATTCTCCGCTCCCGTCTCCACCCTCTTTTCCTCAACTTTTTCACTCCCTCATATCTCACCCAGCCATTTACCATTCCCTTCATCCGCCACCACCCCGACACCGCTGGTGACTCAATCTACAATCACCACACAGTTCGCGGGACCATCACCAGTGTCTCCTTCGCAAGGCACTACCATCCTTCCACCCCAACCCCAGCCATACCACCCTTCTGCATCTGGGGTCCCTTTTTCAAATGTCGGTGAGGAATTCAGACGTCAATTGGACGCCATCCGAAACCTCCTCACCGACCCCTCTAATATAATGCAATCTATTTTTTCATGTGTGTAGGGAATTTCTCAACAAGTCTCCAAGATCAACGAGCAGCACAATGCCTTGCCAAGCATTCTCCAAAGCATTCAACAACGACAGGACGTAGTGGCCAAGCAAGTCGATCATATCGATGACCACTATAAACACTTGCTTGAGCTGGACCTTGGAGTAAAAAGCCAGCATGAAGCACTGGCTAAGCAAGTTGATAGGATCTCTACGCAGACTCAACCTCTGCTTGAGACCCTGTGCGAGCTTAAACAACAACAAATTGCTTTAAGCGCGCGCTTGGATGACATCACCAACACCCTCACACAACTCCACAGCCGCCAAGAGGAGTCAGCAAATACCGAGCTTAACCAACTATGCACTCAAGTAATAGATCTTACAGCGTGCCTCCTCTCTGTCGAGGGACGATACTTAGATCTAAAGGAAACACACGACGCACTACTCGAATCCCACGAGCATGTACAAGTGGCGTTTGATGAGCTATAAGTAACCCATCGACAGTGCAAGAAGCCTCCACAACCGAAGCCAGCTGGCAAAGAGGTAGACGACGATGATGATGCATATTACAACAATGATGAGGACTCTGACTACTCGGCTAACTCCAATAATAGCACCTCCTCAGACGACCAACCTAACGACCCAGACAATGCTGGGGAGGGTACAAGCCGAGGAGCTGCATCAAAACAAAAAGATCACCATGACGGTGATAAAGATCCCAAATCCTCGACTCACATTGACAATGTTAATATGTCTTATGGGGATCAATTCCTTGACTACTCCGCAATGGGATCTCTGGGGGAATCTGCTAAAGAAGCAGCCTTTGCTGAGTTCCAACAATGTCTACTCGAAACCAACACAAGTCAACAACAAGAAACATCAGCGCAACATCTTTCCGCACCAGATTAATCGGTGCTCTTTCCCCCAGAACAAGAAGATCTAGAAAGAGTCAGCTTGGATACAGACGAAGATCTAGAATCAGTTTCTGAGTCAGACAAAGACGAAGATCTGTAGCAATATATCGACAATCTAGAGCAGACTTCCCCCCTCCCTCCGTAAGAGCTACCCCCTCCGCCACCACTATCGCACAAAATGCATGATCTTGATATGACAGCCATCTCTACTCTCGACGCTCAAGACATCTTCATCCTTAACACTATAGTAGATGATGCCAAAGACGGGGGTGACATTATCTACCAAAATATAAAGACTCAGCGAAAGTTGACACGTGAGGACTTCCACTCCATCCTTCGACCACAATCAACGATGAAGATGGCAGTCTTCCACGTCCTCCTCGCCAATTCTATCAAAACCTACAGAAGCTCTCGGCGACAGCAACCCGTTCTAAATGCATCACCGACTCTAGCAATGAGCCTTATTTACAAAAAATTACAAAGAAAATCAATCGAATGGTTGCAGAGGGGAATTGCAAGGAAGACACGCTACATTACCGTGCCCTTCCAAGTCTCTGGTCACTGGATTCTTATGATCGTGGACACCACGGCCCGAGATGCTAAGGTGTACAACTTTTGCGCTGAACTAAGAGCCAGAATAATCAACTTCACTGGAGCAGAGGCCGGGGAGGCCAGATGCATACCATTCCGGCTCCTGAAGTTGATCTGGGCTGCTTGCCCATCCCTCCGCAATAATTGGAACCAACCTTGGTTCCAAATCATCAACCCCCAAGCTCAAACTCAAGAAGGTTCTAGGGATTTTGCTTTCTACGTAATACGTCATATACAAGTGCTTAATCAGCAAATCCCTTTTACTGATCTGGCCATAGAAGATTTCCATTCTCTGTGAGGTCGTTATGCCATGGAATTAATCTGTGATAGACGGTTCTTCAAGGACCCAACTATGACACCTAATGACGTTCCTCGCTATCTCTTTTCGGCCATCCAACATCCTCCAAAATAGCCATTCAGGAAAACAATAAAAGAATTGGAGAAACAACAACCCTCCATGGCTCCCGAGAAGAAGAAATGGGACCCTTACTCTTTCAATCTGGCGGATGATGAAGGGGTTACTGATTTGCTAACCGGGGCGCCCATCAACAGACCATCTTCACAAATGGACCCCCTGTCTGCCATTACCCCTACATTCCCCAATTTTGACCTCAGCGCTTGCAAACGTCTCTCCGACAATGAACTTCGTCTCATCATGTCAAGGCTTTACGCCGAGAAAGATGACCTCGTTTTCATGACCGGTGACATTCTGGTCATGGCAGACGCGCTACGAGAAACTATATAGATAAAAGGGTCTCTCTCTGTAAGCTTAATGGTCGCTTATCAATTTCTTCTCGGACAAGATTACCCTACAACATATATGGCATCCCCCTACATGAAGGATGATCTATTAAAGATAAAGAACTTCGGAACAACCGAGGCACTCATCTCCTTCTTACAACATACGACCCCGAAGTTTAATCATGCTCCCTTTCCTTCATTCAGAACACTGGATGTTGTTGGCAACAAATATTCATGAAGGAACAACAATCATATACAACAGTTCTGACAGCCAGTACAATCCAGATCAACAACATTACACTACGACACCAAGAACTCCTACGGAGGAGGTGGCGAAGGAGTGTGCTGACCAACTTCATGTCCTTCTCAGCACGCATACACGGGCATACAGCAAAGAACACTTTCATTGCCCCGCCTTCAGCCACAAGTGCCCTCAGCAGATACGCGAGTCAAACGATTGTGGTTTCCACGTCCTCTACTGGATATACACCATCATAGCACCTGGAAGACCAGTAGAAGACATGATAGAAGTGGATTATCACACATTACGAGGGAAGTTCGCCGCTAATCTCCTCCGCACACATGGCGCCAATAAAGGTCTAACAAAAGCCTGATGCCCTTGTCCTTGTACTTCTCAAACTATCACTTTGACACTCTGCGGAAAAAGTGAGTGATAAGTTAGGGGGGAGTACACTGACAAGGGTGAGGTATCATTTTCAAAACCCTTCTCTCTCTACATTTTCTTTCAATTCTGTATAAAATTTTACAGTTTTCTTTGCGCATTTAATTTTTGTTTTAAAAGAATTTTCCCTATTAAAATAAACTTCGCACATAAAGAAGAACATCCCTTTTGGAACAAAGTCACCCTCAGCTAACTTTAGAATCATGTTAATCCTCAAAAGTAATAACAAGAATATCACTTAGACATATAATGGCGACTTAATAATGTCTCTCCACTATTGATTTTCATGCTTTTGTTTTACTTCTACATCTGATTCTCCACAGGTCAATATCAAGACCGAAATAAGCCAAGCTCTCAAGGTTGAGAGGGGCATCAGGCGACATCCAAATCAAGAAGTCTCGCAAGTGGACCATTAAAAAGAAACCAAATAAGTGCATGTTGAAAAACTCTAAGAACAGCTTTCCTCTCTTCAAATAAAAGAGGCTTGGCCACCCAAACTAAATTCTCTAAAAACCCCAAATCCTAAGCTTGTGAGTCGATGAATAAAAGCCAGAGAGTTGAATAAAACTATGAGAGTTGTGCCATAAATAAGGATCTATATAAAGAACCAATGAAGGTCTCACCCGGCCGGTACATTCAGCTGCTCTCACGAAGGCAGATGTATCGTGCCCAGTAGTGGAACCCTAAGGTATCTAAATATATGAAAGGCTTATAAAGGACTCGCCCGGCCGGTACATTCAACTGCCCTCACGAAGGCAAATGTGTCGTGCCCGGTAGTGAGATCCTAAAAGCATAGACAACCCCTCCCCCACTTGAAGGGGGAGTTACACATCAAGCCTTTAGCCAACCCTCATACCCACTCTAGCTTCCAGTAGGTTTTTTTAGAGAAGTATAAAGATGATTAGAGTCAACAACATGCACATAATAAAAAGTGGTCCCAATGCAGGCTACGAGATACGAAAGAAACCTGAGACCCAAGCAACTCTCAATACTTGAAAGAGTTAAGGCAAGCAATAAGACCCGATACGACCTTAGGAGAGCTTGGATTTATAATTGAAGCAAGAGTATGGAAATCTTAACTAAATAAAATCGTCTCGCCATTACATGCCTCAGCTCTATTTAACTTGAGGACAAGCTAGATTCTAAGTTGGGGGGTGATAACCTCCAATTTTGTGATGTTATCTTAGTAATTTTCTTCAAGTTTTCCACACTCTTTCTCAGATAAATTAGACAGAATCCCTAATTATCCTCTCTTATTACAAATATACTGTTAGATTAACTTTTCTCCTTTTTACTTACAGAAAAAGATACACCAAATCACAAAAGACTCAACCGGTCCCAAGACCGCATGAAGCCAACCGGTCCCAAGACCGCATGGAGTCAAACGATCTCAAGACCGCATGAGTCCAAATGGTCTCAGGGTCCAAACGGTCTCGGGGTCCAAACGGTCTCAGAGTCCAAACGGTCTCGGGGTCCAAACGGTCTCAGAGTCCAAACGGTTTTCAAGACCGTTTGGACCCAAAACTGACCAAACCATTTGGACTTCACTTAAGGCCTATAAATAAGACCCAAGGGGTCCTCCCAAAGACATCAAGTTTTCAGATGTCCAGAGGCTGCCTCTACTACTCTAGAGCTATTCCAACCACCATCCTCTGCCCAAAGGCCGCCGATCTGAGATTCACGCTCCATCATGAAGCTGCTTTCTCTCTCTTCGCCAAAGAAGGTGGGAAGAGGAGACCTCATCATCGAGCAACCTGTGAAGTTTGAAGATCGTCACTCTCTCTCTTTCCAAGGGGTTGACTTTCCTCTCTCCTTTGTAGGGATGACGTTCTCTCTCTCTCTCTTCTCGCCTCCTTCTGTGTCCTAGCTATAAGCGAGTAGTCTCTTTCACTAGGGTGCGGGGAGTAGCCCCGCTACCCATGTTTTCATTTCATGTAATGTAATCCATTGTTTGCAATATAGAGATGCTTTCTTTTCAGTTCAACATCAATCGTTTAATGAATGCTTGTTGCTTGATCACCAACTTGTGTTATCTTTTATCTTTTAGTATGAATTGTCTATGTTTGTACTATTAGATTCGAATCTCGATTGAATGTTGGTTCTTGATGCATGTATCCACCATGCATTTGTTTCGATATCTAGGAGTGTTTTCAAGAAGTGGAATAAACTCACTTCATTGTTGTACTTCCATACTATGAAATGGAATCAGTTGACGTATAAAAATACAACCTTGGTAAGTCGAGGAACACACTTTGCGAAGGGAATGATGCAAAGTAGGTGACCATTCGTTCGGGGATGGCTGGCATTGCAACATTCCCACACTTCTCGTAGTTAGTTCTCCGAAAGAAAACTAAATCTACAAAGATACGAATTGTTTAGACTCTTATTGCAGGTTATGTTTTATATTGTATGTTTTGATCCATGTGTAGTGGCGGTGAAAGCCGATCACATCCTAGTGGCTCCTTATCATTGTTTAACATCCTTAAATTTACTTACTTGCTTTACTTTACTTGCTCTTAGTTTAAAAACAACCAAACCAACCTTTTGATTTAAATACCAACTATTAAGAGATTAAGTGAAATTCTAACGTTTTCCATCTTGTTGCTCCCAACAAGACCGTTGTCCCGTAGATTCGACCCTTAACTATACTACGATAAGACTTCCACGTATCTTAGCATACGTGGGTGGAGTTCTCGATCTAGTATAAGCAAGACTAAACTTAAAGACTTACCATCTTTAGGATTTTTAGTGGTGCAACGCAATTCCACGTGAGTGGAAGCTCCATCAATGTATCATCTAAATTATCAATTATTATTTATATTTTATTTTATATTGATTATTATTTATGTTTTATTGTATATAATAAAATAATTATGTATCATCAATTTATTTAATTATATGATTTACTATAATTCATGTTTTATTTTATATTTAGGTCCGACAATTATGCTACCCCGTAAGTTATGAAAATAATACATGGTATCCTAATGCGAATAAAAAAAATAAGATACTGCCAAGATACGTGACGACATGACATTGAAGACGTCATGAAAGGCACGACGCAACATGGCCGTCCAAAAGTCCTTTTTTCCATACACTAAATCTTCTTTTGCGTCAATGAAAATGGAAACTTCCATATAAGTAACACCCCAATCAGAAATCAGTGTATATATTCATCATTTAGCTAAGGTACAAGAGTAAGGGTTCGGAAACGTCGATAAGGTCGTACTCATAAACAGTCTTGGTACTGACAAAAGTCAAAATAGAAAGAGGAAAAAAAAGGGAGGAAAATGCTAGACAATTCTTCTTTGAGGAACTGAAAGAGTAAATAACAATCGACGTCGGTATCCAAAAGCGTGATCTGGTCCACTTACACCGCAAGTTGACGAACCCCCTAATTAGACCGATAGGTCAGCGCTTCTCCTCCTGGTCAAGCTCCTCATCCAACCCGATCTCCTAGGCACAACCGCCACCGCCGGTACGACCGCAGATTCCGCCCCAGAAGCACTCCCGGGCCGAACTGCCTTGCTGCTGCTTCCTGCAGCGGACCTCTTCCACCTGATGAGGTGAAGAAGGTGCGCGATCCGCTTCCGCCACCGCAAAGAAGACGAGCGTGACTTGGAGTGCTCGACGACGCTGAGCCTGTGTGCGGAGTGTTGGTCGTCGACGCCATCGTCGGCCGTGGGGAACTGCTGCTCCTGCTGGTGGTGGTTGTTCCCATAGGCGCCGTCGGTCGTAGGAGGCAGGAGGTAGGACGGGATGAGCTTGATGGGCTTGATGGGTGCAGGGTTGGTAGTGGCGCCATCCGCCGCAGCCTTCTTGGTGCTGTCCCAGGACGGCTTGCCGTCGTTGCCGAACTTGATTGAGATGAAGGAATCTGTGAACCCCCACAGGGTGTGAAACAAGACACATTCAAAGGCATCATCAGTGAGTCAACGGATTGTAGAGAAAGCATTACATGTTCAACATCCAACTGCCGTGCATTACTAGTAATCAATTCAAAGGCGGCGATTAGTCAGAGGATTGTATAACTCTCATTAGATCAACAATATATATTATCAAGTCAGTAGACACAGTAATGTTCAACTACCAACTACCATTACTAATCATCAATTCAACAACAAGTATTTAGTCAAGATATGTATGCGACGGCATATATATTACGTTTACTCATGAAAGATTCCATCAACGGCCGCTTTCATGTCGCAATGATTGGACTCTGCCATTGGTTGAGTCAGATAGTAAAGAAGACTAATCAATGGCGCCCTAAGGTAAGGTAGGTGGGTCTCATTTCTGGTGGCATGGCATATGAGAACAGCAACAGCGCCGCATAAGATGCCTCCTCCACACCATTGTCCCCTTGGGCCTAGCTAGCCTGCATGCATGTGATCTGGCACAGCAGGGGTATGTGTAAAATGTGTTGGGAATCTGAGGCTGTCAAAATCTGTCGTGAAGCAATCCATGTGGACATTCACATTGGCATTAAACAGCATGTGCAACGTGGATGACAACAGGTGGGGAATATATAATGATGCATTTTTTTGTTGACAATGCTAAGTGGACACCATTTTAGAACTCAAAACAAAACCCCAAATAATCTCCACCACATATTTATAAATAACATAATGTATTTTATTTGTCATATCTTATAACATGTGATGGAAAATGTTTGATGTTCCGTTTTGGGTTCCAAAATGAATTTGCATAGCAAACCTCTTTTGTTGTGATCAGATGATCCAGGCCATAATCACCCCCACCCCCCACAACACACACCCCCAATGTCCTGTTCCATTGGTGATGATGTACGGAGCAAAGGTACATGAAATGACGCGGGCATGTATCATGGCAATTTAATGATGCAAGGATCAGTAGGAAGAAGAATTGATGTCATGTATCTTGGAAAATAATTCCCCCACCCACCCGCTGTCTAAACTTTATAAGGTGTTATCTGTTTGGGTTATACACAGAAAAATTACACGCAAAAAAAAAATGAAATGAACATTACCAACACACACACAAAGAACCGCGCCGTAGATCACGCATACCTTCTAGGCTAGATATCGACTCCTCAGCCCTCGCGTCGTCCACGGCCGCCGCCTGATCTTTCTTCCGCCCCCGCTGCCGCCCTTCCGTCCTGCTGCCACCTAGGAACAGCCCCAGGGCGAACACCTTGTGGATGGAGATCATCTTGCCCCTGCTTCCACCGCGTCGACCTCTGGAGAAGGGCCTTAGGTGGCAGGACCCGCTGACTCCCCTACCGGATCCGTGTCCTCTTGACCCGCTCTGCTTGGCGGCCAGCACCAGAAGCCTCTCCCTGAGGCAGGTGGCGCAGACGCCGATGACTGATTCCTTCGGGTGGAAGTAGCAGCACGGGCCTGGTGCCCCGTCGTCCGTTGCGGCTGCGGCTGGGGCTGGAGCACCCCTGGCGTAGTTGTACTGCAGGTACTGCTGCTGCATCATGAGATGGTGGTGGTGGTTCATGGCTGTGGGTTGAATTACTCCCCGGAGAAGAGATCAGAAGGACGGTAGAGGGTAAGGGAAGGCGAGGGAGGTTAGAGCGAGAAGAGATAGATAGTAAGCCAATAGCAGAAAACTAAACAGGAGTAGGATGTGGTGTTGTACCAACTATACCGACCACCACATGTAGGCAGTGGCTAGAATAGAGATCAGTTGAGTTGAGCAGGAAGAAGAATGAGGATGAGAAGAAGAAGAAGAAGTTCCAAGCCAGCTGGGGCTAAGGGGTGTGTGACGGAGATAGACAGGGAGAGATGGAGGTGGGCGGCTTGGCCTGATCGACACGAGCTCTGTGCTAGCTTGCGAGGCATATGCGGGCGGGCGCCGGTAGTGTTGGCGTATGCATGTCCTGCTCGTCGCTACCCAGCTGGGCTACTTGTCTTTGTGGAAAAGGCGCTGTTGCTTTTTCCCATGGATGAAAGGTGGGTGTGGACGGACGGACGGAAGGGGGACGAGGGGTTGGGTTTTGAAAGGGAAGAGATAGAGAGAGGAGGCCTTGCAGATGCAAGGGGGTCCACCGGCCACTCCCATTGGGTCCAAACCGAACTGCTCTGTTTGCTGTGTTGGGCGGTGAACTGGAGGAGAATAGATCAACCGAGAAATAAACCTACAAGTGGGTAACTGGGTATGCAGAGGAATTTCCCGTCATGTAATCCAGATCTCGGTTCTGAAACTCATGGTTCAAATCATAATTAATTCCAGTGTTGTATGCTCTAATTACCTTGTCGGGTATGCGCATATTCTTCAGAGAGCTGTCAGAATCCAGTCGCCCGCGTGATGTCAACTACTCACTGAGAGTCAGTGGTCAGGAAACAACAAACAAACCAGGGAACCCCAGTCAGCTCGAGTCTCTCAGTTTTAAAAAGGGAAAACATAGGCTTCCATTAATAAAAAAATGCAATTATAATTTATAATTTGTTAGAAAAATAATTATAATCAAATATAAAGGTGATAGTTAATAAGATGCACTGCTAGTTTCTTAAAAAAAAACAAATCATCTAGAATGGTACATCTATAAATTTAAATTCATAACATTACTATACATAACTTTTTAGACCATCTTGCAAAGATGCACACTCTTCTCGAAGCATCAAGTCGAAAGGTAAAAATATGATAGTTGTTCGTGCACACTCTCTCATAGGGATGAGCATCGGGTCGGGCCGGTCGGATCCGATTCGCGACCCAGCCCGTATAATATATCCGATCCATATTTGAACCTGATTTATAAAATAGCTGGGCCGGGCCTAAAATTTAAACACATATTTTATTTGGGCCCGGTATGGGGTAAATCGAAGCCCGAAAACCCAAACGCCCTGATCAAATTTTATGTACATTATATACGTATACATCTATGTTTCTCCTGAAAGAAAAACATACATATTTCTTAATGCAATATGTACTACGTATCCAACCAATGACAACATAGTTAATCTGTAATCAATCAACACGATTAGTAAATTAATACTAGTAAGATAACCATAATTGACATAGATAGACATACTTGATTTCTTTATTTTGATCTCATTGTGTCATTAAATGAAACCTTTGTTATTTAACTATGTATATTTTAATAACTAAATAAAATATGGCATCTATATTTTGATTTATAATGTATATGACACTTAGAAAAATCATGTCATTAGCTCATTAAAGAAAAATAAAGAAGTCACTAGCTCTAGTAGATTCTTCTCATTTTTTTGCTCATGTGCCCTCATGTAGGAGAAAATGATCTTTTGCCTTCCAACACACATTAATTGTACATTCCACTGATTTTTTAAGTCTCATGTTTTCACATGTACGAGAAAATGATTTGTTACTCTTTCAATATCCATTTCATTATTGTAGGGGATCACACAACTAAGGTATACATATTCATGCTGCATAGATCGAAAAGTATATATATCTTTTTGAAGGTTGATCACAAAATGTATATCATACTATGTCAGCAAGTTAGATTTAGCAAAATTTGGTATTGCTCATTTGATGTTATATGGGCAAATATGAACCGGTTTGAAATCCAACATTCTTACATGGGCCAGGTACAAACTGACATTTTTCAATTTTAACGACCCCAAACCTGGTCGGCGACCCACTTTAAAATACGGGTTTGGGTTTGGGACAGACAAAAACCCAGTATAGCTCGGCATGATGCTCATCCCTACTCTCTCATGCTTTCCTACTTTAGCTGCTGGAGCTTCCAGGACAATATGTCCCCGTAATAACATATTTATTTTTCTAGTCTTCAAATTTCTTTTAGATCCAAACACACATGTCTACCTCCAACCCAATCAAAAATTAAAGCGTCCTCTGTTTAGAATGTTGATATCCGCTTTTTGTGGGTCAATCAAACGATTCACATGTGCCACTTTTTTAAACGCAAAGTACCCTAGCTAATTCATTACTTGAAGCATGGGAGCTTCAATCCTCAAACGTATCCAAGCACGCCTTTTGTGACAAACATAACTTTACCGATCAACTGAAGGTAGATGAACCATAAGATGGTACTTGAAAATGATACATGTTATATATATTGTCCAAATCCGTCAATGTATATATTTTTTCCTTCTCCCCTTATAAACTAACCAAAAGCCAAGGCAAGTGATGGACATGTATATGTATATATAGTGTGCCCGATTTAATCGGTTCAACCAGTCCGACTGCTATTTGCCTTATACTGTGGTGACCAGTTCGATTTTTCCAGTTTAGTCTATTTTCTATATCATGCCGACTTCATTTCCGGTCCAACCGGTTGAATCATTCTGATTGAACTTGACTCAATCCGGTTCGAGTCAACACCGATTTGACTACCGGTTCAGTTCTGAAAACATTAGTCAATATACATCTTTTTTTTTTTCCTCTTCCCCTTTTAAACTAACCAAAAGCCAAGGCAAGTGATGGACATATTGTCCACCCTTCAACCCCAGCCATGAACAAAAAGCCGGATGCAGACCCTATACGCGGCGGGATTATGAGGATGCATTATTGGAGTTGTGTTTAGGAGGAGGGTCTAAGTAAGATGGAACATGTGGATATGGGAGATATAATTAAAGATATCCAGTGGGGTTGTAAGATATCCGAGGTGTTTTTTTCGGGAGGAAAGGAGCGGCATGTGGGGGTGTCATGGCCAGTTGACGAGGCTGAAAAGCCGTTTCTGCTCGGTTGGCGACGCTGTGCTTTTTGCGGTTTGTCTCGTACGCAGGGAAGGGATGCGCGCATCAAAGTAGAGAGAGAGAGAATGGGTGTAGTAGAGGATTAAGAATCTGTGTTAATAATACCTTAATCTTACGTCCCCTATAACGATCATTATTCGAGGCGTACAAGTGTCTCTCTGTGTGCGCGCCCAAGAGAGGACCAACGTCCAGCGGTCAATCCATGTGCGTGTTAATCATGTCCACAAGACGCTCGCTCCCTTTTAGGGCAGGATTCCAGAGACGCCAACAACGGAAACAAACATTTCTAAAGCAAAACAATGCAAATCATTGACGTCTTCAAAAGAAGCTTCATTGTGAAACAAACGCTAAAAATGCACAAATTTTATGTCTTCCTTTAACCAAGTAAAAGGACGAACACATGTTAACAAAGCACACTCTTTCGCTCTTTTACTTTCCCCATTGACAAATGCATGCTTTGTAAAAGTCCCCGCATGTAAGTGGCAACAAAAAGAAACGGGGCCGGCAAGCTTTCCCAGTTACAGCAAAAACATATAACCTTTCCATCTGTGGCTTTCGTTGTCAACAACTTTTACACAAGCATTTAACTAGGGTTGTCCCTATTAGATATATGGCTGTAGCAGTCATGTATATAGCATGTTATGCCCAATGAAGTGCAACTAGTACATGTGAGAAAATTAGTTGTCTCTAGTGCAAATGACAAAGAAGTTTTATCCCATATTACTCACTCTTAGAATTTTTGTGGTCCTTATATGTAGGATTACATGGGGCACTAGTGTCTAAGGGGTCCTAGGAGGGTATGCTCACCTCCTTGGTGGGGGTGGTGACCACAACACACACGCACACACGCGTGTGCGCCACGCCAGGCCGGGTCAGACACGGGCACAGGCTCGGGATTGTGGATTGTGGAGAATGTCTTCTGTCTTCTTTTTTTTACTAAGATACAACTACGTAATTAATTACTCATTTAATTAATTGTTTCTTTCCTATTCGGATTTATTAATCCTAACTGGAAAGTGTCTCTTTTGCGGAATTTTCCGCAATGTGTACAAGTGCAAGCGAGTGATCACATCTTAACTGGAATAAGATTAATGGGGCGTGTAAGGTTATAAATAGGCATCCAATCATTAGGGTTAAACATATCTTTCAAAAACACAACCGTTAGCCATTCGAGCTTGTTTGTGAACCCTAACACCAGAGTCTCTCTCTCTGTCGCCGTCACATCTGTGGTGTTTCGTGGAGACCCACTCTTGGACGAAGCCAATTCGTTTCCTTTCCATCCAAGGCGTAACATGTCAGGTGGTGAACCCTAACACCAGAGTCTCTCTCTACCTCCGTCGCCTCCGTGGTGTTTTGTAGAGACCCACTCTTGGATGAAGCCAGTTCGTTTCCTTTCCTTCCAAGGTGCAACCTGTCTGGTGGTGGTTCCTGCGGTTGCTGAGTTGCACTAGTGGTGCATTGCTTCGTCTACAACGTTCGTCGTCAACACGAACATGACGTTCTTCTTCAGGTTCGTACCGGGTAGACTGGGAGAACAACGCCTATCTAGAAGGGTTGCAAAGCATTGATTTCTTGAAGTATATCACGTTCGTTTCTCAACGAACGACCTGGTTTGATCATAATTTTATTTATTTTGTTCTCCTACATTGGTTTATTCTATGTTTTTTTATCTGGATCGGCCTAAACTGTTAACTTAATTGCAACTGTTGCTATTGCATGTAACGACTTAATTCAAAATTAACAACAGTCTTAAAGAAATCAATATCCGTCATTAGTTAACTATGGCTGGTTCTGGCATGAAAATTGACACGTCTAGTATGTTTGAAAATTTTAGTGGAACTTATTTTGCTCTTTGGCAAAGTAGGATGCAAATATGTCTTAACATGGTAGGATTTAATCAATATTTAGAAGAAGACAAACCCAAAGTAGATGAAACTGTTCCTGATAATGCTAATATAATTGCAACATGGAAGAAGGGTGACAAGACCTTTCGATGGTTGATTCTGTTTGCATTAAACAACAAGCTTTATGACTTGTTCTTTAAGACACCTGTTACTACATCTAAGTATCTGTGGAAAGTATTAGAAAAGAAATACAATACTGAGAATCAGGGAACTAAAAAATATTATGTTGTAAAATTTCTTAAGTTTCATATGTCTGAGGGTAAATCTATTTCTATTCAAACACACGATTTTCAACTCTTGGTGCAAGAGTTTGCTGATGCGGGCATGGTACTTCCTAAAAAAATTGTTGCTATGTCAATCATTGAGAAGATCCCAAAATCTTAGGAGAGGTTTGTCATGACTCTTAAGCACTGCAAAGGAGACACATCAATGAACGATCTCATGATGGATATCAACATTCAGGAAGAACATCTGAAAGAGAAGACTATCAAAGTACCAACTGATGTTAATATGACTGTTAATTTTGCTACTGCTAAGAATAAGGATAAGAAATCTAAGAATTCACTTAAACCTAAGGCCAAGATCCAGAAAAAACTGAAGAACAAACCTTGTTGGACTTATGGACAGGTTGGTCATTGGAACAAGGATTGTCCTTCAAAGAAGGCTAAGAAAGATGCCACATCTTCAACTAAGGAGGGTGTGGTCAACATGATGACTGCATCCTTGAACCTCAATGATGGGCACGTTTTTATAAAACCTAAAGTTCTTTCTATTTTTGAACCACTATATTAGATTATAGACACTGGGGCTAATGTGCATGTGTCTACTAACAAGTCCATGTTTGTGTCTTATCTGGCCTCTAAAGGTCGATCCGTGACTTTAGGCAACTCCAGTGCTATAGAAGTCAAAGGCGAAGGATGGGTGGACTTGAAGTTTCCTTCAGGAAAGGTTCTGACACTTCATAGAGTCAGACATGTTCCATCAATACGACACAATATTCTTAGTGGCACAATTTTAGTTAGAGATGGTTTTAGAATAAATTGTAAATGTAATAAAGCTATTATTACTCAGCTTCGAGATTCTTTATTTTTTGGCAATGGGTATATTTGTGATATGGAGAACTTGTTTAGAATTCTTGTAGAACTTGTTTCAAATTCTATTTTAAATTTGAATGACAATAGTTCTTTATGCTTGAATCTTGTATCATCTGATGTTTGGCATGCACATTTGGGACATGTGAATGTTGGCTCAATGAAACACATGATGGATCTAAATTTAATCCCTAAATATGAAATTAGCAATAACAAATGTGAAATCTGTGTGCAAGCTAAATTACCTAGGAAACATTTTCATTCTATTAATAGGAATTCTGAAATATTGAATTTAGTGCATACAAATATCTATGAATTTAATGGTATTGCTACAAGGGATCAAAATTGTTATTTTATAACTTTTATCGACGATGCTAGTAGATACGGTTATGTCTTTTTACTTAGAAGTAAAGTTGAGGCATTGGATAAATTTAAAATTATAAGAAAGAAGCTGAAACTCAAACCGAAAAAGTACTTCAACTATTAAGGTATGATATGGGAGGAGAGTATACCTTGAATTTGTTTTTGGAATTTTGCCAATTACATGGTATAGTTCATGAGGTTACTGCTCCGTATTCACCACAATCTAATGGGATAGCTGAACGTAAAAACCAAACCCTTATAGATATGGTAAATTCTTTACTTCAAACCTCATGTCTACCCAACTTCATGTGGGGGGAAGCTTTGAATACGGCTTGCCATATTCTTAACAGAGTTCCCCACAAACATGTAGAGAGTAGTCTGTTTGATTTATGGAGAGGAAGAAAATCGAGTCTCAAATACCTTCGAGTGTGGGGGTGTCTTGCTAAGGTACTTGTCCCTAAACACAAAAGGTACAAATTGGGAACAAAAACAATTGATGCCATATTCTTGGGGTATGTAGAGATAAGTTATGCCTACATATTCTTGATTGTAAAATCTGATATCTCAGACATTGAGGTCAATACAATTGTGGAATTACGTGATGCTACATTCTTTGAGGATGTGTTTCCCATGAAATATGGTGTGCCCAATGAAGTATCTCAAGAGGATTTATTCACCACAGGTTTCATTCCCGAGCATGTGGAAAGGATGACAAATGTGGGGGGGACTCAGAACAAGCTATTTCTGAATTTGATGATTCAGAAGAAATAGTCAAACTAAGGAGAAGTGAATGGTCTAGGACATACAAGTACTTTGGAAGTGAGTTTCTCACTTACAATGTTGAGGATGATCATGTAACTTTCAAACAAGATATAGAATCTCCAGAAGCTAAGTTTTGGAAAGAAGCCATCAATGATGAAATCCAATCAATTCTCTCGAATGGAACTTGGGAATTGGTGGATTTGCCTCCTAGTTGTTCTATAGTTGGTTGCAAATGGATCTTTAAGAAGAAACTTAATGCAGACAGGATAATCAATAAGTATAAGGCTAGGTTAGTTGCTAAGGGTTACACACAGAGGGAAGGAATATATTATTTTGATACCTATTCTCCTATTTCCCATATGACCACAATCCGAGTGCTAATAGCATTGGCTTCCATTTATAATCTCTATATCCATCAAATGGATGTGAAAATCATGTTCTTACATGGTGATCTTTAGGAAGAGATATATATGGAACAACATGAGGGATTTGTGGGTCGTGGGAATGAGTCCAAAGTGTGTAAACTTGTTAAGTCATTATATGGCTTGAAACAAGCCCCTAAGCAATGGCATGAGAAGTTTGATTCTGTGATACCATCGTTTGGTTTCGTTTCTAATGAATTTGATAAATATCTCTACTTTAAAATCGTCAATGATGGATTCATTTTATTATGCTTAAATGTCGATGATAACCTACTTTTTGGTTATGATATGAAAGTAGTAAATGAGACAAAGACATTCTTGTGCAACAAATTTGAGATGAAAGATACAGGTGTCGCTGATGTGATTTTAGGGCTTAAAATCATAAGGTCTACTGATGGTATAACTCTCTCTCAGTCTCACTATGTTGAGAAGATACTGGAGAGGTTTGAGTACACATCATGTAAACCTGTTAAGACTCCATATGATTCATCCAAGGCCTTATTCAAGAATGAGACTGGGGTTCTAGTGTCTCAATTATGATACTCTCAGATTATCAGAAGTTTGATGTTTCTTATAAACTGCACACGTCCATACATTGTGTTTGCCATGAGTAAGTTAAGTAGATACACCAGTTGTCCCGACAAGACCCATTGGGAATCTCTTGACAGAGTTTTGAGTTATATCAAGGGAACTTGTTCCCTTGGGCTGCATTATAGAAAATATCTTTCTATAGTCAAAGGATATAGTGATGCAAGCTGGATAGCCGTCAACTCTAGGAGTAATGGTGTCTTAGGATATGTATTCCTGTTGGGAGGAGGAGTTGTTTCTTAGAGGTCAAAGAAATAGACCATATTGTCTCAGTCTACTTTTGAGGCGGAGTTGTTTGCTTTAGATGAAACTAGATTGGAAGTTGAATGGCTACATGGACTTATGTCCAGTTTACCTACGGTAAAGAAGCCACTTCCTACAATTTTAGTTCACTGTGATAGTACTACAACTATTGCCTAGATAAAGAGTCACAAGTACAATAAAAAACAACATAGACACATCCAAGTCAGACTCAAGTTTGTAAGTGTGGCAACACATCCCATTATTATACAGATAACGAGGTGTTACGCGAAAACGTGCGGAAATCACCATAACCACAGATTATGAAAATACGGATTAATTAAAACCGATTGCGGAAAACTGATAAACTATGGAACTATTACTTTCCAGTCCTCATCCTGCACAGAAACATGTCATATATACATACACGAGATCTGATACGTGTTCACAGCTTACTGAAACAGTTGTCTATCCATCACATGGGTTCACCATCTATTCATATACATAAAGGCCCACATCCGGCCAACAGCAGGATATACAAAACATCATCAATCGTTCATCGTGAAACATCGTTAAAACACTGCCAAGGACCTAAGAGTATAGGGATGACTCTAAACTCTACTACCAAACATCCAAAACAACAGCATATCCATCGCTTGCCTTCTACTGCTCTTCAAGCTGCTCGGCCGCAACACCACGACCATGACCACGTCTACCTCGACCACATGAAAACCAGCGGAGTGAGACAATTTGAACAATTGTCCCAGCGGGAAACATAACTTCCCACCGCAACTACAAAACCTTAGCAAGATAACTATACAACAGGTAATTATCAACAGATATAACCAGAGCAGTCTCTATATATATAGCAAGGCTATTCTTACCGACAAGCTTACCATCTGTACAAGATGCATATAACCAAATATCTCTCAATAGAACATGTCTACCAGAATAAGATACAATGTCACATAACCTGATTATCCAAATAAGGCATATTACCACAAACTTGATGAATATAAAAGTACCTGCAGATATACCAGAATTTAATACAAAAACAAGGCCTCAACCAAAGTTTCATGTTTATATTATGCAGTAAATACTAAACAGATGTATTATGTTTTATTATGCCCCGAGGATTTGAATCGTACCATTCAAATCCAACCTCTGGCTGCGAAGCCCAAGACTGGTTCCATACAAGGTCAATGGAAGAGCCGGACTCCACGACCTCCCACCTCGTGGTCAGTACACGAGCACAACACAAGCATGACCTTAGTCATATGCTGTAGTGCTCTAAGCCACAGGGTCAGCTCCATAGGCTATCCTCACTCTAGCCCGCCTTGGTACAAGTTTCGACGCTAGTATAATTGAGCCACGGGCCTGATCACCGTGCTCCGAGTCATGAACGCATTCATGCTTTCTCATCACATATCCTGATCCATGGGCCTGTTCACCATGATCTATATACGTATCTGAGTCTGTAACCAAAGTTACACTCTTACCTCCTCACTTTCAGGCTAGGAGCAACCTACGCATATTCAACAATATGCGCTTCCAGGTTAACTCATAGGAGAACCTGTTTCACCATCACCAAGTCCTGACGATGATGGATCTATGGCCAGGGCAACTACATGATATATTTCAATTGTGATTACTTAGTATCTTTTAGATGGATTGCAGGATTCAACCAAGTTATATAGCATGCAAGATATAACGGAAAGTAAAGAATATTATATTATTATTGAAACCTCATCAACCTGATCCATCACAAGGATCCAGCATCACATGTTACCCCTTGGCCTCTTTCCAACCATCCAGATCCATATCAAGGATCATCACATACCATAGGGTATCAATCCTTCATCATGTACTGCCACTGCCTCTCAAGGCTCACATCATCATCATGGGACCAATACATTACATATATAATCTCATAGAACAAATATCAAGGTAATGTTACTCATCACATATATCACACAACCCTTTCATGGCTACACATCACCTGCATGGTTAGGATACATAATAACCATAGATTCAATATGCTCACTATCATGGGATATCATTCAAGATAATCTATTTATCAATATTACACTATTTGATGATCAAGCTTGTTAAGCACATCATACCATAATCTTGCCTACCCTTATCTCAAGATTATACAAACAATCAAGGTATTCAATTTATAATAAAAATCATGTTGAGTATACAGAGCAAACACTATTGCTACCAATTGTCATTATCATCACCATCAACTATCATCATTATTATCTCTATCATTAAGTAACCATTAATACAACTACCATTGTTACCAAAATCATTACTATTCCTGATGCCATTATTACTATTATCAACATCATCATCTACTATTATCTTCATTGCTATGTCATTAAGCAACCTATTAATATAACTGCCACTTATCACCATTATTCCAATCATTAGGCAACCATTAATGACATTATATTATTTAACATCATTATTGCTTTCACTTATGAGTTAGGCATTACTATTGACACCTTAGTATTCAACAACATTATCATCATGGCTATCATTAGCACTACTAACATTATTATTATGTAAATAACATTGTGCATAACCGTTCACTTCCATGACACATGAGACCGTCATTAGAAAACCACATAACCCTCACTAAACAACCCACAACCTTGGCTAGCACAAGAGTTGCAGCAACGCTGCGTTGTACCCTGCCGGCCAACACACTTCAAGGTGTGACTCCCGTCACAACTCAACCATAATTCCCGATATGCTAGGGCTATCGTCTAGCTCACACCTCACATCAACCACCTGGAGAGAGAGAAAGAGAGAGAGAGATCACACCCTCAAAACTAGCAACCACCACCGAAGGCCTATCGGCCGACACACACACCCAACCTAGGTTATAGCCCACCTTGGCTATCGGCCACCATGGGTGTCGACCAGCACACCAGGCATGGATATCCTCCGACACCAACCAACCCCCGAGAAACTTAGGTCTATCGTCCACCATAGAGAAGAGGATGTCTCTCAACACAAGAAGGTCCATATCGCCCATCATGCTCACCATGTCGGCCGACACAACAAGGTGTATCGCCCGATACACAACCACACTTATCGGCCAACTCACCATACTTGCCTATCGGTCAGCATAAAGAAGCAAGCCAAGCATAGTCATGTCGTTCAACTCAACCCATACCGGCCAACACCTCACTAACTTGATCTATCGCCCACACAAGAGCACCATCATGTCGCCCAACACCAAGAACTCTCATCCTATCGTTCAACTCAAGAACAAGAGAGGATGTCGTCCAACAGGGGGCACCACCATATCGGCCAACCAAAACCCTAGCTCACCCTATCGCCCAACACAAAGGCAAGGGGGGGGGTATCGTCCATCCTCAAGAACACACCATATCATCCTACACAAGGTACTATATCGTCCAACTCAAAGAGAATATCATCCAACACACCAAGCAAAGAAGGGGTATCGCCCAACCCTAAGTCACCATCAACCTCCAACTCAAAGGAACACAAACCCTAGATCACTAGGTACACTAGAAACCCTAAACCCTAAGGGTATATCGACCACCAAAGGAAACTCAAGCAAGGTACAAATATAAGCTACTACACTATGAACAAGAACAAGAACAGAAGGTAAAGGAGTTAGGGTTAGAAATTATGCAACCCGCCTTGAAGCAAGGAAGAAGAAGCACTCCAGCTCCAAGGGGTATCGGCCACCACAGCTCCAAGGTCCAAGCTATCGTCCACTAGGTTTCTCCAGGAAGGTGTATCGGCCACCACTTCAACTCCAAGGGAGTGTATCGGCCAACACAAGATAGATGGAGGGGGATATCGTGCACTCAAGGTGGAGGAGAGACAAAAAGAGCAAAGGAGACTAAGGCAAGGAGAAGAGCTACTTATATAGAAGGAAGGGGAGGAGAAACCAAGGTACAACCATGCTAAGTGTCGTCCACCCAAGGGACACTTGTCCTAGGGTTCAAGCTAACACATGCAAGGTCTAAGACACTTGTCCAAGATAGGCACCAAGTGTCACCAACCAAGGTCAAGCCACATGGGCGACACAAGCAACAACTCCTGCTGGGCGACACAAACAAGCTGCTGGGCGATACACCAAGGTGTTTGGATGACACAAAACTTCCTTGGACGATACAAACTCACCTTTGGATGATACAAAGCAAGCCATGGCCGACACAAGGCTCAACCAAGCCTAAACAACACATCTCAAGGCCCAAACAAACTCAACTCAGGCCCAAAGGGCTCAAACAACAAGCCAAAGCCTTCCTCTCAACCCTAAATGAAGCAAAGAGGGGAAAACATCTCACAAGATGACCAACTTGCACACAAAACCCTAAACTTGGGTTATTTTCAAGTAGCCCCTCGAACTCCCAACAAAGCACAACAAAACCCTAATCACCACTTAAAGGTTATTAGCAAACACCAAAGCATCAAGATCAAACTAAACAAACAGGGTAAACCCTAAACGCAGGTCAGGGTCCTTACAAGCTAACCCCCTTTAAGGGATTTCGTCCCCGAAATCCGAAGGGAAAAGCGAGGGATACTTCCTCCTCATCTCTTCCTCAAGCTCCCACGTGGCTTCCTCAACGCCACGACGCTTCCAAAGAACCTTCACAAGAACCAGGTCTTTCCTCTTCAACTTCTTGATCCTTCTGTCAAGGATCGCCATAGGACCTTCATCGTAGGTCACATCTGCATCAAGCTCAACCTCGACTGGCTATATCACTGTACCTGAATCCGGATGACTTTTCTTCAGCATACTGACATGAAACACCGGATGCAACTTGTGCAACTCTGGAGGCAACTCTAACTCATATGCTACCTTACCAACACGTGCTATGACTGAGTAAGGTCCCATATACCTGGGAGCTAACTTACCCTTCCGTCCAAACCTTAGCACACCTTTCCACGGCGAGACCTTAAGATACACTTTGTCTCCCACCTGGAACTCCAAAGGTCGTCAGCGATTGTCTGCATAAGACTTCTGCCTGTCCTGTGCCACTTTCAACTGTTGTTGTATCACTTTGATCTTATCTGTCGTTTGATGTACTAATTCAGGACCCAGAAGCTGATACTCACCAGACTCATACCAACACAAAGGAGATCTGCACTTCCTTCCATACAAAGCTTCATAGGGAGCCATGTCGATGCTCTGCTGATAACTGTTGTTGTAGGCAAACTCTATCAAACTCAGATGTACATCCCAGTTGCCTAGAAACTGTAAAACACAAGCTCGAAGAAGATCCTCCAAAATCTGAATAGTCCTCTCAGACTGTCCATCTGTCTGCGGGTGAAAAGCTGTACTGAACCTCAACTGCGTTCCCAACGCTTTGTGCAACTGTTCCCAAAAACGGCTTATAAACTGAGGACCTCTATCAGAAACTATCGTTGCTGGCACACCATGCAATCGTACTATCTCATCCACATACACTCGAGTGAGTTTCTCAGCTGTATATGTTGTCTTCACTGGTAGGAAATGGGCAGACTTAGTCAATCTGTCCACTATCACCCAAATGGAATCGTGATTCCTAGTTGTCCGGGGTAGACCAACTACGAAATCCATGGTTATATGATCCCATTTCCACTGCGGTATCGGAAAAGGTTGCAGCGTACCTGCCGGCTTCTGATGCTCAGCCTTTACTTGCTGACAGACCGCACACCTTGCCACAAACTCAGCTACATCTCTCTTCAAACCGGGCCACCAATATAAGTCCTTCAGAATATGATACATCTTGGTGACACCTGGATGCATCACATACATCGACGTATGTTCTTCCTCAAGCACCAACTCCCTCAGATTATCAACATCGGGAACCACCACCCTATCACGATAGCAAACTAGTCCATCCTCGGACTCATGAAACCCATCACACTTGTTGCTGCCGAACTCTGATTTGATCAATTGTACCACATCGTCTGTCTGCTGTGCATCCTTGATCTGTTGTCTCAACGTAGGCTTAACTTGCATCTGTGCGAAAAGACCAGACAACAACAAAACTTCCATATGCACATTCATCTATCATAGAGAATCAAACATATCTCGCCTATGGCATACCAGAGAACTCAACTGTGCCTTCTTTGAAGAAAGAGAAGAAGAAGACTTTCTGCTAAGCGCATCAACTACCACATTCGCTTTACCAGGATGATACTCGATAGTGCAGTCGTAATCATTGATCAACTCCATCCATCGTCGCTGTCGCATATTCAACTCTTGCTGTGTAAAGATATACTTCAGATTCTTATGATCCGTAAAGATCTGACACACTTCCCCATACAGATAGTGTCTCCAAATCTTTAACGCATGAACCATTGTCGCCAACTCCAAATCATGAGTCAGATAATTCTCCTCATGCTTCTTGAGTTGTCGCGAGGCAAAGGACACTACGTGATCTTCCTGCATCAACACGCAACCTAAACCTTTCTTGGAAGCATCACAGAAAACAATATAGCCTTTCCCAGGCTCTGGCAAGATCAACACTGGAGCACTGGTCAGCTTCTCCTTCAGACTCTGGAAAGCTCGATGACATCGATCATCCCAAACAAAAGGTATATCCTTCCTGGTCAACTTCGTCATCGGCAACGCGATCACACTGAAGTCCTTGATAAACCTTCGGTAGTATCCTGCTAAACCAAGGAAACTACGAACTTCTATCGGCGTCTTCGGCTGTTCCCAATCCGCAACGGATTCCACCTTCTTCGGATCTACTTTGACTCCTTCAGCATATATCACATGACCCAAGAAAGTCACTTCATCCAACCAGAACTCACACTTACTGAACTTGTCATACAATTGATGTTGGCGAAGAAGAGTCAACGCTTGACGAAGATGTTGCTCATGCTCTAGCCTGTCCCGGCTATAGATCAAGATGTCATCTATAAAGACTACAACAAACTGATCTAAGAACGGACGGAACACTCGGTTCATCAGATCCATGAAAGCAGCAGGTGCATTGGTTAACCCGAACGACATGACCACAAACTCGAAATGACCATACCTCGTCCTGAAAGCTGACTTTGGTATGTCATCCGCCTTTATCCTCAACTGATGATATCCAGACCGTAGATCGATCTTTGAAAACACTGTAGCACCACGCAACTGATCGAACAGATCGTCTATCCTCGGCAACGGGTACTTGTTCTTGATCGTGACCTTGTTCAACTGCCAGTAATCTATACACAACCGCATCGAACCATCCTTCTTCTTAACGAACAACATGGGAGAACCCCACAATGACGTACTCGGTCTGATAAAACCTTTCTCTAACAACTCCTGCAACTGCTTCTTCAACTCTGTCATCTCTGCTGGAGCCATCCTATACACTGACTGAGCAACTGGCTGTGTTCCTGGAACCAGATTGATCTCGAAATCAATCTCTCGGGGTGGAGGAACACCAAGAAACTCTTCAAGAAACACGCCTGCAAACTCTCGAACCACGAACACCTCCTTGAGACTAGGACCTTTCGCCTTGGTAACCACAACGGTATCCACCATGTGAGCTAGGAACGCCCCACATCCTTGTCGCAACAACTTATCTGCCACCATAGCTGACACCAAACATGTCAGAAGAATCTTCCTATCTCCCTAGAAGATCCACTTCTCTCCAGCAACATCAAACACAGCCTGCTTGGAACCACAGTCCAAGACAACCTTATACTTCTCTAAGGTATCCATCCCAAGGATAACATCGAAACCATACATATCAAGTGGTATAAGGTCCACTTGGATACGATGTCCCGAGAAAGACAGGACATAAGATGGACATTCTTCTCGAAGCAAAGAAGAACCATCAAGAGGGGTTTCTAACAACAAGCTATCCTTCTTACAGCTAACAGGTAAGTGACAGTTTTCAAGCATACTATAGGTGATAAAAGAGTGTGTAGCACCCGGGTCAACCAGAATAGTTATAAGGCAAGAAGAAGACATATCAGAATGAAATAATTTCATCTGACCTATCACCACTCGCGGGTTGACTATCGCCTCCGGCTGACTCATAGCGTAGAATCGAGCCGTTGATTGATGTTAGCGACCTCTGCTTCCTTGAGCAGACAATCCAGCTTGAGACGCTTAACCGCATTCACGTCCTCTGCTACCACTGGGTTGCGGTTTCTTTGACCTCTGAAAACTCTGTCTCGGCAGCTGCGTCACTTCAACGTCTCTATTCGGACAATGCGACTTGAGATGTCCGGTCTGTCCACAGAGATAGCATGCCCTATCTTCAAATCGTGGCCTAGCTGGCCCTGTCACGGCCACAGAAGCTGAACTGTGTGCCTTAGACGGCGAAGAAACATAACCCTTCCCCTTACTCGGAGACCACTGAGACGGTACACCAGAGCTTCTCATCACTGCTGGAGATGAAAACCTAGGCTTCTTAAAGCCACCAAACCTCCGTCCCTGAAGCTGAGCAGGTCTTTTAAGAGACATAGACTCTCTTTTCTCCCTTACTGTCCTCTTGATCCTTCGAACAGATTCAACGAACGTAGAAAACCGCTCTCGGTTCTCCAACGCAGACACTGGGGTTGTTAACTCAGCACTCAAACCCTTCTCAAAACGTCTGATCCGCTCCTCATCTGTTGCCGCCATGTGAGGACAAAACCTCAACAGATCCATAAACTTAGCTTCATACTCGGTGATGTTCATCGTTCCTTGTCGTAACTTTTCAAACTGGCTAATCTTCTCATCCAGGTACGTCTTGGGAAAGTATCTGGTAATGAACTCATGTCGAAACACTTCCCAACAGATCACCTCACCAGGCCGCTTCTCTTCTTCGATGGTCCACCAGTGACCAGTACTACCCTTCAGAAGGTAGACAACATGCTTTACCTTGTCTGCTTCGGGGATGTTGAGGATCCGAAAAGCCTTCTCAAGACTTGTCAGCCACAGATCTGCATCCGCTCGGTCAGCCGTTCCAGCATAATCCGAAGCTCCAACTCGGCAAAGCCGCTCGAAGGTCTTCCCAATACCCGATGCTTCTCCATGGGGAACCTGTGCTCACGGAGGAGGCACTGGTAATCGCTCAACCATGAGATTCATCGTATCCATTAACTACCCCATAAGCTGTTGGTAAGCAGGATGTTCAAAAATGGCTGGGTTAGGTTGGGGGACCTCAGGCACCCGATCTTCATGTGCCTGTCCATCTACTCCATCAACCGATGCAGCATCACTGTACTCAACAGAGTGTTCTTCATGGTTTCCAGACATCTTGACTTTTCTTCCACTGAGGGCAGAAGATATGTAAGAAATCCTGGAAAACTCATAAGAACAGACTCAACCTAGTCCTAAATCCCTGTAGACTCAGCGAACCTAAAGCTCTGATACCAAAACTTGTGGAAACACATCCCATTATCATACAGATAATGAGGTGTTACGCGAAAACGTGCGGAAATCACCATAACCACAGATTCTGAAAATACGAGTTAATTAAAACCGATTGTAGAAAACTGATAAACTATGGAACTATTACTTTCCAGTCCTCATCCTGCACAGAAACATGTCATATATACATACACGAGATCTGATACGTGTTCACAACTTACTGAAATAGTTGTCTATCCATCACATGGGTTCACCACCTGTTCATATACATAAAGGCCCACATCCGGCCAACAACAGGATATACAAAACATCATCGATCGTTCATCGTGAAACATCGTCAAAACACTGCCAAGGACCTGAGAGTACAGGGATGACTCTAAACTCTACTACCAAACATCCAAAACGGCAGCATATCCATCGCTTGCCTTCTACTGCTCTTCAAGCTGCTCGGCCGCAACACCACGACCACGACCACGACCACGTCTACCTCGACCACCTGAAAACTAGCGGAGTGAGACAATTTGAACAATTGTCCCAGCGGGAAACATAACTTCCCACCGCAACTACAAAACCTTAGCAAGATAACTATACAACAGGTAATTATCAACAGATATAACCAGAGCAATCTCTCTCTATATATAGCAAGGCTATTCTTACCGACAAGCTTACCAGCTATACAAGATGCCTATAACCAAATATCTCTCAATAGAACATGTCTACCAGAATAAGATACAATGTCACATAACCTGATTATCCAGATAAGGCATATTACCACAAACTTGACGAATATAAAAGTACCTACATATATACCAGAATTTAATACACAAACAAGGCCTCAACCAAAGTTTCGTGTTTATCTTATGCAGTAAATACTAAACGGCTGTATTATGTTTTATTATGCCCCGAGGATTTGAATCGTACCATTCAAATTCAACCTCTGGCTGCGAAGCCCAAGACTGGTGCCATAATAGGTCAATGGAAGAGCCGGACTCCACGACCTCCCACCTCGTGGTCAGTACACGAGCACAACACAAGCATGACCTTAGTCATATGTTGTAGTGGTCTAAGCCACAGGGTCAGCTCCATAGGCTATCCTCACTCTAGCCTGCCTTGGTACAGGTTTCGGCGCTAGTACAATTGAGCCACGGGCCTGATCACCGTGCTCTGAGTCATGAACGCATTCATGCTTTCTCATCACATATCTTGAGCCATGGGCCTGTTCACCATACTCTATATACGTATCTGAGTCTGCAACCGAAGTTACACTCTTACCTCCTCACTTTTGTGCGAGGAGCAACCTACGCATATTCAACAATATGCGCTTCCAGGTTAACTCGTAGGAGAACCTGTTTCACCATCACCAAATCCTGACGATGATGGATCTATGGCCAGGGCAACTACATGATATATTTCAATTGTGATTACTTAGTATCTTTTAGATGGATTGCAGGATTCAACCAAGTTATATAACATGCAAGATATAATGGAAAGTAAAGAACATTATATTATTATTGAAACCTCATCAACCTGATCCATCACAAGGATCCAGCATCACATGTTACCCCTTGGCCTCTTGCCAACCATCCAGATCCATATCAAGGATCATCACATACCATAGGGTATCAATCCTTCATCATGTACTACCACTGCCTCTCAAGGCTCACATCATCATCATGGGACCAATACATTACATATATAATCTCATAGAACAAATATCAAGGTAATGTTACTCATCACATATATCACACAACCCTTTCATGGCTACACATCACCTGCATGGTTAGGATACATAATAACCATAGATTTAATATGCTCACTATCATGGGCTATCATTCAAGATAATCTATTTATCAATATTACACTATTTGATGATCAAGCTTGTTAAGCACATCATACCATAATCTTGCCTACCCTTATCTCAAGATTATACAAACAATCAAGGTATTCAATTTATAATAAAAATCATGTTGAGTATACAGAGCAAACACTATTGCTACCAATTGTCATTATCATCACCATCAACTATCATCATTATTATCTCTATCATTAAGTAACCATTAATGCTACTACCATTATTACCAAAATCATTACTATTCCTGATGCAATTATTACTATTATCAGCATCGTCATCTACTATTATCTTCATTGCTATGTCCTTAAGCAACCTATTAATATAACTGCCACTTATCACCATTATTCCAATCATTTGGCAACCATTAATCACATTATATTATTTAACATCATTATTGCTTTCACTTATGAGTTAGGCATTACTATTGACACCTTAGTATTCAGCAACATTATCATCATGGCTATCATTAGCACTACTAACATTATTATTATGTAAATAACATTGTGCATAACCGTTCACTTCCATGACACATGAGACCATCATTAGAAAACCACATAACCCTCACTAAACAACCCACAACCTTGGCTAGCACATGAGTTGCAGCAACGCTGCGCTGTACCCTGCCGGCCAACACACTTCAAGGTGTGACGCCCATCACAACTCAACCATAACACTTGATATGCTAGGGCTATCGTCCAGCTCACACCTCACCTCAACCACCAGGAGAGAGAGAAAGAGAGAGAGAGATCACACCCTCAAAACTAGCAACCACCACCCAAGGCCTATCGACCGACACACACACCCAACCTAGGTTATAGCCCACCTTGGCTATTGGCCACCATGGGTGTCGACCAGCACACCAGGCATGGATATCATCCGACACCAACCAACCACCGAGAAACTTAGGTCTATCATCCACCATAGAGAAGAGGATGTCTCTCAACACAAGAAGGTCCATATCGCCCATCATGCTCACCATGTCGGCCGACACAACAAGGTGTATCACCCGATACACAACCACACTTATTGGCCAACTAACCATACTTGCCTATCGGTCAGCATAAAGAAGCAAGCCAAGCATAGTCATGTCGTTCAACTCAACCCATACCGGCCAACACCTCACTAACTTGATCTATCGCCCACACAAGAGGACCATCATGCCGCCCAACACCAAGAACTCTCATCCTATCGTTCAACTCAAGAACAAGAGAGGATGTCGTCCAACAAGGGGCACCACCATATCGGCCAACCAAAACCCTAGCTCACCCTATCGCCTAACACAAAGGCAAGGGGGGGTATCATCCATCCTCAAGAACACATCATATCGTCCTACACAAGGTACTATATCGTCCAACTCAAAGAGAATATCATCCAACACACCAAGCAAAGAAGGGGTATCGCCCAACCCTAAGTCACCATCAACCTCCAACTCAAAGCAACACAAACCCAAGATCACTAGATACACTAGAAACCCTAAACCCTAAGGGTATATCAGCCACCAAAGGAAACTCAAGCAAGGTACAAATCTAAGCTACTACACTATGAACAAGAACAAGAATAGAAGGTAAAGGAGTTAGGGTTAGAAATTATGCAACCCGCCTTGAAGCAAGGAAGAAGAAGCACTCTAGCTCCAAGGGGTATCGGCCACCACAGCTCCAAGGTCCAAGCTATCGTCCACCAGGTTTCTCCAGGAAGGTGTATCGGCCACCACTTCAACTCCAAGGGAGTGTATCGGCCAACACAAGCTAGATGGAGGGGGATATCGTGCACTCAAGGTGGAGGAGAGACAAAAAGAGAAAAGGAGACTAAGGCAAGGAGAAGAGCTACTTATATAGAAGGAAGGGGAGGAGAAACCAAGGTACAACCATGCTAAGTGTCATCCACCCAAGGGACACTTGTCCTAGGGTTCAAGCCAACACATGCAAGGTCTAAGACACTTGTCCAAGATAGGCACCAAGTGTCACCAACCAAGGTCAAGCCACATGGGCGACACAAGCAACAACTCCTACTGGGTGACACAAACAAGCTATTGGGCGATACACCAAGGTGTTTGTATGACACAAAACTTCCTTGGACCATACAAACTCACCTTTGGACGTTACAAAGCAAGCCATGGCCGACACAAGGCTCAACCAAGCCCAAACAACACATCTCAAGGCCCAAACAAGCTCAACTCAGGCCCAAAGGGATCAAACAACAAGCCAAAGCCTTCCTCTCAACCCTAAAGGAAGCAAAGAGGGGAAAACATCTCACAAGATGACCAACTTGCACACAAAACCCTAAACTTGGGTTATTTTCAAGTAGCCCCTCGAACTCCCAACAAAGCACAACAAAACCCTAATCACCACTTAAAGGTGATTAGCAAACACCAAAGCATCAAGATCAAGCTAAACAAACAGGGTAAACCCTAAACGCATGTCAGGGTCCTTACAGTAAGGGAGTCAGTGTCTAATGGGGTCATGGCTATAGACTACGTCAGTACCAAAGAAAATACACCTGATCTTTTCACTATAAGTCTTACCCTAGCTTTAGTGGAAAAATCCAGGTTGGGAATGAGATTGAAACCCCTCATTATTCACAAGCAGTAGCAACCCAATCCAATAGAGTGGAGATCCCACAAATTGGGTTCAATGTGGTAATAACAAGCTGTCAGGTGAATTGGATGACAATATGTATTTACTTTGATGCTTCATGCATCTGTGTGTCTATCCCCTGGGAAACCTGTTAGTGTCATGACTAAAAGTTAGTAAGAGATTAGTCTCTGAATGGTGTCAAGTCTTAGGACAGGATGTTAGTAGTACATCCTTGGAGACTCCGACTAAATGAATGATGTTGTGTAGGCCGCATTAGTAGAATTGGGTTATTCTATGTTATCAATCATGACATAAAATTTTGTATGCATGACCTTAATACATTGTTTTCTTTTCTACCATGTCTTATTGTGTTGTTACCAACCTATACTCTTGTACCTAAGGTTTAGGTTCAAGACTTTTGTTTACCTAGTTCCTGCGGGGGTGATAGTTGGATAACTTAGGTAGATTCAAACCAAAAGGTATCTTATGAAAGCAGAGTATGGAGGAATGAATGGTAGAGCACACTATACATTGGACTTTGTGGAGGATTGTTAGATATATGGATGTAGCAGCCATGTATATAGTATGGGTTAAGCCTAATGTAGTACATCTAGTACATGTGAGAAAAGTAGTTTTGTCTCTAGTACAAATGGAAAAGAAGTTTTATCCCATATTGTACACTCCTAGAACTTTTGCGGTCCTTATATGTAAGATCACATGGGGCACTGGTGTCCAAGGGGTCCTAGGAGGAGGGTATGCTCACCTCCTTAGTGGGGGTGGTGACCACAACATAAACGCACGTGCGCCACGCCACGCCTCACCTGGCCTGGCCGGGCACGGGCTCGGGCTTGTGGATTGTGGAGAATGTCTTCTGTCTTCTATCTTCTTTTTACACTAGGATACAACTACGTAAATAATTACTCATTTAATTAATTGTTTCTTTCCTATTCATATTTATTAATCCTAACTGGAAAGTGTCTCTTTTGCAGAATTTTCCACAATGTGTACAAGAGCAACTGAGTGGTCGCATCTTAATAGGAATAGGTTTAGTAGGGCGTGTAATGCTATAAATAGGCCTCCGGTCATTAGAGTTAAACATATCTTTCGAACACATAGTCGTCGGCCATTTGAGCATGTTTGCAAACCCTAACACCAGAGTCTCTCTCTATTATTGTCGCCTCTATGGTGCTTCGTGGAGACCCTCTATTAGACGAAGCTAGTTCATTTCCTTTCCTTCCAAGGTGCAACCTATCAGGCGGTGGTTCCTGTGGTTGCTGAGCTTCACTGGTGGTGTGCTGCTTCATCTGCAACATTCATCATCAACATGAACGTAACATTCTTCTTCAGGTTCGTACCGAGTAGACTGGGAGAACAGTGCCTATCCATTAGAATTACAAGGCACTGATTTCTTTAAATATATCACGTTTGTTTCTCAACAAACGACCTGGTTTGATCCTAACTTTATTTACTTTGTTCTCTTGCATTGGTTTATTCTACATTTTCTTATCTGGATCAGCCTAAACTGTTAACTTAATTGCACTTGTCGCTATTGCATGTAACGACTTCATTCAAAATTAACAACAGTCCCTTCTGTCACAATATTACTATGAAGCAATCCACTAGAACCTTTGCTGCGTGTTACGATAGAGTGTGTGTGCATTGCATTCAGTGATCCTAAACTGTTGTTATATCTCATGCAATATCCTCTCCACATGTCGATTTCCATCTCAACCTTATGGTTCATTCAATGCCAACACCAATGTTGAAATTCCATTTTTGGGTCCGAGAACAACTTCCTAACATGTCACCCATCTTATTACTATTCTTGTCCAACCTTGCTTAACAACATAGTTCCTAGTGATGGACTCCCTGAAAAGGAGGTTCACATTGGGGATATGAGTAGTCCAATCATTTCATTTGAGACCATTTTTATCGGAGGTCTAAATCCTGAGATGTTACAGTTCTGACCCAAGAGTAATTCCATAATCTGGTCACATTCACCTAGGACAAGTTTTCTAATCGAGGCTAATGTTAGACAGGAAACTCACATAACACATCTTGTCTTTTCACTCATTCTGGGGCCAACCAGACACCCTATTTCTACGTTCAGAAGACTCTAGAAGGGGGTGTGCAACAAAGCACCACACTCCTATGCTTCTCTCTTTGACATAATCAATTGGATTGTGTTCAAAATGCATTCGAAAGGCTCAAAGAATGGTGGCACATTGTTGAGACACGCTGCACACTCCTCATCTTGACTAAAACTGCTACACCACATTCTAAACGCATCTAGAAGACTCTAGATGGAGGGCTCCCATGTAACTCCACCCCCAACTATATGTGAGGCTCCCCTCTTGAGACCAAACTATAAAGAACCCCAACCACTATAAATATATCCCCCTTGTAACGACAATCATCAAACCAACAAACAAGTTGTTACTAATTAAGCGGAATAAACATAAACAACAGACTAACACAAATCACTAAAATTTAAAACCATTTTTTTGCAAAAAGATCCTTATCCAAAAAACTTTTATTGAAAGATCCAAAACTCATACATGTCATGATTTACATTGTACAACATCTCATCTAGAGGATAACATATAACAGTTGCTCTATCAAAACACATACTGGAACAACATAAAACCTCAAGGCATTCAAGCATAAATCTCAGATCATTCATGAAACAAGTACGAACCAACTCCAAGGACCTGAGAGTACATAGATGACACATAGGACTTCTATCTACAAGACACGACAAACAGTACACTCAACCTGAGCTGTCACTGCTGCCTCAACTGTTGTTCCTCCTCTATAGAAAGATCTTTGCCACCTCGTGCACATCCACCTAAGAAAATGTGGATCCCACAGGGTGAGACAATTGTCTCACTGAGAGATATAACTCTCTGCCGACCATATTATTATCATAGATTAAGCATTTATAAACTGAGAAGAGGTTCTTTTTATATTAGCAGGCAGGATAATTCACTATATGAATAGAATGAAGTAATCTCCATTCTTAAGGAGAACATTTTATATACCCATGGTAGAGTTATAAATCATATATCTTCTTTGCAAGGAATGCAAAGAAACATAAATATCATCTATCAACTAAGATGTATAACTAAATTGCACATCAAACAATATTTCTCGTATTCGATCCTTAAGCAGATATGCTACACGGCTAAACATATTTTAACACTCACACTTATGCCCTGAGGAGATGAAGCATACCCCGTTCATCTCCAACTGACCACAAACTTCTCACAAGTTGGTACCATACAAGGTCAATGGGAGAGCCATTTTCCATGACCTCACTTGTCTCGGTCAGTACGAGACCACTTAAGTTTAGCGGGACATCTTATGTCGGCTACAAATATCTATTCCAGGGTACGTAGGCATCCTCGCTTAGAGCTACAACATCAACTGCACTCTCTTAGGGGAAACATCTACTAACAACCGTCCCTAGTTATGAAATCACTGAGTCATGGCAACACAAGCACCATACTCTGAGCCACGGGCCAGTTCACCGTGCTCAACATAGAGTCTACGACTGAAGTCGCGCTCGAGCAGGAAATGACATATAGCCAAATCCCCATTCATTTCGGGCTCGTAAGGGGATCGACTCACACATGGCCGTCCGTACTTATACCTCCACATACTCAAAAGTATGCACTCTGAGTTATGCCGCAGGGAACTCGTTTCACCATTCAACAAATCCTGACGCTGATGGATCTATGGTCAGGGCAATGTTTTATAGTTCCTAATGATGTATTACATGTATTACATCATTCTTTTAGCATCAAACAAGTTATCATTATTAATCACGGAAAAAGCTACAAAGAAAAGTGTAATACATCTATCATGTACTTTTCAGATCTTTAAAACACATGATACTTGGGATCTCAGTCCCTCATCACATTACTGGAAATTCTCATCCCTTCACATCATTATTGTGAATATTGGTTTTGGGTATTCAAACCCTTGGATCGTCACACAACATTGTTATCTCTATAATAGATAAACATTACCTCCAGGTCCTCAGACCCATGTATCCATTTTACTTGTTGTACAAGTATTCCATATGGCTCACAAGGCCATTACACATCTTATCACCTCTCACTAGGCAACAACTTATTCATATGGCTCACAAGGCCATTACATATCTTGTCACCTCTCACTAGACAACAACTTATTCATATGGCTCACAAGGCCATTAATCATTATACTTGTTATACAAATATTTAACATGCCTCACAAGGCTTATGTAATAAGAGAAATACAACTTTCACATTATTAGGGTTAGGGTTTCCCTTTATAGCCGAATAGGGTTTCAAGTTCATATTATTAATTCAAACCCTAATTCATTGCTCCACACATCTAGGAGCATACATTGATATCATAAGTATTCAATCATACTTATTTATTCTCATCTTTTATCATTAAATGATAATCAACACAAAGTATGCATTTCTCTCTCATCCTCACTAGGATATTGATTACATCATAATTTATTAACTTGTCTTAACCCTTTCTCAAGGCATGTTAGCCAACATTTATCAAAGGACATTACATCTCAATGTAACAATTGACATGCCACACTTCATGTGTTACTCATTCATGTATATTGGATTTAAGTTGCATCAAGGTATATCAACCCTTAGGTGATGGATGTGATATTTATCATGTCTTGATATATCACTTCCCTCATCACTTTTAATTTACTTAAGTTTATCAATTTATCTTGTATTATGGCAGTTCGCATCCTAATACTTTATGCACTAACTCATCACATTTATCATGTAGGGTATTGGTCATGAGTCACAAATTTGAATTATCCAACCATCATCAATGATATGGACTCATCTCAGGTTAAGGCATGGTTGATGTAAGTTTGTCCAGTATCAACCACCTTAGGTGTTCCACCTATCAATGTATTAGCCACACCATTACTTGGTGTTACACTCATCACTCCTAGGAGTGTCTTGCCCTCACCTTTACAAGGTGTATAGGGTTGAATCATGTATATCAAGTTGAACAGATGTATTGTGTTAGGTGTATATTGATCTAGGAATCATCATATCCCTCACACCCTTACCCATTAAGGTATAAACCTTACCATTCATAATGGGTATCAACTTCACCCTTTATGGATGTAACATTCTCACCTCACTTGAAGATATCGGTCACACCCTACTTTAGTGTATTGACCATCACATGTACTAGGGTACTAACCACCTTGCCACTCTTGTCATCTAATGTATTGGGATACCCACCATATCATTTTAGAGATATGTGCTCAACACCATATTGTCCAAAAGGTGTATGCTTAACCCAATATCGGTTTAAAGGTATATACTTGCTACCCATATTACCTAGAGGTGTATGTGTGCTTACCATATCGACCTTGAGGTGTATGTGTGCTTACCATATCACCCTTGAGGTGTATGTATGCTTCCATATCGGGTTTGAGGTGTATGTGTGCTTCCATATCATTTTTGAGGTGTGTGTGCGCTTCACACCATATCAGGCAAAGAGGTGTGTGCTTGCTTTCCATATCACTTTAGAGGTGTGTGTGTGTGTGCTTCACACCATATCGGGCAAAGAGGTGTGTGTGTGCTTCACACCATATCAGGCAAAGAGGTGTGTGTGTGCTTCACACCATATCGGGCAAAGAGGTGTGTTCTTGCTTACCATATCACTTTAGAGGTGTGTGTGTGCTTCACACCATATCGGGCAAAGAGGTGTGTGTGTGCTTCACACCATATCAGACAAAGAGGTGTGTGATTAACCCAATATCATTTTTGAGGTGTATGCTTGATCTCATATCATGTAAGAGGTGTATACTACACCACCATATCGTGCAAGAAAGTATAAAATCATATACATATCATTTTAGTGAAGTAGGCGCATCACCATATCGGGTTAGAGGTGCTTGCTTGTGTGCTTGAACCTGATATCACTTTATAAGGTGATACCATCTTCTTAAAGCTCTAGACCTTCTTTCTAACTGTTATAGTTCATGGAAACACGTCTAAAAAACTACTAGAATTCATAATGTCATCAACTATTTCATAAAATTTCAGAATTAAAACTAGATCATTAAGTATAGCAATTTAGGTGATTAATAATAACATGATAGAGTTCAAGTTATATAACCCACCTCAAGAACAACTTCAAATCTCCAAGCTCTAAAGCTCCACGTTCCTAAGGTTTAAGATGACTTATCAAAAGTCCAAGGCTCTTTCAAAAGTCCTTCGTATACAAGGAATCACCATGGATAAGCAATTGGTGAAGAAGAAAAGAAAGGAAGATCATAACCCTAAAATCATGCTTCAATCCAAGGTTTAAGATGATCATGGCCTCACCTTAGGGTTAAGTATTGAGCTCCTTCTTGATCCTTAGCAACTTTCACGATACCACACTACTCATGCATTATATTCCATCAGTTGAGGCCGATATCCCCCTCACTTGTGGTCAAAACACTCCACTATGGCCGATAGCACCTTACTAGGCCGATACCACCTTACTTGGCCGATATGAGCTTGCTATGGATGATACCCAAGGCCCTACGCATGATACCACTTCACTCCTGCACGATACAAGGACCCTATGCACGATATCTAAGAGAAAGTAGGTGGTAGGATTCGAAAAAGTTCACTAAGGGGTGAAAGAAGGGGTATATATACTTGTTGTTCATGAAGAAGTGTGAAAATGAGGTGTCATCGATTTGAGCTACTAGGTGTCACGTGTCCATGCATGGGTGACACATGTACATGCATTCATTAACATTTATCTTGACATGCAAAACTCTTGAGGATAATATAGGGATGGATTTTTGTCCATTAATTATCCCTTTGAATAAAATATATCAACAAAATCACCACTTTATTCACAACCCGATACAACTTTTCTAAGGAAGTTGTAAACCAATACACTTCACCTACTTGAGGTTCTTTGCACGTCATGGGATTTTACAAGAGTCCAAAAAACGATATGAGACTCCTCCTTTGGCTCCTTGGCCGATAGGCACTCATATATAAGCTTTTCAAATTGATACAACTCAAGTTAAGGTTTCATATTCAACCCTTTTCTTGGTCATTTCATCACCAAGATTACCATCACTCATAATTGATTCAAACATGTTGTCTACTTGTTTATCTATAATCTAAATGATATATAGAGGAAGTAGTAACACTCTAGAGGTGATAATTTGCATATCAACCCCACATTTTGGGTAAATTACAATTTGTACCAAAATTGGTGCACAAGGTGCTAGCATTATTCAAACAAGTTCAAACTTGGAATTTAGGCTTTCCACAAGCCACCACTTAGCATAATTATCTCTTTTATGATGCTAAAGAACTTACTGCACATTCAACATGTGACATATTGCAATATAACCCCTCATCTTGGGTAAATTGCACTTTGGTCCAAAACAAAGGAACATTGCTCAAACAACATTCAATCAGGACCAAATTTGGAACATAAGTGTGTCACATGATAACAAAACACCTTAGAGGATTATATTAAATTTCTAAGAAACTTACTTAGCCAAAAAAATAGGGTTATCTCATAACCCAGGTTAGGGTCATTACACCCCTAGTCTCCATGTATAGAGGATGGTCATCAATAATTGAAGTTTATCATTTTTGGAGATCACAAAAAGGCTGACACTAGGGAGATATATCCAAAATGGTTGTCATCAAGAGGCTAATCCTCCTTTAGATAATGGTCACTTTTTTGAGATCCGTACACATACATCTATCCTATTATACCTCTAAACCTAGGAGAGAAAAGAGAGTGAGGTCCATCTCCACCCTCTTTGACGTCAAAGAAATGTCATTTGACTTATCACTAGATCTCTCACTTTTCTCCCCTTTCCACCCCTAGTGGTGTGACAATATGAGAACCTATGGTTTATGATCCTTAGTACTATATTGCCATCCCTAATCTCTATTTTGTAAATTTTTACTTGGTATTCTTGTATTCTCTCTCTTCATCCCCTTTCATCCCTTCAGTTGTATGAAGATATGAGCACCATCAATTGATAATCATTTATACAATAACTTTGTACCTAATATTTTTAGTTCAATTTTCATGATCATTTTGTATTGTATTGATACGAACATCATAGCTCCACGAGTAACAATCCCAATCTCAGAATATCAAAATGATGATCTAGTGAAATACTCAAAATATCTTATTGACCAAGAGAATTCTTACAAGATCCCTAAAAAGTATTGATACATAATTTAAATTCAGTACGATTGACAATCACTTGATGAATTAGTAAAAGATGAATCTACATCCGTCATGATTTGAGGCCACCTCTGTACAATTAAGATATTGACATTACCACATGTGGGAAGTGTAAGGAGTGGGATAAGAGACATGATCCACTCCTTACTAAATGGAGGAATAAACTTATCTAATCCAAACACTCTTCCATATATGTTACAATAAGTGTATCATTCATTTCTCAAAGTAGTGGCATACAAGAATCATGAATACACAATGACGGAAGAAAATATAACTATTAAATTATCCGAAAAATAGCTTCAATTACATTTTCCTTCACTCATTAAGGGTGGTATCAAATACATGAAGTTCTACTAACTTAACTTATAAAAAAGGACCTACTTTAGAGGGAAACCGGGCCTTCCCAAGCTATCATCAATATTCTACTTTCTTGACATGTCCAACTTGAGGCGTGTTTGTAACATCCCTGATCTGGGTTATGAGTTAACCCTAGGTGTTTTGCCTAAATATGTAATTAAATCCTTGTGATTAACTTTGGGCATGTAATTAAGTTTCTCAGAAACATATATTTCAGTTTTTGCTCCTTTTTATATAAAGTTGTAGCATTGTTTTGTAATACAGGGACCTATGTGAAAATTAACCAGTTAGAAGGGTTAACTTGCAATTTGCACATGTTGAGATGTTCCTCTGATGTTGAGACATCATGAGAATGATGATGGTAAGGTTTGAGGGATTTCCCAAGCTTGGGCACCAAGGTGCAGCTATGGAAGCAATCCCGGTGCTTGAAAACCCTAAATTGGAGAAAAGTGCAATTTACCCAATTTGAGGGGTGCAACTTGTAAAATACATCATCTAAAATATCTTTTAAGACTCTTGTCATCATTTAGAGAAGAAATGATGAAAGGTCACTTCAATTGATTAATCAAGTTATGAAAAAAAAACACCTTTGTGATTGAATAATCAAGGTGTATGTACAATAGCCTTTTTTTGTGTATGCTTACGTTATAGGTTGATCTTCTTTGCCTTCATTTCTTGATCTTAAAAGAAGGTTGTCCTTAGAAATAAGAAGAAGGGATGATCAAAGAAGGGTGGAGGGACTAAGTTGAAAATATGGAGAACTTATGAGCTTATGTTGAAACCTCATCCCAAGTATATAAGCTCTCTACTTCACTTAGCAAGGAAACTCTTCCTTCGTTTCTTTCACTGTTCCATTTACCCAAACTGACTAAGGAAGAGCTGTGGAGCTCAGGAGGATGACCAAGGGGTGCAAGGTAGGTTTGAATCCTCCCTTTTGCTTAAGTTCATGGTTAGAACTCGAATTCAAGGTCAGATTGATGGTTATCTCACTTAGCTCTACCTTTCTAGCCATCTCTTCTCGACTTTCCTTGGAAGGATCACCTTGGCCGACCTGTGGAAACTCAAGGACGCAATTAAAAGCTTGGAGCTCGAAAGCTTGGAGCTCAAGGAGCAAGCTTTAGGCGGGTTTTATAACTCTAAACCTATGCTTTGTTATATACATCTCGTTTATGCTTTTAGATGATAGTTCTTCTTCTTCTCTACCTTCCTTTGCTACCTTGCAAGCAAATCCGTGAGAAATCCTTGCTGTTCTTGAGCTAGGAGATGAAGACGTTATTTCCAAAGTTAATCCACTACTTTTCACTTTACGAAACGGTCTCCACAAATTGCTCTCTCGGTTTGCAAAACCGTGTAGTGAGCAAACGGTCTCAGGACCGTGTAAGGGCAAACGGTCTTCAAGACCATTTATCCGCGTTGACCGAGTGTGGACCGTATAGGATTTCTGTTCATAATTATATAGGCTAATAACCCACAAAATTTGAGATAATAAATCCAAAGGAATCGTGAGATATGGCCTTTTTAATCAACAACTTTAATTGAATTTACTCCTGATTTCCAATCTGTTGAAATCGCCCTTTTTGGGCAAATGGTCTCAAGACCGTGTAATAATGTTGACCAAGTATTGACCGTATGATATTACTGTTCAAAATAATTTTGATTAACAACTCACCAAATTTTATGGACTAACTCCAAACGAGCTAAGAGTTGAAGGATGATTACTAGGGCAAACCCTAATTGAAATCAGTACTGAAATCTCAATGATTTGTTTAAGTGTTTTTGGGTTGATTAACCTAAACGGTCTCAAGACCGTTTGAGGTCACACGGTCTCAAGACCGTGTGAGGCCTCACGGTCTCAAGACCATGTGGTGGCAACCCAAGACCGTGTGGAGGTCTGGGGTCAAGTATAGTTGACCAATTGAAAGTACAAAGATACCAAATTACATTGCAATTAAGTATTGATATGATAATCAACTCAATAGATCCAACCTTGAAGAATTTACACTAGAATACAAAAGTTGGATGGGCAAACGGTCTCAAGACCGTTTGGAACTCATCCAAAAGGTCTCAAGACTGTTTGAGGTCACACGGTCTCAAGACCGTGTGAGGCCTCACGGTCTCAAGACCGTTTGGACTCAAACGATCTCAAGATCGAGAGACACCAAACGGTCTCAAACCGTGTAAGCCCTCTCGGTCTTGAAGTCAAACTTGTTAAACGGTCTACACCCTCACACGGTTTGGGAAAACGACCTTGAAGGTCACACGGTCTTGGAGTCAACTCTAGCAAACGGTCAACTCATCCAAACGGTCTCAAACCGTTTGGAGGTTGAAGGTTGAAACCGTTTGAGGTTTTCAAAGGTTGATTTCACTTAATCAATTGAAGGTGTAAATGGTTCAATGATGCTCTAATCTAAACCATAATGATAACCTAGGATATTAAGGGACTAAGTGACTAATGAATTAACCCATGATGGTGATCAATGGGGTGAATTACCAAAATACCCTTGAGGGGTTCAATTGAGTAAAACCTTGTTCAAATTCAACCCTAATCACATGATAGTGATGTTTTGGCTTATGTTAACCAAAGAGAACTTATCCCAACCTGATCTAGAGTGGTGTTATCACCATCTACTGGTATGAGGAGAGAGAAAGTATCTTAAGAGAGAGAAAGTACCCTTTTTGGGTGAAAACTTAAGTAAAGAATCTTCAATACACATGAATGTGCATGATTAGGGTATGATCCACCTATGTGAGATCATGGAAACCCTAATTATGATATATGATGAATCTTAAGCTAATCTGAGAGCATCAATGATGATGTTCCTCATACATGATGATGTTATGCGTTCAATTCACCATGTGATGTGAATAGTAAACCCTAATTCAAGGGTAATGACATGTGATGTGAATAGTAAACCCTAATTCAAGGGTAATGACATGTGATGTGAATAGTAAACCCGAATTCAAGGGTAATGAGATGTGATGTGAATAGTAAACCCTAATTCAAGGGTAATGACATGTGATGTGAATAGTAAACCCTAATTCAAGGGTAATGACATGTGATGTGAATAGTAAACCCTAATTCAAGGGTAATGACATGTGATGTGAATAGTAAACCCGAAATCAAGGGTAATGACATGTGATGTGAATAGTAAACCCTAATTCAAGGGTAATGACATGTGATGTGAATAGTAAACCCGAATTCAAGGGTAATGACATGTGATGTGAGTAGTAAACCCTAATTCAAAGGTGATGACATGTTATATGAGTATTAAACTCTATTTGATAAGAATCAAAGAACTTAGCTCTTATGACAAGAGTGGAAAGTATAATCATTGTTTTGAATTACCTTTATTAGTTGAATTAACCATGCAGGTTGAGATATGGAGGTGATCATATCCAGGTATGGATGATGATACTATATTCATTAAAGGCATATTGATAGCTTTATGAATAAGTAAAATATCTCGATGCCTTGTCAGTGGCATTCTATGATAATAATGGGCTGTGAGAGCCATGAATACCATCAAGGTCATGCTTTAGAGATGACTTGTGATGAGTATAATGAGAAATGATGTTTGATGTGAGTTAGGCTTGTTACATTTAGTATTCTCCCTTTATAGCTGTTATGCTACTGTTATTGTTTGAAGAACAATGTGTGATGTTAAATGAATACTGAATGTACCTAACTAATCAAGTATAACGTAGAGCCCTGATCATAGACCCATCATTGTAAGAGATCAAATGATGGTGAAACAGGTTTTCCTAAGGGAACTCCTGGATCACATACTATTGAGTATGTGGGGTATATGGATGTGTAGAACCTTACATCCTAGTGTAGGAATTTGATGTAGATATGTAATCCATCAATACTTCACTACAATCCCATACCGTATCAGTAGTAGGTAAACATGAAACCTCCTGATGATGAAGAAAACATAGATATCTGTATCAGTGGAGATAAACATGAAATCTCCTGATGACGAAGAGAGTACAGAACGCCAGTGTAACTCTAAAATAGCGAAGGACCAGTTTACCCTGGTGAGCTATAATAGTAGAGACACAAGATGTCCTACAAGTGATCCTCTTACTGACTGAGGAAGGTGAAGGTCATGAGAATCCGGCTCTCTTAATGACCTATGTATGATACTGATGTGACTTCTTAGCGATCAGTTGGAGTATGAGTGGTATGCCTCATCTCCACAGGGCATAATATTGTTTGTAAAACATAATCAACCGCGTAGTATACCTGTTAGAGATAACTACGAGTCAGTTGATTGATGATACACTGTAATAGTGCTTACATTCTTCATGTCTCATAAATGTTGAGCTCTTGTTTATAGCTGCAACTGCTATTGAATACTTTGAAAGCTTTACTGCTTAAGATATTCTTTGATGTTATAATAAAGCTTCTGGCGAAGAGTTATAACTCTCGCTGGGACAATTATGTAAAATTGTCTCACCCCGTAGACTTCAACTTTTAGGTGGACGTCGAAGACGGAGGAACCGGTCTACAGGTGACCAGTCCCAGCAGCAGCAGCAGCACCAGGAGCAGCAATAAATCTCAGGTGGAGATTTAGCCCGCCATGTGTTGTAGTTAGAGTCAGTCCTATGTGTCCTCTGTACTCTTAGGTCTTGGAGTCTTTTGTTATGAGTTCTTGAGATTTTGTATCTTGATGTATATAATTACTCAAGAAGTAATTATCATGAGATGTAAACAGTTTACCTCTTGTTATGAAAGAAGCTTTTAAGGATTCAAGCTCTTGTCTCGAAAAGTTTTAATTTCCCGTGATTTTTGTCTTCCGCTGTTTATCGAATCGCTTCCGCTAAGTTTAAATCATGATTATATCGTGGTTTGGAGATCAGAGCCCACAATTAGTGGTATCAGAGCTCTAGGTCAGTTGAGTCTACAGAGGCATAGGACTTAGGATGTCGAGTCTATCTTTAGTACTCCTTCCTTATCTAATAGAATCTTCTACTCCTCAGGAGAAGAAGATACATAAGGATGGCTGAGCCTCATGATGAGTACGTGGCAGAGAGTAGTGCTAGTGCACCTCAAGGTGGTGCAAGGGTTCCAAGAATAGAACAGCCTGCACCAGAGTCACCAAGAGAGCCGCCCCAGTTAGACCCATCTGATATGGGTAACCCAGCAGTACAGACAATGTTCGGGCAGTTCATGACTGCCATGACACACATAACCGACAGGATGCCCATGCCTGCACCTAGGGCACCTGCCCAACCTGAAGGACAAGGTATCGGTAAGACGTTCGAGCGACTTCGTCGTGTCGGAGCTACCGAGTACTTTGGGACTGCCGACCCCGCAGATGCTGACCTATGGTTAACAGAGTTGGAGAAGGCTTTCAGGATTCTTATTATCCCGGAGGCTGAGAAGGTTAGACATGCTGTCTATCTTCTCAAAGGCAGTGCTGGTCACTGGTGGAACATGGAAGAGCAGAAGAGACCTGGAATAGAGTTCTTGTGGGAAGAGTTTCGTCGGGAATTTATCAATAGATATTTTCCAAAGACCTTCCTAGATGAGAAGATCTCTCAGTTTGAGAGATTGAGGCAGGGCATGATGAACATTAGCGAGTATGAAGCTAAGTTCATGGAATTGCTGCGATTCTGTCCGCACATGGCTGCCACATACGAGGAAAGAATCAGGAGATTTGAGAAGGGTTTGAATGCTGATATGTCAACCCCTGTGTCTGCCTTAGAAAACCGAGAGAGATTCTCTACCTTCGTTGAGTCAGTTTGAAGGATAGAGAGATCTATGGTTGAGAAGAGGAAAACCCAGAAAAGATATCCACAGTTCCAGGATTCTTCATCTAGGGATTTCAAGAAACCTAGATTCTCTGCACCTAACCCTCCACCACCCAGATCGAGTTCTCAAACTCAGTGGTCACCAAGCAGAGGTAGAGGACGGAGTCAACCGCTTCAAGGGACTCACAGTTCTGCATCGATGTCAGTTACTGGACCACCCCGACCACAACAACAGGAGAGGAGATGCTACAACTGTGGTAAGGTGGGACACTTGATGAAGGATTGCCGTTCTAGGCCTGTCAGTGTGACACAGCCTCCGAGACAGAATCAACAAGGATCTCAGAGAATGCAATCTCAAGGAGCAGCTCGAGGACGTGGACAAGCATCTCAAGATGGATCATCAGCACCACCTCAACACCAGGCGACAACGAGGTTCTATGCTATGAACCCACCTGAAGTAGTGGTCAATCCACGGGTAGTGGCAGGTCAGATGAAACTTTTATATTCTGATATGTCTACATCCTGTGTTGTATCTGTTATGATTGACCCGGGTTCTACGCACTCTTTCATCACTCGAAGAGTGATTCGTAACTGCAATGTGACTGTTAGTCATAGGGCAGATAGTTTGTTGTTGGAGACTCCGTTGAGTGGGTCTGCCGTTTTGCAGGAGGTATGCTCTCCCTACATCCTTTTCTTTTCCGACCATCGCATTCAAGTGGATCTTATACCACTTAATATGCAAGGATTTGATATAATCCTCGGGATGGATACCTTAGAAAGGTATAGAGTTGTCTTGGATTGTGAATCCAAGTTGGTTGTGTTTGCTGATGAAAGCAACACATGGATCTTTCAGGGAGAAAGAAAGATTCTGCCCACCTGTCTTGTGTCAGCTATGGTTGCTAATAAGTTGGTGAGGCAAGGATGTTATGCATTCTTAGCCCATGTGGTATATGTTACCAAGGAAAGGTCCAATCCTGCTGAAGTTCCCATAGTCAGGGAATTCGAGGATGTGTTTCCTGAAGAACTTCATGGTATACCACCACCTCGGGAGATTGATTTTGAAATCAATCTGATTCCAGATACGAAACCCATAGCCCAGACTCCGTATAGGATGGCGCCTGCCGAGATGGCAGAACTCAAGAAACAGCTTCAAGAGTTACTTGAGAAGGGTTTTATCCGACCGAGCACTTCACCTTGGGGTGCTCCGGTCTTGTTTGTTAAAAAGAAAGATGGGTCAATGCGGTTGTGCATCGACTACAGACAACTCAATAAAGTAACAATAAAGAATAAGTACCCTCTGCCGAGGATTGATGATCTCTTTGATCAGTTGTGTGGTGCAACAGTCTTTTCAAAGATAGACTTGAGGTCTGGATATCATCAACTTCGTATTAAGGATAGTGACATATCCAAGTCTGCCTTTAGGACAAGGTATGGTCACTATGAGTTCACGGTTATGTCGTTTGGACTAACCAATGCACCAGCTGCATTTATGGAACTCATGAATAGAGTTTTTCGACCTTTCCTTGATCAGTGTGTTGTCGTCTTCATAGATGACATTCTGATCTATAGTAAGGATGCTCAGCAGCATGAGCGGCATCTTCGCCAAGCTTTGACCTTGCTAAGAGAACACAAGCTGTATGCTAAGTTTAGCAAGTGTGAGTTCTAGCTGCCGGAGGTATCTTTTCTTGGACATGTGATATCTGCCTCGGGAATTCGTGTTGACCCTACAAAGGTAGAATCTTTTCTACAATGGGAACAACCGAAGACACCGACGGAGATTCGAAGTTTCTTGGGGTTAGCTGGCTATTATCGAAGGTTCATTAAGAACTTTAGTTCTATAGCCTTACCTTTGACCAAGTTGACCCGGAAAGATGTTCCTTTTTCTTGGAGTGATAAGTGTCAACAATCTTTCCAGTTGTTGAAGGAGAGGTTGACAAGTGCACCTGTGCTTGTGCTACTTGAACAAGGAAAAGGATATGTAGTCTTCTGTGATGCTTCCAAGAATGGACTAGGATGTGTGTTGATGCAGGATAAACAAGTGATTTCTTTTGCTTCCCGACAGCTTAAGAAACACGAGGAGAATTATCCGACACATGATCTGGAGTTAGCTGCCGTGATTCATGCCTTGAAGATCTGGAGGCATTATCTCTACGGAGAGACATTCCAAATTTTCACAGACCACAAGAACCTTAAGTAACTCAGCATGAGCTTAACATGAGGCAACGTCGCTGGATGGAGTTAATCAAGGACTACGACTGTACAATTGATTATCATCCAGGCAAGGCCAATATTGTTGCAGATGCCTTGAGTAGGAAATCAACAGCATCAACCATGAATAGAGCACAACTAAACTCTTTAGTGTGCTCTAAGAGAGATATGTTTATCTCAATAAGGCAAGACAATGTACAGTTGAAGGTGTCATTGTTAGCCGGGTTGTTGGCTGAGATGCATATTAAACCTACCCTAAGAGAGCAGATTAAGGAAGCACAGCAAGATGATGCTGCAGTTCAGCAGATCAGATCAGAGTATGGAAATGAGAAGCAAGATGGTTTCCATGACTCGGATGATCATGTAGCTTGTTATCATGAGAGGATGATAGTGCTAGATGTGGATAACTTAAGGAAGTTAGTCCTGGAAGAAGCTCATTCTTCCATGTATGCTATGCATCCAGGGAGCACCAAGATGTATCGGAATTTGAAAGATCTGTATTGGTGGCCTGGAATGAAGAAGGATGTTGCAGAGTTTGTTTTGAGGTGTCCTGTGTGTCAGCAAGTTAAAGCTGAACACCAGAAGCCTGCAGGAACAATGAAACCTTTAACCATACCACAGTGGAAGTGGGACCATGTGACCATGGACTTTGTTGTTGCCCTACCCAGGACAAACAAAGGACATGATTCCATTTGGGTAGTTGTAGATAGGTTGACAAATACAGCACATTTCTTACCTGTCAAAACAACCTATTCTGCTGAAAGGTTATCACAGTTGTATGTACAAGAGATAGTACGTTTGCACGGAGTTCCTGTCACTATAGTTTCTGACAGAGGTCCTCAGTTTACAAGTCGTTTTTGGGAATAGTTACACAGAGCCTTAGGCACAAAGCTAAGGTTTAGTACGGCCTTTCATCCACAGACTGATGGACAGTCGGAAAGGACCATACAGACCTTAGAAGACCTGTTGAGAGCATGTGTTCTCCAGTTTACCGGAAGTTGGGATCTACACCTAAGCTTGATAGAGTTTGCCTATAACAATAGCTATCAACATAGTATTGATATGGCACCTTATGAAGCCTTGTATGGTAGACGTTGTAGATCACCTTTGTGTTGGTTTGAGACTGGTGAGCATCAGTTGTTAGGACCTGATCTTGTGCAACAGACTACAGAAAAGATTAAAGTAATACAACAACAGATTAAGACTGTACAGGATAGGCAGAAATATTATGCTGACAAGCGGCGTAGACCCTTAGAGTTCCAGGTTGGAGACAAAGTGTATCTCAAAGTCTCGCCTTGGAAAGGAGTCCTTCGTTTCGGAAGGAAAGGGAAGTTAGCTCCTAGATATATGGGGCCTTATCCAATCATTGAACGAATTGGAAAGGTAGCATATAGACTAGAGTTGCCACCAGAGTTACAGAGGTTACACCCTGTGTTCCACATTTCTATGCTGAAGAAATGTCACCCAGACACTGAGTCAATTCTACAACCTATGGAGGTAGAATTGAATGAAGATGTATCTTATGCGGAGGGACCAGTGTCAATCCTTGATAACAGAATTAAAAAGTTAAAGAAGAAAGATATAAGTCTTGTGAAAGTCCTCTGGAACCACCGTGGTGTTGAAGAAGCCACTTGGGAACTAGAGGATGAGATGAGAAGGAAGTATCCTGCCCTTTTCTCTTAATATGTCTTATCGATTTCGGGGATGAAATCCTTGTAAGGGGTGGATAATTTGTAACATCCCTGACCTGGGTTATGAGTTAACCCTAGGTGTTTTGCCTAAATATGTAATTAAATCCTTGTGATTAACTTTGGGCATGTAATTAAGTTTCTCAGAAACATATATTTCAGTTTTTGCTCCTTTTTATATAAAGTTGTAGCATTGTTTTGTAATACAGGGACCTATGTGAAAATTACCCAGTTAGAAGGGTTAACTTGAAATTTGCACATGTTGAGATGTTCCTCTGATGTTGAGACATCATGAGAATGATGATGGTAAGGTTTGAGGGATTTCCCAAGCTTGGGCACCAAGGTGCAGCTGTGGAAGCAATCCCGATGCTTGAAAACCCTAAATTGGAGAAAAGTGCAATTTACCCAATTTGATGGGTGCAACTTGTAAAATACATCATCTAAAATATCTTTTAAGACTCTTGTCATCATTTAGAGAAGAAATGATGAAAGGTCACTTCAATTGATTAATCAAGTTATGAAAAAAAACACCTTTGTGATTGAATAATCAAGGTGTATGTACAATAGCCTTTTTTGTGTATGCTTAAGTTATAGGTTGATCTTCTTTGCCTTCATTTCTTGACCTTAAAAGAAGGTTGTCCTTAGAAATAAGAAGAAGGGACGAGCAAAGAAGGATGGAGGGACTAAGTTGAAAATATGGAGAACTTATGAGCTTATGTTGAAACCTCATCCCAAGTATATAAGCTCTCTACTTCACTTAGCAAGGAAACTCTTCCTTAATTTCTTTCACTGTTCCATTTACCCAAACCGACTAAGAAAGATCTGTGGAGCTCAGGAGGACGACCAAGGGGTGCAAGGTAGGTTTGAATCCTCCCTTTTGATTAAGTTCATGGTTAGAACTCGAATTCAAGGTCAGATTGATGGTTAGCTCACTTAGCTCTACCTTTCTAGCCATCTCTTCTCGACTTTCCTAGGAAGGATCACCTTGGCCGACCTGTGGAAACTCAAGGAAGCCATTAAAAGCTTGGAGCTCGAAAGCTTGGAGCTCAAGGATCAAGCTTTAGGTGGGTTTTATAACTCTAAACCTATGCTTTGTTATATACATCTCGTTTATGCTTTTAGATGATAGTTCTTCTTCTTCTCTACCTTCCTTTGCTACCTTGCAAGCAAATCCGTGAGAAATCCTTTCTGTTCTTGAGCTAGGAGATGAAGACGTTATTTTCAAAGTTAATCCACTACTTTTCACTTTACTAAACGGTCTCCACAAATTGCTCTCTCGGTTTGCAAAACCGTGTAGTGAGCAAACGGTCTCAGGACCGTGTAAGGGCAAACGGTCTTGAAGACCATTTAGCCGCATTGACCGAGCATTGACCATATACGATTTCTGTTCATAATTATGTAGGATAATCACCCACAAAATTTGAGATGATAACTCCAAAGGAATCGTGAGATATGGCCTTTTTAATCAACAACTTTAATTGAATTTACTCCTGATTTCCAATCTGTTGAAATCGCCCTTTTTGGGAAAACGGTCTCAAGACCGTGTAAAAACGTTGACCAAGCATTGAACGTATGAGATTACTGTTCAAAATAATGTTGATTAACAACTCACCAAATTTGATGGACTAATTCCAAACGAGCTAAGAGTTGAAGGATGATTACTAGGGCAAACCCTAATTGAAATCAGTACTGAAATCTCAATTATTTGTTTAAGTGTTTTTGGGTTGATTAACCTAAACGGTCTCAAGACCGTTTGAGATCACACGGTCTCAAGACCGTGTGAGGCCTCACGGTCTCAAGACCGTGTGGTGGCAACCCAAGACCGTGTGGAGGTCTGGGGTCAAGTATAGTTGACCAATTGAAAGTACAAAGATACCAAATTACATTGCAATTAAGTATTGATATGATAATCAACTCAATAGATCCAACCTTGAAGAATTTACACTAGAATACAAAAGTTGGATGGGAAAATGGTCTCAAGACCATTTGGAACTCATCCAAACGGTCTCAAGACCGTTTGAGGTCACACGGTCTCAAGACCGTGTGAGGCCTCACGGTCTCAAGACCGTTTGGACTCAAACGATCTCAAGATCGAGAGACACCAAACGGTCTCAAACTGTGTAAGCCCTCTCGGTCTTGAAGTCAAACTTGTTAAACGGTCTACACCCTCACACGGTTTGGGCAAACGACTTGAAGGTCACACGGTCTTGGAGTCAACTCTAGCAAACGGTCAACTCATCCAAACGGTCTCAAACCGTTTGGAGGTTGAAGGTTGAAACCGTTTGAGGTTTTCAAAGGTTGATTTCACTTAATCAATTGAAGGTGTAAATGGTTCAATGATGCTCTAATATAAACCATAATGATAACCTAGGATATTAAGGGACTAAGTGACTAATGAATTAACCCATGATGGTGATCAATGGGGTGAATTACCAAAATACCCTTGAGGGGTTCAATTGAGTAAAACCTTGTTCAAATTCAACCCTAATCACATGATAGTGATGTTTTGGCTTATGTTAACCAAAGAGGACTTATCCCAACCTGATCTAGAGTGGTGTTATCACCATCTACTGGTATGAGGAGAGAGAAAGTATCTTAAGAGAGAGAAAGTACCCTTTTTGGGTGAAAACTTAAGTAAAGAATCTTCAATACACATGAATGTGCATGATTAGGGTATGATCCACCTATGTGAGATCATGGAAACCCTAATTATGATATATGATGAATCTTAAGCTAATATGAGAGCATCAATGATGATGTTCCTCATACATGATGATGTTATGAGTTCAATTCACCATGTGATGTGAATAGTAAACCCTAATTCAAGGGTAATGACATGTGATGTGAATAGTAAACCCTAATTCAAGGGTAATGACATGTGATGTGAATAGTAAACCCGAATTCAAGGGTAATGACATGTGATGTGAATAGTAAACCCTAATTAAAGGGTAATGACATGTGATGTGAATAGTAAACCCTAATTCAAGGGTAATGACATGTGATGTGAATAGTAAACCCTAATTCAAGGATAATGACATGTGATGTGAATAGTAAACCCGAATTCAAGGGTAATGACATGTGATGTGAATAGTAAACCCTAATTCAAGGGTAATGACATGTGATGTGAATAGTAAACCCAAATTCAAGGGTAATGACATGTGATGTGAGTAGTAAACCCTAATTCAAAGGTGATGACATGTTATATGAGTATTAAACTCTATTTGATAAGAATCAAAGAACTTAGCTCTTATGACAAGAGTGGAAAGTATAATCATTGTTTTGAATTACCTTTATTAGTTGAATTAACCATGCAGGTTCTGATATGGAGGTGATCATATCCAGGTATGGATGATGATACTATATTCATTAAAGGCATATTGATAGCTTTATGAATAAGTAAAGTATCTCGATGTCTTGTCAGTGGCATTCTATGATAATAATGGGCTGTGAGAGCCATGAATACCATCAAGGTCATGCTTTAGAGATGACTTGTGATGAGTATAATGAGAAATGATGTTTGATGTGAGTTAGGCTTGTTACATTTAGTATTCTCCCTTTATAGCTGTTATGCTACTGTTATTGTTTGAAGAACAATGTGTGATGTTAAATGAATACTAAATGTACCTAACTAATCAAGTATAACGTAGAGACCTGATCATAGACCCATCATTGTCAGAGATCAAATGATGGTGAAATAGGTTTTCCTAAGGGAACTCCTAGATCACATACTATTGAGTATGTGGGGTATATGGATGTGTAGAACCTTACATCCTAGAGTAGGAATTTGATGTAGATATGTAATCCGTCAATCCTTCACTAAAATCCCATACCGTATCAGTAGTAGGTAAACATGAAACCTCCTGATGACGAAGAAAACATAGATATCCATATCAGTGGAGATAAAAATGAAATCTCCTGATGACGAAGAGAGTACAGAATGCCACTGTAACTCTAAAATAGCGAAGGACCAGTTTACCCTGGTGAGCTATAATAGTAGAGACACAAGATGTCCTACAAGTGATCCTCTTACTGACTAAGGAAGGTGAAGGTCATGAGAATCCGGCTCTCTTAATGACCTATGTATGATACTGATGTGACTTCTTAGCAATCAGTTGGAGTATGAGTGGTATGCCTCATCTCCACAGGGCATAATATTGTTTGTAAAACATAATCAACCGCGTAGTATACCTATTAGGGATAACTACGAGTTAGTTGATTGATGATACACTGTAATAGTGCTTACATTCTTCATGTCTCATAAATGTTGAGCTCTTGTTTATAGCTGCAACTGCTATTGAATACTTTGAAAGCTTTACTGCTTAAGATATTCTTTGATGTTATAATAAAGCTTCTGGCGAAGAGTTATAACTCTCGCTGGGACAATTATGTAAAATTGTCTCACCCCGTAGACTTCAACTTTTAGGTGGACGTCGAAGACAGAGGAACCGGTCTACAGGTGACCAGTCCCAGCAGCAGCAGCACCAGGAGCAGCAATAAATCTCAGGTGGAGATTTAGCCTGCCATGTGGTGTAGTTAGAGTCAGTCCTATGTGTCCTCTATACTCTCAGGTCTTGGAGTCTTTTGTAATGAGTTCTTGAGATTTTGTATCTTGATGTATATAATTACTTAAGAAGTAATTATCATGAGATGTAAACAGTTTACCTCTTGTTATGAAAGAAGCTTTTAAGGATTCAAGCTCTTGTCTCGAAAAGTTTTAATTTCCCGTGATTTTTGTCTTCCACTGTTTATCGAATCGCTTCCGCTAAGTTTAAATCGTGATTATATCGTGGTTTGGAGATCAGAGCCCACAGTATTCCTCTAGCAAGTCTTGTATACATGTGGATTAGAAACATCAACTAGAAAAGAAGAAAATCAAAGAGAAATGAATCAACATAAACTGAGCATCTGTAATATAAAACCATTAGAGCATTATTTAGGGCATAAATGAACAAATATGATGGCTTCAAAAAAGAGAATTCCAAATATAGCAAGCTAGTCCAAAGAGGGTCTATTCAAGAGATTTGTTGGGTCAAATAGATGAACATTAAATTTATTCAGATAACATCATTATTTCTAAGAGAACTTGCCTTTAGATATTTTAATAATATGAACATATGCAAATAGTGCATGTAAATAATCATACACTAAGATTATTTAAAGAATGGCTAAGATACCATATAATCTTCTGCTGCAAAGTGGGTGGAAAAATGCATCCTGGGAGGAATAAGTTCTCCCCCTGCATATAAATGATTGGAAAATTACACTCTGCTATGAAAAAGCATGTCCTAATGCATGGTTCTCTGCATGTACCACTGGTATAAATAATATATGTCTAATCCCTACATAATAGGAATGGAAAACATAAGTCTAGTCAACATCACTTTAGTTCAAGAAAAGAGGATGAGAACATCCATGTATACACTACTACAGAAATGGCTTATAACGTCACTTTTAAAGGTGTCGGTTGTAATAATACACTGACACCTAAACAATACATCGTCAGTTTATAAAATAAACCGACATCAATCTGTGAAGGGCAACCATACATGAGTATTGCTTTTATTCGGTGTCAGTTACTTAATAACAAACCGACACCGAAAATTAACCGCCAAATCCAAAATTTCCAGCGAAAAAAATTACCTCCAAAAATTTAACATATGGCGTCGGTCATTAACTAATAAACCGACGAGGAAAGATTATTCGCGAAATAGAAATTGGGCACATTTTGATCGTCGGTTTTACAACAATGACCGACACTTATGGGTTTTCCCGCGCTCTTTGTGGGAAATTTTTCACACCCTTTAAGCGTCGGATTTAAAAAAAACCCGACGACTATGGTCATTAATCGAGAACCAATTTTTTAATCAGCATATGTAGATAGACGTCAGTTCTTTTCTAGTTAAAACTGACGATTATCATGGGGCACATGTGTCGGTTTGTGTTGTTAACCGACACCGTTAGTGTTATGTGTCGGTTTTGTTGAGTAACCGACACCGAATGTTAACTTAATATCGTGCGAGCGAGCCTGACTCTTCCCCTTTCTCTCTGTGTTGCAATCGGCTTAGGGTCTGGCGATTCCGGCGGTGAGCAAGCAGACGCCCTCCGTGCCGCCGCCCATCACCAGCATTCTCCTTGCTCACTGCCGTCGTTCTCCTTACTCGCCGCCGGCCACCTACTGCTCGCCGCTTGCTGGCTGTTCTCCTTGCTCGCCGTTGGCCACCTGCTACTCGCCGCCGGCCACCTGCTTGCCGCCGCTCACTGCTCCAGCGGCCTGGTCTCCTGCTCTTCGGCAGCCTGCTCTCTAACAACTCTCTTACCAACTCTGAAGGCCTACTCTCTTGCTGCTCCGGCGCCTCTGACGACCTGCTCTCTTACTGCTCCGGCCAACTCCGGCGGCCTGCTCTCTAACTGCTCCAACTCTGGCACCGCATTCCTTTTGCCTTCCGCCAGTGCCACTGCTTCCGCCGCTGCTCCGGGCAATCACTAATGGAACCATCTCTAAGGGAGTGTTTATTTAAATTGAACATTGTATATGAAAGAAAATATGATTGTCTAGTATTTTTTCAATGATCACTTCCATTACGGTTCAGGAGCTCGCCGACCTTCTACCTGCTCACCGCTCTTCCACGCTCGCCTGCCCGTTCGGCTTCCACGTGCACCCATCCATCTCTCCCTCTCTCCCTGCTCCAGAGCAAGACGCCCGACTAGGCTAAAACAGAGGTAAACATCCCCAAAAACCCTCTGTCTCACCCTCTCTCCCAGCTCCAGAGCAAGACACTCTGATTTGTATTTACTTAAATACTGATTTGTATTTACTTATCTACTCGTTCATCTAATGATTTTTTATTCATCACATTATTTAAATTTAGGGCTTTATATTTATTCATCTACTTTTTAAAATTATTTAATCATCTCTTAATTTATATTTGTTTATCAACTGAGATGTACTTTTTATCTATTGCTTTGTATTTGTTTATCTACTGATTATATTTATTTATCTAATGTTTTGAGTTTACCTATTTAGATGTTGCTATTGTAAATCAACCTAGGATATGAATAAATCTTGTGCTTGCATTTATTTGTGCTTCTAATCCTCATGCTTGACCTAATTCAGTAAACCCTAGGAATTGATAGTATAAATGCATATAAACATTCATAAGCTATTAATGTTGATTAATTTAGGAAGCATTGATATGTTGTTATGGATGTCTACAAATATTTTTATAAGAAATTGTGTGTTAAATGGGGTTGTGAACAAGGAAATGGTGTTGTATTTGTTGGCCTAGAAACCCGTCCAAGATTTACTCATTAGGAGTAAATCTTGGATAGTCCCCGGTTTGGGACTATTCTTGAAAACCTAATCTCACTTAGGATGTAAGTGTATAATGTGTATTGGGTTTTCAAGAAAATTTTGGCAACATTTCCTCATTTGTTCTCTAAGTACATATGTACTTGGAGAACAATAGGGAAATGCTGCCGAAATTTTCTTGAAAACCCAATACACATTATACACTTACTAGTGAGATTAGGTGTTCAAGAATGGGATAGGTGGTACACATTTAAGAATGACATCACTTGTATAACACCTAAAGTTTTAATCATAAACTCTAATCTGTTTACCCTAGACCCTAATCTTGTTGTAATATACACTTATTTTCTCTTTGATCATAGAATGGATAGACCATGGATGTCCATTTGCAATCGCTGCACCCCAGAGTTTATTTCTGGTCTTGATCAGTTTGTTAGATTTGCCGAGGAACATAGGAAACAACCTGGAGATAGGTTCTACTGTCCATGTAGGCATTGCGGTAACAACTTGAAAGTCAGTACTGGTGATGAAATCAGAAGTCATGTCATGTACAATGGGATTGTACAAGGCTATACAGAATGGCACTGGCATGGAGAGATTTCAAACCTGAAACCAGTGGATGTCGATAGTAGTGCTTGTGTGGAAGAAGAAATTGCCTCCGATGACATAGATGTGAATGAACCAGTTCCAGTAGACATCATTGATGCGATGCTGGATAGTTGTGGGGTAGAGCACACTGATCCACCTCCCATGTTTAGAAACATTGTGCATGATGCTGAGATACCATTATACACGGGTTGTAAGTTTACAAAGCTTAGCGCTATATTGAGATTGTATAAACTGAAAGCTAACAATCGATGGAGCGACAAAAGCTTCACGTCATTGTTGTCTTTGTTGAAAGAAATTCTTCCTGAAGGAAACGAGCTGCCGATCTCAACATACCAGCTAAAGAAATTGTTGTGCCCAATTGGAATGGAGGCCAAGAAGATACACACACGCAAGAATGATTGTGTATTATTTCAAAAGGACTATGTGGATTTGAAAGATTGTCCGAAATGTGGTGTGTCAAGGTATAAATTGACGACTTTGGGGGAGTCCAAAACTAGTTCTCCCGCCAAGGTGATGTGGTATCTACCTATAATACCACAGTTTCAACGCTTGTTTGCCAATCCTATAGATGCAAAGAATTTGAGGTGGCATGCAGATGTTAAGAAAAATAATGATGGGATCCTACGACATGCGTTTGATTCCCCACAGTGGAAGAATATTGATCTATTGTACCCTAAATTCGGTGAAGAGGACATGAATCTAAGACTTGGGCTTTGTACACATGGGATGAATCCATACGGGACATTGAGCAGCCAACATAGCACTTGGCTAGTCATGCTTGTTATATACAATCTTCCTCCCTGGTTGTGTATGAAAAATAAGTACGTTATGCTGTCGTTGTTGATATCGGGCCCTAAACAACCTGGAAATGATATCGATGTTTATCTTGAACCTCTAATTGATGACTTAAAGAAACTATGGGGTGAAGGTGTGATGACCTATGATGCTTCACGAAGAGAGACATTTTGTTTGCACGCTATGTTGTTTTGCAATGTGAATGACTTTCGAGCATATGGGAATTTGTTTGGATATAGTGTCAAAGGATCTAAAGTGTGTCCTATATGTGAAGAGAACACTGATTCAATATGACTAAAACACGGCGGCAAGACTGTATATCTTGGTCATCGAAGGTTTCTTCCAAAATTTCATCCATATCGTAGGTTGCGGAAAGCATTCAATGGACGGAATGAGGAACATAGTGCACCTAAACCTATATCAGGGGAGGATGTTTATGAAAGAGTGAAAGACATCACCAATGAATTTGGTAAGAGATCACAATGTACGATGGCCACAATGAGTGACAAGTCTTTATTCAAGAAGAAGTCAATATTTTGGGATCTTCCTTATTGGAGTTCTTTAACAGTCAGGCATTGTATCGATGTCATGCACGTTGAGAAAAATGTATGTGATAGCGTCATTGATACTCTGTTGAATATACTAGGTAAGACTAAAGATGGGATAAAATCCAGAATGGACCTACGTGAAATGGGAATAAGGACAAAATTAACAGAAGTAGTTAGTAGCGATCGGAGAACATACTTACCTCCCGCTTGTTACACGTTGTCTAGAAAGGAGAAGAAAGCATTTTATGAATGCTTGGTAAATGTTAAGGTACCACAGGGTTACTCATCCAACATCCGTACATTGTTATCAATGAAAGACCTGAAGTTGATAGGTCTTAAATCTCATGATTGTCACATTCTAATGCAACAAATATTGCCTGCGGCAATTAGATCTATATTTCCGAAGCATGTAAGGTTTGCAATCACCAGACTTTATTTCTTTTTCAATAGTCTATGCAGCAAAGTTATTGACCCTGATACTCTCGATAATTTGCAAAGAGAAGTGGTTGTTACCCTATGTCAGCTTGAGATGTATTTTCCTCCGTCGTTCTTTGATATCATGGTACATCTTGTTGTCCACTTGACTAGGGAAGTGAAAATGTTGGGACCAACTTTCTTGCATTGGATGTATCCCTTTGAACAATACATGAGCATTTTTATAGGTGATGTTCGGAACCGTTATCGGCCTGAAGGGAGTATTATTGAGGGTTATGTGGTGAGAGAGGTTATGGATTTTTGCAATGACTTTCTGAGTGGTAATGACGCTCCCGTGAATGACAAGAATATTGAGGAGCATTTTGGCAAAGGATTTTTGGGAACACGGGTGAAAGTAATCTGCTGTGAGCAGTTGGAGCAAGGTCACTTGTATATTTTACACAACATCGACGAAGTGAGTGTTTATATCGAGGAACATACCAATTTAATCAAGAGACAATATCATCGATCCAATTCAATGTGGCTTGCTAGAGAGCATAACAAGACATTTATTAAGTGGTTTGAAGATAAAGTCTTACATCAACTATCTCAAACACCAGATAATGTTACTGAAACCATCAAATGCCTCACCTTTAAACCTAAATTGAATGTTATGTCTTATGAAGGGTTTGGCATAAATGGTTTCTCATATTACACAAAGCGTCAAGATGATAAGAGTGTCATCCAAAACAGCGGGGTCACCCTTCAAGCGTCTTCATTGTTTTTTGCAAGTGTAAAGGATAAAAGTCCACGTGAAGGTAAAATGTCATATTACGGTGTCATTGAAGACATATGGGAGTTTGACTATGTAGATTTCATAATTCTGCTCTTTAAATGTAATTGGGTTGAAAAGAAAAAAGGAGTTATAGTGGATGAATTGGGTTTCACATTAGTGAACTTTGAAAAGATTAGCGAGAAGGGTGAACCATTCATATTGGCATCACAGACAAAACACGTATTTTATATCGATGATCCTGCAAATGATAAATGGTCGGTTGTTCTTCATGGTAAAAGATAGTTCATTGAAGATCCTATAGATGAAGAAGAGTACTATGATAAGTATGATTACTCCAATCCATTCTCAGTTGGGTTGCCAGCACCACCAAACATTGAAGCTGGGGATCACAATGACTTGTATGTTCGCGGGGATCATAATGAAGGATTGTTAATTGATAAAAGATCACAATATTAGAGGCATGGATGTTTATATTTTTATTATGTTCCCATGATGACCGTGCTGATGATCACTGTGACGGTGAGGACATGCTTGCACCGCCTGACAATGTAAGTTTTAAGAATATATCCCTGAGGTTTCTATCTATATGTTCATTTATAATTATATTATGTAAGTGTGTTTTTTATCAAATTTTTAGGATACTAGTTAATAGCAATTCTATTTAATTTGTAGGCGTTCGCCAAAGACTATAGGCTATGTAGGATGGCCATGACATAGCTATGTAGGCCATCGACATTGATTTGTAAATCCAAAGCGCAATAGTCGGAGAGAAAGCAAGCATCCCACACTAAGGTTATATAGATATATAGTGGGACTAAGGTGACGATCCCACCTACTAAAACAGGTTACCGACAACTACATGTTACGACGGGGAGGTTGTGATTCAGCAACCGTATGCATTAGCAAAAGGACAAACAGATTTCAACATGAGTTAACATTGAAGAAGGTCTACTAAGGTAACACATGCAATGTTAGTAGACCTTCTTCAATGTTAACTCGTGGTGAAATCTGTTTGTCCTCCTGCTAATGCATACGGTTGTTGAATCACGGTCTCCCAGTCGTAACATGTAGTTGTCGGTAACCTGTTTTAGCAGGTGGGATTGATAACACCAATTTTTGTGATATTTTAGACTGTCTTTCTGTTATCAAAACTGCCATCTTTAGCTATTTTCCTCTCTTTTATTAGCACTTTCACAATAATTGGCCAAGCAATGCTCTTAATCCTACTTTTCCATCTTTTGCAGAGTTTTTCCTCATTTTGGTGCAATAAGGTCGTCCCGGCCCACAAAATAAGTCCAAGTCTGTTTCGGCCTTCCTGACGCCCAATACACGCCCTAACCGGTGGGGTGGAACGACACCACGACGCGCGACAAGGGGTGCCGCGCAAGGAGGAACTGACGGACGATACGCCTCTTACCCGACAGGGAGCCATAGTCGCCATGACAACCCAAGTATGTCGGGCGACACAGCCACCCACCGGCAGGTACCGTTGCCCGTCACGTGACCAACGACCTACACCCCTACGCCGAGCGATACGAGTATCGGCCGTCCACTGACCCACAAATAAGGAGGACATGTGGCGCTTAAAGCACCATAAGTTCCCCCACTCACCGACTATAAATAAGAGCTACATGAAGCCGAAAAGACAGTTCAGACAGTTGGGAACTTGAGCTATCTTTGAGGAGAATTGCGAGAGCAGACGTATTGTGCCCCAGTGCTCGTACCGGGCGACACTAGGTGAGCTCTTCCTCATCCTGAGAGGGAGGGGACTGGTTCACCTAGGACTGTACCGAGCGACACTAAGGGCCGATATCGGCCGATGTAGATACGCAACACGAGTTCCCGACACCCATGCCCAACAGTAGAACGCGTAGCTCCATGCCCGACACGATATCGAACCTGATACGCTTCGCCCATCATATGTGCCGCCCGAGAGGGTCCATCGCCTGACATGAGTGTATCGGCCAGGATCCTTGAGCGATACAGTTGCCCGTCACGCGTGCCGCTCGAGAGGGTGTGCCGCCCGACATGGCTGTATCGGGCTAGGTTCCTGACCGATATCGGGCTGGAGAGCCGTAGTAGTCTGTCGTCCTTCTACATCAAGAAGGCGACACCTATATTTACTTTCTGTCATTTAATTCTTTACTTATACATTGTAATTAAGACCCTTTATTTGTCTATGGAAATAGAAGAGCTTAATTAGTTGCTTCTCTGTGCTTGGTACAATATGTTGGATGACTGCTATGTTTGATATCTGAACTCTAGCTTGCATGTTTGGATCGCGTTTCGCTTAGCTACCGAATCGTGTTTTCCCGTCGCAACAACTTCAAGAGTTGTGTTGTGGCTCTAGTGTTTGGTCTGATTCTGGAGTACGAGAGTGCCTGGAACGGAGTCGTTTCAGTAACATTCCACTCTAACTTTGAGCCCAGCAACCTCGAGAGGGGTGCCGAGGCTTGGTTAGAGGTATCCGCTCTGAGAGGAGGGGTGCAGGATGTCACCGCTGCCGCTTGTTATACTATAGTCTTATCCTTTGTACTTTGCTCTAGCCCTAGTTTTATCCTTCTGTTTCTATTGCAAGAAAACCTCTAAAAACTACTAAACGACTAAAACCTTAAATATTTCTAGTAACTCCACATGGAGATAGTTTTATTGTTTTGTTCGTGACACCTTACTGCTTCCCTTCTGGGGAATTTATCATATCTTTATACCCGTCGGAGTGTAGCGTGTCGATTCTGGGTTCTCAACACTACCACCCTTGTCCCTGTGTTCGACCCCGTATATCTACTTCGACCTCGTAAACAAAGTTGCAGGGGCCTAGAAGGATTCAGGTTTATAAATGAAAAAGCTCGACTACCTCAAATCCGCCTCCAATTTTAGGACGTGCGATTTAGGCTGGTCAACTTTTTGGTGCCGTTGCCGGGGACAAGGCAAAATGGCACTGTTGACGAATCCAAATCCACTAACTACACTCTTGTGCCTCAAGCTTAGCAATGGGTTTGACAACACTCTTTTTCTTTACTATTATTCTTTGCTTGAAATTAATAAATCTTTCTTCTAAACTTGATTCCTCGTGCCACTAATAGGTACTCAGAAGAACGGTGATCTGTTCCACTGAGCACCAACTCCAACCGTCATGCCACCTCGCATTGAGCCACCCCATTCTGGAGGTGAACGCCAAGGGAGGAGGCCTGATTCGCCTCTGCCTGAAGGCAACGACAAGTACGAAGGTGACCATCAAGAAGAAGATCCAGACTCAGGAGAGTACGAGGAGGACCATCACCAACAAAAATTCCGTCACCGTCAGAGGCAAAGAAGAAACTGGAACGACCAGGAACAACGTCGGGAAGAAAGCAACAACAACGACTCCGAAGAGGAGGAGAAGACGTTGAGAGAGTTGGCATCCACAAAAGCCAACAACTCCAGATGTCCCGTCATCACCCCGCAGTTCAACACGGCAAATTTTGAGCTTAAGCCATCCATGATCTCTATGATCCAAAACAAAAGCTTCAGGGGGAGTTCGAAAAGCGACAATCCCTACCACCATCTCGATGCATTCAAAAACATATGTGATACGATAAAGATGCGGGGGGTCCCTCAAGAGGTTATCTAATGTAAGGGCTTCATCTTCTCCCTAGAAGACAAGGCCCTATTCTGGTATCTTGGGTTACCCCACCAGTCTTTGAATAGATGGGGAGCTTTGGCCGATGCGTTCGTAAACAAGTTCTACCCCACTGAAAGAATGACCAGAAACAGGCAGAAAATAACATCCTTCATGCAAAAGCCGAGTGAAAGCCTCCATGATGCCTGGGAGCGGTTCCAGGAGTATCAGAGGGATTTCCCCCATCATAATTACAAGAAAGGCTTCCTCGTCACCACCTTCTATAATGTCCTGACTCCCGATGAAAGGGTGTCACTAAATGCGGCAGCAGGCAGTGACTTCCTCGGGAAGAAACCAAGCAAGTCTGAAAAGATCATCAAGAATATGGCCGAGCTGATGGCCGGCACTGACTTTGATCGATCTGACAGAGGACAGGTCAAGAAGGGCGGTGAAGGGTCTACCCTTGAGTCTAGGTGCTAGAGTCCATCACCTCGCAGATATAGAGAATCACTACTGATGTCAAACAATTGCGAGAAGCTGGTGGGAAAGGTAAGAAGCCAGTCGAGAAGGTGATGAAATGCGTCACATGTGGCAAAGGAGGACGGGGTAGACAACTGCGTTTACACCCGACCGAACGCAGATAGTGATTCTGACTCGGAAGACGAAGAGACCAAAAATGTCTCCTTTGTGAACTTCAAAAGGCCAGATCATCCCAGGTTTAACTACGGCAACAAAGATGGAGCTGAGAATTCTCACCAGCTGCATGCTACATCTAAGTCAATACAAGCTTTTGAGAAGAGAGGGGGGTCTGGTCAATATACCAAGAACAGTCAGTTCCAGTCAGTGAAAGGAAACTTTCAGGCACAAGGTAAATATCAAGGGCCGAACAAAGATCAAGACAAGGGCTCGAGCCAATCAGACGTAATTGGCCAGCTTTTCGACTTCGCAAAGAAGTAGGACATGATTAATAACCAGCTAGCGCAGAGTGCGCTATCAAATTCGGGTGTTTTGAACTCATTGCAGGTCCAAGTGGCGGATATGCATACGCATCAACGCCAAATTGATCAGCAATTAGCTCAAATGGCCGAATTAATGAAGAATCCTTCTGGCAGAATACCGTCCAACGCCGAGGCTACCAAGAAGGCAGGATTGTGATCAAGAGAAGAAGGGATTGAGTTGCAAAAGATGGACAATACTAAAGGACTAGAGGATGAAAAAGCTGGAACCGTCAAGCTGGAGACGAAAAACTACAACGCTTCTCGGGAGGCAACCCGAGCTGTTTTCAAATTCCTAGTATAGGGCGCATTTACTTTCAAGAAAAATGAACGTTATGAACATTATGGCATGTAATAAGGCCAGAGTCAGCGCATGCGCCACATGCGCTGACCCGTATGGGTCACCGCCTTAGTTTTATAGACCGGGATGGGTAATACCATCTGAGGCCGGGATCTCAGTCTTCGGCCAATGATGTTTTACTCATCAGCTGAAGTTTAAACCGCTTTGTTTACATGATGTAACGGAAGCAATCCAACCAGAGCTATGAATGCGCCCATATCGGGCAGTGGAATTTCAGGCATCGCAAGGGCCATGATGGATTACACGCCTAGACGACATGCACCTGTGACCGTCGCGCCATAGGACTGATCACCCTTAGGCCAATGGATGGACTTTCCTGTCTTATGAGTTGCCCTAACGACCAACAACCGCCCCAGTTTTACCTGTTTCACCCCGATTGAGTTTGCTATATAAGGGGGCGAGTTTTTACCGTGTCGGGCTCCTTGCCTTACTGTTCTCACGCTCCCGTACCATGCTAAGACCTTGTGTTTTTGCTCCCGCATCGCGCAAGTTTTCCCTGCTCTCGTGTCGTGCGAAAGTTCAGGAAGGTAACGCCCGATAGACCCTATCGCCCGACACGTTCCTTTCTTTAAACATGAAGCTTATCGGTCTTACGGGTCCTTTTCTGAGCATGCCTTGTATCGCCCGATATGGATGTCGCGCAACACACCTTTTGTTCACGTTTGCCCGATATGCCATATCGGGCGACACGTTTGTCTTTTGTGACGTCCTGATGGACAGTCGATCTTTGGTGACCGTATCGCCCGATACATCTATGTCGGGCAATGTGTTGTGCCGCCCTGCTCTCCTCATATCGCCCAATCTCGCTTCAGCTCGAGTTTTCTTTTGGTGGGCGGTACCGACCTCTAGTACCGGGCACAAAGCTTCACCCCTGAAACAATTGTGTCGCCCGATACGGGGTGTGGATCATTTCTATATCAGGACATGCCTTTTTGAGCATTCAAGTTTAACTTCTTCAAAACATCGAGATATCAAAATTTACCAAGGGTTTTGTTTGTTAATTAACAAAATGGCACGCATCAAGCAAACCGTTGTCCGTGTCGACGAGCAAGGCAGGAGGGTCTACCCCGAGACATCAGCTGGAGTACCCATTGCCGGTCAGAAACGCCCAAATCCAGAAGCAGCTGGACCGTCAACGGTGGAAAAGAGAATGAGGACAGATGAGGTGGCAGCACCACCCTCAGCAACGACAAGGAATACACCCCAGGAACCCTTGGAATACACCCCAGGAAGGTTCCTGCTAAGGCATGATGAGCATGCACGCCGTTACGCTGAGCTATCAACCAAGCTCTACAGGCCGAGTAGGTTCTGCCATCGGTCTTCTTTGGTGGAGCTAGGCATATTTGAAAGATTGAAGGGCGTCCTCCCCGTGGCTGAATTGAAGAAGATCTGCCTCGGCCGGTCTTCCTCCTACACCGAGCTCACAAAAGAGTTCATGTCGTCTCTCTACCGAGTAAAGAATTCTGCAGCTAAAAAGAAAGAATACGGCGGAGCTGATAGACTCCAAGCCAGGCTGTACAACTCGGAGTACGCAATCTCTGAGAAGCTGCTGAACAAGATCTTCTCTTCCAGCGAGGAGGAGGAAGATTTGATGAATAACGGTGAGACAATCACCGAAGGAGATGGGTTCAACCCCGTGGAGCTCTGAAATAAGCTGACCGGCGAGTCATCCTTTAAGCCGGGAGTCAAAGTGGTGGCGATGCACTCATGTTTCTGGAGAATCATACACAAGTTGGTGGCATGCCTGCTGTTCAGCAAGAATGAGTCCAACAACATTTACACAGAAGAACTCCACGTCATATGGCACCTGATGGAGGGAAGAGTGATAAACCTTGGACGGTTCCCGTTGAACAGGCTACACCCAATAAGGGATACCACCAAAGAGTATTGCATGGGGGCATCGTTAACCTAATTGCAGTAGGGCTCGGGTACCCTAAGGAGCCGCGAAGTCTGTCAAGGACACAAGGCGATGAGGTGATTGACCTCAAATACCTGATGAGGACCAGCATCATAAGGAAGGAGGGGGGAGGCTAATTCTACAAGTTCGCAAGGACGAACACACTCCTCCCGCTCCCTCGCTGTGCCACTTATGACACAGACAAGCTGGTCTTCACTACCACGGAAATTGAAGCCGTGGCGGCAAATACATCCCACGCCACCGCCGCAAGTGTCTAGGAAAGAACAAATCAAGAGCTTCGGACGATGGGTGCTAATAGGGCTGTCGTTACTCCTGTAATACCAGCCACAGCCACGACGATGAGTGAAATGGCCGAAGAAGAACCAGTGATCATTGAGGTCACCGAGGAAATAACTACGGGAGCTGCCGCGGAGAAGACAGCCCCAGCTTCCGACATCCCTGTAATGCCAGTAGAGGTAGAAGAAGAACCGCAGCTGGACGCCAGTAATGAGGTGTTCGCCGTGGTCCTTCATATGAGACTCGAAGGCGTGCACCTGACACCGACACCACCACCAGTGTCTCCAGTCAGAGCTGCTAAAAGGATCACCGAGGATGTAGAGGTGGAGCAGAATCCGCCCACACCACGACCATCTTCACCGGGACATGAAGGCGAGGAGGAGACAGCCGCAAGAAGGTCGACACCTCACCCGGAGACATCTGCCTCACGAACAATCGAGATAAACTCTGCCTCGTCTGGTAGACCAAAGCGCGAGCAGGGTGTCGCAAGGACAGAAGGGAGGACCGCAAGAACCCCTCCGTCACTCGAGATGATGCTAGGGCACGAGCTCGACTACTTGCGGGGGGTAACAAATAACAACTCAACTACCTGTATTTCCCTAACCCGCAAGTTTGCATCTTTCCAGGACAGGCTGAACAGCCAAGAGCAAGAGCTGCTGACTCTAGCTGGCCTTCCCGGTGGGCTAGAGACTCTGAATGCGACACTGTAGCAAGTTCAAGTTCTCCAATGCCTCGACAAGATCGAGGAGAGGTTGGATAGAGGGGACGATCATCTGCGCCGAAGATAGCCGAGAAGGTCGCCATCGCCCCTAGCCGTAGCTCTCCTTCTTCTTCGTCAACATCCGCCTCCACGGCAGGGTCCGCCTCCGCCTCTAGCGAGTGATCCACAACGCCCGAGGAGGGGACGCAGCAAAAGTCAACCGACGGAGCTCCAGCAGGACAGGAGAGCTCCTTAGGTCTAGAGGAAGAAAATCCCTCAGTCTCCCTGGATGAAGTTGAAGATGACAACGAAGACATCAGCATCAGGGGAGACTCCTCTGACAAATCAGAGGGAGAAAAGGGGGACGTGTATGTAGCTAATGAAAGACACCTCCCCCGAGGAAGACGCTCGATGGCGGATAGGTTCCATGAGCCATCTGAGATACCTTCCTTCGAGATGGCCGACTTTGATAGAAGGGCCATCGGCTGCCTGACGATCAGAGACCAGAGGCTGCTGGACAAGGTCCTAAGATCGTGGGCAGATGAAGAAGATGTCGTCTGGAGCGACGACTACTTCTCCGTACAACGGGGAACACTCCGCGACATGTTCCGCTCGCTGGACGTCGTCAGAAAAAGACTATTTAGGGTCCTCAAAAATGCGATAATAGAAAATATCGATAGCAGAACAGGTCGGAAGAAAATATACACCGCCACCCCGACCTTGGCAAGAAGGATAATCAAGGGGGAATAAGACTCCACTGCGGTGACCAACATGCTGCGACACATTGACGAGCATAACCCTAACCTCGTGTTGGCACCGTACAAGCACCGCGACATTTGGTTCCTCTGCATAGAAGACTTAAAGAAACACAACGTCCGACTGCTGAACTGCAATTACAACGAGGTGCCACACTCTGGAATTGCTTTCCGCCGCCCAGAGGACCAAAAGTTGAGGCTTCTACCGCTGTGTCTTCTACGAGCTATCAAGCAAGGAGCCAAACATCACAGCAGCGTTTGGAACTTCTATTCTATTCACAACTTCCCTGTCCAGGCTGAAGAGGGAAGAGGAAACAACGCCTTAGTCGTTTTAAGTGCCATTGAGGTGCTCAGTACTTTTGGCAACTTGAGGGCCCTTAGGGGCAAATGTTTCTATCACCGCAGGGGCACATACGCCATGCTACTGATCAAAGACGGGTGCTATTTTTGAGATGCAGGGGTACCTGAAAAGCTACTGAACGATGACCAAGAGGACGAATCTTCACAATCCAGCAGCTCCACAGAGAAAGAAGCGGAACTAGAAACTGACACCCACGGGGCAGGCAAGCAGTTAGAGACCCTGCGGAAAGTGCATGGGATGGAAGACACTGCTTCACCTATAGGTACAGAAGGGATGATCAAAAACTTCGACCGCTTCTCATGCGCTACGCTCACACAGGAGTAGGTAGATGAAATCCTTCTGAATTTAGCAGATGCTACCCCAGGAGATGTCATTTACAAGGCAGGCAATGTGGTAGTCCCAGTAGATGATCTGAGAGACGTGGTTAAAGAAGGAGGATGCCTGGCGATATCTGTGTTTATCGCTTGCTTCCAAATATTACAGTCAAAGTTCGAACACGCATACATAGCCCATCCGATGTTGTTCAACGACGTCTGCCTAGCCGATGAAACATGAGCAAAGAAGTTTTTTTCTGGAGGAGTTGGAAAGCGGGGTCCCTAGCCAAAATTTTCTGCCAATATTGCATTATAACCATTGGACGCTCCTGACGGTGTACACTCGGCAATGAGTAGGAATCTTTTACAACAACTCAGATAGCAACAAGAACCATCCAGTGCCATGTACATCAGAACCGTTGTCATCCGTCGAACGCTTAACTCGAAAATACTACGATGAGGTGGCAAAGATGATACAACCATTCCTAGACATGCAAGCAAGCAAATGGCACGAACTCCAGTTCTGCCACCGTAGCCCGCAACAGTTTCCCCTATCTAATGACTGCGACATCTTTGTCCTGGAATGGATAGCAAACAAAGCAGTGCCTGACCAGCTCCAACACATCGATTATCACAGCAAGAGAGGAGAGTACGTGTGGGAGCTTCTATCTGACGCAGGCACGCTCATTGGCTAACCCTCACTGGATCAACATTACCCTACCTTATCTACTTCACAACTCTGAGACAGAGTGTGGACCAAGTTTTGGGGGGTACCATATACCAGTGAGGGAGGTACTAAATTTTGTCTCGAATTCTTTATTCTTTTGTTCTTTCCTGTATCATGTGTACATATATATGCTCATATAATTCCCCTACATATGTACAAAGTCTATATTAGTAAAAACCTGATGCAACTGCTTGCAAAGTTAGTTTTCTTTGTGCTTAACGAGATACAAGTTCCGTTATATCTTTCTGATAATGCTGCTTCAAATGAACAGAAGATTACATTTTTCCATGCCAAAAATTTCAAAAAATATAATAATCTCGCAAACAGCTAAGAGACGAGTATGGAGAAGGAAAAAGCTGCCCAAACAGCAGAAATCTCTTTGTTTCTCCTTTACCCAACGAAAATCCCAAAAAGAGAGAGAAGCCTTATGAGTGTGAATAAAAGCATGAGAGGTGTGCCCAATAAAAGAAAAGAAAAAATATATATATATACACGCTTGTTTTCCAAAAGTACCCATCTTTAGACATGGTAGATCCGGGGCAGTGGTACGTAGGATGTGAAATCACTGCTCTAAAGCCAACTGGCTTGGACTGCAGGGACCACTTGCCCGCTAACGGACCCTTACCTGGATGGACTGATGGGAAACAAGATGAAAAACCCTAAAAGCCTTAGCCTACCCCTTTACACAACTTTATGCCCTGAAAATAAAGCTGTTTGGTGTGGAAGCTAACTTCGGAATCATACACTAAAGTCTTGCTGAAGCTGTAGAGAAATTTTTTACTGAAATATTAAGATAGGAAACACAAGGTCTTTTGTTCATAGTAGGGAAGCATTATCTCTAAAGGCATTACTATACTTGCTTTACCTCTTGGCCTGAAAGCATACCAATCAAGAAGAAGCATCACAAAAATTTCTCAACACTACCACCCTTGTCCCTGTGTTCGACCCCATATATCTACTTCGACCCCGTAAACAAAGTTGTGGGGGCCTAAAAGGATTCGAGTTTATAAATGAAAAAGCTCGACTACCTCAAATCCGCCTCCAATTTTAGGACGCGCGATTTAGGCCGGTCAGGGATCATCACCTTAATCCCACTATATATGTACTAAGCTATAGTGTTGTATGTAAATTCGGCATTGCTGTTGTTATGCACTATATATGTGTTAGTCTGTCATGTTGTTATATGAATCTGAAACACTTGTGCGTGCTGCACTTTATGTATTGTATCTGTATCATGCTTCCCTTCATTGTGGCTTCTTTTGCTGTTTCATGGCTCTTTCAATATGATTTTGTTGACAATGATGACAATGATGACAATGATGAATAAAGAATAACTTTGTTCTCATAATTAATTTTGTGTGAATGTGAATGAATTTTTATGAATTGTGTGTGAAAATCATCAATACATGAATGTTTCTACATGTGTCTGAATGTGAAAAGAGATGAAATAAATGGAATTGTAGGTTGCTACTGGTTTCTACATGTGTGTGATGAAAAAAATAATATGAATTAAATGTTCTTATACATGATTGTGAATCACATATATATAATATTGTCCATCATGTTAATTTTGCAGGTTTGTGGCCTGTTGTTGGCTGATATCAATGGATGTCATAAAACCTACAGTTCATAACTGAACTGTAGGTTTCTCATCCTGCGACCAGCCACGGCAGGTCTGCAGATTGAACAAAACTGACGACATATGCGTCAGTTATTTGAACAAAACCGACGACATATGGTTGCAATGTCGGTTTCCATACTAGTAACCAATGTCAATTTCCCTAATGAGGCCAGACACCACGGCCGTGCTGGCCAGCATGGCCGTGGCAGCGGACCAGACATAAAATAGGCGTCAGATATTTGTATAAAACCTACGACATAGGGTAACAGTGTCGGTTGTACTACTATTAACCGACGTCGATTTCCCTAGAGGCCATACACCACGGCCATGCTGGTCAGCACGACCGTGGCAGTGGGTGAGATGGCGTCGGTTATCACTAATAAACCGACGCCGATAGTGCCCCAGATGGTGCCCTTTCTATGGCGCGAAGGTATATGGTGTCAGTTTCGAAGCTAATAATTGACGCCTATACCCCCTGATGGCGCGTTTTTGGTGGCACGCGAAGGGTTGTGGCGTCGGTTTGAGAACCGACGCGTAACAGTTGGGCTTTTAGCGGCGCCCACATAGGTGTCGCTTAGAAACCGACACTAAAGGCCTTAAAAAACCGACACTAAAGGCCGGTTATGTACTAGTGATAAACTGAATTTAGGTTAGTAGACCATCAATAATTAAATTCACAATTTCAATAATCAATTAAGAGTATTACATAAAAGTTAAATAAAGAATTAGAATATTTAAGGTACTTGAATCATATGGGAAATCTTGGTTTTAGTTTTACTAATGTTGCACATACTTTAGATCACTGTCTAACAATCCAAAGTCAAATCTTAACTCAACATTAGGGTCTTAAAGCACCTATTAAGATTTGGATAAATTTAGGATTAAATTGCACTTAAAATAAATAAATAGTAAATCTCCTTAGAACCTAGTCAAACTAGTTTTAGAAAATCAAACCAATAAATAGGGCCTATTTTTATGATTCCAAAATATATTTTTGCTAAATTTTCTAAATCATGGATATTTGGTTATCAATTTCATAAGATTACTATAATTGTAGGGTTTTCTAAAAAATGACTTGCAATACCAACCTATTTAGATCCTAAGACATGGCTGGATAAATTCCTTATAATGTTAAGATTCAAAAACCTATTTTTGTATATTCTTTAGACTTATAATTATTAGTTATATTTTGTAAAGTTAAAGAATTTTCATGATTTAATATTCAAAACATGATCAAAGACTAATATGCCCCCATCATGCATTGAGAATAGGTATGGCAAAATTAACCAGGCACCCACCACCCAGACCTACTCAAACTAATCCACACCATTTTCTAGTACATCCATTTCATGTGGTGAACTTTGGTTTCAGACGATGTTTGATACCACTCAATGGTACATGTACCCATTAAAACAAAACGTCAAGCAGTGTCTTTTCTTCATCTTTATAGACATCAATGATCGGAAAATAAAATCTAACAAAGTCACCATGTTGCTGCCACTACATAAAGAATTCACACAACTTTTGTCATGCAATGTGCATTGAAAAGTAGCTCCAGTGAGGATGAGGATGTGAGGAGGAGTATGGTTCTCACACCCAATCGATGTTTGCTAGAGCTACATCTGGCAGACACTTCTAAGAGCCAACCAACAATAATAATGACTATAATGTACCAGGGTACTCATGTGCTCCGTTCTTTCCTGTGAGCGACTAGTGATCATTTGCATCACGTTGTGATGTTGTTATCGTGTAAATTACTAATTAGAGGAAGAAGAATAATATACCCAATAGAGGAGAGTCCTTGTGGATGACATAGAGGATATTATGACACCGATGTGATGAAGTCTACACAGGGATGTATAGAGCATGTCTGAAGCACACACCAAAAATGGTATCCAATAGAGGAAAACAAGTGATCACAGTCATGTGGATGCAGGGCTTGGATGGAGGGGGAGGAGAAGCTGGTGGTAGTGATGATGATGGGAGCAGGGCATTCCAAAAGACAGAGATAGAGGTGGTGGTAGTGGGGAGGAGGGCATGGAAGTGGCTATGTGGTGGATGTAACATGCATCTAGTAGACTAGACAAAGGCATTGGTGGCGACATCGATCAAGTGGATAGGGGCGGCGATTATGTACTAGAGGTGGTGGACATATAGAAGATCATGACAGTTGTAAAGGTGTTGAGTGGAAGCGACACCAAGTGGGTGATGGTTGCGACGATGCATAGTGGGGGGGGTGATTGCAGTGTCATTGGGTGGTGGTGGGATTTGAGTGCATTAGAAATATAGTTTGTTGACGTGCATGCAATGTATCTAGTATTGGTGGGTAGATGAGATCCCATGGTCACCCAACCACTGGGACAAAAAAATCATGGGAGAGGGGGGAAACCTACATGATTTGCTTTTTCAGTGGTGTGGTTTGGTATGGTATGGTTGACGAAAAAATCATACCATTGCCATCCCTAATTGAGACGTTGATGCATGATAATGCATAACCAACAACCATGATATCAAATTATACACACCTCAAGTAGAAGAAGTGAATGAAAATATAAAAATGCCCTTGAAATTGTTAATGAAGAAATTGACAGCGAGGATCATTCCATTGTAAGACACACTTTTGATTCTTTCCTCACCAATAACAAATCTACTATTTTCAACTCAAATTCAAATGGTTAGGAAGATCATAGACCACTTTGGCTCAGATTGAGGAGGATCCCATCATCCTCCTCTAGCCTTTTTTATTTTGAAGAACTTGGAATGCAATGTAGATTGCCCAAGAGCTTCGACAGAGCTTGCCACCATGGAAGATTGACGAACACCGATTTAGTATGTAGTCAAACCACCAAATGATCATGCAAGGATAAGATAATATTTAGAAGTCTTTGCCCCCATTTTGAAGATCAAAAAACACAATCACAAGTAATAAGGTAATGTTCTGTAGGTGTGTCATGCTAGGATTCGTCCCTTTAGGTTTATTTTGGAATAATTGTAGATAATAATGGGTACCTCCGATCAAGACAAGTTATATTTGAATTTGGATCATAAAAATGAGAGGAAAACGAATAAAATATATTTGAGACCTAATTATCATTGAAATTATAAAAGTAGGGGAATATGTGTTTAAGTGATGATTAATGCACATAAACTCTAAATTTGAATATTAATCATGTTAAATATATTTCCTTGAGATGTAATCTGATATTGAAGAACATAATGATGATTTAATATGTTCATGATTATAATGATGTAGAATTAGGGTTTCTAGTGTGAGTAGCCATGCATATGAAGAATTAGGGTTTTGAAGTTAAAGATGATAACTATGACATCCCTCTATCACACAGACAACGAAATGACACACGAAAATGTGCAGAACCATCATAAACATCATATTACCAAAAACACATATTAATTAAAACTGATTGCTGAAAGCAGATAAGAAAGGAACTATTACAACCAGATCCACATCCTATAAAGAAAACATGTTATATAAATATACATCAACTTGATACATGTCCACTGTTCATAGGATTCAGCTGTCACTTATCCATAAAGGATGCATCACCTGTTTATATACATAACAGACCTAGCTAGGTCAACAACAGGATAAGAAAGCCATACAAGATCATACATCACAAAACTTCATCAAAACACCTCCAAGGATCTGAGAGTACATGGATGACTCTAGGACTCTACTACAAAACATGTGACAACAACATCAGCATATCCAACCTTGCTTTCTACTATTCTTCTTGCTGCTCGACCGCAACCTCACGACCACCACCACGTTTAGCTTGATCACCTAAAAAGGTTTTAAACTAACGGGGTGAGACACACAGTCCCAGCAAGAAACATAACCCCCACCAAAAATATTAAACCTCAAAAGGAAGCTGCAACAGATAAAATAGGTAACTGATATAAGCAGATCGTATATGAACAACATACTAAGTAGAACTAACTTGTTATAACATCTTACTAAGATATTCGGGAGGTATATAACCAAATATTCCGTATGGAACATGATTCCTAAGATAACTTATATAAGATCTTATCATAACATCTGAGGAACATGTAAGTAACTGTGAGATAAAACTAGGGCAACTATACAAACAAGGTTGCAACCAATGTCTCATGTTTTCCCTAAGCAAATATACTATACGACTGGATTACAATTTATTATGCCCTGAGGAAGTGAGTCATACCACTCAAATCGAAACCGACCACCGCTTGGTCCTAATTGATTGCCATACAAGGTCGATGGGAGAGCCAGATTCCACTACCTCACTTCCCTTGTGGTCAACGCACAAGAACCAACAAGAAGGACCGCAATCTCATGCTTAAGTGGCCTCAGCCACACATGGTCAGGCTACCCTCTGCTAGCCCACCTTGGTATAGGTATCGGCGCTAGAAAACCAAGCCACGGGCCTATTCACCATGCTCCATCATCACTGAGACATGTACATGCTCACCATGCTCTATCACATATCCTGAGCCATGGGCCTGTTCACCATGCTCTAACCACACTGAGCCACTGGTCTGAAACCGTGCTCTAAACATGCACTACTACTTAGGGCGTAGGCGCACCCCGCATATTCAACAATATGCTTTCCAAGTTAACCCTTAGGAGGACCTATTTCACCATCACCAAAATCCTGATGATGATGGATCTATGGCCAGGGAAAACTACATGAAAAGTTCCTCTATAATTAATTATTGTATTTTAAGCGGATTGCAAGATTCAAACAAGTTATGTAACATGCAACTATAACAAGAATGAATAAACATAAAACACATAATATTTTGTTACATTGTCACTAAGGCCTTCAGTGCCATCAACATCATCCTGATCCATCACAAGGATCCAACATCACATGTTACCACTTGGCCTCTTGCCAATCATCTAGATCCATCTCAAGGATCAACATCATAGGGACTCAATCCCATCATCAAGGAACACATTGCCATCCCATGGGTAACACCCATCATATATTACTAGGTTCATCATAACCCTTGATGTTCAACCTCATATCATTGCCATGCCATCACTATGGCTATTACCTAATTTCATATCCATACACATGGAACCTGCATGGTTAGCATAATCATTGAGAAACAATGGTACTTGTACAAGGAACATTTATAACCCTTTACTTTATTATGAGAGTCATCCATGCAACATAGATGAGTGTGTCAAAGCATAGCAAGCATTAGGGTTACCAACCAAACACAAGGTACAATCATCACTAAAGGTGTATCGGGTAAGGAAAAACCCTCACCAAAGGCATAACATCTCTCACCAAAGAGTGTGACGCCCAACACTACATTGGTTAAGCATGCAATGCTTCACCACCTACTGTATCTTCTAGGGATACAACCATATCGACCAACCATTATCACCTAGGTATCAGGCAGCACCACAAGAAGATATCGGGCAACACCTCCTCAAGACACCATATTGGGAAACCAGCTAGGAACCAACCTGTAACACCCAAGCGTGCAACCTCATATCAGGCGGGCAACACTGCATCATGCAACCTACATCATGCAATGCCCAACGATGGGCAACGTACCTACAGGGGTAACTGGAAACACTACGCAAAAGGATGTCGTACACAGTAGTAGTTCCATTTGCCAAGTGAAGCACCCCATGCTCGACACAACCTCCTAACGTCCAAAACAACCCCATATCATCCAAGGGAACAACTCTAACGTCTAAGATCGAGCCATATCTGTGAAGGACATGTCGCCCAACAACTAGGGTGAGGATCCATATCAGCTAAGAACAACATGACCTATCGGGCAAGGTACCAACATGCCATGATGCCCAACACAGACCATCTAACGCCCATGGCACATCCCTGTCAGCCAAATCATATCGCCCAAACTCAACCCTAGAAAAGGGATATCAGGCAAGGGTCCAAAGGTCATGATGGGTTGGTCATCTTCAACCTCAAGACTACCACCAAGAAACCCTAATAGGTCAAGAGAGTTGGCTCACCTCTCAACAACCAAGTGAGAGGGGTTTTGCACAACTTCTATCACATATCGGGAAACAAGGTGGGTCATCCCATACCAGCCAACTTCCAACCCCAACAAGGTCAAGACCAACCAAAGGATCACGTCTCAAATCCATGGTAAGAGAGTGGTATTGCCCAAGAAACTAGAGCATATACTCACCTCTCAACGACTAAGAGAGGGGTTTTGCCTATACTACTAGAGATCAAGATCACCTCTCCAAACCAAAGGGAGAGAAAGGGATTTTTCCCCAAGAACACCACACGCACCATGGATTTAGGAGAACCCTAGGCTCACCTCTCAAAAACTAAGAGGGAGGGGTTTTTCCCAAAGAACCCTAATCCAACGGTTCAGTCAACACGGTCCAAAAACACATCTAAGCACATAACCATGTCATCGTATCCACAACATCAAGGGCACATACTAGAGCAAGGATATCACTAACAAGGTATGCATGGCTGATCAAGATAACATGTAAACAAGTAGCATGAAGAGAAGGTAATATAGCTAGGGTTAGGAGTTATGTAACCCACCTCAAGCACACCCGTCAAGCTCTAAAGCTCCAAGCACCAAGCTTCAAGCTCCAAGGCACCACCTTCGGCCAATAGTAGGAGAGAAGAGAACTCCATAACCACCATGGATGAAAAGAAAGAGAGAAATAGAAGAAGGTGCCAAGGATAGGGAGAGATACTCACCATAAGAGGAGGAGGAGTAAGGCACATCTAGGGTTTCGACCACCACTAGAGGAAGAAGAAGACTCCACCAAGGAGATTGACCACCAAGCTCTACCAAGGGGAGATATCAGCCACCAAGAAAGAAGGGAAGCACTAAAGAGCTAAAGGGATCCCAAGCTAGCAAAGAATGGGGTATATATGTAAGGGGGTTAAGTGGGCATCCACTTAGGGATTGCTCCACATGTGCTCACCCAAACCATCACTTGTCCAAACTATGCCACCTTGTTAGCACCCCAAACCACTTGCTCACGACTTGCCACCAACTAGAAAATCAACGACCACTTGTCCAAGTAACGGTGACACAAATGAGGCTAGGTGGAGGGGTGTGTGTCGCCCAACATGGCAGCCCGTCACACCCACCAACAACCTCTAGCCGATATGCCTCCCTTTCTCGACAAACCATGGCTGACACAAGGCACCAAGCTCTCCGTTGCTTGACACACTTAAGCAAGGAGGAAGGGCTTCAAGCCCAACAACAAGCCCAAGCTTAAACAAGCTCAAACGAGGCCCAAAACAACTCAAGCAAGGTGCCCAACCCATCCTCTCAACCCTAGAGGATGCAAGGAGAGAGAAAGATATCTGTCAAGGTGACAAACATGCAAACTACCCTAGAACTTGGGTAATTTGCAAGTTGCACCTCAACCTCTCAACAAAGAAAAAACAAGCCCTAATCACAACTCAGGTGATTAGCAAACATCTAAACACATGGATTAGGCAAAGCAAATAGGGTAAGCCCAAAACAGAGGTCAGGGTCCTTACAAGCCATAAACCCCTACAAAAGAATTTTGTCCTCGAAATCTGAAGAGAAAAGTGAGGGACACTTCCTCCTCATCTATTCCTCAAGCTCCCACGTGGCTTCCTCAATGCCACGATGATGCCAAAGAACCTTCACAAGAACCAGGTCCTTCCTCTTCAACTTCTTCACTCTTCTGTCGAGGATCAACACCGGACCTTCCTCGTAGGTCACATCTTCATCAAGCTCAACCTCAACTGGATGTATTACTGTCTCTGTGCTTGGATGACTTTTCTTCAATATAGTATGATGGAACATGGGATGCAACCTATGCAACTTGGGAGGTGGCTCCAACTTGTAAGCCACTTTGCCAACACGTGCAATCATCAGATATGACCCCATATACCTGGGAGCCAACTTGCCCTTATGGCCAAACCTCAGCATGCCTTTCCATGGAGAGACTTTGAGATACACCTTGTCTCCCACCTGGAACTCTAGAGGTCGTTGACAATTATCTGCATATGACTTCTGTCTGTTTTGTGCCACTTTCAACTGTTGTTGTATCACCTTGATCTTTTTTGTAGTTTGTTGCAATACCAACATAGAGGAGATCTGCACTTCCTGCCATATAAAGCCTCATAAGGTGCCATGTCGATACTCCGTTGGTAACTGTTGTTGTAGTTGAACTCTATCACACTGAGATGCACGTCCCAAGTACCAAGGAACTACAAAACACAAGCTCAAAGAAGATCCTTCAAAGTATGAATAGTCCTTTTAGACTGTCCATCTATCTACGGGTGGAAGGAAGTACTAAATCTCAACTGCGTTACCAATGCGCTGTGCAACTATTCCCAAAAACGACTCATGAACTGGGGACCTCTATCAAAGACTATCGTTGCTGGAACACCGTGCAAACACACTATCTCATTCACATACACCTGAGCAAGCTTCTAGCTGCATATGTTGTTTTCACAGGTATGAAATGGGAAGACTTCATCAATCTATCCACTATTACCCAAATGGAATCATGATTTCTAACTGTCCTTGGAAGACCAACTATGAAATCCATGGTTACATGATCCCATTTCCACTGTGGTATTGGCATGGGTTGCAACGTACCTACCAGTTTCTGATGCTCAGCATTAACCTGCTGGCTTACCACGCACTTAGCCACAAACTCGACCACGTCTCTCTTCAAGTTAGGCCACCAATATAGGTCCTTTAGATTGTGATACATCTTGGTGACACCTAGATGCATACCATACATCGATGTGTGTGCTTCCTCGAGTACTAACTTCCTCAGATCATCCACATAGGGAACCATCATCCTATTATGATAACAAACTAGTCCATCCTCGGACTCATGGAAGCCATCATGCTTCTCGCTGCCAAACTCTGAACTAATCAACTAGACTGTAGCATCTTCCTACTGTACTTCTTTGATCTGCTGCCTTAATGTAGGCTTCACTTGCATCTGTGCCAACAATCCTACCAACAAAGATACTTCCAACTGTACATTCATCTGTCGTAAAGAGACAAACATATCCCACCTATGACATATCAAAAAACTCAACTGTTCCTTCTTCGTAGGAAGAGAAGTCTTCCTGCTAACTGCATCGGCTACCACATTTGCCTTACCCGGATGATACTCAATGGAGCAATCATAATCACTGATCAACTCCATTTAGTGACGCTATCACATGTTCAGCTCACTCTGTGAGAAGATATACTTCAAGTTCTTATGATCCATAAAGATCTGACACACTTCCCCATAAAGATATTGTCTCCAAATCTTTAATGCATGGACCACTGCTTCTAGCTCTAAATCATGTGTTAGATAACTCTCCTCATGTTTCTTAAGCTGTCCCAAAGAAAAAGAAACCACATGATCTTCTTGCATCAGCACTCATCCCAAGCCCTTCTTGGAAGCATCACAAAAAACAACATAGCCTTTCCCAGGCTCTGGCAGCACCAACACTGTAGCACTAGTCAGCTTCTCCTTCAAGCTCTGAAAAGCTTGCTGACAACGATAATCCCAAATGAAAGGTACATCCTTCTTGGTCAACTTCATCAAATACAACGTGATCACACTGAAATCCTTTATAAACCTCCGGTAGTATCCTGTTAAACCTAGAAAACTATGAACTTGAGTTGGTGTCTTTGGTTGCTCCCACTCTGCAAATGACTCCACCTTCTTGGGATCCACTCTGACTCCTTCTGCTGATATCACATGACCCAAGAAAGTCACTTCCTTCAACCATAACTCACACTTACTAAACTTGGCATACAATTGATGCTGGCGAAGGAGAGTCAACGCTTGTCGAAGATGTTGTTCATGCTGTTAACTATCCTGACTATAGATCAAGATGTCATCTATGAAGACCATAACAAACTGATCTAAAAACGGACAGAGCACCCTGTTCATCAGATCCATGAAAGCAGTAGGTGCATTGGTTAGCCCAAACAGCATAACCACAAACTCAAAGTGACCATACCTTATCCTAAAACCTAACTTTGGTATGTCATCCTCCTTGATTATGAGTTGATGATATCCAGACTGCAAATCGATCTTCGAGAATACTGTAGCACCACACAACTGATCAAACAGATTGTCTATCCTCGGCAAAGGTACTTGTTCTTGATTGTCACTTTGTTTAGCTGCCAATAATCTATGCACAAATGCATCGATCCGTCCTTCTCCTTCACAAAAAAAACTAGAGCACCCCACGACGATGTGCTCGGTCTGATGACACTTTATCTAGCAACTCCTATAACTACTTTTTCAGTTCTACCATTTCAGCTGGAGCCATCCTGTATGGTGTTTGAGCAACATGCTGTGTTCTTGGTACCAGATTGAACTCAAAGTCAATCTCTCAAGGTGGGGGAACACCAGGACACTCATCAAGAAACACATCCATGAATTATTTGACAAAAAGCACATCCTCAAGGCTAGAACCTTCTGCCCTCGGTATCCACAAATTGAGCCAAAAACATTCTACAACCTTGCCGCAACAACTTTTCTGCCACCATAGCTGACACCAAATACGCCATAAGAATCTTTCTATCTCCTTGGAAGATCCAGTTCTCACCACCATCAATAAACACCGCTTGCTTGGAACCACATTCCAACACAACCTTATACCTCTCTAGGGTATCCATCCCAAGGATTACATCGAATCCATGCATATCAAGTGGTAGGAGATCCACTTGTATGTTGTGTCCCAAAAAGGATAGAATACAAGATGGACACACCTCTCAAAGCATTGAGGAACCATCAAGGGGGGTTTCTAACAACAAGCTATCTTTCTTACAACTAACAGGTAAAAGGCAACTATCAAGCATACCATGAGTGATAAAAGAGTGCGTGTTGCATCCAAATCATAAAAACATGATTTACTTAAGTGGAAGCGTTCATTTGCAGTGGATTAATGAAAATCACTAAAAATTAAAACTATTTACAAAGAGTTCCATACATTGGAAAACTCTTTCAAAAAGAACCAAAGTAATTCAATTACATTCTAGTTCACAACTACATATTTTGTACCATTCCCTCTTGAGGATTACAAGAATCAACTGCCATGTTAAAACTATACACATGCAACATATAAATGTTTGAGGTATCAAACCAAAATCTCAGATTGATTCATTAAAAACCATCTACTAACTCCGAGGACCTGAGAGTACAGAGACGACACATAGGACTCTCTATATAAGACATGACAACCAGTGTCTCCACCTGGGAATTCACTACTGTCCCTGCTAATGCTGCTGCTCTTCCCCTGCTGTAGGGTTTCTACCTCTTCCTCCGCGTCTACCTAAAAAGTTGGATCCCACGGGGGTGAGACAATTTTAAATTGCCCCAACGAGATTTATAACTCTCTTCCAGTAACGTTATTATTATAGTTTAATAAGATAAAATTGAACAGAGGAATCATAAATGTTTAACAGCAGATAATTCTTTGTCTAAATAGATTAGAACAATATTCTTATTCAAAGCATTTCAGCTATAACTTGATAATGCAACATGTTATTTATTCATTAAGGAATATGAAGAACATGTTGGGTTTGATGGGAATCAGAGAAGGTAGCGGAAACAAAAAATTTCTCCTCCCAAACCCAGAACAAGGAAACGCGTCAACGTCTATACAATAGGAAAGGATGGTTTGTGGAATCATACCTTGTCCCGAGGCTTGCTCGGTGACAATACCTCACGGCTTGCGCGATCTTCACCTCCGGTCTGGGACGGTGTCTGTGCAGCTCCTGGTCGTACCGGGACTGACGACTCCTGGTCTCACCGGGACTATCGGGATTGACAGCTGTCCTCCGAGCAGCAGAAATCTCCCGCCTCTGAAGTAGTCCACACGGACCACCTAGAACTCCAATCTCCTTGTCCCATAAGGAATTGGAAGGAGTCGCACCCTCCTATCAGCCTACTAGTCATCGACACACTCTCCTGCCACCAGTCTCTTTCTACAGTTGTCTTTCCCTTGCTGTGCCTCCCTTATCGGGTAGCACTTGCTCGGGCTCTCTCAGTTACCAAAACCAGAGAGAACGACAACTTTACAGAGCAACTGGTTGCACTGAGTTGTTCTTTGAGAAGCCCCCAATACCCCTATACATAGGAGGGTCATGGGATAGGGTTCTCTATCCCGGGAAATGCGGGACTAAAGCAGGAGTAGAAGGGTTTGATATTTTCCACAAAAACAACCAACTGTGTAACCTGAACCGATTGTTTCATTACTGAAACGGTCGGTTGGGGACCTGAACCGGTCGGTTGACACCTCAACCGATCGGTTGGGACCCATGAAACGACCGGTTCACTTCTAAACTTGTCAGTTCGTGGTCCTGGTCAGTTCCCGATTGACTTTTCCTCTTTTGTTTCTAATTGGTACCTAATACCAATCCTTTTTCCAATCATATTAGGCAAGTGAAACGAAAAGAAATTTCTCACCAACCTGACTTTCCCAACTTGCCCGGTTGGACCAGTTGAACCGATCGTTTCAACACTTGAACCGATCGTTTCACCCTGTCCACGAGCCGATCGACTCACCACCTGAGCCGATCGGTTCACCAAGCTCAACCGATCGGTTCATCACATGAGCCAATCGGTTGGGAGTGCAGATTGTGTAGAAACAGTCAATTGTAGTTTCAATCAATCTGATTCTCTAATCAATCAGTTCAACACCTTGAACATTATGATACTGAACTATCAATTGATTGAGTGTTTAATTGAACTACTAAACTCCTTTAGTAATCAATCTAAACATTGTTTGTGGACAAAACTCCTCTTCCAGGTTAAATCCTATGTTTGTGACCCTGCAGGTCCATTTCACGTTGGCAGTGAAAGTCCATAACACTTATGACTTCACAAGCAAACAGCGATGCCTAGTCACATATCAGTGCTACCCAAGTGAAATAGAAAGTGGGAGAACAACTTTCAATCCTACAATCCATGAATGGTGTTACAGTGAATGTATAATTCCTTTGTCACTGATATCCTGAATGAACTTGAGGCACGGAACAGTCATCCTATCAATGTTCATTCACTTTCTTGATCTCAGAGTAGATTGGAGGATATATGTATGGCATCAATATCACATACTGATTCACACATGCATGCATGCCTTTCTCAATCCTACTCATCAAGTGACCATGGATATCAAACTCCCTCAGGAGGGACAAATCCCATATCTATCACTCACCCCTCAAAAGCCCCATATGTCAAAGCCACCCAATCATCACCTTTATAACAACCCATGTTTCAGGACTGCGTTTGATGATGTGAAAGTGTGCCCAATGACATGTGTTGAGTGTAGTGATTTCAGGTCAAAGAATCATATTCACCACCATCACTGTGAGTACTGACTATGACTACCATGTCATGGTTCCATGTGTCAAACTCACGGTGGGCCTGTCTGGTACACTTGTTCTCTAATAGGTACCTATATGTTTGGTTTGATATCTCTATATCATGAATAATGAGATTCTGTCATCAACCAACACCACAATCTAGTCTTGTGTGTTATTGTTGTCAATCTACCTTCCACAATGACATTTGACTAGGGACATAACGAGAATGTACAAACTCATAGCATCTGTATGATCTCATCGTTCAGGTCCTGAACCTGAAAACATACGTCATTGAGTACTGTCATTCTCTAGACATTCAATCTATTCTATCACTATCTCATATGACTGAACCAGAAAGAATTGTAAGCTTGCCTTTTATGTTTATCAAATCAATCTTAATGTATCCCACCAATCATCCCATGATTGGCTCTCAGGGCATACATACCAACAGACTCCCACTTGCACTGCGAGCCAATCACCATTGAATCGTATATATAGTGATCTTCAAACATGTCCCACATGTTACTGTGCTCTAGTGCGAACATAGTGAGTTATGGCAACACCTTGCCAAAGTCAGTTTTTAACTGCATGTCTCTCATCTCATTGCTGTACATCACACGTATGGGATGGAGTTGCCGTAATATGCGATCTAGTATTCCTTTGCTAACCTTTAGCCTCATTGCATGATCAAGGATTCCATACTTGTCTTCAATGATCGGAATATCTATAAGTTCATCTCATAAACTTCCAGACCCATATAGTATCCATTGTTGTTCTCTAACACACAGATACTCGACATTCCCCTTTTAAATGGTTTTATTGGAACACTTCCAATCAACAAACTTTCACTTTTATATATCCTATATATATTTTGCGATTAATTTTCTATCCTTTTCGGAAGTTCGCATCCGTGTAACTCTTTACATTGAACTCTTCCTTATCTCCATAGAACTAGTACTTCACAAGTACTTATCAAGTTCTCATGGTATTCCAATAACCCTTATTGGAAGTAGACAGACATCCACTCGTCATGTCCCACATACGAGTTTTCAGGATGAGAACATCATATTGCCATGTCCTACGTACAAGATGATGAATGGATTTTGTTCTTGCCATGTCGATACATGCAAGATAATGGGATGATTACATACATGATAGATCCATATCTATTCTTAGTGTTCCCATTCTTCATAATAATTGGACACTTGGCCTTGGGATACTAACTCCATGTAACATGGACATGTTTTCTCCCATTGAATCTGTGCATACTGAACCCTTCAATACAGATTGCCAATGTATGTTTTCTCTTTTCAGGTCAAGAGGTTTTTAAGAACTATCTCTATAGATCTCTATTCCTATCACATAGGAAACATCTCTATCTTCCTTAAAGATAATTTCCACTTTTAGATTTCCATTTTAGAACATTTACATTTCACATCAACATGTGGAATGTGAATACGCTCCCACTAAATCACAGATCCCTTCTTTATCTTTGACATATTAGTCAAACCCTTCGACTATATCATCAAAGTAAAGATCCAATTCTGAGTTTCTTGTTACTCAATCAATCACATTGATTAGTCCATTGTAACTTATAGACTTCATTTGCATTAGTGGATTCATAAACCTTATAGGTTGTGTCACGTACACATCCTTGTTTTATTCCTCATAGGAATGCGGTTTTAGTATCCATATGCCAAATGTATTAGTCATTAAGTTGCAATAAACAAGCATCATCCTTCTCAAAATGTTATCCATGTGTCTTAACACTTAAGATTCATTTGCACTTATGGATTTCATCCAATGGGTGATACCATCAAGGTCATACCTTATGGTTCACATGGATGCCATTTAGGATGTAATGGTCATAAACCATAACTCAAAATTCGGTTCCTCATATTCATCTAGATAGTTGACTCATCACATGAACAACTCATCACATAGATAAACGAGGTGTATCCGTCAAGGATATAAGAACTTATAGCTCCTTGTGATTCTTAATGTCCTTTATTAGTGTGGGGTATTCTTTTATTAAGAAGAATTCAGTTATTTGATAATCATTCTCTAACTCCATAGAGTATGATTCCTTCTTGATTTAGACATCACCATGCCTTAATCATGAGTTCACTATGATACATTATCATAATCACTCATAAGGATCTCAAACATTTGGTCCAAGTATTTCATTCATTGATCTCATCAAGAATTAACACTTTACCAAATTTGCACTTCATCTATGATAATCTTGAACACTTCAAGATATTCATATTGGTATTTCTCTAAACACCATTTGAAGTATTAGCATTTGTTCCAATAGGTATGTAAATACATCACATGTATCATACCTAATAGGATAATCATTCTCCCACTACCTTTAGTGAAGATTGATTAATCATGTCCAAGATATTCATGTCTCTTACTGATTCTCTAACCAAAAGAGTCTAGATTTATCCATCACATGGAAACTAGAAATAAATTTCTCATGATTGATGCTAATTTGATTGTTTGAGTTATCTATAACTTTTAGGTATCATTTTATCTTATGCATATCAAATACCACAAGATAAACAAGGCATTGCCACAAAGATCATATCTTTAGAAATTGAAACATCTCTTTATTGATTGCCATCATTGTCATACAATATGCAAAAATAAAGTGTTTCTATCTATTGGAAAATATGAAATAGCAGTTCATAACTGTATTACATGCCTTTTAGGCTGAAAATAAACTAAAGTACTCCTATCTATGGCGGCAACACTTGCCCCATTTATTGATTGCTTTACACTTTACATCTTGGTATCATATACCTCAAAGTGTTACAAATTTACTTTCATGACACCTTTAAGTAGAGACGTTTGTCGCCTCCTTCTTCTTTTGTTCTTCCAGATTGAGAGGACAATCCCTTTTCCAATGTCCTGGATTTTAACAAAGGTGGCAATTGCCTTTCTTGGTCACGCCTCCCTTGGCCTTGAGAGCTGAAGACGACTTGGGCTCCTGGCTAGCATCAGAACCTTTCTTAGCTTTTCCCTTACCCTTGTGCTTGGACTTGCCTTTCTTGCTTGTGATCACCATCACAGACTTAGGCTTGTCCTTCTTCATCTGTGTCTCGGATGTCCTCAACATGCCCAACAACTTTGACATTGGCCTATCAAAGTTGATCATGTTGTAGTTCATCACAAACTGACTATAGGATTCTAGCAATGATTGCAGTATCACATCAGTAGCCAACTCTTGGCTCAGTGGAAATCCCAGTCTGGTCAGGTTCTCCACATACCCAATCATCTTGAGTGTGTGAGGACCAACTGGATCTCCTTCTGTCATGACACACTTGAACAGTGCCCTTCAGACATCATATCTCTCTTGACGTGCTTGATCTTCATACATTTTCCTGAGATGCTGAATCATCTCAATGACACCCATGTTCTCATATTGTCTCTGCAACTTGTGGTTCATAGAGCACAACATCAAGAACTTTGCATCAATGGAATCATCAGAATGCTTCTTGTAAGCATCCCTTTCTGCCTTTGGTGCATTAGGAGCAGGTTCTTTTGGAATTTGAGTATCTAGGACATAGAGCTTTCGCTTTTGAGTGAGAACAATTCTCAATGTCCTGTACCAGTCATGGAAGTTTGTCCCATTTAGCTTGTCCTTTTCAAGGACCGATCGCAAAGAAAAGTGATTGTTGTTTTTTGTCATTTGTACTACAAAAGGAAAATATGCAATTTTAGTCCAAAAACTCATTTTTGACTTATTTGATTGATTTGAAAAGTTGACGATATAATTAGACCTTTAATTAATTATCGCTCCCACTATTTTAGTTCAAATTGATAGCCCTCACCATCAATTCAGAAGATTGCAGCGTACAACCTTCTAGTGGGAAAGATCCTGAAATCCTCTAAGTCATGGACCAGCTAGGGCTGTCACCCACAACTTAGATCTCTCAGGTAGGCAACTCTTGCCAATTGGATCATATGCAACTCCTGATAAGATGTCATATGCAACTCCTTGCATGATCATCTCCATGCCTCAAGGTGCTAGATCCTATATAGGTCACCTTGTTAAGTCCGACCCAAAGCCAACACGATGAATATGCACCCTGCTTGGGTAGACCCACATATCCATCCTTCACGCTTCCACGAGATAGATGGTGCACCACGCTTGGGCGTGCCCACACTTGGTCGATCAAGCTTTTCACATTTGTTGCATTTGTCATGCATCTAAAACATTAATATTTAATGAGGTATTTGGTTTTATATACATATACATATCCAATCACCACAATACATAGTACGTATCATATACATGCTATATCCCACAGAAAACATGCAAAATGATAAAAGCGATGATTATGGCCATCCTAATGTGATTCCTCGAGCCAAGAGGAATCACGATCATCTAGGTCTACATCACATGCAACCTATACAAGATGAACTCTATGCAATGCCTTTCTGGGTTTGATCAACTCATCACATGACTGATCAGCTCGCCATCAGGCCGGTCGGCTGGGTGCCACCAGTCGATTAGTTGGTTCCTCCAACCGATCGGTTCGCCTGGTCATCGTGCATCTCATCATGGCCGCCACCCGCTCATTTCGCTCCTTGAACCGGTCATCAAACGATCGGCTCACTCCTTGAACTGATCGTCTCGAACGTCAACTAATCGGTTCACACCTTGAACTGATTGTCTCAGTTGTCGTCAGGATGTCCTCTGTTCTTTGACATAATAGGAAATAAAATTCTATCCTATTTTACATTGTAAAAAGAGAAACCTCGAGTTACATTCGAGGGGAGCAAAGGTAGGAAAGAAATCTCGAATTATTTCGAGTTACATCAGGAATAGGAGAAAGGGAATCGGTACGCCAACCGAGATGCAAGCAACCACATACACACTATACATCTACCACAAAACTCGTTTAAGGTCGATGTGTATTGAGTGCATTCATAATACATATCATATATGTAAATTGGGATTTGTGGATTTAGGATTGGACATGCATAAAGCCAATTTTATTCGCATCGTATGCAATAAATAAAGGCAACAAACCAAAATCGATCATATCCATAATCCTAAAGTATAGAGCAGTTGACGTGGCTCTGATACCACTGTTGGGTTTTAGGGGAGGCAGAGAAGGCAGCGGAAACAAAAAATTTCTCCTCCCAAACCCAGAACAAGGAAACACGTCAACGTCTATACAATAGGAAAGGATGGTTTGTGGAATCATACCTTGTCCCGAGGCTTGCTCGGTGACAATACCTCGCAGCTTGCATAGTCTTCACCTCCGATCTTGGACGGTGTCCGTACAGCTCCTGGTCGCACTGGGACTGACGACTCTTGGTCTCACCGGGACTGTCGGGATTGGCAGCTGTCCTCCGAGCGGTAGAAATCTCCCGCCTCTGAAGTAGTCCACACGGACCACCTGGAACTCCAATCTCCTTGTCCCACAAGGAATTGGAAGGAGTCGCACCCTCCTGTCGGCCTACTAGTCACCGACACACTCTCCTACCACCAGTCGCTTTCTACAGTTGTCTTTCCCTTGTTGTGCCTCCCTTATCGGGTAGCACTTGCTCGGGCTCTCTCGGTTACCAAAACTAGGGAGAACGACAACTTTATAGAGCAACTGGTTGCACTGAGTTGTTCTTTGAGAAGCCCTTAATACCCCTATATATAGGAGGGTCATGGTACAAGGTTCTCTATCCCGGGCAATGCGGGACTAAAGTAGGATTAGAAGGGTTTGAGATTTTCCACAAAAACAACCAACTGTGTAACCTGAATCGATCGTTTCATTATTGAAACGGTCGGTTGGGGACCTGAACCGGTCGGTTGACACCTCAACCGATCGGTTGGGACCCATGAAACGGTCAGTTCACTTCTGAACCGATCGGTTCGTGGTCCTGGTCAGTTCCTGATTGACTTTCCCTCTTTTGTTTCTAATTGGTACCTAATACCAATCCTTGTTCCAATCATATTGGGCAAGTGAAACGAAAAGAAATTTCTCACCAACCTGACTTTCCCAACTTGCTCGGTTGGACCAGTTGAACCGATCGTTTCAACACTTGAACCGATCGTTTCAACACTTGAACCGATCATTTCACCCTGTCCACGAGCCGATCGACTCACCACCTGAGCCGATTGGTTCACCAAGCTCAGCCGATCGGTTCATCACATGAGCCGATCGGTTGGGAGTGTAGATTGTGTAGAAACAGTCAATTGCAGTTTCAATCAATCTGATACTCTAATCAATCAGTTCAACACCTGGAACATAATGATACTGAGCTATCAATTGATTGAGTGTTTAATTGAAATACTAAACTCCTTTAGTAATCAATCTAAAAATTGTTTGTGGACAAAACTCTTCTTCCAGGTTAAATCCTATGTGTGTGACCCTACAGGTCCATTTCATGTTGGCAGTGAAAGTCCATAACACTTATGACTTCATAAGCAAAGAGAGGTGCCTTGTCACACATCAGTGCTACCCAAGTGAAATAGAAAGTTGGAGAACAACTTTCAATCCTACAATCCGTGAATGGTGTTACAGTGAATGTATAATTCCTTTGTCACTGATATCCTGAATGAACTCGAGGCATGGAACAGTCATCTTGTCAATGTTCATTCACTTTCTTGATCTCAGAGTAGATTGGAAGAGATATGTATGACATCAATATCACATACTGATTCACACATGCATGCATGCCTTTCTCAATCCTACTCATCAAGTGACCATGGATATCAAACTCCCCCAGGAGGGACAAATCCCATATCTATCACTCACCCCTCAAAAGCCCCATATGTCAAAGCCACCCAATCATCACCTTTATAACAACCCATGTTTTAGGACTACATTTGATGATGTCAAAGTGTGCCCAATGACATGTGTTGGGTGTAGTGATTTTAGGTCAAAGAATCATATTCACCACCATCACTGTGAGTACTGAATGTGACTACCATGTCATGGTTCCAGGTGTCAAACTCATAGTGGGCCTGTCTGGTACACTTGTTCTCTAACAAGTACCTATGTGTTTGGTTTGATATCTCTATATCATGACTAATGAGATTCTATCATCAACCAACACCACAATCTAGTATTGTGTGTCATTGTTGTCTATCTACCTTCCACATTGACATATGACTAGGGACATAATGAGAATGTACAAACTCTTAGCATCTGTATGATCTCATCGTTCAGGTCCTGAACCTAAAAACATATGTCATTGAGTACTGTCATTCTCTAGACATTCAATCTATTCTATCACTATCTCATATGACTAAACCGGAAAGAATTGGAAGCTTGCCTTTTATGTTAATCAAATCAATCTTAATGTATCCCACCAATCATCCCATGATTGGCTCTCAGGGAATACATACCAACAGAACATGTGTAACTTTTATCCTTCTAGGATATGCTAAGCAAGATAACATCAACCAATGATTCTCGTATTTCAACCTTAAGAAAATATGCTACATAGCTGATTACATTTTTCAATCATACTTAATGCCCTGAAGAGATGAAGTATACCATTCATGCTCCAACCAACCATGATTACATAAAGCATCTGTACCACACAAGGTCAATGGAAGAGCCAGACTCCAAGACCTCAACCTTCTCAATTAGTACGATATTATATGGCAGAGACATCACATGTCAAACTACAATTAGCTTTCCAGGGCATAGTGGCATCTTCGCTATAGAGTTATAGCCTGCAGCATATACTCTCTTCAGGGTTATGGCCCGTAGCCAATGCCTGGTATCATATCATGGATTCATGGCCCGTAGCCATACTCATACTGGGGTATGGTCTGTAACCAATCCCGTACATAGGATATAGCCCGCATCCATTCCTATGGGGCATAAGGATATAGTTGCCCAATTACCTCCACATATTAAAAAATATGCACTCTGAGTTTAACTCATTTCACCATTCAACAAATTCTGACCATGATGGATTTTTCGTCAGGGCAACTACATTATATGATATCACTTGATTAATTAAGTGTATTACCATATTCTTTTAGCATCAGACAAGTTTTCAAACATCAATTATTTTAACAATTGCTTCAAAGAATGTGTAATACTTTCATCAAGTACTGTTCAAATCTTTAACAAAGCATTGGTATCTCAATCCCTCATCTCATCAGGAGCATTCTCATATTTTCACAAACTCATCACCATGATTATAGAAAATGGGTATTCAAAACCCTCAGTTCAACAAAGAACACTTGTTACCACTTATCAGGTAACTCAACTCCTTCAAGTCATCTGACCAAGGTAAACATGATACTTGCTACACAAGCATCTCACATGGCTCACAAAGCCCATTTCATCTCTTGTTACCTCTTACTAAGCAACAAGGCATATTATGGCTCACAAGGCCCATTAACAGTAATAAAATGAAACATCATAGCTTATACCTGGATATGCTCATCATCTCATGATACCTTCTTGATTAGTACACTTGATAACAATTATATCAATTACATTTTAGCACCATGTTATACAAAATAACACCATTTATACCCTTATTAGGGTTAGGGTTTCCCAATTCATATCAATCAAGGTTACTCATCACTTTACACAAATTAGGGCTAGGTTTTCCAATTAGGGTTTCATAATACATAACATCACCCTGAATTAGGGTTTCATATCACATTACCCTGTATCAGGGTTTCACATTACATTCTTACCTTAAATTAAGGTTTCTCATAACATTTCTCCCAAAATTAGGGTTTCATGTAGCTTTACCCAAGATTAGGATTTTCATGAAGCATTCCCTTAATTTAGGGTTTTTCATCAAAATACCCTAAATTAGGGTTTCTCATCTCATTACCCTAAATTAGGGTTACACCATCACCCTAGATTAGGGTTTCACCTAACTTTTCCTTAAATTAGGGTTACAGCTCATCAAGCTTCTCAATTAGGGTTTCATGATCTTATCATCATGGATCAAACCCTAATTACATATTTTATTCATGTAGAAAGTGTTGAGGATTAATCACCACAAGATTATCACTCATGTATAAGTTTCTCTCTCTCTCATCCTCTCTAGGAGGTTAATTACATCAGACTTGATTGGATTAGGTTAACCCTTTGTTCAAGTGTATACATTTAGGGTTAGCATAGTGTATTGAAGCATTGTTTCCATGAACATCAAAAGGTTAACCACTCTAAAGGTACTAATCACCGAAGTACATTAGAGGTACAACCATGATAATCAATCTTGAGTTACTTTAATAGTACCCATTTAGTTCTAAGATCAATTGTAATTTGAATCAACTCATTCAGTTTTGAAACTGAATCAATCCATTCGGTCTTGAAACTGAATCCTTCATTCGGTCTTGAAACCGAATTCTTCATTCGATCTTGAAACTGAATCCTTTATTCGATCTTGAAATCAAATCCATTCGATCTTGAAACCGAATCATCCATTCGGTCTTGAAACCAATTCCTCCATTCGGCCTTGAAATAGAATCCTCCATTCGGTCTTGAAACCAAATCCTCCATTCGGTCTTAAGACTGAATCATCAACCTTTGCATTGAAACCGAATGGACATCTCAACATTGAAACCGATTGAGTGTTGAAACCGATTGGACAATTCAAAAGGTTTGAGACCGTTTGATCTCAAATGGTTTTGAGGACTGTTTGGACTCAAATGGTCTCAAGACCGTTTGGTCCGAACTACCTTGAAAACAAATGGACCAAAATGGGTTCCTCCAATCAAATTGATTTAGGGTTTTTACTCATTGAATCATCAATCGATTGAACTATTGAAGGTACATCAGATCATGGCCCTTGGATTTTCAACCATCACCATAATCAACCATTGACTTCCAAACAGTCTTGAGACCGTTTGGGTCAAACCACCTCAAAACCAATTTCCTCAACTAGGGTTTCACTCAATTCAATCGATTAGGGTTTACAATTAGTGGATCATCCAAACATGGAGCCTTTAAAATCAAATCAATTGGTATCATTGGATCATCAACCATCCAAATCAGCATTGATCCTCCAAATGGTTTGATATCGTTTGATCTCAAATGGTCTTGAGACCGTTTACTCCCAAACAGTCTTGAGACTGTTTGGTTTCAATCGATCTTGAAACTGATTGGTTCTAAATGTTGAAACCGTTTGCCCAAGATATTCATTGAGGTGTGTGCTTATGATGATGTTATCATCATAAAGCTTCAATCCTTCAAAATATACTTCCATTCTTATGAAAATTCTATCAATTATTCAAAGAAATTTCAAGAAGAACAAAATGATCAACAAGTGATGAAGAATTGAATGTAATAATAGCATTTAAGGGTTTAAGTTATATAAACCACCTTCAAAGTTGAAACCAAGCTTCAAGCTTCACGTCTCTAATGGTTAATGAAGCTTTCTCAACCTCCCAAGGTCCGTCCTCAAGCTTTTGAGTGAAAAGAAATGGCTAGGATTGAAGATTGATGGAGAAAAGAAGAAATCAAGCATTGATTTTCAATTTCCACCATGAAATCAAGGTTGAAGATGATTAAGGATCTTACCTACAGGTTTTAGTTCGTCCTCCTATTTCTCCTAAACTCCCTTGTGCTCGACCAAAACAAGGAGAGAAAGAAAATATGAAAAAGAGTCCTTATGTGAGTGGAAAATGAGGTACATATAAGGGAATTTCAAGAGAGAGAAAGTCTTATAATAATCCTTCAACTCCCCAAATTGGTGCCACTTATTCCCCTGACTTCCTTGCATATGAAACTATTTACTCCACCTTCGAATTCCTCTTCATTATCCATGAATTAAAGGAAAAGCAATTAAGCACCTTAATTCATATAATACTAATATCCCATATTTAGTGGATATTACTTTTTAGTTTACTAATGTGAGTGGGCTCTCCACTCACTTAGGATATTTTCGGTTCCATAGAAAGGCACAAGGAAGTCCACACTTATCTAAAAGTTCAACCTTCACATATTTTCTTGAAGGGAACTCCCATTAATATATTTATTTTTTTGCATTAAATTGAATTATGTTTCCAATTATGCTTAAATCTTGATTATTTTAATATCAAGATTCTCTCCCCTCCAAAATGATTCAAATGAGACACCCTCTCATTTTCTTTTTTCTACATGATGCCAAGAAACATGAGAGACTCTCTAGAAGTGGTATTTTGCATATTGAACCCTAGGTTTTGGGTAAATTGCATATTACACCAAAACTAGGTTTTAATGCACAACATTGCTCAACAAGCTCTTTCTTGGTACTCAGGCTACCACAAGCCATACCTCTACATCATTCTCATTCTTATGATGCTTCAACATCTGAGGAACATTTTATCATGTAACATTTGCAAGCTAACCCCTCAACTTGGGTAATTTTCACTTTAGTCCAAAACAATCAAAATAGTATTTCAACATTATTCAAAAAGGACTAAAATTGAAACATAAGTTCCCCTTGAGCCTTAATCACTTTTCAAGAAAATAAGATCAAGCATCTAATCAACTTTATTAAGCAAAACATCTAGGGTTAAAACATAACCCAAGTCAGGGATGTTACAGTGCGTAGCACCTGGGTCAACCAAAACAGATACAAAGTAAGAAGAAGACAAATTAGAATGAAATAACTCCATCTGACCTGCCACAACTTGCAGGTTGACTATCACCTCCGGCTGACTCATAGCATAGAATTGAGCCATTTCTTGCTATCCACATCCTTTGCTTCTTTGGGCAGATGATCCTGCTTGCGATGCTTGGCCGTGTCCTCACCCTTTGGCACCACTAAACTGTTGTCTATCTAACCCCTGTTGATTCTGCCTCGGCTGCTGCGTCACTTCGACATCTCTCCTTGGGCAATTTTACTTCAAATGCCCTGTCTATTCACAGAGCTAGCATGACATGTCCTCTAACTACGACCTAGATGGCCCTGTCACTGCTACTGAAGATGTGCTGTAAGCTTTGGATGGCAAATAACCACACCCTCTTCCTTTACTTGGTGACCACTATGATGGTGCACTAGAACCTTACCTCACAGAAGGTGCAGAAAACCTTGACTTATTGTGGCTGTCAAACCTATCTCTGGAACTGAGTATGGCTTTTCTTGGACATAGTCTCTCTCTTTTCTCAGACTGACCATTCAATCCTTCGGACAGACTCCACAAACATGGCAAACCACTCTGAGTTTTCTAAAGAAGCAACAAGTGTCGACAACTCGACACTCAAAACTTTCTCAAAATGTTTGATCATCTCATCATCTGTTGCCTCCATGTGAGGACAAAACCTCAGTAGGTCCATAAACTTGGCTTCATACTCAGTGATGCTCATAGATCCTTGGCGCAGATGCTCGAACTGACTGATCTTCTCATCCAGATAGGTCTTCAGGATATATCGACTCATGAACTCCCGTTGAAAGATTTCCCAACAGATCACCTGACCGGGTCGCTTCTTCTCCTTGATGGCCCACCAGTGGTCAACACTACCCTTCAGAAGGTAGACAACGTGCTTGACTTTGTCTGCTTTGGGGATGTCGAGGATCTGGAAGGCCTTCTCAAGACCTATCAGCCACAGATCTGCATCCGTTAGATCAGCCGTTCTAGCATAATCCAAAGCTCTGACTCGGCGATGCCGCTCAAAGGTCTTCCCAATACCCGAAGATTCACTATGGGGAGCCTGTTCTCTTGGCGGAGGCACTGACAATCTTTCCACCATGAGATTCATGGTTGCCATTACCTGTCCCATAAGGTGTTGGTAGACAGGGTTCTCAAGAATGGCTGGGTCGATTTGGGGGACCTCAGGCACCCAATCTTCATGTGCCTGCACACTCACTCCATCAACTGATGCAGCGGCACTGCTCTTGGCAACATCTTCTTCATGACTTCCAGACATCTTTTAGCTTTATCTTCTACTGGGGGCAGAAGGTTATTATGAGAAAATCTAGAGAAAATCACAAGAACAAACACAAACCTAGTCCTAGATCCTTGTAGAATCAACAAACTTAGAACTCTGATACCAACCTATCATGTGACATCCCACTATCACACAGACAACGAAACTCCACACGGAAACATGCATAACCGTCATAAACATTGTATTACCAAAAACACAGGTTAATTAAAACCGATTGCAGAAAGTAAATAAGAAAGTAACTATTACAACCAGATCCACATCTTGCAAAGAAAACATGTTATATAAATATACATCAATTTGATACATTTCCACTATTCATAGGATCCAGCTGTCACTTATCCATAAAGGATGCATCACCTGTTTATATACATAACAGACCTATCCAGGTCAACAGCATGATAACAAACCCATACAAGATCATACATCACAAAACTTCATCAAAACACCTCCAAGGACCTACGAGTACAGGGATGACTCTAGGACTCTACTACAAAACACCCAACAACAACAACAACATATCCAACCTTACTTTCTACTATTCTTCTTGCTGCTCGGCCGCAACCTCACGACCACCACCACATCTAGCTCGATCACCTAAAAAAGGTTTTAAACCAACGGGGTGAGACACACAGTCCCAACGAGAAACATAACCCCTGCCGAAACTATAAAACCTCAAAAGGAAGCTATAACATATAAAATAGGTAACTGATATAAGCAGATCGTATATGAGCAGCATACTGAGCAGAAATAACTTGTTATAACATCTTACCAAGATATCCGGGAGGTATATAACCAGATATTCCTTATGGAACATTATTGACAAGATAAGTTATATAAGAACTTATCATAACATCTGAGGAAAATGTAAGTAACTGTGAGATAAAACTAGGGCAACTATACAAGCAAGGCCTCAACCAATGTCTCGTGTTTGCCCTAAGCAAATATACTATACGACTGGATTACAATTTATTATGCCCTGAGGAAGTGAGTCGTACCACTCAGATCCAAACCGACCACCGCTTGTTCGCAATCAATTACCATACAAGGTCGATGGGAGAGCCAGATTCCATGACCTCACTTCCCTTGTAGTCAGTGCACAAGAACCAATAAGCAGGACCGAAGTCTCATGCTTAAGTGGCCTCAACCACACAGGGTCAGGCTATCCTCTGCCTAGCCCACCTTGGTATAGGTATCGGTGCTAGAAAACTGAGCCACAGGCCTATTCACCATGCTCCATCATCACTGAGACATGGGTCTGTTCACCATGCTCTATCACATATCCTGAGCCATGGGCATGTTCACCATGCTCTAACCACATTGAGCCATAGGCCTGAAACTGTGCTCTAAACATGCACTACTACTTAGGGCGTAGGCGCACCCCGCATATTCAACAATATGCATTCCAAGTTAACCCTTAGGAGAACCTATTTCACCATCAACAGACTCCTGACAATGATGGATCTATGGCCATGGTAAAATACATGAAAAGTTCCTCTATAATTAATTATTGCATTTTAAGTGGATTGTAAGATTCAACCAAGTTATATAACATGCAACTATAACAAGAATGAATAAACATAAAACACATTATCTTTTGTTACATTGTCACTAAGGCCTTGAGTGCCATCAACATCATCCTGATCCATCATAAGGATCCAACATCACATGTTACCACTTGGCCTCTTGCCAATCATCTAGATCCATCTCAAGGATTAACATCACAGGGACTCAATCCCATCAGCAAGGCACACATTTCCATCCCATGGGTAACACCCATCATATATTACTGGGTTCATCATAACCCTTGATGTTCAACCTCATATCGTTGCCATGTCATCACTATGGCTATTACCTGATTTCATATCCATACACATGGAACCTGCATGGTTAGCATAATCATAGAGAAATAATGGTACTTGTACAAGGAACATTTATAACCCTTTACTTTATTATGAGAGTCAACCATGCAACATAGATAAGTGTATCAAATCATAGCAAGCATTAGGGTTACCAACCGAACACAAGGTACAACCCTCACTAAAGGTGTATCGGGTAAGGAACAACCCTCACCAAAGTCACATCGTCTCTCACCAAAGAGTATGATGCCCAACACTACATTGGTTAAGCACACAACACTTCACCACCTACTGTATCGTCCAACACTCTTCTAGGGCTACATCCATATCATCCAACCATTATCACTTAGGTATCGGGCAGCACCATAAGACGATATCGGGCAACACCTCCTCAAGACACCACATCGGGCAACCAGCTAGGAACCAACCTATAACTCCCAAGCATGCAACCTCATATCGGGCGGGCAACGTTGCATCGCGCAACACCCAGTGACGGGCAACGTACCTACAGGGGTAACAGGCAACACTACCCAAAAGGATGTCGTACACAGCAGCAGGGCCATTCGCCAAGTGGAGCACCCAATGCCCGACACAACCTCCCAACGGTCAATACAACCCCATATCGTCCAAGGGAACAACTCTAACGTCAAAGCTAGGGCCATATCGGTCAAGGACATATCACCCAATAGCTAGGGTGAGGATCCATATTGGCCAAGAACCACATGACATATCGGGCAAGGTACCAACATGCCATGACGCCCAACACAGACCATCTAACGCCCAAGGCACATCCCTGTCGGCCAAAGAATATCACCCAAACTCAACCCTAGAAAAGGAACATCGAGCAAGGGTCCAAAGGTCGTGATGGGTTGGTCATTTTCTACCTAAAGACTGCCACCAAGAAACCCTAATAAGTCAAGAGAGTTGGCTCACCTCTCAACAACCAAGTGAGAGGGGTTTTGCACAACTTCTATCACATATCGAGCAGCAAGGTGGGTCATCCCATACCATCCAACTTCCAACCCCAACTAGGTCAAGACCAACCAAAGTCTCACCTCTCAAATCCATGGTAAGAGAAGGGTATTGCCCAAGAAACTAGGGCATAGACTCATCTCTCAACGACTGAGGAAGAGAGGGGTTTTGTCTATACCACTAGAGCTCAAGCTCACCTCTCAAAACCAAAGGGAGAGAAAGGGATTTTGCCCAAGAACACACCACATGCACCATGGATTTAGGAGAACCCTAGGCTCACCTCTCAACAACTAAGAGAGAGGGGTTTTGCCCAAGGAACCCTAATCCAACTGTTCAGCCAACAAGGTCCAAGAGCACATCTAAGAACATAACCATGTCATCAAATCCACAACATCAAGTGTGCATACTAGAGCAAGGATATCACTAACAAGGTATGCATGTCCGATCAAGATAACATGTAAACAAGCAACATGAAGGGAAGGTAATATAGCTAGGGTTAGGAGTTATGTAACCCGCCTCAAGCACACTCCTCAAGATACAAAGCTCTAAGGCACCACCTTCGGTCAACACTAGGAGATATGAGAACTCCATAACCACCATGGCCGAAAAGAAAGAGAGAAGAAGAAGAAGGTGCCAAGTATAGGGAGAGATACTCACCACAAGAGGAGAAGGAGCAAGGCACATCTAGGATTTCGGCCACCCCTATAGGAAGAAGAAGACTCCACAACGGAGATCGGCCACCAAGCTCTACCAAGGGGAGATATCGGTCACCAAGAAAGAAGGGAAGCACTAAGGAGCTAAAGGGATCCCAATCTAGCAAAGAAGGGGTATATATGCAAGGGGGTTAAGTGGGCGTCCACTTGGGGATTGCTCCACATGTGCTCGCCCAAACCACCACTTGTCCAAACTATGCCACCTTGCTAGCACCCCGAACCACTTGCTCATGAATTGCCACCAACTACCAAAGCAACAACCACTTGTCCAAAGAATGGTGACACAAACGAGGCTATGTGGAGGGGTGTGTGTCGCCCAACATGGCAACCCGTCACACCCACCAGCACCCTCTGGTCGATACACTTCCCTTGCTCGACACACCATGGCCGATACAAGGAACCAAGCTCTCCCTTGCCCGACACACTTAAGCAAGGAGGAATGGCTTCAAGCCCAACAATAAGACAAATCTTAAACAAGCTCAAATGAGGCCTAAAACAACTCAAGCAAGGCACCCAACCCATCCTATAAATCCTAGAGGATGTAAGGAGAGAGAAAGATATCTCTCAAGGTGGCAAACTTGCACAGAAACCCTATAACTTGGGTAATTTGCAAGTTGCACCTCAACCTCTCAACAAAGCACAAACAAGCCCTAATCACAACTCAGGTGATTAGCAAACACCTAAACACAGGGTTTAGGCATAGCAAACAGGGTAAGCCCAAAATGGAGGTCAGGGTCCTTACAATAACTTTAATGAACTCAGACTAATCCAAATAATCATAATGAAAGGATATGTTGGATGTAGTAATTAGGGTTTCACCTAATGCAAAATATGAGATGGAATTAGGATTTTTACCCTTATTCCTAACCCAAAACCTAAACCCTAGATTACAAACCGAGTAGGGTTTAATTTATTTAATGTGATGGTACCACTTTAGGATTTACATACAGGCATATTAAATGATTGGATTCCCCTTTGCTTACTTGATTGGATGATATGCTTAAAGTATGATTTGATAATTTGCATGGTTCTACAAAAGGTATGTGGCTATGCTTATAACTAACCATAATAGTTTGCTAGTATTTTGTAAGTGTTTCTTAAGGATTGAACAATTAAACTATTGGATGTTTATTTACATTATATTCAATTCTAATGTCACTATGAGTATCACATAAAGGAAGATTCTTTAAAAAATGTCATTTCTCATTTGTAAGTAATTAATGGAATATATGTTGTTATGTACCTACACACTTTTTGCGTGCACCCCACGTACATAGTATAGTGCTTTTGTTTCACGATGTTTTAGGTACATGCTAAATAAGATGATACCAAGATAAGATGGACATATGAAATTACTTGAAGACATTAAAGTTAACTTGTAAGGAGGATTATCTAGATACTTCTTCTCATATAGTTCTCATATGTACAATTATGATGATATAAATTCATGTAACTCCTTAAAGGAGCATTTTGTAAACAATATTTGAATTATTGGAAATTATTTGCTATTATTTGTTATTTGGTTGAATCTGGATCCTTGGGATTTTAGGTAATGACTCTCAACCTTTTGGGTCTTTCCTTATGTGGGGGATGCTGAAAGGTGAGGTCATTACATTGTGACACGTGGGGATTGACTATGAGTGATGTAGATGAGATTTTTCCCTCGTACATGAGTTTGATATCCTGACCACTTGATAAGCGAGACTGAGAAATGCATGGCCATATTCATGTGAGTCAATATGTGATATTGAGCTCATACGTATCTCAACAGTCTGCTCTAGTTCAAGAAACATGGATTGAATGTTGAGAGGATGATGATTTCAGGCCTCGACTTCAATCTGGATAATAGAGACAAAGGAACCATACAATCACTATAACATTGATCAAAGATTCTAGGTTGAAGTTTGTTGGTATAGTAGGCCCAGAGAGCCAATCATATGATGATTGCAATGATGCATATGATACTTGATTTGATAATAATGAAGGTAATTCCATCTATTATGTTTATCTCACTCATGAGATGATGACACATACATGATAGATGTCTAATGAATGATGTGACTCGATGACATATGTCTTATGGTTGAGGACCTGAACAATGAGACCATATGTATGATAAAAGTACATACATTCTTATTATGTCCCTAGTCGGATATTACTATGAAAAAAAATAGACAATAGTAATACATAAGACTATAGTGTGTGTTGCTAATGATAGAGTCTCATTAGTCATGATATATGGTATCAAGTCAAGCACACATATATATGTTAGAGAATAGTATATCAGACAGACCCACTCTGAGAGTGATACATGGATACCATGGAATGGTTGTTACAATCATATCTCATAGTGATGGTGGTGATTGTAGTTCTTAGACCTAAAATCACTACAATCATCACATGTGATTGGGTACACTTTGACATCATCAAATGCACTCCTGAAACATGGGTTGTTATAATGGTGATGATTGGGTGAATTTGACACATGGGGATTGACTGTGAGTGATAGATATGGGATTTGTCCCTCTTACAAGGAGTATGATATCTAGGGCCTCTTGATAAGTGAGACTGAGAATTGTATGGACATACTCATGTGATTCAATATATGATATGTGAATTCACATGCATCTCAGATAGTTTGCTCTAGGTCAAAGAACATGGATTGAATGTTGAGGAGGATGACGTTGCATGCCTCGAGTTCAATCTAGATGTTAGTGATAAAGGAACTATACAATCACGACAACACTAATCCCAGATTGTAGGTTGAAGTTGTTCTCCAACTTTACGAGTTACTTAGGTATCAAGGATGAGTTGCTAGATTCCTCTCATTGCTTGTGATGTCATAAGTTGTTATGAACATTCACTGCCAATGTAAATTGGATTCTGTAGGGTCACACACATAGGATATCCCTGGAAGAGGAGATTGTCCATGAATGATGTTTAGATTGAGACTAAAGGTGTTTAGGTACTCAATCAAACATATAATTGACTAAGTGGACTCAGAACTATCAAGTTCAAGTGTTGAACTAGCTGGTTAGAGTGTTAGGTTGATTGGAGACTGCATTGGAAATGTTAGGACTGCCAACTGACCAGTTCACCCTTGTGAGCCGATTGGCTGGTGTGAGCCAACCGATCGGCTTACTTGGTGAACTGGGAAGCTCACAGTCCTTCCAACTGAGGAAATTGGGACTTGCCCAGTTGGAGGAAAACTTTCACATTTCACTTGTTCAATTTGATTAGAATAAGGATTAATCTTTGCAGTAATTGGAAATGATTGAGGAAAGTCAATTGTGGGCAAGTCAAAATGATCGGTTCACTGGGTGGATTGATCGGATCACCTGCCCAAACTACCAGTTCAGTTATGAACCAATCAGCTCACCTACACAAATGATCAGTTTAGTTGTAAACCGATCGGTTCGCATGCTACAGTACAAACTATTCATGGAATTTCCAGATCCTTCTACTCCTGAACATACTGGGAACCCTGACCCTACCCTCTACAATAAATAGAGGGGTACTGGGGGCTTCTCATAACACACAACTCAGAACATCAGTTGCTCTGCAAAGTTGTTGTCCGCTCTGGTTTTGGTAACCGAGAGATTCTGAGAAAGTGCTACCTGACTAGGGAGGCACAGTGAGGGAAAGACAAATGTAGAAAAATAGTCTGAGTTTGGGAGAGCATGTTGGTGCTAGTACACCAACAGGAGGGTCATCTCCTTCCTGCCAATTCTTCTAGAATGGCAGGAGTTCTAGGTGGTCCGTGTGGACTATCTGCAGAAGTGGGAGATGTCTTCCGCTTAGGAGGACATGTCAACCGCAGTCCATGGTGGAGGCCAAGGTCCATGGCGAAGACTAGGAGCTACACAGACACCGTCCAAGACATGGTGTTGAAGACCGAACATGGTTGCAAGTTATTGTCACTGGGCAAGCCCCAGGACCAGACATATCTCGCTAAAACCATCCTTCCCATTACATAGGCATTGATGCGATCTCCTGTTATGGGTTAATGGCCACTAAATTTTTGTTTCTGCTGCCTACTCTGAGGCCATAAAACCCAAAAGTGGTATCATAGCCACGTCAATGTACTTTGTTTTGGAATAAATCGATATGATCAAATTTTGGTTTCATCATCATTTATTTATTGCATACGATGTGAATATTTAAAATGACTAATGTGCATATCTGACTAAATACCACATGCAACCACAAACTAATATACATATATGATATGGTATATATGCAATTGCTACACGTCGCCCTAAAATAGTTTTGATGGTGGATGTATAGCATGGTTATGGCCTATAAACCCTATGTGTGCTTGGTTGGTTATGGTTGTTTGCATCTCAATTTGCATACTGAGCCTCTACCTTCTATTCCACATGTAACTCAAGATAACTTGGGATCCTTTCTCTTCTACCTTTTCTCCCCTTGAATGTAACTCGAGGTTTCTCAAAGATTATGTAAAAGTGGGATAGTTTATTTTTTGTTACATCAAAGAAGAAGACACTCATCACCAGACAAGCTGACTGCCTGGAGGATCAAGGAGGATTGTGAATAAGCCAGACCAACTACTTGTTGGAGGTGTCCAGACAATGGAGGCCATACCGACCAACCAACAAGCCAGGAGGTGAGCCAATCATGTCATAAGATGAGTCGATCCACCCAAAATGGTTCAAGCACAAAGATCTTCATCAACAACAGGTTGCATATGATTTAGACCTTAGATGACCATAATTCTTTATGGCTCTAAGGAATTACAATAGGATGGCCATAATCATCGCTTTTATTGATATTGCATGTTTCTCGTTGTGGTTATAGCATGTATATGATACATACTATAATAATGTGGTGATTGGATATGTATATGCACTTATAAATACCAAACCCCTAAATATCAATATTAACTTCAAGATGCTTTCCAAAAGCAACACAAATGAAAAGCTTGATCGACTAAGTGTGGGCACGCCTTCTCATGGTGCACCGTCTCTCTTGTACAAGTGTGATAGTGGGTATGTGGGTCAGCCTTTGCAGGGTACATACTCATTGTGTTGGCTTCTGGGAACAGACTTAACAAGGTGATTTTAATAGGAATAAGCACCTTGAGGCATGCAAATGTTCATGACAAAGAGTTGTGCATAACATCTATCAAGAGTTGCATATGATGCAATTGGAAAAAGTTGCTTACCTGAAAGAATCTAGTTGTGGGTGACAATCCTCGCTGGTCCATAACATAGAGGAAGTCAGGATCTTGCTCACTAGAAGGTTGTACGCTGCAATCTTCCAAATTGATACATGAGGGTTATCAATTTGATCAAAATAGTGGGAACAATAATTAATTAAAGACCTAATTAATATCGTAAACTTTATCAAATCAAACAAAAAAATATTTTGAAAAGTTGCAAAATTCTTTTGTAAAATCCAAATGACAAACACAAATACATTATCGTTGCGATTAGTTCATAATTGAGATATACTTCAAATCTGGTATGGGAACTTTGAGAAGTGTTCTGAATGGTGAGTGTAAACTCTAAAGTCCTTGAAATGCTAGATCCAGTTAAACCATTCCAAATGCACCTAAGGCTAAAATTGGATGCTTACTTGAAGTATGCCAATGTTGCCTAAGACATCAAGAACCTTATGGTGAGCTATATGAACTATGAGTTGCATAAACAGCTTGAAGCATGAACATTCTTGAGATGGTTATAAATCTTAAGAATCATGTAAAGTGTGAAAGGTATACTGTCTTCAAAGCGATGTTTGAGTATAATCAAACATATGGAGATCAAGTATAATCTCATATGATCAATATGACTGTACATATAGATTAATTGTGATTTCTAATAGGTCAAGATTCGACCAAACATATGATTCTACAATTTTTGTGTGAATCATATAGCCAATTTATCAAATGTTGAGAAACTTGGCCAAACCACTATCTGAAGTGCTTGGCATGTTGATACCAAAGCATGAATTAAGAAAGGACAAAACCTGTGATAATGATCAGTCAAATAAAGCCCATCGACTAAAGCAAGGTCAAGAAGTGTTCTAAAGCTAAGCTAAGGTCCAATTTTCATCACTCAAGATATGGACAAGGGATAAGTGTAAAAGGGAATATGTCCTTTTTACTTATAAAGATAAGGAAAGAAAGTGTCACCATTGTCACCTGTTTGACATTGGAAAGGGAAATAACCTCTTTATAGAGGATCTCGGGAAGATAAACACTAGTACATAACCAGCCTTTAGCGTCGGTTATTTAAGGCCTTTAGTGTCAGTTTTAATGCGACACCTATGTGGGCGCCGCTAAAAGGCCAACTATTAGGCATCAGTTCTCAAACTGACACCACAACCCTTCGCGCGCCACCGAAAACGTGCCAGCAGGGGGTATAGGCGTCGATTATTAGTTGTTAAACTGACACCATAAACCTTCGCGCCACAAAAAGGGCGCCATCTGGGGCATTATCAGCGTCGATTTATTAGTGATAACCGACGCCATCTCACCTACTGCCACGGTCGTGCTGGCCAGCACGGTCGTGTTGTCTGGCCCGCTACCACAGTTGTGCTGGCTAGCACGGCCGTGGTGTCTAGTCCTCTGCCATGACCGAGATGGCCAGCACGACCGTGGTGTCTGGCCCACTGCCACGAATGTGCTGGCCAACACGGCCGTGGTGTCTGGCCTCATTAGGGAAATTGACGTCGGTTGCTAGTAGGGAAACCGATGCTAGAACCATCAGCGTCAGTTTATTATTCATAACCGATGCCACATCACATGCATTTGGAATCAATTATAATTATTTATCTGATGCTATAATCATTTGTTGTTAGTGTTAAACAAATAACCGACGCCTATTTCATGTTTTTTTTCTTATCAGTCAGCAGGCCTGCTGTGGCTGGTCGCAGAATGAGAAACCTGCAGTTCAGTTATGGACTGTAGGTTTTATGACATCCATTAATATCAGCCAACAACATGCCACAAACTTGCAAAATTAACAACATTATTTTTCACACATTTAGCAACCTACAGTTCCAGTCAATTTTCACACATGTAGAAACATTCATGTAGCAATTTGCAGTTCCATTCATTTTCACATTCACACATGTAGAAACATTCATATAGTAGCCAACAATTTCATTTATTTTCACATTCACACATGTATAAACATTCAAACACATGTAGAAACATTCAGACATGTAGAAACATTCAGACACATGTAGAAACATTCAGACATGTAGAAACATTCACACATATTATAATTCAGAAATTCATTTACAAAATATCATTCTTTAGTCATTATTCGCTATCAACATCCCAATTATATGTTTAAACCCCCACTACTTGTATGGCTGTTTCCCATTCTTCTCTTACATCATTTAATTCTTCCGTCTTATAGGGAGCATGTACATTTGGTAAGGCCTTTCCTGTAGTGTGGTCAGTTTTAAACACCTACAAAGAGAATGATGTATATATATAATTAATAATATATAAATAAGATTGATATATTTCATATTATCTAATGAGACTATATATAATACCTCAGGAATGGTATCGATGTCCATTGCGGCATATTTGATAATCATGTGCATAAATCACATCACATAGTATGCACATGCCCATCTGTTGTCTTGTGTAACACACTATAAATTGAAACATACAAAATATTAAAAAATACAACTAATTATGCACTGTTCACATAAATAATATATACATTGCAGTCGGGAACTTACTTCCACGTTCTTCCAAATTATTGGCTGGTTGTTTTTCCTGGGGACCTTTCCTCCAGCCTTTTTGAACTCATCTAAACCCCTACATGTTAATGTAACATAGTACATTCACTACTACATTTTTAGCCAGTAACATCGCTGCCCATAGTGTCATTTTTATTAGAAAAACTGACCTAATAGACTATTGCATCGGTTTTATCATAAAAACCGACCTTACAGGTTTCCCGCAGAAAAAATTCACGTGATTTTGGCTTCGCGCGTCGATCTATAGCGTCGATTTGCCAAATAACCGATGCTATAGCGTCAAACAAAAATGCGGGCACCGCTTTGGACCTCTAGCGTCAGTTTTTAAGGATAAACAACCTTATAAACACTGACTTGTAGGGTCGGTTTTTAAAAATAACCGACCTTATAGATGGTTTATAAAAATTTGGGCACCACTTAGGCTGTAGCGACGGTTTTTTGGTTTAGCCGACGCTATAGAGCACGGCTGTAGCGACGGTTTTCTCAGTTAACCGACGCTACAGGTCGGGCTGCTAGCAAATACACACGCGACCTAGGACCTATCGACTTCTATTTCATTTCGTTTTGCTCGAAAGCACGATGCTAGAGACCCCTCCTTCCGACGCCGGCATCCATCTCCCTGTCCAAAGAGTCCAGCCGTGTGCCGCCATCGTGCACTTCTCCGCTGTCGTGCCGTGTGCCGCCATCGTGTAAAGGCCGTGCACTCCTCTATCGTGCAAGGGCCGTGCACTCCTCCGTGCAAGTCGACGACAACAAAGCCTTAGGTGTTGCAAGGGCCATGCACATCTCTCCGGTTCTTTTCCTGCACAAGCTCCCTCACCGACCGGTTCTTCTCAAGGTATTGTCTCTGCCGCCTCACTCCTCCGTTTACGTCTTACATTGGGGCTGGGGTCGGAAGTGGGTAGCGATGGGTGCTGGTGGTAGTAGCACGATCGTGCCATAACCACGACCATTTTTCTTATTATTGTAATGCCGCGATTGAGAAAAGGTTCACAATGGATGTATTTGTTAGGTAGCACGACCGTGCTGGGTAGCACGGTCGTGGTGGTTGTGGCTGAGTGTATGTTTTTGTTAGGTAGCATGGGCGTACTGGGTAGCACGACCATGTTAGTTGGTAGCACGGACATGCTGGGTAGCACAACCTTGGTGGTTGTGGCTGAGTAAATGTATTTGTTAGGTAGCATGGCCGTGCTGGGTAGCACGACCGTGTTGGCTGAGTTACTGAACTGCATTTGTTAAAATCGTTCTGTTCCTCTAATATTGATGTATATTGACCCTAATGCCTTATATCATAAGAGAATTGTGTAGTCTCAGATTGACACTTTAGGGTTTATATATGAGATCATCAAATGCATGATGTTTAACTTAATATATAAATAAGACAATAATACATTTATGCATGTATCAACTTAGAAACCCGTTCAAAATTTACTCATAGGAGTAAATATTGGATAGTCCCCGATTTGGGACTGTTTATGGATATTTAATCTCACTTAGGATGTAATTGTATAATGTATGTTTACTGTTGAAGAAAATTTTAGTAGTATTTCCTCATTTGTTCTCTGGGTTCATATGTTTAGTGTTGAATGGGGGACAAACCACTACCCATACCTAATCCTGAATATAGTATAGTTGAAGAAGCAGAGGGTGCTATGGTGGGTTGGCCTAGACACTTGGTTATCAATGATAAGGTATACTTGAATTCTACCATGTTTTTCATATTTGACTACATATATGAACTCGTCTAATAATAGAAGTATGTAATTTAATTAACAGGTTTGCAAACCAAAAACTAAAAAATCTACTAGTCGTCCTCCTATGCCCAAGCCATCTATTATTCCAGAATCCACATTCGACGAGTTGGGAAGTAAATGTAAATGTTTGTGTCGATACTTAGCCAACCAAAGCTCTCGACTACAAATGTTGATCAATTTAACAGAAGATGCAACTGGGAGGGACTTTGACAATTATATTTTTCTTGATGATATTATAGAGTTGTTCCGTTATGATTGGATGAATACTTCGATATTAGAAGTATGTATAAGATAAGGATCTATCAATATAGAAAATTCCAATACACATTTTAAGCTTATTTCTACATATGAAAATAATTACAAATGTTTAACAGCCATTTATATACCGAGACCACAAACTTTGATATAAGGAATGTTGGATTCTTAGTTCCTTCGGTCACTAGTCAGGTGGAGACACATATTGACGAAGTGAGTGATTACTTCTCTGATGCATTCAAATATTTTTCTACTGTGGGAAAGGAAATTATCCTAATTCCTTTTAACGTCGAGTAAGTATTATTATTCAATATAATTTTAATAATGAATAAATGTATTTTATTTTAATGTTTGTTTTATTCTTACTCAGATCTAGACATTGGGAATTAGTGGTGATTGTCCCAAAATTGATGACTCTTTATTATCTTGACCCAATGGGAAAAACAACAAGGGGTCACAAACTGAAATTGCCAGCTATGGCATAAGCATAAATATAGTCAATGCTTCAACATGATATTTCTGTTTAGAATTTCTATTTTACCAACTATCATTTAATTTGATAGGGGTATAAAAGCTTTTCGTGAAAGAGGAGGACAAATACACACAAAATTAAAGACATTGACTTTGAAAAATGTCAAGGTAGCTACTTTAACAACTGCTTAGTCTTATATGTATTAATTTTCAACTCTTATATGTCAACTCTTATAGTCTTCTATTTATAGTAGTTACTAACATTAAGTATAATTCGTTATTTGTAGTGTCCTATACAAAGTAATGACTGGGCTTGTGGTTACTATGTAATGAAATATATGCAAGCTATTGTCAAACAAGCATCAAATGACATTCAGACTATAGATCAGGTAATAAAGAATAACATCATAAATTTCCAAATGAGTTGTAGTCATTTTATAAAATATTAGCATGTGCATTTTGTATTTATATATCTTTACAACTCAGCCTTACACACATGAGGACTTAAATGAATTCCGAGAAGAGTGGTCAGATGCTTTTCTAAATGAAGTCAATATAGCATTGGAATAAACATGTCAGTTACGTTCCATTTATGTATGTGGTTTCAATACTCTTTCATATTTACTTTTGTATCTGACATTTTTAATATATATCATCTCAGACTTGCAATCTATCATTTTGTAAATTATGATGTGACTATGTATACTCAACTCAATATATATGAATCATTTTTGTTATGAATGTGTGGTTTGGAATGGTGACGGTTGAGCATCAATTCTCCCCTCTCCCATATCTTATATATATTCTTGTTCTTCTATTTTGTTATGTTCAGTTTCTGCAGAAATTAAAAAAAAAATCCGACCCTATAGCGTCGGTTTTCTTAAAAAACTGATGCTATAGGTGTTTTGGCCGTTCAGCGTAGAACGGCCGTGCTGCATAAAACAGCCATGTTGGGAAGAGGTTGAACGGCCGTGCTAGTGTGCACGGACGTTCTACCTCTTCCCAACACGACCGTTTTATGCAGCATGACCGTTCTACGTTGAACGACCAAAACACCTATAGCGTCGATTTTTTAAGAAAACTGACGCTATAGGTCTTTAGATATAATCTGTAGAGTCGATTATTTATTAAAAAACCGACGTTATAGGGTTCAGGTATAGTTTCATTTCACATTTGGGTTTAGTTTTTGAGAGCCTGTGGTCAGTTTTTTACTATACAAGGTCAGTTTTTTTGGGTTAAAAAAACCGATGCTACAGAGCAATTAATGTAGCGACGACCACTTAGGCGTCGGCTGAAAAGTGACGCTATAGACTTAAAAAAACCGACGCTATAGACCATTTTTTTACTAGTGATTGCATAATTAAATAGTAATGTAATAATATATGTTAACGGATATGAAAATGAAATATTTCTCACCGGAATAATGCCATTTTCATTTTGTGTCCATATTTTGAATTCAATTTAGTCCCCTTAGGATCTAGATAATAGACAGTGAACGTCTCGAGGATAACAACTAGTAACTCCCAATACATATCACTAGAGGTAAAAAAGTTAAAAATTAATAACTCAAAATCCACAATAAAAATGTAATTTTCTTAAGTCCAAATTATAAGCAAAGTAAACTTACTCCACATTGAATGGAGCTATTATCACCATATTATTATTTTTAGAAAAATTTGTAAAAGCATCACAACAGTATTGTTGAACTGACAGAGGGTCTTTAGGTACTAGACTAATCAAAGATGGAATAAAAAATCCTACATGTTCGAATGAAAAATCTACACATATCTTGTCTAAGTAGATGCAAAACATGTATTACGTATGCATTAATAAATAAGAAACCAGATCATCAGATCCTACACAAGGTATATGGATGTATAAAGAAGATCTAACCTTATCCATAGCTCTATCACAGATGTATTTAGCAAATCATAATGAAACAACTTCAAAATATCTTGTATAAATAGTGTGCTTTCGTATGATTGACCTGCAACATCCGCATCTATAGAAACATTTATAGGGCAATTTATATCATATTCTCCTAACCATATTGCCATACCCCTACAATTAGGACTTAACGGGATAGGTAGGTCCTGTGGAACCCCACTTAGTAATGTAGGAGGTGGAGGTGGAGGCTTAGATGCTCTGGGTGTCTTCTTTTTAACCTGTATATATAATTTCAGATCAATTGACATCATATATACACATTAACAATTTAACGTAATGTAAATTTACCATACAATTTCAGTATAGAGGACATCCGCTTTTGGCCACAATATCACTCCGCCTTCTGCCTCACCAAGCGTTTCATAATCTGGGTGGGCATATGGAAATGGAAGATCCATCCAATTGGGGAATATATGTATCGGGCTCACACGAACCCAACCAGCTGGTAATGGAGACCCATGAAACATTTCCCCTGGTAGGGATGGGTAAGCCGACGCCTCTGCAATGATAAATTCTTTACTTTTTAGATGACATGGCTTCAACCCCTACAAATTTTTGTGCGAAGAATGTTATATACATATATACATATCATCTTGAAAACATATCATCTTAAAAAGACTAGTTACTATGTCATAAAAATACTTACAGTGGATGTGCTAGGTGGTGGGTCTACAGGATTACTCCCAACCTCTCCAGTAGGAGTAGAGTGGGATGCCATAGGTACTTTCTGCTGAGTGGCAGTCAGAGATGCCTGCCACTTGCTCATTGCTTCTTCGAGTTTCCTATCAACTATCTTATCTACCTATACATGGATAAAAGAAACGTTAGCTTTTGATTATTGAATTCTCTTTTACAGTAACATTATAAAGAAAGAATAGGTTACCCATTCTTGTGAAAGTCTCTCTTTTGGGACATGTTTGTGCTGGGATGGCCCAAAGAATGCTTTGATGCCCACACCAGCACCTGTAGTCCTAGCACATCTAGGATGCTCTGGGTTACCTAGAGCAACTGTCAATTCATCCCTTGTGCCCTCAGGGAAGAACTTGCCTTGTGTCCTCAGGTCGTGCATCTCCCACTAATTGCTAATTTTTTTTTTTGTAATTAAGTAAACACCCCAAATAATCAATATTCGAACGATTGCTCTAAGTGTTGTATTTTACCATTTTTGCAGTCACCTCAGCAGTTGCAGTCTTCCTTATTTATCCCTTCTTATTTTGCCTCCCAGCTATCCAGACATCATGGCGAGGCAGAGGTGTTCTACCTATAGTAGAGGACTCCTGAGTAGCAGTAGACTGAGTAGTAGACTCAGCCTGTAGTCTTTGGCGAATGCCTGCATACCCCTTTGGACCCATTATGTAGTCATGCACATTCAGTGCATGCCTTGCTTTTTGCACCTCACTGAGGGCCTAGTTGGCATTCACATTAATGATTTGGTTAGTAACACTAAATGTTAATCTTGAATAGGTGAATACAACATATATTAATTAAATTGGGAGTGACGCCTAATACCTTGAATTCATCAGTTTGTCTTGAAGCAACAAACATGTCCCATTCTTCTTGGTCCAAGAAGTTCCACTATTCAATGATTGCCTTCTTCCTCTTATCACCTTCTTTTATGTATTCTCGGGTGAGATTTATCTTATAGTTCCTTAGGACTCTCCCACAGTGTTGCATCATGCATTTATGATGCTACTTTTCATCCAATTCAAATATACTCTACAAAATAGAATTGCTATTAACTAGTATCCAAAAAATTAATAATCTACAAAATAGAATTGCAAATTAATAATAAATCACACATAAATACTTCCATATTATGTCTTTCTTCCCCTTAGGAACTTTATGCCAATAATCTATCTTACAATCGCAATGGCTACGAGTAACATACCCAATATATGAAATAAACGAATTGCGATTCACTCCAATTGCATTTCCTACATTATCAAAATCCACAACAAGTTTGGGTCCATTGCCCCTTTGCGCTATTAACTTCTTCATCATAGTGATACCCCTTCTCTTGTCAACTTTTTGGTGCTGCTCATCGAGTGCCTCAAGTGCTTCAGAGGGTACATGTGCATCATCAACTTAAAATTTGACAAAATAAACACACTTACAAGATATCACTATAAATGGACATGCAAATATAAATATATGATATATTTTTAAAACTTACATTGTGAGGCGGCGCATTGATGTCCTCACCCTCATGGTAATCATCAACACGGTCATCAGGAGAATGCTCAGCCATCTAAAAGTTGACATTCACATTGTAAAGTAGTTCACATTGTAAAGCTCACATTATATAGTTCACATTCACATTGTAAAGTAATTCACATTGTAAAGTAATTCACATTGTAAAATTCACATTGTAAAGTTCACATTCACATTGTAAAGTTCACATTCAGAAAAATAAAACATATAAAAAAATATAAACATGCCTCTAATATTGCAAATTTTTATCAATTAACAATCCTTCATTGTGATCTCCGTGCACATACAAGTCATCATTAGCTTCAATATTTGCTGGTGTTAGCAATCCAACTGAGAATGGACTGGAGTCGTCATACTTATCATATTACTCTTCTTCATCTATAGGATCTTCAATGAATTGTCTTTTACCATGAAGAACAACCGACCATTTATCATTTGCAGGATCATCGATATAAAATACTTGTTTTGTCTGTGATGCCAATATGAATAGTTCACCCTTCTCGCCAATCTTTTCAAAGGTCACTAAAGTGAAACCCAATTCATCCACTATAACTCCTTTGGTGTTATCAACCCAATTACATTTGAAGAGCGGAATTCTGAAACCTATGTAGTCAAACTCCCATATGTCTTCAATGACACCATAATATGACATTCTAGCTTCACGTGGACTCTTATCCTTTGCACTTGTAAAAAACATAGTCCATGCTTGAAGGGTGACCCCACTATTTTGGATGACACTCTTATCATCTTAGCTCTTTGTGTAATATGTGAATCCATTAATGTCATACACTTCATAAGACATAACTGTTACGACCCCACCTCCCGATAACCCCCAATTAAGGGAGACCGAGAGGTCGAAGCCGCACCCATGACTTCCGGATCAAAGGTTCGGCAATTAACCAAAAATAATTATCAAATTTTAACATACTATACTAAAAGTTGTAAGAAAATAAATTTTTGCATACCTTTTTGAAAACTTGGATCTCCAAACATCTATCCACTTAAGGATTCTACTCTAACTAATCGTCCTTGTATTTTACTTCATGTATTTCACAATATGACAATTTACTGTTTGTCCTTTTGGCTTGTACCTAAAATTCCGACAAACAAAACGTCGGTCAACCGAAGCTGGTATGTGGGGGGGGACAATAATCATGTAAATACGTTAACAATGTAATCAATCATTTAACAACCAAGATTACATTTTAGATATAACTCTGTGATCTAAGAGTACCCTATCCTCTATGTTGTCCCCATTAAACCCCTCATGATCCACCTATAAGTGAACCAATTTCTAGGATTGAGTCACATGGCACTACTCATAAGTAGCCCACTCCTTAACTCATGGCAGGCTAATGAGTCTCATGGCACTACACGTGGGTAGCCCAGTTTCTAACTCTCGGTAACTTAGACCTTGCTCTAGAATTACCCCTTTTTTTCTTAGCCTTTTCAAAGCAATAGAGGTGGACTCAGATCTAGTAAGTTATATATGCACATTTATAGTGATAATCATAGTCACCTTATAGTTGCATGAAATAAATAAACATCCAACAGTTATTTTCAAGCAATCGATTAAAATTTTGGGAATCGCCATGAAACTAGAGCGATTATTCATAATCGTAACCACATACCTGATTTGGTGATTCATGCAGATTATTCAACATATACTTCATGTGTATACAATCAAGTCAATCAACAGATCTAAGCAAGTAATTCAATCATCACATAGTTCCTGAAATAAATATGTACTCTATTTATTACACACTTTATCAAGAATCTACTTTATTGACTTGGATTCTCTTTCTAGGGTTTCTAATCTGCATTAAGGTTTCGTTAGTATTCATTAGGGGTTCTTAGATCAATTTCTCAAACTTTATCCCTTTTAGGTTAACAAACCCTAAAATTCTCTTTTCCATTTATATGAACCTTAATTGCTCCACTATCCATTTTAATAGCCTTTTATACCCAAATTGACTTAGGATCATCATATCCCTATTTATTCATGGATTTGAACAATTAAAACAATTAAAAGACATATTCTCCTAAATTAGGGTTTTTAAGCTCATTAATGCATAATCATGCACGAAACCCTAAATTAAGCCAATTATATAAAAAGATCATCTTTTTAAATCCTATTTTCACTTTTATTAACCATATGTTAATATTGGCTTGAATTATCCAATTAACGTCATTAAGTCCATCTATCATCAAATCTAAGGTTTTTCCCCTAATTAAATCATTAAAGATGATAACTTTATGTACTTTTCACATTTCAAGCATATTTATGCATATAAACTCCAAATTAGACTTATCACGTGCAAAGTTCTTCCTTTTTGAACATAATGTACCATTTTACATTTAACAGGTTAATATCAACTCTAATGATCCATTAAACCCCATTAAACACTTTATTCATTTCAAAATAGGGTTTCTTAATCTTTAATTCCTTAAAGTTGATAACTTACACTACTTTTTGAATAGCATGCAAAATTAGGCTTCAAACATAATTTCTTTATATTCCTCTCGTTCTGAGGATCAATTTTCATATATTACTTGTCATAATCAGAGTTACAGTTAAATAGATATGAATTTCACAAGGTTTACCTTTTTGGACCAATCAATGGGCGCCACGTCGCTCCTCTCCATGCAAAGTTGTCCGTTTGATATTATAACTAAATGATGGATTTGCCCTCCTTTAAGTTCTTGGCTGTACAGCCCACGGAGGGGCACAACCGTCCAACTGGTCCTTGAACCTCGCACCAGCGGCTGGCCGCCGCCCTAGCAGCCGAGGGAGCGGCTCTCCCTCCTCCTTCCCGACCCATCGACCCTCAGGGACATGCCCCCTTGGTACGGTGACCCTTCCCGCGCCTGCAGAAGCTTCAGGGTGCGACCACACTGAGGTTTTCACTTGGTAGAAGACGAGGTAGAATTGCATGGAATCCCTCTGGATCTCGAAGCAAGGGTTCCACCCTTCGTATAGGGGTGGATGTGAAGCCCTAAGGCGTGCCTCATGAGGAATCAAGTCCAACTTGAAAGGAAACACACTTTCCTTGGTTGTGAAGCAACAACCTTTCTCTCTCTCTTCATTATTCTTTTCTAATATCCGTTATTATTTGGATGGTTTAGGAATTCGAAATTTCTTTTACTTACTCCCTTTATTCTTGCTTTTTAATCCATTGATCACGAAATCCTATTTTCGTTTATAGAAAATATCATCCTTTTAAACAATACCACATAATTTATTAATAAAGCAACACATTATCCTCTTATTTTGCCTTTTTAGTATTTTCTCTTTCTTTCCTCTTTATTGGGACTCCTTGGATCCCAAGATACTCGATTATTTTGAAATTCTTTTTATTGGATACTCATTATCCTTCTAGATGCATCATTATGCAATATTTCACATTATCTTGTTTATTTCTCATTAAAATATCTCTTTTTGAGGATTTCTTTTTATTTATCTTTTATTTTCCTTATTGGCATTCCTTTTAATATTAGCAACCTCATGGATACAAAATTTCCCCAAGAAATCTCATTTATGCCTCTTTCCACTCATTTTCTACATTTCATCATCATTTTCAATTTATTTCTTAATAAAGAAGTACTTAATTAAACTTTTCTTTTCTTATTGCTTTCTTTTTGGAACCTTGGACTCCTTGGTACCCAAGGAAGCCAAGAGGCACGAAATCCTCTTTGGATTTGCCTTCTAGAGATTTCTTCATATTTGTTTTCTTAAAAATTCAATTATCCATTTACTAATTGAATTCCCTTGTTATTTGGGCCCAATAGCCAATAAAGCCCACAGCACAAGCATCAAGGCTATTGTAAACGAAATCCATGTATTCAAAACAAATTATACCATTCTTTTTTCAATTATCTTTAATATGAGAAATTACATTTCTCACCAGATGATCCCAAAAATTGGGGTTGTAACATCCTTCCCCTCTTATAGGAATTTTGTCCTCCAAATTCTATGAATCAAACAAACAAACAAACAATTTAGGATAAGACTTCCCATGTCCATCATTGGCCCCTATGTGGCTTTACCATACTCATGACGCTTCCACAGAACCTTTATCATCACATATTCTTTTCTTTGAGTCCTTTCATCCCGGCTTCTATAAACTGCACAGGTGACTCAGGCCATGTCAGCCTCCCTTGGGGCTCACTAGGTTCATTTCTCAGCACATGTTCGGGTACTTCACATAGTGCTCTAAATTTGACACATGGAACTCATCACACATTACTTTATCCTGAGGGGTATGGTCAAACTTAACCTTCTCCACCAAACCATGTCAAAAGAACCCATGCATCGATGACTCAACTCTCTTAGTTATAACTTAGAGGGGTCGGATTTTCATGTCACATATTCTCCCACAGTAACTTGTATGTCAGTCTACTTTGCATCTACTCATGACTCTCATCGTCTTTAGGATCCTTTCAGCCCTTGCACAATCAAAGTGACTTCATCTACACGCACTGTGGTCCCTTTTCTAACCATCATGTGGTCCTTTTCTAACCATCATGTGGTCCCTTTCACCAACATCACCTTACTGAAGTGATGAATGACACAACCTCCCATACAGAGATTCTTATAAAACCTGATACTGGCTATGGTGGTCATTGTCACATCTTTCATAGGACAAGAACTGTCTCTAGATATCACCCTGAACGAGCATACATGTCCTCATCAGACCCCTTTAATCTGGATCATACTAACCATAGTTAGGGGTGATAAACTATACTAACATTGAGTTCTTCATGTACCTACTTCCACCTTTTGGAAGGGAACCTTTAGGTCTAACTCAAAATCCTTTGAACGTTCTTCATAGTTGAACCATCTCTCTCTCATGGGTAGTTCAACCAGATTTGTCCCTTGACAGAACTCTTTCTTTCTCATGTCATCTAGGTAAGGCGAACTACCATAACCCATATTTCATCTCGACCTTCCCTGATCCAGGGGAGACTTACAACATCCATTATGATGAACTCCCTTTCTCTTTCGGGGACTTTTTATCCTTTATATCAATGCACGGGGTTACTAGTGTTCGTCCTTTACCCTTGGCTTGCACAAACATATACCACATGCAACTTTATCTTAGGTATTTAAAGTACCTACTATCACTTATTATCTTGGTAGTACCACGGTATTAAGTCATGATCTCCTGTATTGTCATGATTCCTTAAGATAGATTCCTCAGAAACCCTAATTAAACCACTCTAGTCGGGGTTTCATCACCTTCTTTTCCAAAGAAGTGCACTTGAGGTTCTTCCCACATCCTTTCATCGTATCAAGGACTAGACTGGCTAACCAAACAACTCTTAACTTTTCAACGTATCTTGTTACATCTGAGTGTTATCCAAACACCTCTCCTATGCAAACTTAGGGTTAGCCAAACAATCCCTTCTAGCTTCAAGTCAGATTTATTTCGACCAGAGCATCCATTACCACTTCACATCCGTAGGTATTAGGTAATGTTGAAGACATACCCATTCCTATATACCACTTATTAACCCATCTTATCCCTAAGTCCATCTTCATCAAGAACATTCTGAGCTTATTCCTTTGGTTTTCGAACTCAACCTGGTATAACCTGAAAAATTCCACATAGCTCATGCTAAACACATCCTTATAAGATGACTATTTTATTTCTCTTAGTGTTTGTAGACCATCCATGCATTATTCTCTCCACAAAGGTATGTTATCATCCCTATTCTCATACTTTGTAGCAACATTCCAACTTACATCATCTTTACCCTTGGTGTAAGGCACGCGTACTGTCCTATCTCTCACACCCATAACAAGAGGAAATAAGCATTTGGCTGCAGTCCAAATACAGAGTTCTTCCTATTCCAAGAATAGAGATGGTACATCCCACCTTGCCAGTACACCTTTACATCTAAGTTGAAATGTGCCTCATATGTCACTTCATCACAATCATCTCGATATCAAAGTTACCTCCAGGGAAAACTGGTTTCAAAAAAATACTTGGGTCACCTCACAATCCTGGGTCATCTCCTCTAGGTCTATAGGGTGCCGACACTTTTAGGGTCATCCCTCTCCCCTCATGCATCAAAAGAGTGCCCTACTCATCTGCCCTTTGGGTCCCATGAGTTCATGAAGGTGATCAATCTCCTAACCCATGGCCCTCAGACAATGATAGCCGTTACCTCCCAAACCTTTGGTCATGTGAAACTGGGGAATTAGGCAACTCCTTCTTCCATCGATCTTATCCCTACGTAACCCTAGGATAGACTTAGGATTCTGTTATAGTACATGTTAAACTTCAACCCTTCATCATCTCTCTCTCTCTCTCTGTATTCATGGGCTGACTTTCATCCTTTCATAGGGATCATGGCAACCTGCCTACCTTGGTCAAGCCCCATACCGGTTACCTCTATGGTAACACATCCATATGCACTAAGAGATGGATATCTATGGATCTACAGGTTCATTCTCATACCATGTACTTTTCTCTTAGCTTCTAAAAATCCTATGAGACCTCTCTAGGTTTTCACAAAAACTGGTGTTCCCCCTTTGAAAGGGTCCCTCTCCCAAGATGGGAGGAAACTATCTCTTGACAACAAGGTCACAAACGCCCTTAGGTCTAGGGTTTACATCCATGTGCTTAACCCTAGTAAGCTATTAAGGCACAGACAAACCACTATACCAGGCTAGGTCAGCTGGGTTCTCATTCTTTAGCATTAGATCAAGGTCATACCTTCCCATGTCATCACTGAGCTGTGAGGGGTTCATCAAACATACCTTTAATCTTAAGGGACTTCCCTTTTCCTCTATACATGAGGAGTATCATGCTCAAAACTATAGAAACTTAATTCTCTTCATGAACATTAGGTACACCACTTCCCCTCTTAGGCCTAGGAACCCTAGGTTCACTTTCGGGTGTCCAACTGCATGCTCAATCTCTTAATCATGAATCAATCATGTCCATGATATGTCATGTACTTCCACGATCCCTTTATATGAACAATACCACTGGTTACTTAAACCTCCTCTAAGGCACTCTTAATCTCTTCCAGTAGGAAGTCACTTATACCATAGGTACCAGAAGCATCATCCTTCCTATAGGGTTTGGTTCCTCTAAAGATAACCAAGATATCAACAACCTTATTGGATCATGCATGAGGCAACCTCTATCATCCACTTAGGTCACATCATCCTCAACTCCTCACTGTTCCTCATATGTCGGGGTCTAGGTTTACGACCTTCTTGGAGGGGTTTCTTGCTCTCTCTAGGGCTAACCCTACATCCAACCTCACCATTAGAGGTCCTCTCTTCATGAAGGATTAACCTCAAAAGCATGTCCTACATGGGTGAAGCCTAGGTTCGAACTTATGTTTGCTCAAGATCATCCATAACCCTTTATGCTCCATCATAATTCCTTATCCAGGGTTTCATTCTACTATCAGCACTATGACGTGCCCTAGGTGCCAACTATACCCTACTTGCAATAGCCCATAGGGTTTCTAAGGTCCTTCACTAACATCATCATCTAAGGAGCTATCCTTTACCCTAACATGCACGACCCTTCCCAGGGTTGGGTTGCCAAAGGTGCTAGGTCACCCATGGATCATATGGCATCCCAAAGGCATGTCCTTTCAAACACCTGGTCCAACTCATCTCTCTCTAACCTTCACTTAGGGTTAGGGTTAACATCATCCTCAGAGGATGTGCCAGGTCTCTACTTGCAATGGAGATCTCTATCTCCAAGACTAACTTATCCTCCTGTCAAGAAGGTCTAGCCTCATGTCTCTTCTGAGGACATGACAACTTATGTCATACGACCTAGGCATGTATCTATTATTTATTTTGTGCTTAATCTATTAAGCTTATGTCCATGACATCTTATTTACATGCCTTTCATTAATTTGGTGGAGGATTCCTTAAACCTTATTAACCTTACCCATACCTCAAGAGGGTGAGGAGAAGAAAGAAATCCCTAATCCTTTAGGTCCTTATCAAAATTTTGTGGTGAGAAGGGATGAATAAGATGAGAAGTCCTAAAGATATCTTATTTCGATTCATACCCTAAGACTTTGGCCAGGCAGTCACATAGATCCGGGAGTCCTCGTATTCCGACTAGCGGTGTGGAGGAAAATATTGCCAGCCCCCGGTCGTGATCCTTTTCTAGACACCTCTGTCTTTTGGATAATCCTCTAATAACTCCCTTGGGTTCTATGGAGTTTGTAAAATTTAATAATTATTAATGTTTGAATGAGGAACCTATGCTCTGATACCAAATGTTACGACCCCGCCTCCCGATAACCCCCAATTAAGGGAGACCGAGAGGTCGAAGCCGTACCCATGACTTCCAGATCAAAGGTTCGACAATTAACCAAAAATAATTATCAAATTTTAACATACTATACTGAAAGTTGTAAGAAAATAAATTTTTGCATACCTTCTTGAAAACTTGGATCTCTAAACATCTATCCACTTAAGGATTCTACTCTAACTAATCCTCCTTGTATTTTACTCCATTTTATCACAATATGACGATTTACTGTTTGTCCTTTTGGCTTGTACCTAAAACGCCGACAAACAAAACATCGGTCAGCCGAAGCTGGTATGTGGGGGGAAACAATAATCATGTAAATACGTTAACAATGTAATCAATCATTTAACAACCAATATTACATTTTAGATATAACTCCGTGATCCAAGAGTACCCTATCCTCTATGTTGTCCCCATTAAACCCCTCATGATCCACCTATAAGTGAACCGATTTCTAGGGTTGAGTCACATGGTACTACTCGTAAGTAGCTCACTCCTTAACTCATGGCAGACTAATGAGTCTCATGGCACTACACGTGGGTAGCCCAATTTCTAACTCTCAGTAACCTAGACCTTGCTCTAGGATTACCCCTTTTTTTATTAGACTTTTCAAAGCAATAGAGGTGGACTCAGATCTAGTCAGTTATATACACACATTTATAGTGATAATCATAGTCACCTTATAGTTGCATGAAATAAATAAACATCCAACAATTATTTTCAAGCAACCGATTAAAACTTCGGGAATCGCCGTGAAACTAGAGCGATTATTCCTAATCGTAACCACATACCTGATCTGGTGAGTCATGCAGATTATTCAACATATACTTCATGTGTATACAATCCAGTCAATCAACATATCCAAGCAAGTAATTCAATCATCACATAGTTCCTGAAATAAATATGTACTCTATTTATTACACACTTTATCAAGAATCTACTTTATTGACTTGGATTCTCTTTCTAGGGTTTCTAATCTGCATTAAGGTTTCGTTAGTATTCATTAGGGTTTCTTAGATCAATTTCTCAAACTTTATCCCTTTTAGGTTAACAAACCCTAAAATTCTCTTTTCCATTTATATGAACCTTAATTGCTCCACTATCCATTTTAGTAGCCTTTTATACCCAAATTGACTTAGGATCATCATATCCCTATTTATTCATGGATTTGAACAATTAAAACAATTAAAAGACATATTCTCCTAAATTAGGGTTTTTAAGCTCATTAATGCATAATCATGCACGAAACCCTAAATTAAGCAAATTATATAAAAAGATCATCTTTTTAAATCCTATTTTCACTTTTATTAACCATATGTTAGTATTGGCTTGAATTATCCAATTAACGTCATTAAGTCCATCTATCATCAAATCTAAGGGTTTTCCTCTAATTAAATCATTAAAGATGATAACTTTATGTACATTTCACATTTCAAGCATATTTATGCATATAAACTCCAAATTAGACTTATCATGTGCAAAGTTCTTCCTTTTTGAACATAATGTACTGTTTTACATTTAACAGGTTAATATCAACTCTAATGATCCATTAAACCCCATTAAACACTTTATTCATTTCAAAATAGGGTTTCTTAATCTTTAATTCCTTAAAGTTGATAACTTACACTACTTTGTGAATAGCGTGCAAAACTAGGCTTCAAACATAATTTCTTTGTATTCCTCTCATTTTGAGGATCAATTTTCATATATTACTTGTCATAATCGGAGTTACGGTTAAATAGATATGAATTTCGCAAGGTTTACCTTTTTGGACCAATCAATGGGCGCCACGTCGCTCCTCTCCATGTAAAGTTGTTCGTTTGAGATTATAACTAAATGACGGATTTGCCCTCCTTTAAGTTCTTGGCTATATAGCCCACGGAGGGGCAGAACCGTCCAACTGGTCCTTTCCTCCTTCAACCTCGCGCCAGCGGCTGGCCGCCGCCCTAGCAGCCGAGGGAGCGGCTCTCCCTCCTCCTTCCCGACCCATCGGCCCTCAGGGACATGCCCCCTTGGTGCGGCGACCCTTCCCGCACCGGCAGAAGCTTCAGGGTGCGGCCGAGGTGGCCGCTCCCACGCAGGAGAGGTGCACGACTACTGCCGCTACTACAGCAGGTCCGCATCAACTGCATGATGCCGGGGCCAAAGGGGAAGCAGCCGATCGATCTGGGTGATGGTGGAAGCTTCGCTCCTTCAGCAAGACCTCAACAAAGCTCCGCGTTGCCCTAGAACAAGGATATACCCTCTTGGCTAGGGTTTAGATGGAAAGAAGAAGAAGACGAGGTAGCATTGCGTGGAATCCCTCTGGATCTTGAAGCAAGGGTTCCACCCTTCTTATAGGGGTGGATGTGAAACCCTAAGGTGTGCCTCATGAGGACTCAAGTCCAATTTGAAAGGAAACACACTTTCCTTAGTTGTGAAGCAACAACCTTTCTCTCTCTCTTCATTATTCTTTTCTAATATCCTTTATTATTTGGATGTTTTAGGAATTCAAAATTCCTTTTACTTACTCCCTTTATTCTTTCTTTTTAATCCATTGATCACGAAATCCTATTTTCCTTTATAGAAAATATCAACCTTTTAAACAATACCACATAATTTATTAATAAAGAAACACATTATCGTCTTATTTTGCCTTTTTAGTATTTTCTCTTTCTTTCCTCTTTATTGGGACTCCTTGGATCCCAAGATACTCGATTATTTCGAAATTCTTTTTATTGGATACTCATTATCCTTCTAGATGCATCATTATGCAATATTTCACATTATCTTGTTTATTTCTCATTAAAATATCTCTTTTTGAGGATTTCTTTTTATTTCTCTTTTATTTTCCTTATTGGCATTCCTTTTAATATTAGAAACCTCATGGATACGAAATTTCCCCAAGAAATCTCATTTATGCCTCTTTCCACTCATTTTCCACATTTCATCATCATTTTCAATTTATTTCTTAATAAAGAAGTACTTAATTAAACTTTTCTTTTCTTATTGCTTTCTTTTTGGAACCTTGGACTCCTTGGTACCCAAGGAACCCAAGAGGCACGAAATCCTCTTTGGATTTTCCTTCTAGAGATTTCTTCATATTTCTTTTCTTAAAAATTCAATTATCCATTTACTAATTGAATTCCCTTGTTATTTGGGCCCAATAGCCAATAAAGCCCACAAAACAAGCATCAAGGCTATTGTAAACGAAATCCATGTATTCAAAACAAATTATACCATTCTTTGTTCAATTATCTTTAATATGAGAAATTACATTTCTCACCAGATGATCCCAAAAATTGGGGTTGTAACAATAACATTCAATTTTGGTTTAAAGGCGAGGCATTTGATAGTTTCAGTAATATCATCTGGTGTTTGAGATAATTGATGTAAGACTTTATCTTCAAACCACTTAATAAATGTCTTGTTATGCTCTCTAGCAAGCCACATTGTATTGGCTCGAGGATATTGTCTCTTGATGAAATTGGTATGTTCCTCGATATAAACACTCACTTCATCCATGTTGTGTAAAATATATAAGTGACCTTATTCCAACTGCTCACGGCTGATTACTTTCACCCGTGATCCCAAAATTCCTTTGCCAAATTGCTCCTCAATATTCTTGTCATTACCAGGAGTGTCATTACCACTCAGAAAGTCATTGCAAAAATCTATAACCTATCTCGCCACATATCCCTCAATAATACTCCCTTCAGGCCGATAACGGTTTCGAACATCTCTTTTAAAAACGCTCATGTATCGTTCAAAGGGATACATCCAATGCAAGAAAACTGGTCCCAACATTTTCACTTCCCTAGTCAAGTGGACAACAAGATGTACCATGATATCAAAGAACGACGGAGGAAAATACATCTCAAGCTGACATAGGGTAACAACCACTTCTCTTTGCAAACTATCGAGAGTGTCATGGTCAATAACTTTGCTGCACAGACTGTTGAAAAAGAAACAAAGTCTGGTGATTGCAAACCTTACATGCTTCGGCAATATAGATCGAATTGCCACAGGCAATATTTGTTGCATTAGAGTGTGACAATCATGAGATTTAAGACCTATCAACTTCAGATCTTTCATTGATACCAATCTACAGATGTTGGATGAGTAACCCTGTGGTACCTTAACATTTACCAAACATTCACAAAAAGCTTTCTTCTCCTTTCTAAACAATGTGTAACAAGTGAGAGGCAAGTATGTTCTTCGATTTCCCATTTCATGTAATTCTATTAATTATGACCTTATTCCCATTTCTCGTAGGTCCAGTCTGGATTTTATCCCATCTTTAGTCTTACCTGGTATATTCAACAAAGTACCAATGACACTATCACAGACATTTTTTCTCAACGTGCATGACATCGAGACAATGCCTGACTGTCAAAGAACTCCAATAAGGAAGATCCCAAAATATTGACTTCTTCTTGAATAAAGATTTGTCACTCTGTGTGGCCATAGTACATTGTGATATCTTACCAAATTCATTGACAAAGTCTTTTATTCTTTCATAAACAACCTCCCCTGGTATAGGTTTAGGTGCACTCCATTCCTCATTCAATCCATTGAATGCTTTGCGCTTCCTACGATACAGATGGAATTTCGTAAGAAACCTTTGATGACCGAGATATACAGTCTTACCGCCATGTTTTATTGTTGTTGAATTAATGTTCTCTTCACATATAGGACATGCTTTAGCTCCTTTGACACTATATCCAGAAAAATTCCCATATGCTGGAAAGTCATTAATAGTGCAAAACAACATAGCATGCAAACGAAATGTCTCTCTTCGTGAAGCATCATAGGTCATCACACCTTCACCCTAGAGTTTCTTTAAGTCATCAATCAGAGGTTCAAGATAAACATCGATATCATTTCCAGGTTGTTTAGGGCTCGATATCAACAACGACAACATTACATACTTATTTTTCATACACAGCCAGGGAGGAAGATTGTATATAACAAGCATGACTGGCCAAGTGCTATGTTGGCTGCTCCATGTCCCATACAAATTCATCCCATCTATACAAAGTCCAAGACATAGATTCCTGACTTCTTCACCAAATTTAGGGTACAATATATCAATATTCTTCCACTGTGGGGAATCAGACGCATTTCTTAGGATCCCATCATTATTTTTCTTAACATCTGCATGCCACCTCAAATTCTTCACATCTATCGGATTGGCAAACAAGCATTGAAACCATGATATTATAGGTGGATACTACATCATCTTGGCAGGAGAACCAGTTTTGGACTCCCCCAAAGTCGTCAATTTATACCGTGACACACCACATTTTGGACAATCTTTCAAATCTACATAGTCCTTTTGAAATAATACACATTCATTCGGGCATGCGTGTATCTTATTGGCATCCATTCTCATTGGGCACACCAATTTCTTTACCTGGTATGTTGAGATTGGCAGCTCGTTTCCTTCAGGAAGCATTTCTTTCAACAAAGACAACAATGGTGTGAAGCTTTTGTCGCTCCATCTATTGTTAGCTTTCAGCTTATATAATCTCAACACAGCGCTAAGCTTCGTAAACTTAGTACAACCTATGTATAACGATATCTCATAATCATGCACAATGTTTCTAAAAATGGGAGGTGGATTGGTGTGCTCTACCCCACAACTATACAACATCGCATCAACGATGTCTACTGGAACTGGTTCATTCACATCTACGTCATCGGAGGCAATTTCTTCTTCCACACAAGCACTGCTATCGACATCCACTGGTTTCAAGTTTGAAATCTCTCCATGCCAGTGCCATTATGTATAGCCTTGTATAATCCCGTTGCACATGACATGACTTTTGATTTCGTCACCAATGCTAACTTTCAAGTTGTTACCGCAATGCCTACATGGACAGTAGAATCTATCTCTTGGTTGTTTCCTATGTTCCTCGGCAAATCTAATAAACTGGTCAAGACCAGAAATAAACTCTGGGGGTGCAACGATTGCGAATGGACATCCATGATCTATCCATTCTATGATCAAAGAGAAAACAAGTATATATTACAACAAGATTAGGGTCTAGGGTTAACAAATACATGTGATGTCATTCTTATATATAATTAATGTGTACCGCCTGTCCCATCCTTGAACACCTAATCTCACTAGTAAGTGTATAATGTGTATTGGGTTTTCAAGAAAATTTCGACAACATTTTCCCACTGTTCTCTAAGTACATATGTACTTAGAGAACAAACGGGAAAATGCTATCGAAATTTTTTCGAAAATCCAATACACATTATACACTTACATCCTAAGTGAGATTAGGTGTTCAAGAACAGTCCCAAACTGGGGACTATCCAAGATTTACTCCTAATTAGTAAATCTTGGACGGGTTTCTAGGCCAACAAATACATGTGATGTCATTCTCATATATAATAAATGTGTACCACCTATCCCATCCTTGAACACCTAATCTCATTAGTAAGTGTATACTGTGTATTGGGGTTTCAAGAAAATTTTGGCAGCATTTCCCCACTGTTCTCTAAGTACATATGTACTTAGAGAACAAATGGGGAAATGCTACCGAAATTTTCTCGAAAACCCAATACACATTATACACTTATATCCTAAGTGATATTAGGTGTTCAAGAATAGTCCCAAACTGGGGACTATCCAAGATTTACTCCTAATGAGTAAATCTTGGACGGGTTTCTAGGCCAACAAATACATGTGTTGTCATTCTTATACCTACAATCCTAGTTTCATCATTCATATCCTAAGTTTACATCATTTAATCATGCTTGTCAATAAATAATAAATAGTAATAATCATAAGTTTACATCATCAAGATAATAATCACACACAAATTTAGGTATCCTATTGAGCAATATAGCACAAAATCATCAAGATAATCATTACGCATATAATTGAGCAATATAGCACAAAATCAACCACCACAGCCGTGCTACACAGCACAACCGTGCTACCAACACGGCCGTGCCAACCTGCGATTTCACAAGAAGATGTACCATGCATGGTGGAGAAGAGGATGAAGAAGGTACCAGGAGCAGTGAGCGGGTCAGAGGGCGGCGGCGACAGCGAGCGGGTGGGTGGGTGGCCGGAGCAGCAAGTAAGAGAGGGTAGTGCGGTGAGCAGAGCAGGCGACGACGATGGAGGTTGACTGTGGCGAGTAGAATGGCAACAGGAGTAGGAGGATGCGGTGGAGGAAGCAGTGAGCAGAGACGCACCAGCAGAAGTGGCGGCGAGCAGCAGGTTGAATGCGGGCGGGCGGGGGCGTCATCGGGTGATTTTAGGCGAGCAGTAGGAGAGGAGAGTTCTCGCGATGAAACAGAAGAAAGGGGAAGACTCAGGTGATCGTGGGTCTATTAAGTTTGTAAAATGCGTCGGTTATCTACAAGACCGACACCTAACATCTTAAGTATCATTTGATAGTAACAAACCGACATCTAATTGGACATTCCTTTACCCTGTTTTTTTTGGTGGGGACAGCGCGTGCACCCTTATCATGTCGGTTATGCTAAGACAACTGACGCCCATATTGGAACTTTTGGCACAAATGTTATCTTCATTTAGCGTCGGTTATTAGGTAAAACACCGATGTTGTATCTGATACTTTGGCGCAATTTTTTTTTGCTCGAAAAAAATGGATTTCACGAGCTACTTTAGGCGTCAGTTTCTTTTCTTCAACCAACACTGAATGAAAAGCAATACCTGTGTCTGGCTGGTCTTCAAATATATACGTCAGATGTCCTTATTAACTGACGTTTAATGTTAACAACGTCGGTTTTACTAAAAAACTGATGCCTCGAAAAGCGACATTGAACACTGTTTCTGTTGTAGTGAAAAGAGATAGAGATATCTACTTTAGGACCTAAGTGGAAGTAACCTAGGAACTATGTGTAGCAATTGTTTCTACCATTAAATTTACAATATGACATTCATGGGCATATAATAAAATTAGTGAATTTCTATTATACATCTACCATCAATAAAATCATCATACATCTTGTATGGACAAGAATGTAATGGACTGATATTTCATTTTAAAGATATGATCTTTGATGGAAATGCATATGTCTCATTAACTATACTTGATAGTTAAAGAGATAAATGTGTGTGACACATGTCATGAATGACATGATAACTCAAACTTGAATGCCTATAGTGATGTCATCTAGAGTGCATAAATGAGAATTGTATTTCTAGAAATCCATATGATGGTTATCTAGACACATTTTGGTTATTGAACCAATAGAGACATGCTATTCTCATTTATTGAGCTATATGACAAATGTTCTTCACTAGATGTAGTGGGAGAATGATTATTTTATTAAGGATTATACATATTGATGTATATAGACCTTTTAGAATAAATGCTAAAGGTAATAACTAGTATTTCAATGTATTTACTGATGACCTCAGTAGATACGATAGTTTGTATTTAGTGAAATGCAAACATGAATCTCTTGAAGTGTTCAAGAAGATCAGAATGAAGTACATAACAAACTTGGTATAAGTATTAAATTTTGATATGATCGATTTGGAGATACTTTGACCAAGAGTTTGAGAACCTTCTGGAAGATCATGATAATGTATCATGATGGACTCCATCTGAGGCACATTGATAGTGTATCGTGAGAAGTGTATCAGAAAGAAGGAATCACACCTTGATAAGTTAGAGTGTGATTACTAGCTAAAACTTCAAATTTTCTTTTGGGCACATGCTTTACACTGGGAATAAAGAGAATCACAAAATATTGTGGAATCTCAAAGTTCCTTAAGTAGCACATAGAACTCATGAGTCTGGTAGAACATGCCTAGAGCTTGAATGATATATGATATCTTATGGACAAGAAGGCGGTGAGTTGATCATATGATGAGTCAACAATCTACCTAGAAGCTAATGAGAGCCAAAAATTGAGATATGGCTTAAAGCCATGAAATCCAAGATGGACTCCATGTACATCAACAAAGTATGACTTTAGTTGATCCACCTGAAGGGGTAAAACCCATAGGGTACTTTTGGGTCTTCTAGAAGAAGACTGACATGGAGGGTTATTTGGTTGCAAAGCGTTTCTAACAAGTTCAAAGTCTTGAGCATGGTGAAATCTTTTCAACAGTTACCATGGATAAATCCATCTGGATAATACTTGCCATTGTAGCTTAATATGACTATGAGATTTGGCATATGGATGTTAAAACTGCATTCCTTCAATGGAATATTGTACATGATGTGTATGTGAGACATCCTAAAGGTTTTATAAATCCAATAATGCAAATAAAGTCTATAAAGCTACATAGATCAATCTTTGGATTGAAGCAAACACCTCAGAATTGGATCTTCAATTTGACAAGATAGTCAAAGAGTTTGACTTGAGTCAGAATGAAGATGTAATGTGTGATTACAAGAATTTAGTGGGAGCATATGTATATTCCACATATTTATGGGGAGTATCATCCTTATACTACAAAATCTGTCAATGAAGTGCATTCTAAAAGGTTTTTAGAGAAGCATCCTATGTGACAGGAATCAAGATCTATAGAGATAAATCAAGAGGGCTTCTTGTCCTAAGAAAGAGAACATACTTTGGCTAGATGTTGAATGAGTTCAACATTGTGAGAGAGAACTTGTCCATGTTCCATGGAGAGAGTCTCTCAAGAGCCAAGTGTCCCAATTCTTACGAAGAAAAAAGGAACACATGAATAGATGCCATATGCATTCGCAATTGGATCTATCACGTATGAACTCATCTCGTTATCTTGTATGTATTGGACATGAAAACATAATATGAACTAATTTGTATGTATAGGACATGATAATAATATATGAACTCATCATATTGTATGTATTGGACATGACAAGAAGATATGAAATCATCATCTTGTATGACTAGATGATATAAATATCCAGTTATCTCATATGTATTGGACATGACGAATGGATATCTGTCGAACTCTAGTAACAATTACTAGAATACCATGAAGGACATCTTTATGTACTTGTGAAGTACCAAAAAGGATTAGTTCTTTAATTATGGCAATAAGGAAGAGTTGGGTGTAAAGAGTTACATCGATGCAAGCTTTTGAAATGACAAAATTGTGTTTGACCTTGGAATAAGAATTGTTAGTTGGAAATGTTCCAACATAAAATGATTGATTAATTCTACAATAAGAAGCTGAGTACCTTAGTGTTATGAACACTGTAAAGGATATTGTATGCATCTAGAAGTTCATATGGATGAACTTATGGGAGGTTCTAACCATTGGTGACTCAATAGCAATACTGTGACAATAATGGAGCTACTAGTTAGGTAAAGGAATTTCAGATGGCATACTATGGCACTTACATCTCATACGAGTTGTCATACAGTGAGGGGATGTGAAACATGCAATATACCGACTTGAAGCAAATGTTGCTTACCCTCTATAATTACACTTGTACAATAGAAACATGATGGACATGTTAAGATCACTTGGAATATGATTCGTGGGTGATTGTCTCTAAGTGCAAGTGGGAGTCTGTTGGTATAGTATGCTCAGAGAGCCAATCATATGATGATTGCAATGAGGCATATGATACTTGATTTGATAATGATAAAGGTAATTCTGTCTATTATGTTTGTCTCACTCATGAGATGATGACACATACATGATAGATATCTAAAGAATGAAGTGACTCGATGCCATATGTCTTCAAGTTGAGGACCTTAACAATGAGACCATATGTATGATAAGAGTTGTAACGACCCCGTCTCCCGGTAACCCCTAATTAAGGGAGACCCGAAGGTCAGAGCCGTTACTCAATTAACAGGATCAAAGGTTCGATAAATAATCAGTAATAATTAATAAACTTTACCAACTAAACTGAAAACTGGTATAAAATAAAACTTTTCTTACCTTGGAAAAACTAGGATTTCTAAACTTCTATCCATGAAGATGTTACTCTAACTAATCCTCCTGTGTATGTTACTTCTCATTTAATTCCACATATGCCACTTTACTGTTTGTTCTTTTCATTTGTACCTAAAACGCCGATAAACAAAACGTCGGTCAGTATATCAAAATATACTGGTATGTGGGGACAACCAAAAGTTTGCACATATGGCTAACAATTTAATAATGACAATCAAATTATTTAACAAGCCACTTTACATTTTCAATGTGTCATTCTCCACTACTTTTGCCCTAACCCCGGCATACCCCTCTAGGGTTTCTCTTTTGCCATTGACTTTAAGGCCACCTTCTCAATCCCAAGCTTGGTGCCTGGGAGTCACCTCTCATGGTGCTCCATAGTCATGCATCATAGACCACCTTCTCATTCCCGAGCTTGGTGTCTGGGGTCACCTCTCATGGTGCCCATCGGTCTACCCTTCTGGACCTGACCTTTATGGCATCTTCCATCAGGGTGGCATGTAGGTGTGAGAATTCACATGTATATATAACTGTTATAGCCATAGTGACTTTATAATTGTAGTATGAACATCCAAACTGTTTAGATTGCATTCAATGCGAGAAAACATTCGGGAAGCCCTCAGGAAACTAATGCGATTAATCATAATTAACCACATACCTAATTTGATGATTTCAGAAGCATTAAGAAAATCCAACCAAGCATGCAATCCAAGTAAATCAACAATCACATAATTCCTGAAAAGAATATGTACTCTATTTATTACACACTTTATCAAGAACCTACTTTATTAACTTGGATTCACTTTCTAGGGTTTCTGTATCCATTTTAGGGTTTCGTTTTACAATTAGGGTTTCCCTTCATCTTTTACCATATTAAACCCTAATTATCTCGTTTATTTTTCAATATTAGGTTATCTTAACAACATATAACCCTATTTTCATATTACAGGCACATTAATCATCAATTAAGCTTCTTTTTCATTAAAGCTACTATTTTTATCCTTTTAATCCATAATAAGATCATTATATGCATTTATCATCAACTCATAGTTCATTATGGTCTACATTACATATGAACTCGATTTGCCATTAATTTTACTTTTTATTCCTGAGAAAATCCTAATGACTACCTTTAGGGTATTTATCCACAAATTAGGAACTTTAATGATCGAAATAGCTTTTAACCATGAATTTTAGTTCTATACATGAAATCAAATAACTAGAGCCATTAGTAATCCTAATTACCAATATTATGGTTTCAAGGCCCACTTAAGCCTATTTATGCGCATGAACTCTAAATTAGGCTAAATAACCACAAAGCTCATTTTTCTACCTTTTAATCTCTCTTTTACCGACAATAGGTTATTACCAACTTAACTTGTTCATTGAATTTTACTAAAACTCATTAACATCAAAATTCTAGGGTTTTTCATTAGTAAAACCATTAAAGATAGCATCTTTACATACTTTTTGAATTCCAATTGGAATTAAGTTCTAATATTATTTTTATCACATTCTACGCATTTTTCTGATCAAAAAGCACTACTTACTTGCATTTTTCTGCGAAAGGATCTATTTTTTATGATTTATCCAAGGTTCTACTTTTTCTTGAATATTGGGAAGAGAGGCCGCTAACCTTTTGTTTTTCAGAAAAAGATGGACCGTCAGATCCTTGGTCGCCTTTGACCGAGCAGGATTGGTCGGCTCGCGACACCCACATCCACTAGCCTGTTGTAGAAAGGTTCGACGAACTCCAGTCATCGATCCGAGACTAGGTCCAGGGTGGACTCAGATCGAAGGGCATATGTGCTTCGTCCTTCACTTGACCCAACAGAAATAGCACGGCGGCGCCGCAGGGTGAGCTTGCCGGTGATAGTCGATTTCTTCGACTCAGAGCACGAGGGAGAGAGATAGGGCGCCGTCTAGGTTCGTGATGGTCCACCCGAGTAGATGGAGGGTCAAATTTATAGGGTATATGCCTCTCTTAGGGTTTCCCCAACTTGCCGCCGACCTGGCTTTCGGCCCAATTGGGCGCTTCTTATAGAATGAACGCAACCACCTAAAACCTAGGATGGTTGGGTGTGTAATCCTCTCACAAACTCAACCAACAGGTTTCCATGTTCGCATAGGGTCATATCTATGAGGAAATATAGAGGGAAAAATCCTCTATTGCACGGCTCCCTTTCCTGTTCGGACTCAAGGTAGGAGACGCCCAACTGGCATCAGATCTTGATCCGACGGCTGGCGTCGTCCCTACAATATCCAAATCAAAACGTGACATTAAAGATAATCACAACACTTTAGGGGATTTTGTAAAATCCATAACTCCCAAACAAATTATCCAATTAATCCCAAACTTGGAGGGAAAGTCCATAATGACTTAATCTATCTCTCTACCAAAATTGGGCGCATTATCGCAAAGGAAACGTCCCTTTTCTTTAAATGCATGATATCTCTTAATTATACATATTTTCACCTATTTTCACTTTCCTTTGCTATTAAATTATAATTTTGAGTTCCTTGAACCTCAAGGAACCTTAATGGCTCGAAATCCCATCTTGGGAATATTTCTTTAGCCTCTGTCTTTATCTTTCATCCTTTTTCTTATTATCTTACTTATTTCTCATTAAAATATCTCTTTTTGAAGATTTCTTTTATTTCTCTTTTATTTTCCTCATTAGTATTCCTTTTATCATTAGGAATCCTTGGGATACGAAATTCCACAAAGGATAACTCAATTATACCTCTTTTCACATATTTTCCACATTTCATCAATGTTTTCAATTTCTTTATTAACAAGGAAATACTTAATTGATATTTTCTTTTCTTATTGCCTTTTCATTGAAATGTTGGACTCCTTGGAACCCAAGGAATCTAAGAGGCACGAAATCCTCTTTGGATTTGCCTTCTAGAGGTTTCCACACCTTTCTTATCTCAAATTCTCATTTATTCATTAATTAATTGAATATCCTTGTTATTGGGCCCAATAGCCAATAAAGCCCACAAATCACACAACAAGGCTATTTTCAACGAAACTCATTTATTCAAAACAAATTATATCATCATTTGTTCCAATATATTTAAAATGAGAAATTACATTTCTCTCCTTATGAACCCAACATTGGGGTTGTAACATCCTTCCCCTCTTATAAGAATTTTGTCCTCAAAATTCCATCAAGCAAGCAAACAAACAGGATAAGCCTTTCATATGTCCATCATGGCTCCCATGTGGCTTCACCCTTTCCATGGTGCCTTCCAAGAACCTTCATCATCTCATATTCTTCCATCTGAGTTCTTTCTTACCTTGGTATACCGTACCCTCATAGGTGACTCAGGACATTTTAGCCTCTCAAAAGCTGAATAGGTTCAAGGCTCAACACATGGCTTGGGTACCTCACATAGTGCTCTAGAACGGACTCATGTAACACATTATACATCATGTTATCCTGAGGGGTAAGGCTAAACACAACCATTTCCACCAATCCATCTCAAATGGACCCATATATCGGGGACTCAGCTTTCTCAGCTATAGCTTAGAGGGGTCGGATTTTCACATCACATATTCTCCCACAGTAAACTGCATATCAGTCTGCTTTGCATCAGCTCGTGACTCATGTCACCATTGGGCTCTCTCTTAGCCATTGCATGATCAAAGCGACTTCATCTGCACACACTTGTGGTTCTTTTCTAACCTTCGTGAGGCCTCCTTCATCAACATCATCTTAATGAAGTGGTGACCGACATATCCTCTCTATAAGACTTCTTGCATCCCGATAAAGGTTATGGTGGTTAACATCACATCGTTAGAACTATCTCTTGGTATCACCCTGAACAAGCACACTTGCTCTCATCAGACCCTCTAGTCTGGATCATACTAACCATTAGTTAGGGGTGATAAACTATACTATCATCAAGCTTGTCATGTACTTACTTCCACTTCATGGAAGTGAACATTGGTCAAATCCAAGAACTTTTGAACTCGCGTCATGACGTAGTTGAATCATCTCTTTTTCTCTTATGTAGTTCAACAAAACCTGTCTCTTGACAACACTCCTTATTTATCATGTCATCTAGGTAAGGCGATCTACCATAACCCATATTGCATCTTGACCTTCTTGGTTTAGGAGAAACTCACTACTTCCATAATGATGAACTCCCATTCCCTCTTGGGAACCCTTTATACTTTATATCCATGCACTGGGTTAATGGTGTTCATCCTTCACCTCCTGGCTTGCATGGCCACATGCTACATGCAACTTTGTTTTAAGCATCCAGAATACTACCATCACTTACTATCTTTGTAGTATCAAGGTATATCATGACCTCCTGTATTGTTATGATTGCTCAAGCTTGATACCTCAGAAACCCTAAGCCACTCTCAAAAGGCCTTTATTACCTTCCTATCCAAAGAAGTGTATCTGAGGTTATATCACCATCCTTTTACTACATCAAGGACTAAACTGGATAACCCAAACAACCATTAACTTGTTCAACATATCTTATTACATCCGAGTGTTAGCCAAAACACATCTTCTTTCCAAACATAGGGTTAGTCAAACAACCTCAACTTCTTCTAGCCTCTAACTAAACTAGGCAGTTAGATCTCAACCAGAGCATTCATTACCACTTCTTATCCTTAGGTGTTAGGTATGTCGAAGACATGAACCTTCATGTATTATACTTATCATCTCCTCTCAGACTCTAAGTTTGTCTTCATTAAGAAACTCTGAGCTCATCCTCATGGTGATCAAACTCAACCTTGTATATCTTGCAAATTCCAGATAGCTCACAGTATCACATCCTCACAAGATGATCTCCTTAATACTCTTAGTGTTAGTATACCATCCATGTACCATTCACTTCGTAAGGGTATGCTATCATCTCTTACATCATACCTCGTAGCAACGTTCCAACTCGCATCATCTTTTATCCTTGGTGTATGGCATGCATACTGTCCTATCTCTCACTCCCATAACAAGAAGAAATAAGCATTTGGCGGCCGTCCAAATACAGAGTTCTTCCCATTCCAAGAGTAGAGATGGTACAATCCACCTTGCCAGTACACCTTCAAATCTAAATTGAAACGTGCAACTCATGTCTCTACCTCACAATCATCATTATATCAAAGCTAATAACTTCCATGGAAAACTGGTCTCGAACCTACTTGGGTTACTTCATAATCCTTTGTCATCTCCTCTAGGTCTATAGGGTGCCGGCACTTTTGGGGTCATCCCTCTTCCCTTATGCATCCAGAGAGTGCCCTACTCATCTGCCCTTTGGGCCTCATGAGTTCACGAAGGTGATCAATCTCCTAACCCATGGCCCTCAGACAATGATAGCTGTTACCTCCCGACCCAATGGTCATGTGCGACTAGGGAATTAGGAAACTCCTTCTTCCATCGGTATTATACCTACCTGGCCCTAGGATAGACTTAGGATTCCATTATAGTACATGTTCATCTTAGAACCTCACCCAATCCTTCCTCATCTCTCATTACATTCATGACTGACTTTCATCCCTTCATAGGGGTCATGGAAACCTACCTACCTTGGTCAGGCCCCATACCGGTTACCTCCATGGTAACGCATCCACATGCACTTAGAGATGGTTCTCTATGGGTCTACAGGTTCGTCCTCATGCCATGTACTTTTCACTTAGCTTCACAAGATCCTCTGAAACCTCTTTAGGTTACCTCAAAACCAACAAAACTGGTATACACCCTACCAAAGGGTCCCTCTCCCAGGATGGGAGGAAACTACAACTCTTGACAACAAGGTCACAACCGTCCATAGGGTTTACATTCTCATGAGCATGCCTAACCCATCAGCTACTAAGGTACAAGCAGACCACCTATTAAACCATGCTAGGTCATACTTGTTCTCTTCCTCAGCATTAGACCAACTTAGTGGTGAGGGGTTCATCAAACATACCCTTACCTCGAGGGGTTTCCTTTACCTCTACACATTAATAGTACCATGCTCGAAACTATAGAGACTCAAACCTCATTATGAGCATCGGATACACAGCTTCCCCTCTTAGGCCTAGGAACCCTAGGTTCTCCTTTGGGTATCCAACTGCATGCTCAATCTCTTAACCACGAATTGAGCATGTCCAAGGTATGTCATGTACTCCTATGATCCTTTTATACGAGCAACACCTTAGGGTTGAGTCCTCCTCAGGAACAACCAACTAGGTATAAGGCCTCCCAACCTGTTTATTATAACCTCCTCAGGGTTTAAGGCACTCTTTATCTCATCCAGCAGGTAGTCACTTATACCATGGGTACCAGAAGGTCCCTCTAAAGGAAACCAAGATATCATCATTGATCAAACATAAGGCAACTACTATTATCCACTTAGATAGCATCATCCTTAATTCCCCATTGAGCCTCATGTTTAAGCTTCCAACCCTTTTTGCTTGGTTACTGCTTTCTCTTTCTCGAGCTAACTCGACATCCAGCCATACTACTCGAGGTCCTCTCTCTATGCAGGCTCATGCTCACAAGCATACCCCTATGTGGGTGAAGCCTGTGCTCAACTCATGTTCGGCTCTAGATTATCCATATGCTTACCTCGTAAGCCATCCATCGTGCCCTTCTGGCCAGGGTTTCAACCTACTACCGTACCACTGACGTACTCTGGGTGCAAGCTATATCCTTCTTGTAACATCCCATACGGTTTATATAGGTTCTTCTCTAACCTCATCCATGAAGGAGATATCCTTCACTCAACCATGCACAACCCTCTCCAGGGTTGGGTCACCAAAGGTATGTCCAACCAAGCTCTCGTTCAACCATGACATCTAAATCATCATGTCATCTTTCTCTCTAATCTTCACTTAGGGTTAGGGTTACCATCATCCTCCAAGGATGTGCTAGGTCTCTATTTTAATGGAGGTCTCTACCTCCAAGCTTAACTCTCTCTACATATCCTCCTACCAAGGAGGTCTATCCTCAGATCTCTCCTTAGGGCAATGACAACTCATGTCATACGACCTAAGCATATATATATTCCTTTACGCTTACTCTATTAAGCTTATGTCCATGACATCTTATTTACATGCTTTTTATTAATTTGATAGAGGATTCCTTAATCCTTATCAACCTTACCCATACCTCAAGAGGGTGAGGAAAAGAGAGAAAACCCTAATATTTAAGGTCCTTAATAGAATTTGAGTTGATAAGGGATGAACAAGATGAGAGAGTCCTAAAGGTATCTGATTTTGAATCATACCCTAAGACTTTGGCCAGGCAGTCACACGGATCCGGGAGTCCTCGTATTCCGACTAGCGGTGCGGAGGAAAATATTGCCAGCCCCCAGTCGTGATCCTTTTCTAGACACCTCTGTCTTTCGGATAATCCTCTAATAACTCCCTTGGGTTCTATAGAATTTGTAAAATTTAATAATTATTAAATATTACTTGAGGAACCTATGCTCTGATACCAAATGTAACGACCCCGTCTCCCGGTAACCCCCAATTAAGGGAGACCCGAAGGTCAGAGCCGTTACTCAATTAACAGGATCAAAGGTTCGCCAAATAATCAGTAATAATTAATAAACTTTACCAACTAAACTGAAAACTGGTATAAAATAAAACTTTTCTTACCTTGGAAAAACTGGGATTTCTAAACTTCTATCCATGAAGATGTTACTCTAACTAATCCTCCTGTGTACGTTACTTCTCATTTAATTCCACATATGACACTTTACTGTTTGTTCTTTTCATTTGTACCTAAAACGCTGACAAACAAAACGTCGGTCAGTATATCGAAATATACTGGTATGTGGGGACAACCAAAAGTTTGCACATATGGCTAACAATTTAATAATCACAATCAAATTATTTAACAAGCCACTTTACATTTTCAATGTGTCATTCTCCACCGATTTTGCCCTAACCCTGGCATACCCCTCTAGGGTTTGTCTTTTGCCATTGACTTTAAGGCCACCTTCTCAGTCCCGAGCTTGGTGCCTGGGAGTCACCTCTCATGGTGCTCCATAGTCATGCATCATAGACCACCTTCTCATTCCCGAGCTTGGTGTCTGGGGTCACCTCTCATGGTGCCCATCGGTCTACCCTTCTGGGCCTGACCTTTATGGCATCTTCCATCAGGGCGGCATGTAGGTGCAAGAATTCACATGTATATATAACTGTGATATCCATAGTGACTTTATAATTGTAGTATGAACATCCAAATGGTTTAGATTGCATTGATTGCGAGGAAACATTCGGGAAGCCCTCAGGAAACTAATGTGATTAATCATAATTAACCACATACCTGATTTGATGATTTCAGAAGCATTAAGAAAATCCAACCAAGCATGCAATCCAAGTAATTCAACAATCACATAATTCCTGAAAAGAATATGTACTCTATTTATTACACACTTTATCAAGAACCTACTTTATTAACTTAGATTCACTTTCTAGGGTTTCTGTATCCATTTTAGGGTTTCGTTTTACAATTAGGGTTTCCCTTCATCTTTTACCATATTAAACCCTAATTATCTCGTCTGTTTTTCAATATTAGGTTATCTTAACAACATATAACCCTATTTTCATATTACAGGCACATTAATCATCAATTAAGCTTCTTTTTCATTAAAGCTACTATTTTTATCCTTTTAATCCATAATAAGATCATTATACACATTTATCATCAACTCATAGTTCATTATGGTCTACATTACATATGAACTCGATTTGCCATTAATTTTACTTTTTATTCCTGAGAAAATCCTAATTACTACCTTTAGGGTATTTGTCCACAAATTAGGAACTTTAATGATCGAAATAGCTTTTAACCATGAAATTCAGTTCTATACATGAAATCGAATAATTAGAGCCATTAGTAATCCTAATTACCAATATTAGGGTTTCAAGGCCCACTTAAGCCTATTTATGCGCATGAACTCTAAATTAGGCTAAATAACCACAAAGATCATTTTTCTACCTTTTAATCTATCTTTTACCGACAACAGGTTATTACCAACTTAACTTGTTCATTGAATTTTACTAAAACTCATTAACATCAAAATTCTAGGGTTTTTCATTAGTAAAACCATTAAAGATAGCATCTTTACATACATTTTGAATTCCAATTGGAATTAAGTTCTAATATTATTTTTATCACATTCTACGCATTTTTCTGATCAAAAAGCACTACTTGCATTTTTCTGCCAAAGGATCTATTTTTTATGATTTATCCAAGGTTCTACTTTTTCTTGAATATTGGGCAGAGAGGCCGCTAACCTTTTGTTTTTCAGAAAAAGATGGACCGTCGGATCCTGGTTCGCCTTTGACCGAGCAGGATCGGTCGGCTCGCGACACCCGAGTCCACTAGCCTGCTGTAGAAAGGCTCGACGAACTCCAGTCGTCGATCCGAGACTGGGTCCAGGGTGGACTCAGATCGGAGGGCATCTGTGCTTCGTCCTTCACTTGACCCAACAGAAACAGCACGACGATGCCACAGGGTGAGCTTGCCGGCGATAGTCGATTTCGTCGACTCAGAGCACGAGGGAGCGAGATAGGGCGCTGTCTAGGTTCATGATGGTCCACCCGAGTAGATGGAGGGTCAAATTTATAGGGTATAGGCCTCGCTTAGGGTTTCCCCAACTTGCCGCCGACCTGGCTTTTGGCCCAATTGGGCACTTCTTATAGAACGAACACAACCACCTAAAACCAAGGATGGTTGGGTGCGGAATCCTCTCACGAACTCAACCAACAGGTTTCCATGTTCGCATAGGGTCAGATCTATGAGGAAATATAGAGGGAAAAATCCTCTGTTGCACGGCTCCCTTTCCTGTTTGGACTCAAGGTAGGAGACGCCCAGCTGGCGTCGGATCTTGATCCGATGGACGACGTCGTCCCTACAATATCCAAATCAAAACGTGACATTAAGGATAATCACAACACTTTAGGGGATTTTGTAAAATCCATAACTCCCAAACCAATTATCCAATTAATCCCAATCTTGGAGGGAAAATCCATAATGACTTAGTCTATCTCTCTACCAAAATTGGGCGCATTATCTCAAAGGAAACGTTCCTTTTCTTTAAATGCATGATATCTCTTAATTATACATATTTTTCACCTATTTTCACTTTCCTTTGCTATTAAATTATAATTTTGAGTTCCTTGAACCTCAAGGAACCTTAATGGCTCGAAATCCCATCTTGGGAATATTTCTTTAGCCTCTTTCTTTATCTTTCATCCTTTTTCTTATTATCTTACTTATTTCTCATTAAAATATCTCTTTTTGAAGATTTCTTTTATTTCTCTTTTGTTTTCCTCATTAGTATTCCTTTTATCATTAGGAATCCTTGGGATACGAAATTCCACAAAGGATAACTCAATTATACCTCTTTTCACATATTTTCCACATTTCATCAATGTTTTCAATTTCTTTATTAACAAGGAAATACTTAATTGATATTTTCTTTTCTTATTGCCTTTTCTTTGAAACTTTGGACTCCTTGGAACCCAAGGAATCTAAGAGGCACGAAATCCTCTTTGGATTTGCCTTCTAGAGGTTTCCACACCTTTCTTATCTCAAATTCTCATTTATTCATTAATTAATTGAATATCCTTGTTATTGGGCCCAATAGCCAATAAAGCCCACAAATCACACAACAAGGCTATTTTCAACGAAACTCATTTATTCAACACAAATTATATCATCATTTGTTCCAATATCTTTAAAATGAGAAATTACATTTCTCTCCTTATGAACCCAACATTGGGGTTGTAACAAGAGTACACACATTCTTGTTATATCCCTAGTTAGATATTACTGTGGAAGCAAAATGGGCAACAGTAATACATAAGACTAGAGTGTGTGTTGACTGATGATAGAGTCTCATTAGTCATGATATATGATATCAAGTCAAGCACACATATATATGTTAGAGAACAGTATATCAGACAGACCCACTGTGTGAGTGATACATGGATACCATGGAATAGTAGTCACAATATTGTCTCTCACAATGATGGTGGTGATTGTGGTTCTTAGACCTGAAATCATTGCACTCGTCACATGTGATTGGGTACACTTTGACATCATCAAACGTAGTCCTAAAACATGGGTTGTTATAATGGTGATGATTGGGTGACTTTGACACATGGGAACTTAACTGTGAGAAATAGATATTAGATTTGTCCCTCCTACAAGGAGTATGATATCTAGGGCCCCTTGATGAGCGAGACTGAGAATTGTATAGCCATACTGATGTGATTCAATATATGATATGTGAATTCACATGAATCTCAGATAGTCTGCTTTAGGTCAAGGAACATGGATTGAATGTTGAAGAGGATGAGGTTCCATGCCTCGAGTTCAATCTGGATGTCAGTGAAAAAGGAACTATATGATTATGGTAACACTAATCACAGATTGTAGGTTGAAGTTGTTCTCCAACTTTCTGAGTTACTTGGCTATCAATAATGAGTTACTAGATTTCGCTCATTGCTTGTGATGTCATAAGAACATTCACTACCAATGTAAATTGGAACCTATAGGGTCACACACATAGGATACCCATAGAAGAGGAGATTGTCCATGAATGATGTTTAGATTGAGAATAAAGGTTTTAGGTACTCAATTAAACATACAATTGATTGACTGGACTCAGAACTACCAAGTTCAAGTGTTGAACTAGCTGGTTAGAGTGTCAGGTCAATTGTAGACTACATTGGCAATGTCAGGACTGCCAACCAACCAGTTCACTCTAGTGAGCCGATCGGTTGGTGTGAGCTAACTGACCAGTTCACTTGGTGAACCGAGTGGCTCACAGTCCTATTAACCAAGGAAATTGAGATTTACCTAGTTGGAGGAAAACTTTCATGTTTCACTTGTTCAATTCGATTGGAATAAGGATTAATCTTTACAATAATTGGAAATGATTGAGGAAAGTCAATTATGGGAAATTTTGGGAAGTGAAATGACCGGTTCACTGGGTGAACCAATTAGGTCACCTGCCCAAAGAACTGGTTCTATTATGAACTGATCGGCTCGCCTGCCCAAATGATCAGTTCTGTTGTGAACCGATCGGTTCTCCTGTCGCAGTACAAACAATTCATAGAATTTTTGGATCCTTCTTACTCCCGAACAAACTGGGAACCCTGCCGCTGCCCTCTACTATAAATAGAGGGGTATTGGGGGCTTCCCAGAACATCAATTGCTATGCAAAGTTGTTGTCCTCTATGGTTTTGGTAACTGAGAGAGCCCGAGCAAGTACTACCTGACTAGGAAGGCACAACGAGAGAAAGGCAACTAGAGAGAAGCAGTATGAGTTCAGGAGAGCAGGTTGGTGCTAGTACATTAACAAGAGGGTCATCTCCCTCCTGCTAGTTCTTCTAAAATGGTAGGAGTTCTAGGTGGTCCGTGTGGACTATCTATAGAGGCGGGAGATGTCTGTCACTTAGGAGGACACGTCAGCCACAGTCTGTGGTGGAGGCCAGGGTCCATGGTGATGACCAAGAGATGAATAGACACCGTCTCAGACATTGCGTTGAAGACCGTGCATGGCTGTGAGGTATTGCTACTGGGAAAGCCCCTAGACCAGGTATATCTCGCTAAAACCATCCTTCCCATTACATAGTCGTTGATGCGATCTCCTGTTATGGTTAATGGCCAGTAAAATTTTTGTTTCCACTGCCTACTCTGAGGTCATAAAACCCAACAAAGTTGTTCTCCAACTATCCAATTACTTGGGTAGAAATGATGTCTTACTAGATACTACTCATTGCTTGTGATGTCATAAATTGGTTATGGACATTCACTGCCAAATTAACTTGGGATCTATAGGGTCACACACATAGGATACACCTAGAATAGGAGTTTATTCATGAATGATGTTTAACTTGACTACTAAAGTGTTTAGATATTCAATTTAAACAACAAATGGCTGAAAATGGGCTGACTGGACTGTGAACTGACTCGTTCAAGTGTTGAACTAATCAATTCATGTGTAAGGTCAATTTAAGCAATAGTGGTTGAACATTGCCTGAACTGGGACATGAACCTACCGGTTCAAGGTCTGAAATGACCAGTTTAACTTGTGAACTGTGGAGTTCAATGATCAATATAATTGGATCAAGGATTGATGTTGACATCATGTTGTGCATTAATCGAATATTAAAAGCCAATATGTATGCGAATTGGAAAGTAAGTGAACCAACTGGTTGAAGTGTTTAATTGATCATTTCACATGTGAATAGATCGGTTCATCAGTGAACCAACCACTTCAACGTTTGTAGCTTCCAAAAAATTCATCAAATTTCATGTCTTCAACTACTAGATGAACTGAAAACTATGACCCTGGCCATCCTATATAAAGAGAGGCAGTCAGGGCTTTTATTGACACAACAATAATCTCTAACAATATTTGTCCTCTCATAGTTGTGGCAACATGAAATCATGTGCAAGTACTACCCGTAAAAGGGAGGGACAACAAGGGAGAGACAACATGTGAGAGTGAATCAACCCTAGAAGGTTGATGTTAGAAGGAACAACTTCTTCCCATTGACTCCGGTAGTGCAACATGGAGTTCCTGGTGGTCTATGTGGACTACGTAGAGGCATGGAGACTGTTACCACCACTCTAGGAGGACAACAACCACTACCATCTGTGGTGCTACACCGGGAGGCCATCATCGTCAATTGTCTATGTTTTCCTTGCAAAGAGTGCACATCACCAAGAAAGAATAATCGAAGGACTTTCTCCAGGACTAGGTATAGCTCTTATTACCCTCTTTCCTAGATGAATTATTATTGACACAATCTTCTGGTAAAGGAATATGGAGATTTTTTAGTTTCCACTGCCTACTTTGTCGTCCCTATTCACCAACAATATGGTCATAATGAAGATGTCAATAGATCTCAACTTTGGAGTGACCTAGATATCATTTCTTCTGATGTGAATTATCCATGGATTCTTATTGGGGACTTCAATTGTGTATGAAAGAATTGTGAAAAGATCGGTAAACAACCACCAACTAAGAGATCTATGGATGAGTTTAACGATTTCATTCTCAGTAATGAAATCTTTTAATTTGATCTTATAGGTCCTTAATTTACCTCAGATAATAATCAAGAGGGAAAAGATTTCACCACTTCTAAAATTGATAAGATCATGTATAATTCTAATTTTCTCTCTAGTTACTCAAGTTTCTCTGGAGCTTCCATTTCAAATATCATTAGTGATCATATAAGAATTTCTATCCCTATTGGTAAGATGAAAGTCACCAAATCACCTTTTAGATTCATATATGCTTGGGCTTAGCATAAGGATTTCCTTGCTATTGTTAATGAAGTATGGGATTTTGAAGTTCAACATTGTTATATTTTCAAGTTACACAAAAAGCTTCATAATCTAAGATATCTTATGAATAAATGGAACAAAAACATCATTGGTGACTTGTTCAAAAAAGTTAACTTAGCTAATATGGAAGCATTAGAAACACAAAATCTAGTTGGTCAATATCCCCTTGATGAGAATATGAGATCCATCACTATATCTATGTGAAAAAAAGCCAAGATATCTTCAAATCATGAAGAATCTATCTTAAGACAGAAGTCTTGTGTTCAATGGATCAAACAAGGTGATACATATTCCATAATTTTATATTCTTCTGTAAAATTTCCTAGATGCGGGAATAAACTCACTCATCTGAGGATTAATGATTATTTTATCTATGACTCTTTAAATGTAGGACCTTAATTTTTATATAGAACTTTTCAATAAGCCTCAACCCCCTAGAAGTGTTTGGTCTATAGTTTGGGAAGGTCCGAAGCTATCTAGTTCTAAAAAAAGTTATCTTATTTCTCCTATCTCTAAAAAAGAGTTATATGATGTTACTCCTAATTTGAATATCGATAAGGCCCTTGGGCCCAATGGTGTCAATGGTATGTTCAATAAAGGCCTAGAACATTATAGATGATGATGTTTTTGAAGTTGTAAAAGAGTTATTCTCAAGTGGTAATCTTTTTAGAGAAGCCAAAAAAACCTACATCAGTTTGACTCTAAAAAAGGATGATACTTCATCTCTGGAAAAGTAGCATCCAATAGCCTTTTGCAATGTCTTTTACTAAGTCACATTAATGATTTTAGCAAATAAACTTCAAAATATCCTTCCTTTCTTAATTGATGTCAATCAGTTAGATTTTTTTAAAGGGAAATCTATTAGAGATGGCATTTTTCTTACTAACAAAATTCTCAATGATTTTAAGAAAACTTCAAGTTCACGTATGTGTATACAAGCTGATATCACAAAGGCATATGATTTTTTCAATTGAAGCTATCTTTTTTATATCGCATTTCAAATGAATTTCCATCCATTTGGATAAAATGGATAGGGAACATTTTTAATACTACTTCCTATCATGATCTAATGAATAGTGAGTCGACTGAAGCCTTCTCTCCATCAAATGGGATAAGGCAAGGAGACCCTATTTCCGCATACCTATTTGTGATAGTTATGCAAGGGTTTTCTACACTAATGAAGTAGTATATCAAGTTTTCTACCATTTCTTCTATTCAAGAGTCCAACAATCTAGTTGTTTCCCATCTTATTTCACTAATGATTTGATGGTTTTATCAAAAGCTAATCATTTTAACACTATAAATATCAATAACCTATCTAATTAGTTTAGCAAGACTTCTGGTCGAAAGTTAAATCACTCAAAGTGTATTGTTTTATTTAGTAAAAAGCTAACAAAGATGATCTCTTGATAAATATTTTGGGATTAAAGAAGGTGATTTGAATTCCTCCAAGTACCCGAGTCTTCCTCTATTCAAAGGTAAACTTAAGAGGAAGCATTGGTCTAAAATGATTGATAGAATAAAAACAAGACTAGAGAGTTGGAAATTCAAAACTCTCTCCCTAGATGGAAGTCTTGAAATGATCAACTCCACACTTTGAACAATATATCTTTTGTGGACATTTTGTTTCCAATTGCAAATTATGTGCTAGATGATAGTGATAAGCTGTCAATAGATTTTCTATGGGATCTACTGAAGCAAAAATAAATCTTCACCTTAGTAAATGGGATGTAGTCATTGTCCCTAAAAATCAAGGAAACTTGAATTAAGAAAGAACAAATAAGTCAATAAACCCCGCCTTATATCAAGTTGTTGGGATATAGCAAGGAAAAAGTCTCATTATGGGTAATATAGACTACTAAGAAATATCTAAGGAAAGTATCTATTTGGTTCATTTAGGAATCTATGAACTTCTCTTGGATGTTTAATATTGTTATAAGAGCAAGAAGCTTCCTCCAACCCTTTGTTCTTTATCATATTTGTAATGGTAGTAAGGTATGGAATTGGTAGGATTCATGAATTAATTCTACATTTCTAGGTGACTTTGTTGGAAAGGACTATATAATCGAGAAAGGTCTACCCAATCATTACAAGTTATCAACTATTATTTTTGGTAGAAAATGAAATATTCATTAAAGTAGAGTTTTTGATGTCATTTTCAATATTATTGAGAAATAAAAAATTCTTATAGAAGATATAGATTTCATACCCTTCAACAAGGATACTAGAATCAACCTCAAAAAAATTTGGATTGCATCAGAATAAGAGGTAACGATGATCATGCATTCTCTTGGATTTGGAGTTGCAAAATTCCCTAAACGTTCTCTATTCATCTCTAGAAAGCTTAATGGAATAAGTTGTCAATGACTGATTATATCAGTAGGATTGGGATTCAGTCAACCTATGTTTGTTTTCTTTGTTTTAGTAGGGTTTTTTTGTTTGAATGGTTATGATGATATTGATCATATCATGTTTTATTGTGTGTTTACCTAGTCTCTTTGGAACAAAGCTATGTTGATATGGAGCTTCTACCTCACATTATGAAGAACTAAAAATACTTGGTTTCCCTTAATTCGAATAAGGAAAAGCTATCTTGTGCATGCATTGCATTCTACATATGAAAAAAAAGAAATAATAAAGTGCATGACAATTGTTCTCTTAACGATCAGGAGTTCTTGATTTCTATTGAAAATATTATTAAAATTCTTCTATAATCCTCCTGTAGTAGAGGCTTTTTTGGAATGGTTAGAAGGATTACATCAATACTTATTTTTATGGCATTATGATGAGTTTTAAATTTCTATTTCAATCTAGGTAGAGACTTTATATATGTCAATTTCACTGCTAAATCTCTTAAGGTAGTTGGCCGATATGATCAGAATGTTTTGATGATTTTTTAGTAGAACATGATGTGTGGATTATATTTACAATTCTTTTTTAGTTGATGGTGTTATGGTGAGGACGATGATTAATCTTCTCTGGTAGACTTGGTAAAGTTGATTTTGATTCTATTTTGACATTTATGAGGCTTTAGAGTTGTGAACTTCTTTTGACATCCCTATTGAATCTCTTGATGAAGTTGAAAGATAACTCATAACATTTGATGATTAATTCTAGATGGAGCTGATGTAAAGGTTATACCAATTTTTCTTTTTCAATATATAGTGTTAGAGTGAGGTTTATGATTATTCTTCTCTAATAGTTATGCCAAAGTTGAAGTTGATTCTCTACTTAAGATTATGAGGCTTTGGATGACCGTTTTCTAATTTTTTGAGCCTACATTCTATTTGATATATTCATTTCCTAGAGCCCTTCTCATATTCTTCTATATAGGCTCACATGATGTGATCGATGTATAGCTTCCCCCCTCTCTTTTACTTTTTTGCATTGTAACCCAAAAAGTTTAACAAAAAAGTAAAATGAGTTTTGGCAATAAGAAAAACACATTACATGTGTACTTATCATCCAAATAAAGAAACAAAATTTCAAACATTTTGAAAGGAGAAATTGACTTTAAAATTGGATTGCTCACATCTTAATTAGTCTGGATACCCATTTTTATAAGAATCAAACTTCATTTGACTATCCATTTATTTGGTTGAAAACACTACTTAAATATGTATTAATGTATTTAATAATTACTTTAGAGTGCCATTGTCCGTTCATCCTTTTGTAACATACACATGCCTACAACGTCTTCTCTATAGAAGCACAAGAAGCCAATCAAGCCATTGCATCCTTTGCTCTTCCTTTTCTTCCTCCTCCTTCTCTTATCTCTTTGTCTCCCACTTCATATCCCCACCTCATCTTGTTCAACAACAAATGAAAACCCTACCCCTCCTCAACATACTTCTCTTCTTTCCTAATGATTAATAAAAAAAGCCACCACTAACAGGTTGTAGTACCGGCCTAGCATCTTTGTGTAACTGAACACTAGTGGTCTTCCTCCTCTCTTCACCATCTACGCCAGTGCCACCATGTGCCTCTCCTATGGCTTCACTAGTCCCTCCTTCCTCCTTCCCTTGATCTTCCTTGGTTGCATAAGAACCCTACCTATCCTACTTCCTTCTCTTGTCATGCACCCAACAACCTAACCTGAGGGAAATAGCCACCAACAATTTTCTAGGGCCAACAAAGGCCATCATGATGACAAGAGGTCATCTTTCCCTCTATCCAATAATCCTAAACCACCCACATGAAGCCTAAAATTGTTCCCCTTCCTCGAGTGTTAACGAGGAGATACTTTCAATTATTGTGGGTGGACAATGAGACAAGAGTTTGCTAACAGGTTGTTGAGATCCTCATACCACAAAAACAACCATGTTGGCTTCAGAAGAAACACATACTTCTTCCACTCACCTCCACCACTAAAACCTAGGCGCCCTCCATGTACCCTGCCTTTGCAGCCATTGAATGACAAAAAAGATTTATTGCTAAAATTTGTAGTTGCCACTGTAGGCTCATGACTTAAGCTCGATTCTCACCAACTTGACCTCCTCCAACACAAGCGGTGCTGCAACCACCCCCAAAGATATCCACCACCACTTCTCCCTCCATGTGTCAACACTTCATCTTCTTCCTCCATGTTATGCCACAAAATCATCTACAACCCAACATCTACCAACATTGTTGACCCTCCTAGCCATCATGGTCAACAAAATGAACACTTGGGATGAGTTTGACTAAGCCAGGAGAAGGCTGATCACCACAATAGGTGCTTTTGTACATTGGTTCTAGATAAAACTTCTCTATAAAACCTCTTTTCTACGTCTATCGAGGTACCCTATATCTCAATTAATCCTTTGCTTGTTGCGAGCTCCCTTTTAGAAATACATTCTAACATAGCTAATTGTAATAGATTGGAAGATAATATGGTTATAGTGATTTACATCCTCAAATACCCTGATTCATATTGACTTGATTCAATATTAAGATGTGTATGCATGATCCTAAACAAGTGTATAGAAAATATAACACATGATTGTAAATTAAAAGGAAATAAAAGGAAAACTCCAATCATTTTAATCTAAAGTTTTAGATAAGATTCTTACATAATTGACCTCAATTGGCTAACTATTCTTATTGGTTCATATAATAAAGTTATATGGAAGAATTGTTAAAAATAAGAATGCTAAGATATGAACATGGGAAGGATGAAATAAATGAACTATATTCCAATTTTTGTAGTAGTACTTTTGATCCACAAGTGCAAAGAAGCAATTATCTACTAAACATATATCTTCTCAATACTCCAAGTATGCATTGTTATAGGTTATATTAATGTAAACACGTGTGTGACCTATATTATTGTATTACATAACCTTGACACTATGGTTTATTAAGTATCATAATATTCATAAATCTAAAGGTTTAATGGGAAAGTAACCACTACATTGGCGGAATTTGGAAATGCAGCTTGATCAAGGAATAATATTGATCCAGATAGGCCCAATTTAAATTAAATGGTATAAGTAGGGAATTAACACAAAGAATCTGACTTTATTAACATGTATATGAATGGATTAAATGGGAATATCTCTACATAATTGTATTACACTTTTTTGGAAATGTAACCCTAGTAGCAGGGTGTATCGATACTTTGGATACCAAATAATAAGTCATAGATTCAAATACCCATAGTTTTACTAAAATAAAGATTTAGAGAGAAAGACTTTACTTAAAAGAATTCATGGTTGACTAATTTGAATATAATACACTTTTAGGTTGAGAAGGGAGAAATGGACCCCCCTAGGAATAGGGTTAGTCTAGAAGACTGGGTATGTGCAATCTCTATTACATTCATATGAATTTGACACCAAATGAGGCATCTATTTGATATTACTGCTTCTTATTGTAATTCCATGTCTTTTAAGCTATAATTACTTGAAATCTTTAGAAAATCTCTTTATTAATGTTAAATTGGGTTTGCAACCCCTCTAGTCATGCAAGTCAGTCCTTATTGATGGACATATGTCTTGCATTTATATTTTGTATGTGATATTCAAATAAGATAATGAATTTAGATGGTTATGCATAACCATAGGACACATCTTTCTGTCTGAGGTGTATATTTCTACCTTTTGTATATAGAGGCACGTCTTTTCACCCAAGATATGCCTTTTTGCCTAACATTTTCCCTTAGATCCAATGGTGTCTTGTGTCTACTTTATCTACCTTTAGTCTACTTAATCTACATGCTATTATTTTAATTTTTGAATTGCATTATTGAAAGAAACTTTAGAATGCATACGGGGCATGGATCTCTTCACCTACTAAAATCAAAGAACATGAGGAGCTTCTTCAAAATCCTCCTTGAAGCACATGTAGTTCCTCCCTCTGACTTGCTTCAAATCCCTATTAGAGTCTTTCATGGCATCTAAAACACACATGATCTTATATAGAATCCTACCCCTAATGAAATAAAGAATGTGGCCTTCCAAATGGCCCTTGTAAATGCACTGGGCCCTGACGATATACAGAACAACTACGTCTAAGAAAATTAGCATCATATTGGTAATTCTTTCATCCTCAATATTCAAGAAACCTTCCAACACGACTACATAGATCCCAGACATGCATAATCACTCATGGTCCTTATTTCCAAGGTCCAACACCCTAAAAATCGTGGATACTTGAGGCCAATTTCTTTGAGCAACTACTACTTCAAACTGATTTCCAAAATCGTAGTAGAGTAAATCAAAATTTATCTGAATTCTTAGATTTCTGAACATCAATCTAGCTTCATTCCTGGCTGTCACATCAGTGACAATGTCCTTCTTGTAGAGGAGGTTATTCACTCCATGAAAACAAAAAATGTGGAAAGAAATGGGTGAGCATCAAAATACATTTGTCTAAGGCCTTCAACACAATGCGATGGGAATTCATTCAAAACACTTTGTCCAAAGTGGGACTCCCAGATAAGCTCATATCTCTAATCATGCAAATTATCTCATTAGGGAATACCTCCATCTTGTGGGAAGGTAAGCCCCTTGAAGCTTTCAAAGCAAGCCAATGTGTTAGGTAGGGTAACCTGATCAACCCTTACTTATTCATTTTGTGTATGGAAAGCCTCAGTTAAGCTATCTGCAAATCAGCAAGTGATGGTTGTTGGAAACCTATTGTTCTTTCATGTCATGGAATACCCCTCACTCGCATTATATTTTCTAACAATATTTTGCTAATGTGTGAGGTTTCTATCTCCCAAGCTTCTTCTCAAGCAATACATCACTATCTGAAAAGCATTCTTTCTGCACAAAGACTGGAATCCAAAGCACAGAAGATCTGGATCCTTATTTAGGTGTCCCTATTTTACATCATCGTCTCAACAAAAATACACATGCAAACATCATCAACTCCATCAAAAGCAAGATGACCAGTTGGTCTGTTCGACATCTTTCCCTAGCTGGCTGAATCACCATGGCCAAGAGTACATTGTAATAAATCTCTTCATACATGATGCAGTCTACAGTGCTCTCACCATCTCTCCATGACGATATTGACAAACACGTAAGGGAATTCATTTGGTCTGGGGGTCATGACTAGAAGAAGAGATCGATGGTTTCTTGGAAGAAGATCACCCTACCTAAATCCTATGCAGGACTAGGAATCAAGGAAGCTAGATCCCAAAATGCAAATTTGATGCTAAAAAATGTATGACATTTCATGAACAAACCTTACACACTATGGGTCAGAGTGATGGCATATCAAAACCGATGTGATAATATACCCAACAAATGCCCAAGATCCTCCTTGTGGGCTTTCATCAAACACAACCTCACCACTCTACCATATGTTAGCCACAAGACCGTTAATGATGACAATAGCACCAACGTATGTCTGATCGGTGGATCTTTGGGAAGTTTATTCTAGACATGGACCCAACTACAAACATCCCCTCTGGTCTCGAGGGGGAGCTCACTATCAACTCCATGGCCCAATCCTCCAATGATTGGGACTGGGATTTCATTAATACTTTCCTACAGATTGAACCTTGATGATGTGTTCAGTCAATCAGAACCCCATGGACGCAAACACACCCAACACATGGTCATGTCCACATGAAACAAATGGGGAATTTATATTAAGTTAATCTTATAAATGGTTTCGTATGCAAAACCAAACGATATTGACAGTCCCATGGAAGGATATTTGGGACTCATCCCTACCTCACAAATAACATACCTTCTTATGGTTGCTCAACCACTAAGCTATCCTCACCAATTTTGAGAAAGTAAGAAGGCATATTACAACAGATTATACTTCTCCTATTTGTAATAATGCCCTAGAAACCCTATCGCATTGCTTGCGTGACTACCCTTCTGCTAAAGAAATTTGGACGAACCTAAACATGAGCCAATATTTTGTGACTTTAACCAAACCTGACTGGATGTCATTAATATCATTGCCATGTATGGATAAGAAGATGAAGACCTTATATTGCACAGCCTGCTGGGCCATCTGGAATAGAAGAAATGAATTCGTCCCTAACAAAGTATCTAAACCTATTGCCATCTCAGTCACCTTCATCAAGGAAAGAACAACTACTATAGTGAATCTGCCAAAGTCTCTGCAACTCTGCCAATGGGAAGGCTTCAACCTGTCGAAAAGACCTTCACTAAATTGTGACATCATCAACTTTGTTGATGCGACATTTTAAATGCATTCCCAGAAAATGGGATCGAGCATACATGCGATTGACCCATTAGGATGTTGTATCCTGGGAATAGGCCCTTCCTATTGTGCTTCATCCATCTTAGAAGTAGAGATAAGTGTCATTCTATAATGACTAGACATGTGTATGGAGAAAGGCTAGAAGAACCCAGCTATCTACTCTAATTAAAAACTAGGTATTAAAATGCTTATAGAATCAAATAGTATGACCACCAAATTCAAACCTCACTAACAACAGTACGCCTCCCTTTTGTTGTGTCTTGGTAGCATACAATTGTCATACATCCCTCGTAGCTACAACATAGTAGCTGACTGCATCACAAAAAAAAATCAATGTACTCCTCCACATGTATCTTCTTTCAAACTGATATGCTCCATGATTATCAGGTGATATCCATGCATGTCTGCCCGTATTATGGCCCGTCTTAGAGAGTGGGATGAATAAGACTTTATTTCTATTGTTTTGAAAAAAAAGAAACTTTATTATACTTTTTGATTCAATAATGCCCCGTTCTCATATTTAATCTTATTGAACCCATCTACTTGCTAATATCCTCTTCTTGAATGGAACCCCCTTTTTGTTTACTAATTTGACCTGAAATGCCTAAATATATTTATTATGCAACACTTAATATCTATTAACTCATGCCTATATTTATTTATTTGGGTATTGTTCTCAAACCACCCATGTGTATGTGCTTTTGAGGACTTTGAATTATGAAGATTATTAAGGGAGTTTGGTATTAGAATAGCCTTGGATTGTTGTTTTCTCTATGCACTGATCCTAGTAATAAATTAGATATACCTTTCACTTTCGTAAAGATACCATTGTGGTGAGGAACAACATATGAATTATAAAGAGAATAATTTAGTAATAGTTAAAATTTTCGCACATATTGCGGTTAGCAAATGCACGACCATCTTGAATCCTTTATCTATTGAATGGAGATGGAGATCATCTCATTAGCCAAGAAAAGAAAAAGTGGCATTAGTCAAAGTGGATATTATCTTCTCAGGGCATGTTTTGGTTCTTGATTATATTAGGTATTGATCATGATAGGAGTTGTCGGGATCAATGTGATGAAAACGTGGGATTGGGGTTTTATTCGTGTTGTTGTCATTGATGTTGTTGCTTATGTACGTGGTTGTCCTAAGTATGGTTATGTCAATGCACTTGATTAGGATAGGACACGGCTGGACAGTGTTTAAGTCGGAACTTATGATGGAATGAGTGAGCTTGATTTCTGTTCTAACCTCAATATTTATTGTATTGCTATGCAATTATTTTACAAAAAGGGGCTTTCTTGAAAATTTGTGTGCACTATTTTATAAGTGGTTTTCTTTGTAATTCAACCTTGAATAAAGGATTTCATGTTTTCCTATCTTTTTAAAACCAACAAAGGGTTAAAAAGGAAGGACATGAGAAAGACCCATAATAAGAAAAAAGACAAAAAGAAAATAAATGATAAATGCATGTGTTTAAGAATAATGTGGAATTACCTAGAAAATGGAATATGGGGCCAAAATAGGATGGCGTTCAGTTTGACATACCTCCTAATAACAAGAAAAGTCAAAATAAAGAAAACAGAAAGAGAATATATAGGTTTAAATACATAATACATACCTTATAAGTGAATGACATGTACTTGAAGAAAAGGAGTTATTCATTTTGAGTTTTCGTCTCAAACTATGTACACATGTAGATTAAGTCATTAAGAACTTTCCATTAAAATTTAGGATTAATGGTTTGAGAGATATGGATTTTACAAAAAAAAACATAAAGTTTGGATAATAGAAATGGAAAGGATTCAATGTCACAAAAATTTTTATTATTAATAGGATTATTTGTTTTGGCATGCATGTTGTAGATCGTTGGATCAGGGATCCATGGTGACTTCTTCACCTCCTAGATCGTGACAGATATGGAAACAAGTAACATTTAAGGCCTAGGATCTCAAGGAGAGTTCTCGTTACCTCAATCACCTCAACACTAAATAACTTTTCCATTGAGTTTGAAAGAGCAAATTGAACCGACCTATCCAAGATTTGCCCTAGGTTTGAGGTCTCAAGAAGAATCCCCTAATCTACAACCCCATGGCCAACCCACAAGTATAAATAGATAGATTTAGATCAAATGCAAAGGCACGAAGAGAACCCAAAGCTTTGGCCAAGTCCTATGAACGTTTCCCAACTCTCAATTTCCTCTTTGGCCTCAATCTTCACCCCTACCTGGGTCATCATCTCACTGAAGGTATCACGACCTCATCCTATATGTTCTGACCAACACCTGAGAAATTGAGGCATGCTTCAAGTTCGGAAGTGTAGGACAAAGGCGAAGGCACTCTTGCCTTGTGCTCTAGTCTGTTGCAGCAGAGAGTCAACACCTGAGTTAACTTGCCAGAGAAAGTTGTTGATCAGTGAGAGGTTGAAGAAGGACCCATGTAGATTGACCAATCTGCCATCGTCTCCTGTTCAAAACAAGTGAGCCCTTTTTGGTGTTTTGTGTGTTCTTTGACCCAGTCCAACCTTATTGCCATGCGGGCGGAGTGGTTGAGTTGGCCAGAGCCCATTCACCAGACAACTCTCATGGCCTTTTGCTTAGTTGACAGTCTGCCATTGGTCATAAAATGATTTATTTAGAAAAATCAAAACTAATTACAAGATTATCCAAAGTAGCAAATAATATATGATTTTCACTCAGAAAAATGCAAGAAATTTAGTAAACTTATAATTAGAGCTTAGTTTTGCTTTAAGTTCAAAAGTTTCTAAAGTTGGTGTCTTTAATGCTTTAAATGGATAAAAACCCTAATTTATGATTATTGATGAATCTAGTGAACTTAGTTGATGTTATTAATCAAAGATTTATTTAATTGCAAAAAATGATAGCCTAGATTTAATTTGAGATTAATGACCCATAATTTGGACAATTAGGGTTTCACTGAGTTTAAAAGTGCAATTAATGATGGAATTAGGATTTTTCAGCATAAGAATGTCAAAATGCATGTTCTTTCATCTTCAAAATCTATTTGAAAAAGATAAAAGTTGGACTTTTACATAAATAGGTAACTTTTAGAATACAAACATGAATATGACACCAAAACTAGGGTTTGTGGACTAGAATGGTATTAAAGGAAATAGATGGACTTATGGAGAATGGAACTTAATGAAACAAAAAAGTTGAACTTAATAACCTAACTTGGAACTCAAGTCAACCCTAATGATAGATTTTGGAATTACATAGTGACACATGGGTGTTATGCATTAAATTTCAGGTTGAATTGGTTGAGTGCTTGTGTGGTTATTCTTGATTATTTGTATTTGTAATTCAAGTGCTTCTGAGACAAGTATGTGGTTACACCTATGAATACCCGATCTAGTTTGACGTTGTTTTCTCAATTTTCTTTGCATGGTTTGTAAATATATGACTGTTTTTCTATTTATTTCCTTACAAACTATCGAGTGACTATGACTATCACATATTATGGACTTGACTAGCTCGTATCCTAAACCACCTCTGATGTAAGATAATAAAGTAAAGAATGATGAATATGAATCCCTGGGGGCAAGGAAATCACCAAAAGATTGCTAAGCCCTATGCACAAGATCTATCACCAAAAAACTAGGGGCAACGGTGTGGCACCAAAGCCCTAGGGGCAAGCATGGTCTGTGTCCACTACAGGGACAAGACTCCAGAGGTTGGATATACCTAGATCGAGTAGTCATGATCAAAATGTTAACTTTGATTTGTTAAACAATAATTGGATGGATCATTTTGTTACGAATAAATGCAAATTATTTTTTTCCCCCACATACCTGTATAACTTGTTATACTGACCGCATGTTTTGATTATCGGCATTTTTAGAATAATCTACTACTTGATGGAAATTGGACATTCAAGAAAAGATGACATTGAAAGAAAACAAAAAAAGTAAAGACTGGAGGATATAGATAGATGAAATTTCTTTCTTGGGTGTAATATTAGAAGTCCATATTTTTGTAAACATGGATGAAAATATTTTTACCTTGTACCAAACTTAGTTCACTTAGTGAAATTTATTATTATTTTTTGATTATGTGCAAAATTGTAGATCCTGTGTGTAATGGTAATGGCTCCTTCCTTCTGGCCTTCCGTAATTGGGGGTTGTTGGGAGTGGGGTCATTACATTTGGTATCTGAGCATGGTTTTCCATGTAATCCCTAAAATTATTAAATGTTACAAATTTCGTAGAGCCCAAAGAGAGTTATTAGAGTTTTTTCTTTGATGGAGGTGTCTCGAGTGGACCAAAGGATGGGGCTGGCAATATTTTCCTCCACCCTACTAGTTGGTTTATGAGGACTCCTGGACCTATGTGTTCGGCCTAGCCAAAGTCAAGGATTACATTCAAAATAAGATACCTCTAGGATTTCTCATATACTTCAATCCCTTCTCTATCCCCTTTCACTCAACAAACCCTAAGTACCTAAAGTTTTTTTCTATCTCCACCTCCTTCAAGTAATGGGGTATGGGTAATAAGGGTTAAGGTATCCTCCAAGAAACATTAAAATGCATGTAAACAAGATGTCATAGATATACGTTTATGCTTTGAAAATCCTAAGTTATGAAATTGTGGCTAAAAAAGTTAGCTTATGTGAAAAAACATGGCCCACATCAAGATTACCGTCATCCTTGACCACCTAGAGGGAAGGCCCTCATACTAGGAGAATATGACCCCAAGAGAAACGATGGAAGACGAAGCTTCCAAGAAATTGAAGAGGTTAGAGGAGGCCACCATCGAGAAAGGTCTCAAACCCAAAGTTGCCCCTTCCAACATTTTGAACCCTTAAGATAGCTCAGACCTGAAGTGCAATCTAGTGATGGAAGGTGAGCCCAAGGATGACCCCGGTCATGCTACTGGTCCTAAAACCACATACATACCTATTCCTACCTCTAATGATCTTTGTCTAGGACAATAGAAGGGACTCACAAAGACTGTTAGTGACCTTACACTCATAAGTGTTGACAAGGGTAAGGATGGTGAACCCCTACTTGTATGCCCTTATGATGAAGTCACCATCCTCGATTTTGTCAAATTGGCTATATAAAAGTTCTCGGTTAAAGGAGTCTATGAGGTGGAATCCTGGCTTCATGTTGTAGAAAATGACTTTCATATTCAGGGAGTGCCACCCAACATGAAGGTTCTCTTTGCTACTTACCTACTTGAGGGAACGACAACACTTTGGTGGGAGGATTACATCATCAACTGAGATATAATCATGGAACCAATGGCCTAGAGGGACATCTTTACCATCCTCTCAGCTTACTTTTCCCGGAACATGGATAAGACTATTATGACTACTCAACATCCGCCCAAAGGATATGTCAGTTTCATTGATGGCATCTCTAGACCAAGAAATGATAATAGGAAATCCCAGGGTCGTCAGAATGGCAAGGGTAGGAATGGTGGAAAAGTGAAATCCCACACCAAGAAGTCCCCCCCCCCAAAGTGCCACAACTGTGGGAAGATACACCAGGGTAGGTGCCATTTTGAGGGGAGGGTGTGCTACCACTGTCAGCAAGAAGGACATATCTAGGCTTCCTGTCCCCTCTCCAATCATCAAGGACCAAGTCTAATAGCAGCACAACCAACACCACATGAGTCATCCCCAAGTTGATAAAGAACACTTATAGGTTCAAGTTTTGTCATAGATTTTAAGAAGGCTTAGGATGAGGGAAATCAACTTTGAGGAAGTAGTCATCCCTAGTGATAGTATACCCTATATTAGGAATATATATGCCTTGATGAAATGATATAAGCATGTGAAATAAGAGGTATCAGATCTTGAAGGTTTTTTTAAGATCTTGTGTAATGAATCTTTTGATAGCGGTCTAACTCTTGAATGACATAATAGTATCACTTTCAGGACGGAAATGCATAGATGAAATATGTCTAAAAAATATATTCCTATAAATCTTAGTGCAAGTCTGTTTTTGTTGGTTTCTAGTGAATTCTAAATTTATCGTGTCCTGGATAGGACCTTCCCTAGGAAGAGAAAACCCATAAATCAATTTAAGAGTTAGGGTAGCATTAATTTCCACTTAAAACTTGAGAGATTAAGTGCAGGAAGCATAAAAGAACATATTTTGAGTATGATTCTTGGAATCAGTGTATGACCACCTCTAAGGGACATGAAGAAAAGTCACTATGGAAGTGACTAATGGAATGAGATAGGACCAGGTGGGTAGGTCGCCATGAGCTAAATAAAGGGGCATGAAGATAATTATGGGTACCCTAAGGCCCCGTTTGGTTCACCAAACTAGATTCACAAAGGATGTGAGAAGGAAAAGGAAGGAAGGTATACGAACCAAATTGGGTGTTTGTTATGCCAACCCATGTTTAGATGCTGGAAAGTATTACCAGACATTTGCAGATGCAAAGAAGGAACTTCACATAAAAACTTACAAATAAGATAATTTTTGTTCTGATGATAGGGAAAAATCAAGAGGCAAAAGCAAGAAGTGATTGTTTCAAGGAAATTATGTGGTGTTCGGGAAGAGGAGGTTCCTCAATCTAAGGAAGATATGATTGTCTAGAAGTAACATTCAGGTCACCACTAACCAAATCTCTCCTAAACAAACTCATGTGGATGAAAAGTCAAACAACTTCATGCACAACATGTACGGTATATATCAACAAGCTTCACACGATTGCAGAATGGAGTAGAATGACCAGAGTAGACAAAACAACTTCACCAAGAGAAATATCAAAAGGAAGACAAATTTGGAGGAACAACAAAAGGGTCTGAGTAGAGAGGAATTATGGGGGGGGAAGTTGAGACTAGAGGAGAGATGAATTGATAGAAACACACCTAAGAAGAAGGGAGAAGACAATGATGATGGGGTGGGCATAGGCGTAAGTCTTCGGGGATCAGTTGCAAGTCTACATAAGTTGGAGAGGGAGAGGTCGGGAGTCTTTGTTTGGGGATGGGGATGGCTATCAGGGGAGCATGGCTCTCTTTTACCATGAAAATACCTAGCGTTAGTGCGGAACACAAAAATCAAAATGGGTTGGGACTCTACTACCATTGAAATGCAATCCTAAAAAGACTTTTAAGAAAACAAACATAGGATTTAACTGACTAATGGAATTAAAGTCATTTCCTACACATAATCCTACAAATGAAATGGGTCCTAAGAGATGAAGGAATCTTGTGAAAGAATTATACAAGATATGATGTACCCATATATGATTAGAAAAACCTCGAGCAAAATGTCTAATGAAATAAAATAAAGTCATAACATCTCAATAGAACCCTAATCAATCCTAAGGTCTAGAAGGGGTGATTAAAGATACATATGACTGATGGGATTAGGAGGTGATTGTCCCTAACTGCATAAGACCATAGAGTCAGGAGGTAACACCAATCTTTTCCTGAAGCCCATGGGTCAGGAGATTGGCCACTTCCATGAGTTCATGATGCCAAGGGGTAAATGAGGGGCACTCCCTATATGCATACAGATGAGATCGCTCCAAAATTACCTATACCCCTAGAGATCTAGAGAATATGACTAAGTCTAATAAGACATGAGGTATAGAAAATAAAGATATAATAGGTAAAGTAATAATGAATTTCACAAACCCTAGGGTGAGGAAGGATTTTAACCTCATAAATTGAAAAGTAGGTATGGTGTAGAGCCATGTCTGATGTGCTGTCTCTACTCTTGGAATGTGATGACCTTTGTATTTGGACTATAGACAAATGCTTATTTCATCTCGTTATGAGTGAGAGAGATGAGACAAACACATGCCATATTAGAAAAAGAAATGATATGAGAAGTAAATGCTTTAGATAATTTAGAATTTGAGGTATTACCATACCTTTAGGAGGGTATTGATTGAATGGTTTGCAAGAACTAGAGGAGCAAGGTAATTTCCAAATTGAAATTTAATTGAGGATACAGTTATCAAGTGGAGATTGAATTCTATAGGTATAAGATTGAATACGACGTTCAAAATAATGGATGCAAGAGTTGAGGTACCAAATAGAGATAACCAAACCTGATTTTTTGATCAAGTTTGTAGCAATGGTTAGATGACCTATAATTAGAGAAGATGAAGGGTTTGATGGAGAGGTCTCAAACACATCTCTCAATGGGTGTGAGTGGTGGAATATGATATGCAATATGTATTTAGATTCTTAAGAATTCTCCCTTAAAGATTCACAACTTGTAAGAAGTTAATGGTTCTAAGTATACATTACATCGTGACACCACAAGGATAATTAAAGACTTTCAGTGATATTTCTAGGAACAAATAGAGAGATAGAAGTGTATGTAGCCAATTTTCCCACATACTAGATGGGGAAGGCTGAACATCAATGACTCAGTGGGTTACTACAACCAATTGAGATTCTTGAGAGGAAATGTAACCCGACCACTATGGATTTTGTGGTCAGTTTATCCATGTATAGAAAGGTCGTGATGCAACATGGGTTAGTGGAACTATACATTAAGGATATAGTACGCTTACATGGTGTTTTAAGTTCAAGTATTTTTGAACATAACCCAAATTTCCTTCCTAAGTTAATTGCATGAAGAACTTAGCACAAGATTTGAATTTAGTATAGCCTATCACCCCCAGATTGATGGCCAGTCAGAAAGAACGATCCGGACTTTGGAAGTTTTGTTGAGAGCATGTGTGCTCAATTGGGGTGGACCGTGGAAGCAATACTTTCCCTTAGTTGAGTTTTCCTATAATAATAGTTACCACACCAGTATCAGTATGGCTCTGTACAATGCTCTATATTGGAAGTTGTGTCAGTCACCACTTCACCTTAATGATGTTGGTGAGTGGACCTTGTTAAGGATAGAGAAACTACATATATATGTTGATAAAGTCTCTTTGATCAGGCAAAGGCTAAGTTGAGCTCAGGATTGACAGAGATCGTATGATGATACACAGTGGATAGATTTGTACCTTACTATATGTGGCTATGTTTTCCTAAAAATCTGACCCCTCCAACCTGTATCTAAGAACAGAGGAAACTTGAATCCCCAATATGTGAGCCCGTTTGGAATCCTAGGACGGATTGATTAGACTGTTGATCATCTAAAGCGGTATGTGAAAAATCCTAGTCATGTGCTGAGCATTGAACCTATTGATCTCAAAGGGAGCCTGACATATCCTGAGTCACCTGTGAGAGTACTGGATACCAAGGTGAAAGAACTCATAAACAAAACGATAGAGATAGTAAAGGTTCTTTGGAAGCACCATGGAGAGGATGAAACCACATGGGAGATAAAGACGAACATGGGAAAAGTCTTAACCTGAATTGTTTGTAGGATTAGATGAATTTTGAGAAAAAAAATCTTATAAGTGGGTAGAATGTTATAATCTCAATTTTGATTGTATTGTTATGCAATTATTTTATAAAAAGGGGCCTACTAAGCAATCTGTGTTCATTGTTTTATAAGTTGGGTTTCTTTGTAATTCTACCTATAATAAATGATTTCATGAAATCCTGACTTTTTAAAACCAATAACGGGTTAAAAAGGAAGAAGGACAAGAGAAAAACCCACAATAAACAAAAGACAGAAAGAAAATAAATGATAAGTGCATATGTTTAAGAATAATGTGGAATTATCTAGAAAATGGCATAGGGGGCCAAAATATGATGACTTTCAAATTCACATGCCTCCAAATAACAAGAAAAGTCAAAATAAAGAAAACAAAAAGAGAAAATATATGTTTTAAATATATAATACATGCCTCAAAAGTGAATGATTTGCACTTGAAGAAAAGAGGTTACTCTTTTCAAGTTTTAGTCTCAAACAATGTACACATGTAGATAAGTCATTAAGAACTTTCCCTTAAAATTTAGGATTAAAAGGATTAATGGTTTGAGAGATGTGGATTTTACAAAAATCCATAAAGTTTGGATGATAGACATGGAAAGGATTCAATATCACCATTTTATAATTATTAATAGGATTATCTCTTTTTCATGTGTGTGTTGTCGGCTATCAGATCAGGGATCCATGGCGACTCCATCGCCTCCTAGATCGTGAAGAATATGGAAACATGGAATAGTTAAGGCCTGGGATCTCTAGGAGATTTCTCATTACCTCAGTCACCTCATCATCAAATTACTTTCCCATTGAGTTTGTGAGAGCAAACTGAACCGACCTATCCTATATTTGCCCTAGGTTTGAGGTCTCTAGAAGAATCCCCTAATCTATAGCCCATGGCCAACCCACAAGTATAAATAGAGGGTTTTAGATCATATGTGAAGGCACACAGAGAACCAAAAACTTTGGCCAAGTCCCACGAATGTTCCCCTGCTCTCAATTTCCCCTTTAAGCTCGATCTTCACCCCTACCCATGTCGTTGTCTCGTCAGAGTTATCACAACCTCATCCCATTTGTTCTGACCATCACCTGAGTAATTGATGTGTGCTTTGAATTTGGATGAGCAGGACGAAGGTGAAGGCACTCTCACCTTGTGCTCTGGTCCATTGCAGTACAAAGTCAACACCTAAGTTGACTCACCCAGGGAGGCTACTGATCAGTGAGATGTTGCAGAAGGAGCCCTATAGATTGACCAATCTGCCCTCATCTCCCCTTTGAAATAGGTGAGCCCTTTTTGTCCTTTGTGTGTTCTTTGAATCGGTCCAACCTTGTTTCCATCCAAGTAGAGAGGTTGAGTTGGTTGGAGCCCATTAACCCATCCCATACACATTGTCCAAGAGGCTCTCAAGGCCTTTTGCTTAGTTGGCAGTCTGCCATTAGTTATAAAATGATTTAATTATAAAAATCATAACTAATTATATTATTATCCAAAAGTAGCAAATAATATATGCATTTCACTAAAAATAATGCAAGAAATTCAGTAAAATTATAATCAGAGCCTAGTTTTTCTTTTAGTTCAATAAGTATCTAAAGTTGGTGTCTTTAATGCTTTATATGGATCAAAACCCTAATTTATGATTATTGATGAATCTAGTGAACTTAGTTCATGTTATGAATCAAAGATTGAGTTTTTTTTGAAGTTAGAAAGACAAATTTCATTATGGAGGAGCCATACGACATCTAAACGAGGAGGAAAACAAACTAAAAGACCACACAAAGATCAAGAATAGATACAAACCACCACAAAAACTCATATCGGAATCAGATAAGGACAATGATGTATAGATCCCTCTTGTCCTTCATTGGCTAAGGCAGCTTTCTATGAGGAATACCTTCAACCTGAGTATGTATATGTGGTAGAGTACCTGCACCAAATTGGTGTTCCAAAAGGATATTTCCCCGCACTTGCTGCCATACAAACTGCACAACAAAATTGACCGAGAAAAAAAAATCTACCACGAGAAGAGAAAGCAGTGCTGATTAACAGCGAGATCAACAAAACAAGAGAACAATCTAAATAGAAAGTCACTAAAAGAGAAAGGGGATAGGAAACTCATCGCAGCCGGGCTCAATGATAGGGAGGAAGAAGACCGCTGCTTCCAAAGACACCACACCCACACACCTCCTGAAGAAGAGACCCTACTGATGACGGGAGAGAAGAGGCTGAGGGGGAGCGGGGCACCGCTTTGCAGTGGCCAAACCCCCTCCCCCAGCCAGCCACCTATGGAGGAAGAAACCCTAGCGGCACTAGGGTGAGAGAGTGGGGAGATTGATTTGGATAATTATTCAAAGATTGAGTTAATTGCATAAAAAGGACAAATTAGATTTGATTTGAGAATAATGGCCCATATTTTGGATAATTACGGTGTCATTGGGTTTAAAAGTGAAATTAATGATGGAATTAAGATTTGTCAACATAAGAATGTCAAAATTCGTATTCTTTCATCTTCAAAATCTTAACATGATTTGAAAAAGATAAAAGTTGGACTTTTGCATAAAAAGGTAACTTTTAGAATACAAACATTAATATGACACCAAAACTAGGGTTTGTGGACCAGAATTGGTATTAGAGGAAATAAATGAACTTATAGAGAATGGAACTTAATGAAACAAAAAGATGAACTTAATAACCTAACTTGGAACTCAACTCAACCCTAAAGATAGATTTTAGAATCACATAGTGACACATGAGTGTTATGACTTAAATTTCAGGTTAACTTGCTTGAATACTTGTGTGGTTATTCTTGATTATTCAAATTTGGATTTCAAGTGCTTCTGTGACAAGTATGTGGTTATGCCTATGAATACCCGATCTAGTTTCACATGGTTTTCTCGAGTTTTTTCCGAATAGTTTGCAAATAAATGACTGCTTGTTTGTTTATTTCCTTACTGACTATGACTATCCATATTATGGACTTGACTAGCTCATATCCTGAACCACCTCTGATGTAAGATAAGAAAGTAAATAATGATAAATATGAAGCCCCGGGGGCAAGGAAATCATCAAAAGATTGCTAAGCCATGGGGGCAAGATCTGTCACCAAATACCTGGGGACAACTGTGTGGCACCAACAACTTGGGGGCAAGTGTGGCCTATGTCCACTGTAGGTACAAGAGTCTGGAGGTTGGATGTACCTGGATTGACTAGTTATGATCAAAATGTTAACTTTGATTTGTTAAACAATAATTGGATGGATTATGTTGTTACAATACATGTGAATTATTTTGTTTCCCCCACATAGCATGGTTGAGATAAATGAGACCGCTCAACCTTTACGTCTCTCTCTTTCAATATTTAGTTGCATTGGCCTCTTGCTAATGAACTGATTTTGTGCTCAAAACGTTTCGACATTCAGACTAGATATTCTCTGGGCATAAAATACCACCGTCACATGTTGATTCATCTAGGTTCTTTGATATAGATATAGGCTTACAAAGTCAGGGTTGACAAATTGATTCATCTACATAAGTGAGCAAATGCAAATAGGTCTTTCATGTGCATCATCATCAGAACAAGACATTGACCACATTACTTCAACATAGATCTTATAAAGATTTGGTTAGGACACAAAAAAGCTTTTGAAAGAAATGTCAAGGATATATATGATGTGGGAGATCCTTCCAATCCGGTTCCAAAGGAATCAATAACTTTAAAGGTCCTTAACATTTAGATTAATATATTCAAATGTTTTGTATCTTTTAACCCAATATTAGGAATTAATTTTCTTACCTAATCATGTTACTTTTGAATATTGAACCATTATTTGGATGTCAAATGAACTAGGTAGGTGTATTATGTCTTACTAGCACTTCTACATATAACAGTATTATTTTAAGCACCAGTTCCTTCAAGATATCTGCCACAGTTTGACTAGTCGAGAAAACATGGACTGTATTTTCTTTTTGTCGTTAGTCATTTCTAAAAGCAACCAACGCTATATATCCTCCACTAAAGTAGAATTTTGTGTAAAATTTTTGTGAGAATTTCATTTGCCTCTAAAAATCCTACATGATCGGTTATTTTGTAAATAGCTGACGGGATAAAGAGGTACGTGGCGCCATTGTATCCCGCAAAAATCAATTTTCGTTTCTTTTTAGTTGTCACTAGAGGGACCGATGAGAAAAATTTATGCGCCATGTGTCCTGTAGAAATTTTCCCACCCTCACTTGGTGTTTCTCGTCAGTAGTCCTAACCTCAACCGACAACTTAGGTATGGCGAGGTTGTGAGGTTAGATGTCTATTTTTTGTAGACATCTGACGACAAAGTTGTACTTTTTACCGGTGGTTGTTTGCCTACAACTGACGACCTACAACCTAGATTGTTAGTTCTGTGAATAACCGACACAGTAGGTATTACTTAACCCCACCAGAAACCTCTTCCCATATTTCCCCTACTGGTGTTTTTCGGGAAACTAGTGCTTTGACAACTTTACATTCGATTTTTGCTCTCTGCCGCTTCCTCCACCACTGCTTCCTCCTCCTTCCAACCAATGCTGTTGATGCCACTTCTTTGCTTCCAATGCCATTTCCTCCATTGCTACTTCCTCCTCCTCTAGATGGTGTTGCCACTGCCAGAGCTCCTCTGTCGTTGCCACTACTTCTCGAGCCAGAGGTCCTCCTCCATTTCCGCTACCAATGTTGCTTACGCCAGAGCTCATCCACTGTTGCTTCCTCCTCCAACGCCAACCTCGTCCGATACTAGTGGCTTCCTTTTTTCTCTCTTCATTTCTCTTTTCTCATCCCTTAGTTCTCCAACTCTTTCCCCTCTCCTCCTTCCTCCTCTCTCCTCCTCCCCACACCCTATGATTTTTTCTCAATATTGATAAGAAATTGTAAAGGGTAGGGGAAGGAGACGAGAGGAGGAAGGAGGAGAGGGGGAAGGGATATGAAGATTGATATATATTTGTGTCAAAATTATTAAATGTGATGAAATTGAATTAATGGACATTTCAGTTTGTAGTTCATATAAATCGTGTCAAAATGTGATGAATTAATGAAGATTGTGATGAATAAAATGCGTGTTATTGATTTTTTGGCTTGTTAGGATTATTACATGCTCAAAGTAAAAGTATAACTTAGATGAGGAGAGAATAAAATTCTTGGGCTCATTAATGATGTTTGTGACACCTAACTTCAAATGGATCTCATCTATTCTCTGATGATTACTCTTGCATGAAAATGACTCTAAATAACTTGAATCAACAATATTGATGCTTGTGTTGACTATTTTTCTCAAATCATATGATTTCCCACATTTAATATGTAGATAATCTAATAATTAGATTCATGATTCAACAGTGATGTGTCACACTAAGTCTAAATTGAAACTAATATGTGAAAAAAATTCTAATTGGTGAATTCGAATGTAAACCCTAGTTTGTGAATAAACCTTAATTTGTGAATTCAAATATGTAAATAAACTCTAATTTATGAAATCAAATATGTTAATAAATCCTAATTTCTAAACCGTGTCCTTGGCCTAGAAACCCATCCTACATTTACTCATTAGGAGTAAACCTTGGATAGTCCCTAATTTGGGACTATTCTTGAGCACTTCATCTCACTTAGTATGTATGTGTATAATGCATGTTTGGTTTCAATGAATTTTGACAACATTTCCCCTTTTGTTCTCTGGGTACGATGCATATGTAGGTGAGTATTTTCCCATCTACATCACTGTACTTGGAGAACTGTGGGGAAGTGCTGCCGAAATTTATTGAAATTGAACACAGATTATACACTTACTAGTGAGATGAAGTGCTCAGGAATGAGACTGGTGGTGCAAATTCATGAATGTGAATGCTACTACATGATTGGGGATCAATTATTCAAACATTATTTGTTTCTAAAATAAACTTACTAGCAAGAACCTGATGAGCTACATATATCCCATCTCATCATAGAAATGGATCAATCATGGATGTCTAAACCAAATCGCTGCACTCCAGACTTTATTAATGGTCTGGATGAGTTTGTAAGATTTGTAGAAGAATATAGAAAACAACCTGGAGATAGGTTCTGTTTCCCTTGTAGGAATTGTAGCAACAACATGTAAGTTGACATTGTTGACACAATCAAAGATTAGGTCATGTGCAATGGGATTATACAGGGCTATACAAAATGCTACTGGCATGGAGATATTCCTAGTATGAGATCGGCGAATTTTGGTAGTAGTGGTTGTGTCCAAGAACCAAAGTTTGACGTTGTTGATGAGAACGAGCCAATTCCAAAAAGCATGGCTGATGTGATGCTAGATTTTGTGGGGTAAATGTTACAGACCCACCCCCTTATTTAGAAACATTATCCACAATGCTGAGAAACTGTTATATTTAGGTTGTAATAAGTTTAAGAAGTTGAGCACTGTGTTGAGATTGTATCCTCTGAAGGCTAACAATAGATGGAGTGACAAAAGCTTCACTTCTCAGTTGTCTTTTTTGAAAGAAATTCTCCCTGAAGGAAACAAGCTTCCAATATCAACATACGAAATGAAAAAGTTGTTGTGCCCAATGGGAATGGAGACTAAGAAGATACATGCATGCCCAAATGAATGTGTGTCATATCAAAAGGACTATATCAATATAAAAGAATGTTCAAAATGTGGGGCATCTGGGTACAAAAGGATGACATTGGGTAAGACCAAAACTGAGTCTCCTGCCAAGGTAATGTGGTATCTGCCTATAATACCATAGTTTCAATGCTTATTTGCTAATACCTGTAGATGCACAAAATTTATCTTGGCATGCAGAGGTAAAGAAAAACAACAATGGTATGCAATGGCTTGAGTATGATTTCCCGCAATGGAAGAAGATTGATTTATTGTATCTTAAATTCGGAAAAGAAGCCAGAAATTTAAGACTTGGAGTTTGAACTAACGGGATGAATCCATATGGAATATTAAACAACCAACATAGCACTTGGGCTTGTCATGATCGTTGCATACAATTTTCCTCTATTGTTGTGTATGAAGAATAAATACATCATGTTGTCGTTCCGGCCCCAAACAACATGGCAATGATATTGATGTTTACCTTGAACCTCTAATTGATGACCTAAAGAAACTATAGGGAGAAGGTGTGATGACTTATGATACTTTGTGCAGAGAGATGTTTAATTTACGTGCTATGTTGTTTTGCACTATTAATGACTTTCCTACTTTTGAGAACTTGTTTGGCTACAACATCAAAGGAACCTATGCATGTCCTATTTGTGAGGAAAATACAGATTCTATCAGACTAAAACATGGTGGTAAGACTGTATATCTTATTCATCAAAGGTTTGTTCTAAAGGTGCATCCTTACCAAAAGTTGTGCAAAATATTCAATGGCTCAACTGAGGAACGGAGTGCCCCTAAATCTATGTTAGGGGAGGATGTTTATTAAAGAGTAAAGAACATTGTAAATCATTTTGGTAAGAGACCATGTAATACTCCAACAAGTGAAAAGTCTTTATTCAAAAAGAGGTCGATATTCTGAGATCTTCCTTATTAGAGTCCTTTGATAGTTTGACGTTGAATCAATGTCATGCATGCTGAGAAAAATGTTTGTGATAGCATTATTGGCACTCTATTGAACATACCCAGTAAGACTAAAGATGGCATCAAATCCAGAATGGACATGCGTGAATTGGTTATAAGTAAAGAATTAACAAAAGAAGTTACAAAAGGTCGCCACACATATCTAACTCCTACTTGTTACACCTTGTCTATAAAGGAGAAGAGAAAATTTTGCAAGTTCTTGCATAATTTTAAGGTACCACAGGGATACTCAGCCAATATCCATAGATTGGTATCAATGAAGGATCTGAAGTTGATAGGTCTTAAATCTCATGATTGTCACACTCTAATGCAACATATATTTCATGTGGCTATTCAATCTATACTTTCTAAGAATGTAAGGTTTGCAATCACTAGGATTTGCTTCTTCTTCAACACTTTATGTAGCAAAGTAATTGATTCTGGGATTCTAGATGAGTTGCAAGGAGAAGTGGTTGTTTCCCTATGTCAACTTGATCAATATTTCCCCCTTCATTCTTTGATATCATGGTACATCTAGTTGTCCATTTGACTAGGGAAGTGAAAATATTAGTTCTAGTTTTATTGCATTGGATGTATCCTTTTGAGCGGTACATGAGTGTTTTTCAAAGGTGATGTTAGGAACCATTATCTCCCTGAAGGGAGTATCATTGAGGGCTATATTTCTAGATAGGTTATGGACTTTTGCAATGTCTTATTGAGTTGCAATGAAACTCATGGTAATATTATGAATCCTGATGTTTATTCAGATAAATGTATTTTAGGAGAACACCAAATAAATATAAATTGTGAGCCCTGGGAACAAAAACACTTGTATGTTTTAGATAACATTGATGATGTGGGTATTTATATCACCAAACATACCAATGAGTTCCAAATAATTTATTTCTGAGCCAGTTCAATGTGGCTTGCTAGAAAGCATAATCAGACATTTATTAGGTGGTTTGAAAACAAAGTATTCAATCAACTATCTAAAACACCAAATAATGTTATAGAAACTATCAAATGGCTCACATATAAGCGAAAGATACACGTTACATCTTACAAAAGGTTTGAAAAAATAGTTTTTCATACTACACAAAACTTCGAGATGATAAAATTGTCGTCCAAAATAGTGGGGTCACCCTTATGGTGTCTTCATTGTATTTTTTTAGTACCAAGGATAAGATTCTACATGAAGGAAAGATGTCTTATTACGGTTTCATTGTAGACATATGGGTAATTGATTACACAAAGTTTAGAGTTCCATTATTTAGGTGTAAATGGGTTGATTACAACAAATGAGTTGTAGTCGATGAGCTTGATTTCATAGTAGTGAAGTTTGAGTGGACAAGCGAGAAGCATGAACCCTTCATCATGGCATCATAGGAAAAACATGCATTCCATTTCAACAATCCTGCTAAAGAAAATTGGCCTGTCATTCTTCATGGGAAAAGATAGTTCATTTCAGATCATATTGATGAAGATGAGTGCTATAACAAGTATGATGACTCTATTCTATTTTATGTTGGCTTACCAAGTGTAAATGTTGAATCTAATATTGATGACTATACATGTGAAGATCACATAGAAGGGATATTAGTTTAAGGTACACTGTTTATATGTGATCTGTCTTTTTTTGCATTATATAATATGTTTATTTGTTCAGGTGTGAGCTAACTTTTTCATATGTGATATGGCTTTTTATATGTAATTTGACTTTTTTGTATGTTTGCTTTTGATTTATAAATGGCATCTGACCAGGAGCAGAATGAATACAACGTGAGGATCCTGGGTATGAGCATCCTGAATAGGGTATTGACAGTGCTGATAAATCAAAACATAAGGGCGTTAGAGAGATAATTGTAATGAAAGATGTCTCAAATTAGGATGGGAGGAAGGGAGTTGTTGAATTCAATGAAGCAGACATGTCAATTACTAAAGAGTTTTTTAGCTATTGTGAGGTCATTGGTCAAAGCAAAGTGCCTATCCATGTTGAAGATTGAAGACAAGTGAGCACAACCAACAAAGATGTCATCTGGAAAGAGTTAGAGGTGAGATAAATGAATTTTTGTTTCCATAGTCTTTTCATATTCTTTCTTTTAACATTTCTAAATAGTGTTGAATTGAACCTTTTTAGGGCCGATATGAGCTTGATGAAAAGTTGCATCTCATCGAAGAAGACATAAAGATTGGCAGAAAATCCTCGCAAGAGACTATATCTTTGGAGACAAGAAGGATCATGACTCCTATCTTAAATTGAACTAGATTACTAAAAATAATTGGAAGGAGTTTGTTGAGTGGAGAAAAACAAATGTGTTCAAGGCAATGAATTAATTATACTTTTATGATCTCTTATGGTTACTTATCGATATTTCTTTATTGAATTAATCAGGACATTCACAATACTAAAAAAGACAAGCATGACAAGAATGTGCACATCCACCGGTTGTGTTCAGGTGGTTATTTTATACACCACCTGATGAGAGAGCAACCTCAGGAGAAAGAGCAAGGGAAAAATTAAGGGCAAGAGCAAGGACCTTCTACTTCTACTTCTTCTACTTCCTAGTCTTCTAGTGCTTTCGGATGGTTGCCTTGCTATATTAAGTGGATTTATGTGGGGAAAATAAAACTTAGAGAAATCCTCATCCAAGCAACATAGAACGTGACTTCAAAAATGGTAAATTTCTTGCTCTCACAATAATATCCATGTTATTTTTTCCCTGGACTGTTAAGTTTTACTGATTAGTCAACTTATGATGATAATTAGTTGGAGCTGGCTGCCCAAGCAAAGGAGGGCATGTTCAACCCTCGGGGCACACACAATGAACTAAAGATTTCTCTAGGGACAGAAGACCATACTGGATGTGTTAGGGCACTGGAGTTGGGTATGGGATAAAATCTTTCCTTGGTGCATCACCATGAGTACATGTAGAGATTGAAGATGCAGCCTTGGAGAATTTCAAGGCTTCTCAGGTAGCGTAAGATTCTCTAGTAGTCATTGAATCCGTTCATCACTTGCCCACATAGTGCATTAAGAGTAGTCCTTCGGACCCAAATGGCACGACTGGGGTAAGATTTAACTCAAGTAAATTTATATATACATTGTGATAAAATAATCCCTCAAGTCAATATTTATATTTTTCAAATTAAATTTTGTGTTTCATAAAATTGTAGGTGGACAAAGAATGTCGTCTTGTCATCGATGTTCCATAACAAAACATCATGATAGATGTTGAAGCTTCTATTGCCATCGTGGTTCATGGTATTCCCCTTCCCGCTGATCACGTTCTTGTGAGAGTCATACATGTCTTTCCAGGAATGAGTAGCACACCTCCCCCATATGAGCACCCATATGCCACCACATTCGGAGAGGTAGAAGACATCTTTATTGGGTGGACCAAATGACTCATTATATTTCTTCAGGCATGACAAATGCATATTGAAACTTATATAAATAATCAAAATCTTATATGTGAATACATGCATGCAACCTATAACAATTAAGAAGCCCCCTAGGGTTCCAAAGCCTTTGCCCCAGATTTTATTCCATAGGATTTGTTCGACTCCTTCGGCCCTAACTACAAGATGTTGACAAGATGATTAGATAATATAGACCAAACAAATACCATTCTGATCAGCCTTAGATAGGAGATCATAAGTATAGTTTGTGACACTATTATAGCGACAGATGTTTCTGAGCTATTTCAATTTGACTGGATGAACACATTAGGGATAGAAAGTTAGATATAATGAGTGTGAATACTCCGTCATATGTGAAAAATGGTTTAATTATTTCCTATATATTAACTGAGTATTGCATATATATATGTATACATATGTGTATATATATGTATATATATGTGTATATATATGTATATAAATATGTATATATATATATATATATATATATATATATATATATATATATAGTAAGGCTAGAATACACTCGAGTGTATTTGGAGTAGAATACACTCAAGTATTTTTTCATGATGTAATAATTTTTTCAAAAATCAAATATGTTGATCTTCTTAAACATCTTTTGAATAGCTCATATACAAAATTTGAGCACATTTGGACATTTGTAGGTCATGTTATACAGACCACAAAATTTATGCATTTTAAATTAGTTTCGCGCATTGATTTTGTTTCCCTTGGATGAGTGACTTACACTCATCCAAATGGGCTCAAATTTTGTATGTAGCCTAGTTATAGTATGACAGTGAAGGTCAATGGTTTACATTTTGTAAAAAATTGTCTTGATATGCAAACACACTTGAGTGTATTCATGCGATCTGTACACTCGAGTGTATTCTAGCCTGACTCTCTCTCTCTCTCTCTCTCTCTATATATATATATATATATATATATATACATTTGTATTATTCGGCTCGTGACTCCAAAATAGCAAATGGGGGATTTCTAATGACATCATTGATTAGCGATGTACTTAGAGATTGGAGTGACGTCAAAGATTATGTGACTAATGTAATGTAGTTTTTTGGTTCTTCAAAGAACATTATTGTAGATCCCTTCAATGTTAGGTAAGTTTTTGGCTTGTTGTTTATATGTCTACCTATGAATACAATTTGTTGTGGATTTTAATTTTAATTTTATTTGCCTCGCATTCACTCAGAAATAAGCATTGGTAGTTGTTAGTGATTGTTCTCGAGTCTTGGTCTGTGTATTTGTTTGATCCTTCGGGTGTAAAACTAACACCAAATGAGGGACACCCAATAAGATTGGTGATTCACACATAAGTATAGTTTTCCAGTTCCCAACACATTTGTTAATATTTGCATCATATGACAGTTTAATAATGCAACATATATGTTAATTTAACTTATGGGGTGTGAAAGCATTCTGTAGCGGCAAAGGGAAAGTAGATTAGAAAAAGAAATCAGTAACTTGGATGAGTATTTATGTATATAGTCTTCTCATTCTAATTGCATAATATATGACCAACTCTGCTTAATTACATTTATTAACATAATTGTAAATCTATAGATGCCTATACAAGACAATGGCTAGGCATGCACATATTACAAGATGTTGTACATGCAGACGATTGTCACTCACACACAACAAATGAAATGTATAGATAATGTCAGTTATTAATCTAGGATCATATTAACAATGTAGTCTCATTTGATAATACAAGCAATCAGATCTAATTAGAAGTCTCGTTCTCTTTGCAAATTTTCAAAAATACTAAACCCTATACATTGGAGCAGTTGAACAATGGGCAGACTGCTTCATAAAAAATGTCGATTTGAACAAAAGATTTGATGATTGATCGATATTATTTGGTATTTCAAACTTTGATGTCAAATTTTTTATTGTCATATATTATTAGACATTGTGACTTAAGATCTGAGATGGAAATTGATGTTGATATGTATTTGTGAGTGTGAATTGAATCTTAAGTGCATACATGTGTGTGAATTTGAATGTGAAGGCATGAGGAAGAGAATGATGAGCATTTGTGCATATATGTATAAAATTGAAGTGTGGCTAAAAAATGAAATAGTTGAACTGTGAGTTCATGAATTTGTGTGCATTTGAAGTAAAAAAAATGTGACATATTTTGTATAATATATCTTTTTCTTTTAGGTTTTCTAGTCTACAGTTCTTCAGAACGTTCAGTTATGAAGAATTACAAGCAGCAGACAGGCTAGCAGCCGGACAACAAGTATGCAGACATGTTATGTAAAAAACATAGAGATTGCTTCTTAGTTATTTGTATATAATTGAGTACATATATGTTCTATGTCAGTTATTTGAAATAAACTGATGGGATATACCTAAAATTTTCACTATTCAATCACTAACAAATCTGACATCAAGGTATTTAGCATCATTTATTTATCATTACCCTACTGACAAGGTAATATTAATGACATCCGTTGTTATTCTTGCAACTGACAAGCAAAGGTCAAAGAAAACCATAAATACATCTCCCACTACATGTTACATTGTTGGTTCCACTGTAACAAGGAAACAACAAAAAAATATTGTCGTCCGTTGGTGAACTAATGAAGAATGGTTGAGGTTTAGTGTCACCCACTTGGTTGTTGGTTTATAGCCAACGCTGTATTCCTAAAATAACCGACACCATATTCCCACTGTGTACTAGTGTATGATTTTTGTTACATAGGATTCTAATGATCATCTATTCAATATTTATGAGAACTAGTTGTCTTGCTTACTATGATTAAAGAAACATTCAAGCACAATTGTTTGGTTATTGAACTATAGACTTTATCCCTTAGTAATCACATTTCAGATCAACCAAAATTCAGATTAACCAGTATAAACCATCAAAATATCGCAAAGGAGACAAAAACATTAGGTTTTATTATGTATTTGAATAAACCATTATTAGAAGACATGTGAATCCATTTTGATATTAATATTTTTGTTTTTCATCTTGTCAAACCTAGTATGGATTTTGACTATAACCTAGTATGGATTTTGATTTTATATAATCCTACTTTGATCATCTTTATATATAATTTTCTCTTTGAATGTCATTGCTTAACCTAGATGAGGATGGGAAGTATTGGAAGAAATTGGAGTTCATCAAGAGAATAAAATCTCATGAGTTCAGTATTATATATGGTTATAAAAAAGGCTTCAACATAAGGATAGGATGGGATAAGAAATGTACTGGACAAACACAAAGTGTAGTACATGAGGTTTTATTGCAATAAAGAAGGTTTTAGCAAGGGTAGCGTACTGAATGTTAATAAGGATACTAGTTGAAATGAGGTGATAATTGATTATAGACCTACAAGATATTGTAAGAGGGAGGAAATGATAAGATATAAAGACCACACATATTTTCAAATTCACAAATATCTAATTATATATAAAATCAACAGCTGGGTTCTACAACATAATCACATTTTCACCCTCACAAATTTTCATACAAATAAAAGTGGATGCTGGAATTTGTCTAAGATCTTCATATGATGCCAAGTTGATTGGCCCAGATGACAAGGAACTCTTGGTTTCCTTAAGTAGACATTCATAATCATTGAACAAAAGGTGCCAAAAGGCAATGAAATCAGGTGAAGCCATGACATTACAAAAATATTTCAGTAGTGAATCAAACAACAACCCTTCATTATTTTTATATTAGGCCGATAGTGATGAGAGGATTGTAAAAATATTTTTGGCATATGGGAAAATGAAGTTGGATTAACAATTATTTGGTGATTACATCACATCTTATGCAACATTCAATACCAATAAGAACTATTATACACTAGGCGTGTATATCTTGGAGCTAATGAAATGAAAACATTATGATGTAGTAGGATTGAGATTTCATTGGATAAATACAATTCTATGCATTATTTGATACTAGACCATTCAATTATTCAATGTTGGACAATTTAATTATTCAATCCTGGTTCGCTCACAATATTATTCCTGCAACCCAACCACAACCTTTTAGAATTCCTCAGCCATTGAAACAGGAAGGCTGAAAGTAGTAGGGATAACAAGAAGGAGAAAGAATTCCAGACAACCAATAACAACACAATAAATTAGTTATCTTTTAACCCAATTGCAAGAAAGGTCCCTGAAGTTAACATACCTAATGTGTTTGCAAGATTTGAGGAGGAGTATGATAAGATGATGGAGTAATCATGTTTGTGATCAATAAAATAGTTACAACAATAATGCAGCATATAGTTTTTATAAGCCAAAAGGCATTAAAAGGTAAACTCAAGAACGAATTATGTAATCATAGATCAACCATTGTTGAAGTGTACATGACAAACGTGTGAATATATTGGTTTATTAATCTATCATATTTTAAGGGTGATAGAGGTTTTAGCCACTTCTAGAAACAAGCTCCTGAGGACATTGTAACATATTTACATAAGGCACAAATGGACAAAGAAGGCAAAGACCAAAATTGATATTATCATAGGAGATGTAGGTGGTAACAAACCATCAGAGTGCGGGCAACATTGTAAGCATCTTTGTTCAACATGGTTCAATATTCCACCATAATTTGTGTAGATGAATGACATATATGACATGGCAGATGTTATGGTAAATGAGTTGGATAACAGGGCAGAAAATTTGTTGTGATATTGAGAAGAATAGATGCCCCAATTAGATATGACACTAAAACACATATTGATCACCTATAAATGCAAGTCAATAAGACAAAATATAACCCTATCAGGTAACAAAATAGGATACAAAGTAACATTGAGAAGCATAGGAAAAAGTGTAGGTCCATGACGTTAAATTGACAAAAAATAAGATCAACTTCATGGGTCATTCCAGCTACAATTCTGCTAATCCACATCTTTTTCTAATTTCACTAAGTGATGATATAACTGCTCTTTGTAGTGCACATGTGGACACATCATGGTGGTATATAGAACTTAATCAAGCTAATTCCTTGCTAAGTTTATAGAATACTCTAATATCTCTACTTTATCCAACTTTTACTCTAAGGTGGTGTCAGTATTGTTCCAAGTTCTATCATTTTCTTTATGGAACTTGTGTTGTTATTGTAATTGTTGTTATAAGTATCCCCACCAACTTTTGTCCATATGCAAAATTGAACTCCTATTTCGGCTACTATGAATAGAACTCTTAGAGGATATTGTCATTATAGTATTGTGAAAATAATATCACAAAAATAACACAACTATTATAATCAAGCCGTTGATGTATTGTTGTGAGTTCCCATGTCCTAAGTTCCCAACCACTATTACCCCTAGCGAGGTCTGTGAATATCCCTTTATGGTTGTCATTATTGCTTCTGATAATGACTTGTCATTTACTTCATCCACCATGAGCTGGAGACTACTTATCCACAAGGACTGTTTTACTAGCACGTTCGTACCATACATAGAGAAGTGGTTGTAACACAAAACCAAAATAATGTATTATGCATACCCAAAAAGCGGTAACTAGAAATGTATAGTAATGACATATAAATAGGATCTCACGTCAAACTTCTTATCTGCAAAATAATCGCCAGTCAACACATCATGGATGATCTTGCATCCATCTCTAGGATCAAAGGGTTATGTATACCTATGGATGCCTTTGAAGGCATATTTCTATAACAACTAAAATAGTTAATGTCGGTTAGAACAAGCAATAGTTCCTATATGTAGTGAATACTTTTATGTTAAATAACAAATGGTGGATATAAGAGTATGAAATTGTTGTTAAATTGAAAGTTTTGAAAATCATGTATATACAATTCCAATGCAATTTCCATAACAGCCTAACACATTGAATGGAAATAAAATCATGTTAATATTCCGAATGGTCTTTGCTTCTGGCTAATTCGTCATATGGATAAAAGCATCAATAATCATGTCTTCCACCCACTTTGAGTATGAGTGTATTCAAGTGTAACATAAGAAAAGATATGATACCATGCATATGATTTATATGCACTAAAAATCTGTAAGAGTCACTAGAACCAATAAACCAAAAATAATGCACTAAAATAGAAAATCATAACATACTCATAAATTCCAATATTTTTAAACACATAATCAACCATTATTTTCTTCGAACTAATTAGCAATGTATCTACTAATTTTATATGCTGAATTATATAAAGAGAGGAAAGTACAAAGATTGGTTTGAGGTTCCATTTAGAAATTCTAGGAGTATCAACCTCCATCTTATGCTCAGATTGCATGGGTCATTGTTGTATATTTTATCATGATGATATGATGTCATTCATCTTCACTATCTTTAATGCATCCACCTTTTTTTATTGCATGGGCTCATTCTTGTAAATCTTTTTTCCTTTTATCATCCGGAGGATCAATCTTTATCATCTTCAATACCTCCACATTCTTCTCGGATTGCATGAGATCATTCTTGTATGAGTTTTGTACTAATAATTTGGAGGCCCAATCTTTACAGTCTTCAATACCTCCACCTTCTTCACATTTTGTACGGGCTCATTCATGTAAGCCTTTTTGTTCTTATCATTTAGAGGCCCAATCTTTACTGTCTTCAATACCTCCACCTTATTATTAGATTACAAGGGCTTGTTCTTGTATGCCTTAGTGTATTGATCATCTGAAGGCTTAATATTCACCATTTTCAATACCTCCACCTTCTTTTGATATTGCATGAGACCATTCTTATATGTCATATTAAATTGATATGCATAGGCTCAATGTTTACCATCTTTACTATATCCACCTTGTTCTCATATTGCATGGGCTTTTTCTTGTAAGCCCTTTTGTCCTAATCATCTAGATGCTCAATATTCACCTTCTACAATACCACCACCTTCTTATTTAGATTTCTATTGCCTCCTTCACCGCCATCCTTCATTTCATTCTCCCACTACCTGACCCAATCCCTAAATACCATAACTTTCTTCTTCTCATCAACCACATGTACTTTAACCTCCTATGATGCCCGAACCCCCTCTACTAGTTCCTTGATGACATTCTTAATACCACTTTCCCACTCCTTCATGATGTCCTCCTCCATAATGTTGTCATCGTCATACATGGGTTTTGTATCAACTGTGTCCTCAATAACATTTTTTATTATCCACGGGTTTCTTATTCACACTGGCCACAACAACTAGGTCCTCCATAGCCTCCTCCAAATTCTTATCCATCGGGTCCTTCATTACCCCATTGTTGTAGTCTTCCTCTGACCCTTCCACCTCCTTGTCACCATCCTTGATAGCTTCCTCATAATTTCTACACTTATGATCATCCTTCAAAGCAATGTTTACAAGACATATGGCATATAGGTTTCATTGTCAATAACCTAGTGGGCGAATACATAGTCTTCTTCAACATTTGTAGACAAAACAATAGTCATTATGGTTTTAGGTAAATCATATCCCCTCCTAGACTAATCTTTGTCCTCTCCATGTACTATATCATAAACTCTCTCTCTTCCATGGATTACTCCTCCTACTCCTTCCACTTTGCCTACCTTTCAAATTAGTATTATCTACATCATCAAACATCTTCCATTCATTGTGAAAAGGGAACAATCCTACCTCTATTGTTCACCAACTTCCTCTACTACAAACCATTACCAGTATTCTAATAAATATCTTCCATATGTTAGGATCCAACTTTTCTTTTTTCACTCGTCCTGGAGACATAATTTTATCACCATTGATCATAGAGTCATGTACCAAGAATAGACTTGAGTCTGTTTCACAATTACTTTTGAGACTCGATGATCATTTGATAGATTTTGGGTATCTGAGTTGAAGCAGTCCAAAAGAAGTTTCATTTTGTTTTTCCTTCCCATTGCACCATTCTCCTTGTTTGTAGTTTCTTTCACATCAAATGTTGGTTAGCTATCTTCCTCTTCAAACAAAATGCAAGCTTCTTTCACATTCTTTCTATACTGCGTGCAACATACATATGAAGTAAGGAGAAGGAATATATGATGAATATAAAATACATAAAATAAGATCAAATTACACATCAATCATTAAAATGCACACCTTTGCAATGATTAATGCACATTTTGGTTATCGTCTTCCTTGGAAGCACCATATTCAGTTGGGTTTTTATACAACTTCTCGGGCTCATCCACAACAGTTGGTTATTTCCCCTCCATGATGCCTTTTAATTTATTTGTAAATACCACATCCATCCATCTTCTGCATGTGGAGGATTCCCCATACCCTCATCATCCTATACACAACTGAGATAGTGTTCCTAGAAGAAGAATGAGCATCATAATAGTTACAGACAATAATTTTTGCTACAAAAACTAGGAATCTCCCGATAAGGAATAATGATGATGATGATCAACACTGCAAGATAGTGTAGTCCTACCACCAACAATTCGGAGGCTCTTACATTTATTATTAACAAATTCTGACTAGCCCATAATCAAATAATTTGAAAAGAAATTAGCCCAATTATAATTTATACTTCCTATCATTTCTCTAAGTAAAGGAGATATTAGACATAGAGTTCCCAAAAAGTGAATACTGCGAAAAGGTTACCAATGACAATGAGGATGTACAACTTTGCAAGGTCCTTGATGCAATCATAGGTCATAGATTTGTCTTTCAAATATCTTAACTTCACATAATACTTGTAGTTGGGTCTTAAACCAGTTTCTAAACCATTAAATTAGCTTTTCTCTTATCTTCTAGCATGGTATAATCTACCATTATAGCAATATTTCCATGTAAGATGCCATGGACTCTGAGTTGAATGCCTTTTGATTTAGTATTAGAGTTGTAGCATAGAACACACAACAACATGCTTGGCGTGATCTTTATTTTGATCTGCAACACACCATTGAATCATATGACTTCCAACAACGACAACACAACCTCAATCCTACTGGATTCCGTTAGGTACCTATTAGTACCATGGAAAAGCAGAATGCTCTACATAGAATGGAAACAAACATACATTTCAGTGATGAGGTGAACAATATTCATTCATAGAATGAAATAATTTATGAGACAATAACTCCTATGGGTAGGGAGGGGATATATTAAAGAGGTAAATAGAAGTAGCAGGCCAGACTGTGAGTCTGACAATCCTAGACTCACAAGAACGACAAACTAGGGATGACTCATGTGGGGATCGCATTAGTATTCTTTCCAAAGGAAGATTAGACAAGTGGGTTTGCCTACTATGTGATAGAATTAGTAGTTTATATTCAATCTTGATGGGTGTTTTTATCATATTGCAGTTGCAATAGTTGCATTTCATCTCAAGTCAGCACATACCTTTCTCCAACCATTGTTTTCATTACCTAGAGAGTGACTATTATGAAAATACCTCGACTATTGGGAGTAATACTGGTAGATACTAGTTTTAGATTATCCTAGTTACTTTAGGTTGTGATCGTAGTTCCTTTTTTAATGAACACTAGGTACAACCTTGATGTTTGCATGTTAACATAAGATCCAATCTTGGTTCTGTAAATGATTGGATCATGGTCCCAAAAATTTTGATACTAAATAATACCAATAGTGAACCCTATTCGTACTAAATTGAATGTATGCTATGAAAAAAAATTCAATTCACGAAAAATATATAAAATTTACAAGGTCATGAAGTTCTCATTACAAAAACAACACTAGTCAACTCCGAGGTGCATATCATATTCTACAAAAATATATAATCCAATCTTGTATTTTGTTATATGTAACATAAAATAGCTCCACCATGACATGCATTCTGATCTCGCTAATGAATGATGGAGTTGACCATTGCTTGAAACATTCATAAATGATATGCTTGTTCCAATGTTCCATCATCATAATCAGAAACACCTCACAATTATCAGAATCATGTTGAACTGACACATGTAGAACTTCCCAATTCTAGTTCACCTAGTTGGGGACGTTCCTTGTAGTCTCCAAGTAAAACTCCATGCCTTCTATAATTTCTCACCCTCTCAGTCTAAGCCAAGTGTCAAAAGTATCATAATAAGGGATATTTTCAAGGCAGAGAAACCTCTTGCTGGGGAAGCCGATGCAAAATAGGAAGAAATGGTGATGTTGCAATACTATAATCATATACTACATGTATTTTGACATTCATATTATTGGAAATAAAATTCATATTGGCGATAATAAAATACTTTATTTATAAACATATGTAATCAAATTCATTGTGATCAACACTGTTAAATGATATCAGATAAGGAGTTACCAAAAGGGAATTAATGAAGTTCCATTGTACATTAGGATCCCCACTTTTTCACATGTTCGGTTTTGCATTCTGCTTCATAGAAACAATGGGTTTATAATAATCATATGCTTTAAAATAAGTACTACATTAAATCAATGTAAATATGGGATCTAGAAATAGAAATTCATAGAGAAAAGCTGGTCCAATGAACAAAGCATTATATTTTAGGTCTACTACAAATATGGTCACACATGTGCATTCAACTCACAAAAATGTTGAATGTAAGGCAAAGTCTCTTGAGTTTGAACTTCCTATATTGAGGCTCCCTCTTATTCAGCAAGTGTGCATATGTGTCAATGACAATGTCCAAGAACCAATTGCTTCCCTCTAAAGACATTATCTGCCATACATAGAGAGAATGCAACCATCATCCAATATAGTATTATATCTTTTCAAATGTTGTCATCATTCTCTATTCCACTTAAGAAAAAACATGAAGAAACATACTCATTAATGTAGTGATCCCGTGATAGTCTCACAAACATCTCGACGAATGGTTCACGGACCAACCCACAACATGCGGTGTACTGGATTGCCTCCTTGGTGCCTTTCTAGAAGAACCATTTTAGCTCATCTATCTCATTTCTATGGAAGGATTGTGGGTGGTTAAGGGAGAAAAGGAAGACAACTTAAATAATTTAGGGAGATTTTGTCTTGTAATACATTAGGACTAAAATTTCACATCATTGTTCAGATACTTGAGCTAAAAGTCAAGTTTGCTACAGTTACTTCCTTCAACGTCATAGGTTTTGGATCATAATGAGATATTTTTATGGTATATGTAAAGTACCAATGCATCCAAATTATAATGGAAGAGGGATTCAAAGTGGTTCTAAAAAATAAAGTTGGTTAATGTGTTTCTTGTATACAGACGCATTCAATATCAATGATGGAGCATAATTAAGTATACTTGTATTATTTTTAGTTGAATGTTTGTGGGTTCTTCATAAAACATACATATTTAAATTGACTGCATGTTCAACATACATATTGTTGTTATTATCTCTGTGATTCACGGTGGGGGAAGGGGCTACACTGGTGGTATCATTAGTTCATGTCAACCATTAATGATGTCATTAATGCACGTCTTGCAAGGGTATGGGTTTCCTTCCTATATTTATCACTATATCACTCATCTTCAAAGCTCATATATTTTTCTTGAAAATTTTAGGTATTCAACTGAGTGTTTATCTAGTGATAAACATATCAACATGTTAGTCAATGAACATGCCTTATGTGATGCATTCCACCCCAATGAGTATAACAACAACCTCCATTTCTTGTAGGATTGGATTTTGTGCATTCCCAATCAATGCATTGGTTGGATAGGCTGCCATCTCTAGAATGACTATTTTGGCCTATTCCTCCATTCTGAATACGATATATTTGTATTCACCACTATGTGGGAATGATTTGTCTATAAGGAGGGGATTTTTGTTGATGATATTATTAATATTAGATGGCTCTATCCAAGGATTATTAGAATGCAAATATGTGACATCAAAAATCTCTTAAAACATGCTTCTGCATCACAAATTGCTCGGCTTCTTCCTCAACCTAGGTAATTTCCCATCTTCTACATAGATCATGGCCCAATAATGCTTCCAACTTCTACATAGGAGGATGAAGACAATAGTGAGGCCAATACAACTGCCATGATCAACTTCCTCAATCACCCATATGATCTGACTCATATTTCTCTTATCTATTTGCATAAGGCCTCTACAATTATATATCGTGCCTCATCTAATATTTCCTATTTTCCTGACAAGGCATACCCATTACAAATGTCAACACTAATTTCACCCCACCACCCTTCATTCAGTATAATAGTTCATCAACTTCTTGTTGTACTACTTTAATGTCGTTGGTGATGTTTACATTTAAAAACAATTGAATCTTGGTTATTATTTCAACTAAAACCAATGTGCATTCTTGTTGCAAATGGGGATATATGTTAATGTGAATAGATCTGATAAAGATAGTGTAATGAGTATTCATTAACGCAAAGAGACAAAATATAGTGTGTTATCCAACATTGTTATTTCTCATTCTTAGAAATTATAAAATCTAATTATAAATTTTTTATAGTCAAATAAAATTATTTTAATTCTTGGAATTTAGGAAGTTGTCACTTAGATACTACTTTTATTGAATAATGGTTATTATTTCAATGAAAGTTGGTTAGCACTTAAGGCTACTACAAGGACTCCGACAATATGATGTATGTGTACTTTTCAAATAATGGTGATAATGCATGCTTCAATATTCTTTCTATAAAAATTAAGTTGACTATAGATGTTGGATAATACTTCTTAGTTATTGATTGTAAAAATGGATGTTAGGTTTAGCATTATGTCTGCATCCAATATCTATAATGAAATACTAGTTCCACAACTATATAATCCAACCATACATTGTATTGTAATTACTTTTCACATGGTTTGAGTATACATACAATTTAAAATGACAACACCCCTAATTTACAAAGCAACGTTCCAATATTAATTCAAATGAATTCACCGTCAAGGTTAACATATATAAAATATATAAACATATACTTCACTTTCATTCCCAACTTATAGATAACCATATATAAAAAATGAATACAAAATTGTTATAGTAGCCAAACACAATATTCTTTGATAAAGAATATTGTCTCGCTTGTACAAAATTTGTTAAATTGTCATGATATTTAAACCAAATACACCTATCAACGAGTATTCATCATCATTCAGCCAAATTAATTCCAATAGATGATCAATTAAATTAATCCAAATGAAGACAATTATGAAGTAAATGTAAGTCTAGGATTCATCGAACCATTGAGTCATAACATATTTGACATGATATCATGGACTTGGTGATGGAGTTGATGGAAGAATATAGCAGGGTAGTTCTTCTAGTTTGTTAACTTCATTAGATAGAACATCATAGATATCCATGTACGCCTTGTACTACATTTCAACATCCTTTTTCCTATCAATGATATCATGAAAGTTCATCGCTTGATACCATACATCATTGCACTGTTTAGAAATTATCTTAATCTCAACATGTAGTGCTTCTGTCACATGTATAATTTTGGTATCCCCAGTGAAAATAAGAACATTCCTCAGTTCCCTTTGTGGATAATTTTTTTGTAGCAAGTTAGTATGGTTGTTTGCATATACTATTCTATCAACTTTTAAAACTAACTTGACACACAAATATAATATAGTTCCCCATGTCTCTCTCTTAAAAGACCAAGTTGGAAAGCAACTCCATCTTTTGTGTTCATCATGAGAGTGGAATTCTTATGCAGTTGCATGTTTATCCATGTGATGTCTTTGGAAACTTTGTGCGCCATTGGATTGCTACATTTTAGTAGAACACTTGACTACCCTTAAAGCAAACAACCCATATAGATGACTAGCATTCACTGTTAATGAGCTATAAAATACAATGAATATATCTCCAAGCTAAAATATAATACATAAAAATTAAGGCGCAATTGTTTCATATAAATTGAGAAATAAATCACCAATGCAAGGTAATAATATAATATTATTTTACAAATTGTTCCACCCATCATTGTCAAAGGAGTTTACATTATTACTAGTGAATTTCAATTTATTATGTAGATAGTAATGCCTAACACACAACTCCACTATATCTCCAAGAAATCTTAGTGTATTCTTCCATAGATAGAAAGTGGTTGGAGAGTGTGGACTAGAGACCTAATTCTCTTTCCAAACATTAGTTGGTTTATCTTTATCTCTTCCAATGCCTTCAAAGTTGACATGCTGTGCTGATAGGGATGCATCAATCGCATCATTGTGTAAGATTTGGTACGAACCCTTTTCCACAAGTGTAATTAGATATGTGAGGGTTGTTGTCTTCAAAAAGACTATTATTTGTATCTCCATGTACACTAAAATACTACAAGGCACGTCAGATTGACATAATGTATTCCACTAGTTATAACCTAGTATTATACATATGATGCCAATGTAAAGTACTGCAATTATTATTTAGCATGTGAAATACAAACACATACATTTTAAAAATGAATCAAATGCAACAAAAGCATAATGTTTTGACAAATACAAGCAAAACTTAGTAGGTATGTGAATCAGGACGATATCTAAATTGAAAAACTAAAACAAATGCGGTATGCAGTCCAATATGGATCAAAATAGATCAACAACACAAATTGAGTATGTTCAACTAAATGTTAAAACTAACATTGTCCCAGTGGTAAATGTTTCCCTTAATTTCCACCATACCCACCAAGACAAAGAGCAAATCTCACAGTCCTGATGGTGAAACATTGTAAAGTTCATCCTAAAATTTTATATGATAGAATCAAGTAACTATGAAATGGTTTATGTGAATACAACTTAATCATAATTAATCACAAAAAATGTGAATCAAAATTAATCATAAACAACTAAATCGACACTAGTACATAGTTGTTTTGAGTGGTACCTTTGAAATTAGGAAAGACCAGTTCCACACCCGTAATGATAGACAATGCAAGCACCATATTTGAAATTAAGAGCAAGCAAGGAACATTATTCATGAAATAAAAAAAATAACCAACTTAGAAGCAACATCCAAACTAAATTATTTAAAAATATATTAGCAAAATGAACAACCAAATACACACCTTTGTAAGGATCTCCACACAAGTTGACATTGGCCTTGTTCTCCTTCACACATATAAAGCTCAATGACAATGAGAAGTGGGATCATGAGGGAGCATAGCAGAAAATTGACCAATATATATGGAATGAGTGTTATAGGAAATCAAATGGTGTATGTGAAGACGTTCTCCCCGAAATAGAAATGGAAAATTGAGGTCATAGACTGTACAAAAGATACGAAAGAAAGTATCTTAAACTAGGATTTAGATATAGTTGTTCCTCGCCACAATAAGGTGGAAGTGAAAGTATAATGGGTAAAAGGATCCAAATCAAAAAAATGTGGGGGGTTCAACCCATCCGTATTGATGCAAAATGACAAACCTTCAGTTGGCTTTAGTCACGTGCCAAATAGAGGTTTAACAATAAAATATTTTTTAATAATGAACCATGAAAAAAAAGTTTAATTATACCAAGATACTATGTTAACAACATATCCATTTATATTGCATACAAGTTAAAGTACACATAATAGTTCATCTCAAAACTTAAAGTCGCACAAACCCAGACTGTTAAATACCATCTCACCCAGTAGATTATGTTCATACATTATAAGTTGGGATAACACCTTCATCCTGAACTCATTAATATACAATGGTTGGGGCCATTCACAAAAATTTATGTTAGCAACCCCACCCCAAGCCAGTACTCTGTCATCAACAATACAACATACTACAATTTTGATAATTTGGCTGCATTGGTACAACTAGAGCTTCCCAACACCATTTGTCCCAGGATGTACATATCTTGATAGCAACAAGATATGACTTTAGAGACAACATCGCCTTGTTCTATATATCATGATAACCATCATCAAATATATCCTAGCAAAAGAAGGTTTTGAGAAAAAGAAACCTATTACCAAGGAAGTTCATGCAAAAAATAATGATTTCCTTCCATGTGGGAACTATATACTACAACAAATAAGAGGAAGAATACTATTAATTGAATCTTTATGAAGAATAAAAGTAGCATTTGATTCTTTACAAATAACTCACATATTTGCATTCAATGGGGTCAAAGTTGTGGTGTCCATTCAGCTAATACATTTTTGGAAATGTTTCTTGTATTTTGTTATATTCAAGCACATATTTGACTTTTCTTTACTTGATCTCCTCCCTGACATTAGTTTGCAACCAATTAGTAACCTATTGCATCAATACTGGTAAGATACTGCATAAAATAGGAACACACATGCATTCTTAAAGTAAAGATGGAGAAATAAAAAGGGAAACCTGTTATAGTGTGGCTACAGACCATTATATTCAGTCAAAGGAAACATTTTTTTTTATTGTCCCTCCACTACCCCTAAGATACATTCACTTCAAAAAGTGGGCATATGACACTATGTCATTGTAAAGACATATTTGTTGCCTTGTAGTTGTTTGAGACTATCACTAGAAGTAGTTGCACATATTTAAGAGCTTCATAAAAGTTGAGCACTTGCACCCTCTCAACAAAGTCCACTAGAAAGGTCATAACAAGTTTAAAAAAAATAATATTAAAACTCACATGCAACACTCACTAATAAATAGTTGTAGGATGCGACACCAGACAAACAATCATCCTTTCTTCCTTGTTTTACATTGCTTCTTTGAAGGGTTCCCTATCCAAAGCTATTGTGAAGGAATCCCTTTGCGTATAATTTTTTTTGTAATCACATGGAAGTGAATAAATTTTTCTTGTTGTTCTTCATCTGTTGTGAAGACAGAGAATATTTGAGCAGAGGATGGGTGACATCGATGAAACAAAAACTATATAATTGATAGAAATGATAAGAAATAACATCGTGCCAAAATGCCCATAAATGACTACATAAATAGGAGGTATCTTAGGAATAGGGTTTATACATAACATCCATTTACTAATTCTTACATGTACTTAAGTTGTGAAGGAAATGAAGAATCAGAGGCGTAAATTATCTATATAGGTGGAAGACACCTAGAGTCTATTGAGATTTTGTCTGGGTGGGAAAAAAAGGCAACATATATCAACTCATGGTAGATAGGTTGTACGAAGAGTGAAATGAATAATGTGAGAACTATTGGAGGTGAGGTGTAATGAATAATGGTTAGTTGTCAAGAAAAAATAGTACTGTGAGATGAGGTACACTAGTTAGTTGTAAAGTGCAAACCAGATAGTTGATCTCATGAATGTTGATGATATACTAAAGTCCGAACTAGTTACTCAAGCCCAAGAATGCGGATTAGATGTGAATCATAAATGGTTACTCAAGCCATTGGAAGCTAGTTGTGACTCATAGATGGTCACTCGTGTAATGGAATGTTTGTTAGGTGTGAATTCAAATCTAGTCATTCGTTCCAATGAATGTTGGTTAGTTATGAAGTAGAAACCATGTATTCTTGTCAATGCATGTTAGTTAGTTGTGAAGTCGAAACTAGTTAGTCATGCCAAAGAAAGGGGGATATCAAAAAGTCCAAAAAAGTTTCAATAAATGGTGTATAGTTGTTACCAAACACTAGTTAGATGTAGAAACTAAATTGACAAAGAGGTCATGCACATACGAGACTATGAGGGGAACTCAAATTGTCCCCTTAGAATTTACGGTAACTAAAAAATTAGTGGTTAATACCATACATATTCAAGAATAAATAAGAATGGAATGTACATATTCACAAATCCTCCTCTATAGGTTCCATGTCAGACAAGCAAAGGTATGGCTTCTACATAAAATCCTATCAAATCTTTACATGGTTGATTATAAGTGATCCTTTGATAGAATCCTCTCCACCAGGAAGGTGGATAAATTTGAGGTATTAACTCTCCACCTCACTGCTTTTTGATCAACTTGATGATAATTGGGATTGAGCGAGTAGTCTTGCATGCATTTTGAAATGCCAGTAGAGGGGAGCGATAGTAGAGTAAATAATAAGAATTTGTAGAGAAGATTAATGTCATAGGAGAATGTGCATCGAGATGAGTAATGAGAAGCACCCACCAAAGAACAAATACTAAAAATAATAGTTGGTCCAGTATTGGAGCAGATACATTTATCTAGTAGTAAAATGATAACCTTGCATACCCATCAAATCATAGCAGTGAAATGACAAGTGTTTGGCTTGGAATGGTGTCTTGAGAACATTTTTGTGCCTAAAAATATCCCACTTCAATCAGAAGGAAAGCAATCAATCATGTATCTATTTGATTGATAGACAACATAGATCACACTCATCATGTCTTGAGGAATACAATCATCAAGAACAAATCCAAATCAGTGCCAATTGAGGTATGGTTGTGGGAACTAGTCTACCATAAAGAAAAATGAATTAGAGAGTGAGAGAGAGTTTTAGTTGATTCAATTGGTGCATAGAGGAGGTTGATGGTAAATGAATTTGAGTTAAATAAAGTGTGTATTGAGTGAAAGACAATTCCTAAGTACATTCTTACTCTTTTAGCTCTTTGTGTTGTTTTTCCCCTTGAAACATTGATAGGAGAGGGTTTCTCAATAATGAATTATATCATATTATATTTCATCGATAACTCAATACACCATCTTCCTACATTTCCATCCATTCCCTTGATGCATTTACCAATGATGACAACTCAGCTCAAACCCAAGGTTGTGCATGTGAAATACACCTCTCATTTCGAAGCACCAACATGCTCTTCAGCTAGATGACCACACTGGAGGGTGTGTGCAAAGCTAAGTTGCACATAATAGTGTAGTTACAGACATCAGACAAGCTAGTAACCCTGAATATTCATCTCTAGAAGACAAGTGAACTAGGCTTAAGTGTGTGAACAGAAGACCAACTTCTAAGGGAACTAGAAACCCCACTAAAGTTGGATCTTACACAAATGTATAAATTGACTGAATCCAAGTGAGGATTGATCTATCAATGTAACAACCTATGTTCAAATTAGCCATCTAATTAGGGTTCACTTGGATGATTGCATGTTTAGTAGACTGGTCATTGGTTAAGTTTGATTAATGATGGCCATTTAATTATGATTATATAACATAATTATGAATTGAAAATATGCATTTATTTCAAATAATTAGCATTTGAGAACTAGAAAACCCTAATCAACAAAAATTAGGTTTTTGGCAGCATATGAATACAAAATTTGTTAAATGAACTATTTTTTGTAGTAAATTATTGTTATTATTTTATCTATAGCTCTAATTTATTTGAATTTTAGATATAGTTTGGGTAACTCAATTATTGGTGTTTTAAAAAAAGTCTGAATTTTAGATAATTTAATGACCTATTTTTTGTCTAAGTTTCCCCAAGACAAACTCAGTCGACCATGTGTCACCCTAGGTTGAGAGAGCAATATAGGGCTTCCACACTGAGCATCCCATCTTGGGGGGAAGGTGGCGGCTGGTGGTCAGGGAGCCCGACCCTTATCCCATGGGCTATCTCACCCTGATCCTTGGCTTATTTTCTCTCCTCAGGTGGTGGATCGCGTTTAGACAACAACTTTCCACCTTGTCATTTCTCGCCATCCTACCAGTTGGGTCTCCTAGTTGTGGTAGGTGGTGCCAACGACACTTTGTGGTTGTTGTGGCTTAAGATTACCCTAAGAAGTCAACAGTCAGGTTGCCCCCTCTATCTCTTTTTCTTTCTTGTCAGTCACAGCCTATGGCTAGGTGGGGTTTTCGGAGTCTCACTATCATTATTTTGTAGGAGCAGGGGACCATCAGGGGTCCTAGTCTACGTGGTGGGTGCTTCCTTCTCCCCTATTTTACCATTTTGCCTCTCGAGTTGTTTCTTGAGTTGGGGGTGAACTATGGTGAGTCTGGTTTTGGTTGTAGGTTCTCAGAGAGTGCCCCCTTTCTCCTACCTGTAGTCTTCTCTGTCTCTCTAACTGCTTGCTGGTGATGTCATTTGGATGGTTTGTTAGCCAATACCACAAGGTTTCTCATTATCTATTTGTGTTTATTTATAGGTGGTACATTGTTTTAGGTAATCTGGTCCTTTCTTTAAATATGGTTGATGTAAAGTTCCTTTCTATTAGTTGTGTCCTATGATGCAAGATGTCAGGTTTGTCTATGCTTTTTCATGTATGGGAGAGTGACAACATTTATCAAGAAAGATATCTAGAAGATCTTGGCCTCAGTAGTAAGGATTCCCTTTATGCAAATGTTACCCTAATCATGTAAGGATTCCATTTGATAGCTGCTTAGTCAAGCCTCTTGGGGAGGAATCTGTGTAGAAGCATCCATATCACATTCGATCTCATTTGTATAATGTGGTTTCTTAGTTTAACTATTGTATTGTTGATGTTTTATGGGTAATCTATCTCTGTAAATGTTGTATGGCTTTATTAATATAATGGCTAGTCTTACCTTCAAAAAAGAGCTCAGCCAACCATCCTTTCAGGATGAAATATAGTAGTCTGGTACTTGACTTTTATCTTTTTATTTATGCTTCCTATTGATCTCACATTTTAAATGTAGCTTGAAAAGTTAGTTGACATTTTGTTAAATTTTCAAAAATTTTGGGTGATGTTTTAGGTTTACTAAGCTTAGTATCGATTGAGTTTTGTAGTAAAAATGAAATCCTCAATAGAGAGGGAGAGTTAGGGTTTGAGTGAGGAAGAAAGTGGAGATGTTGACCTAGGTCATCCAAGAAATGATTAGATCAAGTAAGTTAGCTTTGTTGGATATACTTTCATGGGTATTCTTCTCTCACATGTCAAAATTTCATCCTCCTCTATTTTGATTAAAAATCATATCAAATATGCCCTCTATTTTTACTCTTTCTCTCCTAATCTCCATTTCTAGGGTTTTTGAGTTGAGAGGAGGAAGAAATTGATTCAATAGCTAGAACCTTGGTGGATTCCTAGAAATTCAGAGTTTGACCTACATTTTTAAGGTGCTTTTCACCTTGGATGAGTGTTTCTCTCCATTTTAATCTCCGTTATAATTTTGAGAGCCTAAATTTATCCAACTAAAATGATCAAGATCCTTGCTAGTACTTGTATGAAATTGTATAAACAATTGAGATGATTTTGGGGAAACAAATGATATTGATTTAGATCCTTTCTCATTAATTTGCATTTTCCTATATCTTGGTCTACTGATTCAAGATATATGTAATATCTTATTTATTGGGAGTTGTATCTATTTATACCAATTTTTCTTAAAATTCAATCAATAGGAGACATGTTTCGAAATTTTGTTAACATGAATGTAATCATATTTGAGATCAAAATTCATGAGTTTGTCAACTGAAATTTTGAATCCTTACTTGAATTGGATATTTTATGCACATGAGGATCAATATATCGGGGTTTGATATGGAGGAAATGCATGTCTAGGGTTAATGTTGAGGAATGGACTCAAGTGAGTATATAAATAATTATATGCTTGTAAATGATAGGTTGATTGTGTGGTATGGAATCTAGGGTTTGCATATGACTTGAATAGACTCAATGAACCTATACACACATTGATGAGCTTAGTGAATAATATTATTCCTATGATGCAAACAACTAAGGTGACTTTTCAAAACCCTAGAAGTTTTGTATTAATACGAGTATGAGTGGTAAAGGTAGAACTTGTATATAATGGTGTAAATGTGATGAAATGCTGAATTGTAGGTGTTAATACTTCAATTGAAGTGGATGAGTCTTAGTAATAAATCATGGAATAGTGAGTCAATCCTAACATGAATGTGGGCAGTTTTATAAAAGCTACATAAAAATGAATTGTGAAGAATGATTAGAGAGTATGGTGTGAGAAGATGAAACCTAATCCATTCTTTTAGGCTAAACTGACTAGTATTATAAGGGATTCAATAATTATTGTTAATCACGAGAATGTTATTGGAAGTCAATGACATGATACGTTCACCTAATTATAAGAGAGGAGATAGATAAGAATCAACCAAATGGTGATGACAAGTTAAGAAGGAAATTAATGAAATGTATATGATGAAGTATATAATATATTTAATGTAATTACATGTGGGTTGACCTAAATGAAATGAAATGTATTAAAATTAGATTATGAAGGATTTCAAGGAGAGAGAAACTTTTTATATAAGGTAAATTTAATATGATTTTATCCTAGAGTAGTAATAAACAAGAAATGAAAGAAGTTGAAACTCATGAATATGAAATAAAGAAAATGATGAAAATTAGTAGATAAGTCTATGAATCTAACCCTAACCATAAATTAATGAGCTATGTGATTCTAATGAATAATGATCTCAAATGAGGGAAAGGAATGCATATGATTATCATTTTATCCAATTACAAGATGAGGTTTAAGGATATAAATTTATTTATAATAATTTGCTATTGGATATATGTTAGGATACTTGTATTGTGAGAATGGACTTCTCTAATTAATTTCTAATGAGATCACTTATGGATTGAATAGTGTCCCTAACTGAACAGTGGTAAATAGTAAGTGAGGAGTATTAATGTGTTATGCACATTTATGCTTGATATTTATCAATAACTAAAGAAATGGAAAGGAATACGTAAATGATGCATGATGAACATGTTCAGAGTATAACGAATGACAAAAGATGTCTATATGCTTATATTATTGCTAGTTTTAATAGATCTATAATATTTGATGAGAAGTATGATATGCAATGAAATGACAAGAAATATGTTGAGATGGAATTAACATGCTTTAATTACTTTCGAGAAACCTATTTAGGGTAAATGATGGACAATGAGATTGTCTCAGGATGCTAGCCCACAGATGATGGCTGCTATGTGATTATGTGGAAATGAAAAGAATCATATGTGTTGCAAACTACACATGTTAATGTGCTTCTTATTTTATACATTATTTTTCTTGATAAGCCTAATCTTCTTTGTGCCATTCTAGTCATGCGAGGATATAAACATATCATAAATTATATTGAATCTTCATTAGGATGAGTAAAAAAGATTAATAACTAGTGGGATGATGTCACATCTAGTTAGGTTCCATGAACAAACTGTGAGTTTCCCCTAAGTGCCACACTGGGGAAATGAAATAGATCTCCTTGTAGTAAGCAGAGTATTATGAGAAGGATTTCTAGAGTGTGGGTTAATACCTTAAAGGTTATACAATGAAGATTTAATAGTGAGTGATCTGGTGTGGCTCTATTTCTACATTCTAGACTGCGAAAGTCTATGACCTTGAGGAATAGATTTGATGAAATAAAAATTGTGAAACATGTGATATATGGTAATATTTGATATTTTGTTTTATTGGTTCCTATATCATGTACACGATATGAGGATGAGTCTCTGTAGGAAGCCCTATCGCGGACCATGGTCTTTTGTTGACATCTTAGGGTGTCTAGCAAAACCCTAAGATATTTACGGTGAGTTGTTGAATGGAGAATCAGGCATGCACCTTCTACTTGGTGAGGTACAAGCTGAGTCATTTCGCAGAAAATGAATAAAAGATGATAAGCGATGTAGAATATGAGTTAGATATTTATTTCAAGTTTTTATTGCTAGATGATAGACGTGATGTTGTTAATTATAATTCTTTTCATGGACAATAATCATTCTTTTATAAAGATGATATGTTTCCATACTATTATTTGTTTCGTTTGAAATATGTTCTTTATATTGATGTGTGGTTGATGTTGAGATTTAATATCCATCTGAATATGATTTAGAATTACTTTCTGGAGGAATTTGGGTGTGCTAGAAAGATAAAAAAGTGGCAGATTGAGTTCTGAGTTGTCACAAACAATTCATGACGTGCAAATTCAATAATAGCATGATGGTTTCCTTTGTTTATGCAAGTGATCACCGACATGTGAGGAAACTACTGTGAAAACACATCATTGATATGAGCAGGAGGATAAATGTGCCCTAGGTCATTATTGGTGACTTTAATACTACTATTTGTCCTGTTGAGAAGTTTGGTAGTGATAGATATCACTTCAACAAAGCTAGGATTTTCAAAAAGACTCTTATGAAGGCTGAACTGTCTAATCTCAGATTCTCGGGACTGAAGTTTACATACAAGCATGGTGGGTTTCAAGAGAGGTTGGATAGATCAACTTCTAACATGGAGTTTATTAGAAAGTTTTCACTACTTATTGTGGAATACCTACCTCACTTGTCATCGAACCATCGCCCAATTTTCCTTTGTATGAATAGACGGGAAAGGAGATATCCTAGATTCTTTACTAAAGTAACCTAGAACAAGAAGGAGGATTTTAAACAAATGTTATCTGTCAGATGGAAGAGATCAAAAGGGTTCTATGATGCACTCCAAGATGCAAGGAAACACCTCATGGATTGGAATAAAGATAACAAGGTGAACAAATGTAAGAAGTTGAATTGATTAATTCATAACATCAACACCCTATAGAAAATGCTTATTGAACAATATGATGCCATAACAGATAATCTGTGCATCAATATGTAAATTGAACTACAAATACTTATAAATGAGGAAGAGGAGGAGTGGAAGCAATGGTCACACATAAATTGGATCCGTAATGGGGACAATGACACCCGGTTCTATCAAGCATGAGTAATCAGCGTCACAGACAGAATACAATTACAACTCTCAAAGATCAGGCCGGTCATTGGATCACTAATGAAGACGATGTAATGAAACTAGTTGTTAATCAATTTGAGAAGGACCTAATCAATCTGGTCGTGAGAAACAATGCAGTGCAGAAAGGGTCCCTGGAGCTTTCACGAAACTGAGTATGGTTGAGTCTTCCAAGCTGGTAGCATGTCCATCGATGTGTAAAGTCCAACAAGTACTGAACAAAATGAAGGCATATAAGGCAGAAGGTCCATATGGCATCAATGTATATTTTCTCCAATGTCACTGGCGTACCATGAGAAATTCCATGACTTCTAATATCCAAAATATGCTTGTAGGTAATCCCTTGACGAATGAGGTATGTAACTCCACCATTATTCTAATACCTAAAAATTCAAAACCTGAGAAGTGTTAATAGCTACGGCCCATTTCTTTGAACAACATAATGTTGAAACTTGCCTCAAAAATCATGGTTGAAAGACTTAAGAGGTTCATCCAGGGATGGATCTCAGAGGAGAAGAGTATTTTTGTGCCAGGGTAGAGGATCATAAATAACATAGCGTTGGTCTAGGAGGTTATCTGGGCATGAAGAATCCTAACGGAGCAAATATGATGGCTCTAAAGATCATTTTGACAAAGGCCTATGACCAAATGTTTTGGAGTTTCATTTAGGACAGTTTGGATCAGGCCGATATACCATTTTCTCTCAAGAATTATATTATGAATTCTATTTCACGAGGCTATACATCAATAATTTGGAATGGGAAGTAGTCGAGATCATTCAAGGTGAGCAGAGGCTTAATACAAGGGGATCCTTTATCCCCCTACCTATTTGTTTTGTGCATTGAATGATTGACTCAAATGATCCCAGGTGAAAACAAGTAATAGGAGTGGTTGCTGATTAAATTGGGTAGGTCAGGCATCTCAGTGTCTCATGTTTGTTTTGCTGACGACCTTATTCTTTTTACCCAAGCGAGCAAGAAGAAAATTCGATGTATCTTGAACTATTTTAAGGCATTTGAAGATTCTTCTAGGCAATCCAGCTCAACACGTAAGTCTCATATATTCTTCTCCAGAAGCATGCCTAGGTCTACTCGAAGATGCATCCACCAAATGTAGGTTCTAGGTTACTAATGAACTTGAACTCTATCTTGGTGTGCCAATTATCCATACCAGGGTCATGAAGCACACTTATGTTGATATCATTTAAAAGGTGGAGAAAAAAGTCAATGCTTGGGCTACTCGTAGCCTTTCCTTCTATGAGAGTGTGTGTCTAGTGCCGACTACACTATTAGATATCCCGACCTATGCTATTCGAAAGTTCATTTGGGGATGAAGCAGGAATAGATAAATCTCACTTGTTTTGTGGGAGAAAGTGCCCAAGTCAAAAGGTAATGGCAGACTGGGTATTAAGTCCATGAGGGACTGGAATCAAGCACTACTTTAAAAGAATGCATGGGAGCTTTTATCAGGAAGGAATTCAGTATGGTGTAGGGTGATGTGTGACCATTACTACAGATCTCAGGGCATGGGAAATGGATCAACATCAAAGTTAGGAAAAGCTTGTTGTGCCAACAAGAAGTTCATACTAGATAACACTTTGGCAATTCCCATGAGCAGAATCTTAGTGAATGTCTGGGACGATGTATGGCTAAAGGATAGGCTTCGTCTACAAGAATTCATAAAGTGGCCCATTCCTGAAGAACTCATTGATTTTTAAGTGAGCTCACTAATCACATATGATCAGAATTGGGATGTTGAATTTGAAAAGCAGGCGGTGGATTCGATTGAAAAGCTCCAAGTTCCACTTGGGGAGGAGTATACAGACCATAGAGTTTGGATTCATACAATTGATGGAAGGTTCAAGTGAATATCAACCTATAAGATCCTTAGAGCCTAGAAGGAGGTGGTATCCCCTGGGAAATGGGAGAGGATGTAGAAATTGAGAATGGTGGCACGAATGAAGACTTTTGCGTGGCTTCCCATACACGATGCACTACTGACAAACGTGAGGTGAAAATCTCAACACATGACAGATTAGAGCCAAGGTGCAAGATGCGGGTCTGCTGATGACTCTCTCATCCACATTTTGAGGGATTGTGCTTCTGCAAGAGGACTTTGGGATGAATATGTGAGTCAGGAAAAATGACAATAATTCTTAGGAGCAATAAATATGGAGGATTGGTGTAAGTACTCTGTCCATTCAGTGGGAATGTCTGAAGAGGTGTTCTGGGTGTTGTTCCATGGATTATAGAGGGCTAGGAACAATTACATGTTTGAGGACAGACACATGAGCACAAACACCTACATGCATGTGCAAGGAGGGATATCAGATTCCATGAAACTGCATGTGAGACGAAGCGTGCTTCCCCTCTCATAGATAGATGTGAAGGCCGACACCCACCACCCCAGGTACTATGAAGATCAATGTGGATGCAAAAAAGAAGAAGCAGGGTGTAGAAGTCATGGCCATAGCCCGAAATAGTAATGGTGAATGGATGGGTGCTTGGGGAAGGAGAGTGGAGGTGTACAATGCAACTGAAGCAAAGCATGCATGTATTTATTTAGCATTAGAACAGGCAGAGTACAATGCATGGACCAAGCTGATGATAGAGTTGGATTGTCAAATAGCATTGAAGATGATCATTGGTGAAGATGCTACTCACCTAAGGTTCTCCCTTTGGTTGATGAAGATTAAGAATCAATTAAAGTCACATATTAACCTACAGTTCAGCTGTAGGGAGAGCAACAACTGGCAGAAAGCCTGGATAAGGTTCACCTTAAAAATAGAGAGGAGTTTTTATTTTATAAAAATGCTCTGAGAGATATCCTTCTGGACTACATGAAGGATCTAAGAAGGAGAGCATGTAGAGATTTTATTTTTGGGAATGTAGTTAGAAGGTCAGATGAATAAATAAAGGGTGTTTTGGTCCAAAAAAATGAATTACTTGTCATTTGGATGGTCTTGTTTGGTAGACATGGTCTGGGTGGTGGAGTGTCACAAAGATGATGTTATTTCGATGTATTGATTATAAATTCTTAGATCTTGACTTTTTACTCATACTAAAGGTTTCTCATTCTATATTAGGTGGCATCTACTAATTTTTATATAGACATGCTCTAAAAGATGTTTTAAAGATTGGATTTGGCTTAAGTGATCACCTTATTTGATTGGTTTGATTATTATCTTAAACTATATTTAATTAGATTCTAGAACTATCTACTAGACTCTTGATTTGATTAGTTCTAGAACTATCTACTAGGCTTTTCATTATCTTCTAGTTTCTTTTAAGTTTATTATACTTAATTTGATATTGATGCATATACTCATCTTGAGTGGGAGGTATCCACTCACGGGGCTATATATGAGTCTCATGAGGTTGTTTTAAAAGTTTTTAGGTATAATGCTATCCACCAAAGAGGTCATGAAAAAGAAGATGTAAATAGAATAATCTAGATATATTAGAATGTCCTTGTACTCTCTCATTCCTTGAATGGGTTGTAGATTGAGTATGTTCTTTCATATTCATGTAGCTGATGTAAATTAAATCACATATATGTAATAAGTTTTAATATCAGTTTTACAAGAGTTGAATATGCTTTGTGGTGATTAAATATGTTATTGTTGAGGTGAAAAAAATATGAGGCTTTATGAGAAAGAAAAAGAAAAAATATCTATGTTTTTCATATATTGTGTTAGTTGCATTTTTGAGAATTGGTTGTCTTTCTTCATAATTTGAGTTTATATTTTTGGGTTTCTCTCTAATGATTGGCATTATTATTGATCAACATATATGTCCTGAAAATATGGTATTAGAGATTAGGTTAGATGAGTCTACAAATACAATATGATCTAGGTCTAAATGATAATATGGATGTTGAGAAAAACCTAAATGATATGCATACTAACTGAACTCAGTATCAACATACTCTACTCAAGTATTTGGGTATTGAGATAAGCTAGTATGGAACTACCGACTGTACTTCTTCTGGATGCCCTGACCAAGCATTCAGATGAATACAATGTGGGAGTACTAGAATATGCATGATTGTAATAAAATTATAAATTGGTGTAAGAGAAAGGAATATATAATTCAATATGATGCCTAAGACAAGTAGGAAATTTCATATGAGAAAGATGAGAATTTAATGATTATGAAGATAATTTTTAATGAGTTTGAATTTGAGTATCAAACTGAAATTTGTAAGAAACAATTAAAAAACCAAAAATTATGTGCACTAAATAAACATCTATGTGAAGAGGTCTGATGGATGTACACAAGAATACAAAATTAATTATAATCTTGATAAGTGAGATACATAATCAAAATTTAAAAGAATATGAAAGATGATGTGAATAATTTCTTCATAAGTGATGTATTACTAATATTGTGAAATAAGTGGTTGCAATACTTATAGAGAGATTTGATGATGACAAGGAATGAAATATCCATCTAATTCTAGTAAATTCAGAATTCCAATGTAAAACCTCCAAGAAGTGAGAAAATGATGTCATATGAAAGAAAGATAAAAATAAGATCATTCTAAATTTACACTAGTATAGATGAAAAATTATGTGATATGTCCTTCCTACACATATTTTCTTGGACTTCAAGACAAATCCTAAAAGGAGTGGAGAATTTTTGGTATGTATACCCAGAGAGCCAGTTATATGATGATTGTCGTCGGGCATTAGATACCTAATTTTATAATGATAGACATAGTTATGTTAATTATGTTTGTCTCAACCATGAGATGATGACACAAGTATAGTACATGTCTAAAGAATGATGTCACTCGATGACATATGTCTTTAGGTTGAGGACCTAAATAATGAAATCATATGTATGATAAGAGTATTAACATTCTTGTTGTATCCCTAGTCAGAGATTACTATGGAAGAAAAATCGACAACAATAATACAAAAGATTAGAATGTGTGTTCACTGATGAAAAAGTATCATTAGTCATGATATGTTATATCAATTTAAACACATAGGTACATGTTAGAGAACAATGTATTAGATAGACCCAACTTGAGAATGATACATAGATACCATGGAATGGTAGTCAGAGTCAGCACTCATAGTGATAGTAATGATTGTGGTTCTTATCCCTAAAGTCACTACACTCATCACATGTCGTTTGATGTATTTTGACATCATCCAACGTGGCCTTGAATAAGGGTTTCCATAAAGGTCATGCTTGGGTATGTTGTGACACATGGGGTTTGAGAGTGAGTTATATATATGGGATTTGTACCTCCTGTAGGAGTTTGATATCCTAATCACTTGATAAGTGAGATTGAGAAATGTATGACCATACTCGTGTGACTCAATATATGATATGTAAACTCACATGCATCTCATACAGTCTGCATCCAGTTCAAGGAACATGGATTAAACATCGAGAGGATGACGATTCCATGCCTCAAGTTCATCTAGATATCAGAAACAAAGGAACTGTACGATCATTATAACGTTGATCACAAAATGTAGGTTGAAGTTGTTCTCAAACTTTCCAATTACTTGGATAGCAATGATGTATTACTAGATACCACTCATTGCATATGATGTCATAAGTTGGTCATTGACATTCACTTCCTATGTAATTTCGGACCTATAGGGTAACACACATAGGATGCACCTGAAATAGTACTTTATTCATGAATGATGTTTAAACTGATTACTAAAGTTTTTAGGTATTCAATTTAAACAATAATGGCTAAAAATTGACTGACTGGACTATGAACTGACCAAATCAAGTATTGAATTGATCAATTCAAGTGTCATGCCAATTTAAACTGCATTGGCTGAACTTTGCCTAAACTGGGGCATGAACTGACATGTTGACTTGGTGAGCTAATCGGTTCAAGGTCTGAAATGAACGATTCAAGTTGTGAACTTCCCAATTCAATGATCATTACGGTTGTATGAAGGATTAATGTTGACATCATGTTTTGCATTAATCGTATATTCAATTTCCAATACAATTGTAAATAGAAAACATAATGAAATGACCAGTTCAAGTGTTGAACTGATTGTCTCATGTGAACTGACCGATACATTGATGAATTGATCGGTTCATTGGTGAACCAACCAATTCAAAATTCATAGCTTCAAGAAAATTTATGAAATTCCATCTCTTCGACTCTTAGATGAACATGCAACCTGACCCCAGCTACTCTATATAAAGGGGGTCGTCTAGGTTTTCTGAGATACAATAGTTTTGTATGAACAATTGTTGTCCTCTCTTGTTCTAGTAACAAATAAAGCCTGAGCAAGTCATACCTATAAAAGGGAGGGACAATAAGGGAGATACAACATGGGTGAGCAAATCAACCCTTACAGGTAGACGTCCGAAGGGGAAACTCCTTCCCATTGGATCTACTAGAGCAACAAGGAGCACCTGATGGTCTACGTGAACTAAGTAGAGGTGTTGAGGCCATTTCCACCCACTAGGATGATAACAACCACCGTTGTCCATGGTGGTGCACTAAGAGGTAGTCATTGCTAGTTTTCTGTGTGTGTCTTGAGAAGAATGCACATCACCATTGTAAGAGTAGTTGTTGGACTTGATCCAGGACCTAGAATATCTCTTAGCACCTTCTTTCCTAGATACATTGTTGTTAACGCGATCTTATAGTTTGGGAATCAGGCATTAAATTTTTGTTTTTGCTGCCTTATTTGTTGCCCTAATTTCCCAATAGTGGTATCAGGGCCACGTCAATTTATGGTGTATCTATATTTAAATTAATATGATTAGATTTATTTTATTTCATATGATGGGAATAAAATTATTAATGTGTATATTTGATTATATATATATATATATATATATATAATATTCAATCTATACATGTCTCCCTAAAAGTGTTTTGATGGTAGACGTATGTGTGGTTATAGCTAAAACCCCTTTTGATTGTGTGCATAGTTGTTTGGTTTATTTCTTATTGTGAGTAGGTTTGCATACTGAACCTCTTCCATCCTTTCCAAATGTAAATTAATGCTCCTCTTCCTATAATCCCCTTGAATGTATATTGAGGTTTTCCCTTTTACAATATAATATGGAATTTGATAGTTTTAATTTATATTTTGTCATGCAAAGAAGTTTCGCACTTGACAAGTTGACCAACTGGAGGGTTCAATAGATAAACTGGAGGACCAAGGAGGCCAACTGAAAGGAGGAGCCAACTAAACATCCTGAAGGCTTATTGATCGACTAAAGGGTTCAATCGACCAACCAAGCCACCACAAGTTTCCAGTATAGGTTGCTACATATGATGCGGACCTTAGGTGGTATAAATTCTTTGTGGTACCAAAGAATTGCATTAGACTGGACATAACCATCACTCCTATATTTCTGATTACACATTTCTCATTTGTAGATATAGTATGTATATGATACATACTATAAGTATGTGGTGATTGGATATGTATATTTATTTATTTAAAATCTCTCAATAAATATTAAGTCTAAGATGCTTTCCATAAGTGACAAAAATTTTCATGAACCAAGCATAGGTTATGCCAAAGCATGGTGCACCATCTGTATCATGGAAGTGTGATGGTAGATATGTGGATCTGCCAAAGCAGGGTGCATATTATATCGTGTTGGATTTTAGGTTAGGATTAACTAGTTGACCATTATAAGATTAAGTTACAAGAAGTATATAGATGGATTCTGAAAAGGTATTGTGAACAAAATCAATCCAAGAGTTGCATGAGATGCAATTGACAAAAGTTGTCTACCTAAATAGTCAAGTTGTGGGCGACCAACAAAAGTTGTCATGATTTGATGAAATATGGATCTTGGCTCACTAGAAGGTTGTATGCTGCAATATTCTGAATTGGTAGTGAGGGCTATTAGTTTGAATAAAATTGTGGGAGCGATAATTGCTTAAAGGACTAATTAGTATCAAATCAAATTAATCAAAAGTGTTCTGACTAAAGTTGCAAATTTCTTTCATAGAAACAAATGGAAATATATTATTGTTGGGATAAATTCTTAAGAAGAACAAACTAAGTGAGACAAAATTCCATGATTGGTTTTGGACTTTGAGAAGGGTTCTCAATGATGAGCATAATCTCTATGTTCTGGATACACCAATGCCTTCTCCTCATGTGTCTAGAGCTGAGGTGGATGCTTATTGGAAGCATGCCAATAATACCTTAATAAATAAGAACCTTATGCTATGATGTATGAGTTTTGAGTTTCATAAGAAGCATGAAGACATGAGGATTCTTGAGATGGTCATGCGTTTTAATAATATGATCCAGATTCATGAAAAGTAAGAAAGGTACAATGTATCAAAGGTGCTCTTTGAGTGCAACATGATATATAGAAGGAGATCTAATAGAGCCCCGTGTGCTCAATATGATTGGGCACGTGGAACATCTAGAGAGACTAGGATTCCCTTTGAGCCAAGAGTTTCCACAAATATGATTCTAAAACTATTGCCAGAATCATATAGCCAGTTTGTCGAGTGATATTACTTGAGTAACGTGGATAAACCACTGTCTTAGTTGCTTGGCATGTTGATGATGAAGAAGGACCAACCTAGGATGGTGATTAATAGAATGGAGTCCAATGACAAAGATAAGGTCAACAAGTGTTCTGAGGTTAAGCTAAAGTTCAAGTCTTCTGTACTCAAGATAAGGAGAGGGGTAAGTACAAAAGGAAACTATCCTTTTCACTTTAAAAACTAAGGAAGAAGAAGAAAGAGATAGAGATCTTCACTTTAGGACTTAAAAGAAGTAAGATAGAACTATGCGGAGCAAGGATTTCTGCCACTATAGTTGGAATCTATCATTCAGCCTGATGGACATGAAGTAGAACTAGTGAATTGCTATATGGACCTGCCATTAATGAAAACATGTATACATATTGTGTGGAAAAGAATATTATTAATAAATTGATGTTTCATTTTAAAAGATAAGATCTTATATGGAAGTACCCTATGTCTCATATTCTATACTCGATAGTTGTATACAAGTGTGTATGCCACATATACTAAATGACTTGATGACTCAAATAATGAATATCTATAACATTGTCATCTAGAGAAAAAAAATGATAAATGCATTTCTAGAATCCATAATGATGATTATCTAGACTCTTATGGTTATTGAACCAAATGACACATGCCAGTCTTATTTATTGGGCAATAAGACAAAACCATCTTCACTAGATGTAGTGAGAGAGTGACTATTCTATTAGGGCTCATACATACTGATGTATATAGATCTTTTAGAATAATTGATAGAGGTTCTTAATAGTACATCATTATATTTGTTGATGATCTCAGTAGATATGGGATTTGTATTTCATGAAATACAAGTTTGAATCTATTTAAGTGTTCAAGGAGATCATGAATGGAGTACATAACCCATTTGGTATAAACATTAAAACACTTTGATATGATTGATGTGGAAAATACTTTCAACCAAGAGTTTGAGGACCTTCTGGGAGACTCTGATAATGTATCACATTGAACTTCATCTGAAACATAATGATGTATTAGAAAGAAGGATTCACACTATGTTAGTCATGGTGCAATTATCAATAAAATTCAGTTGATCATCCAATTTCCTTTTTTTGGGAACATGCTTTACACTAAATAATATATCGTATAAATTGGTCTAAAAGATACCATATGAGATATGGCATGGGAAGTGTCCTGGTATGTCTTTTATAATGATTAGGAATGAAATCTTATATAAGAACACACCTTGAGCTTGAAATATTAGGATATCTTATGGCTCAAGAAGGCGATAAGTTGGTCATAGACGATGAGTCAACAACCTATCTAGAAGCTATTGAGGGACCAGAGTCTAAGAAATGGCTTGAAGACATGCGATCCAAAATGTTATCCATGTAAACCAACAAGGTATGACCTTGGGGGATCCACCTGAAGGGGTAAGACCCTTAGATGCATTTGGGTCTTTGAGAAAAGATTGAAAAGGATTGTAGTGTACAAACATATAAGAGCATATTTGTTGTAAAGATTTCAAAAAAGTTCAAGATTTTGAACATGATGAAATCTTCACCAGTTTCCATGGTTAAGTCCATCTGGATCATGCTTGCTATTGCAACTTATTATGACAACGAGATTTGACATATGGATGCTAAACCCACATTCCTTAATGGGATAATTATGAGGATGTGTGTGTGACACAGTCTGAAGGTTTTATAAGTACATTATTGTAGATAAAGTTTTTAAGTTTCAAAGGTCAATATGTGGATTGAAGCAAGTATCTCAGAGCTAGAATCTTCGATTTGACAACATAGTCAAAGGGTTTGACTTTAGTCAGAATGAATAGTATGATTACAAGAATGTAGTGGGAGCATATTTAAATTCCACATGATGATGGGGAATAACATTTTATAGTATAAATATTAAAAATTGGATGAAAAGAACCTTCTATATGAAGATTTTAGGAAAAACATCCTATGTGATAGAAATTGAGATCCATAGAGATGCTCTGGAAATATTCATGACCTAAGTAAGAGAACATACATTATCAAAATATTGAAGGGGTTCAACACGCATGATTAAATGAGAGAAAACTTGTGAAATTAGTCTCTCTAGTGTCCAGTGTTCTAGTTCATATGAAGAATGGAAAAACATAAGTAAGATGCAATATGCATTCATAATTGGATCTATTTGTATGTGATGTTATGTACTCATCCCATTATCTCGTATATTGGACATGAGAGAGGATATGTACTCATGCAATTATCTCATATGTATTGGACATGACGAGTGGATATCAATGAGATCCCAGTGAGAGTTACTAAGATACCATAAATAACACCCTTAAGTACTTGAGAAGTTCTAAAAAGATTGTGTCATTGGTTATGGTTATAAGCAAGAGTTGGGTGTAAAGGTTTACACTGACGCAATCTTCCAAAATCAAAAACAAAATTTACTACTGCAACCTAAATTTGTGTTTGACCTTACAATAGAACTATAAGCTGGAAAAGTTATGAGAAAGAGACAATTATTAAATCTACAGTAGAAGTCGAGTATCTTAGTGTTATGAATAGTATAGGATATTGTATTGATCAAGAATTTCATATAGATGAACTTGTGGGAGGTTCGAAACTGTTGATGACACAGTAGAGATATTGTGACAATAATGGAGCTACATAATAGGTTGGGAATCTTAGATAGCATACTACAGAACTTCCATCTTATACAAGAGGTCGTACAATGAGGATGTTTGAAAACTTGAAAGAAATGACTAGAAGCAAACATTTCTTAACCCACTATAAAATCACTAGCATAGAAGAAACATGATGGACATGTTAATGATCACTTTGAATAAGATTTGTAAGTGATTGGATTTAAGTGTAAGTAGGAGTCTATCAATATATATGCCTAGAGAGCCAATCATATGATATAATGGGGAATTAGATACCAGATTTGATAATGATAAAGGTAATTGTATTTACTATCATGAGATGATAACATAGACAAAGTAGATGCTTAAAGAATGATGTTACTCGATGACATATGTCTTTAGGTTGAGGACCTGAAAAATGAGATCATATGTATGATAAGAGTACATACATTCTTCTTATGTCCCTAGTCATATATTACTGTGGAAGAAAAACATACCATGATAAAACATAAGACTAGAGTGTGTGTCGAAGGATTACAGAGTATCATTAGTTATGATATGTGATATCAAGTCAAACACATAGGTACATGTTAGAGAATAATGTATTAGACATACCCACCTTGAGAGTGATACATGGCTACCATGGAATGGTATTCAGAGTCCGCTCTCATAGTGATTGGTTCTTAGACCTAAAGTCACTACACTCATCACATGTTGTTCGATGTATTTTGACATCAACCAATAAGACTTTGAACAAGGGTTGTCATAGAGGTGGTGTTTGGGTATGTTGTGACACATGGGGATTGATTGTGAGTTATTTAGATGTGATTTGTCCCTCCTACTTTAGTTGGATATCATGTCCACTTGATAACACCTGAGTGCATGCTCAAAAAGCACAGACGCGATCCAAAAGGTGAATCAGAATTTTAAATTTATAAATCGAAACGTTCAAGGACCCATGCAACTCAATACAGGGTCGAAGTAGATATACAAGGTCAAACACAGGGACATGGGAATGTTTAGGACGCTTAAGATCTCATTCTTAAGTCAGTTAATCTAATATGATAGTTGATATATTGAATGAACTAGAACAAGTCTAGCAAAATGATATAAAAGAATAAACAAAGTAAAGAAAATAGTGTCTGTCAGATCCTACTAGTCAGGAGAAGGAGTTCCTGGCTATGTAACCACATGTTGGGCAGTCTATGCACCCATTCTTGGGCATAGACAACCCTCGAACACCCTAGAAAGCATCTAAAATATAAACATAGCACACATCCTGGTAGTTGCTATTGTGGGGGTCATCCCACTCACTCTCACATAGCATGACTAAAACCCCATCAATGATTTAGAACCTCTTCCAAGGATAATAGATCAACACCTATGCATGTCTTAGATACCCTCTCAGGTCTATAATAATTAAAGATGTTAGGAAGAATACTCCCTTGGATATCCTCTTTTGAAATTCAATCCAAACTACCTTTTCTTATCCATTTCCATAGCTAATTCCTCGATCTTGGTAGAAAAGGTAGTTCAAGCAACAAAGAGATCGTCCAAACCAACAATCATAACTGAAAATAGAAGTAAGAACATATAACATACTAGATCTGTAATAAAACTATTTTCTTAAGAAAAAAGTACATAAACATGCCCAAAGTGGGCTACATAGTCAAGAAGGAGCTCAACTAGCCATGGACAAGCATAGTTGGCACCTAACAAAGATGGAAGAACATCATTTGTACAAAAATAGAGGAGAAAAGTAGAAGAAAGAGGAAGAAGAAGAGATTTAGTCCATAGAGGAGAGGCGTCTCTCGCTCCTTAGCCTCTAAAAGTATTGTATCTCCTCCTTTGGGTCGTGCTCCTTGATATTCTAGACTCCTTGGCCTCCTTTCTCTTTGATTCCGCCCCAAACAACAATATTGATGGATGTATGGAGGTGGAAGGTGGCTGGGAATGGCTGGAAGTGGGTGGATGATGGTGGGAAAGGGTGGTGTATGGAGGCCAACCGAAGTGGTGGATGTAGGGTGTGCTCTTTAGCCCTTTCATACCTTGAAGCTCTCGCACAGAGCTTTGGGAATCGTTGGTCACTGAAGGGAACCCAAAAAAGTTGGAATAGCATAACGGGCCCCTTGTGAGATAGTCAGAGGCAAATATATATAGCGGTGGTTGGTGGTCACTGAGATCTTTAGCGGTCATTGAGATCATTAGTTGCTAAGGTCTTTGGCAGTCAATGGGATTACTGAGTTCTTAGTGGTCGATGGTCTCTGATGTGGTAGTCACTGAGGTTGGTCATTGCTGTTGATCATTGATATTGTTATATCTTAGCAGTCAATGTGATCACTAATTCTCAGAGGTCGCTGAGATCAGTGATTCTCAATGGTCGATGAGAATCACTGATTGTAGTGGTTGTTGATTTCTTGGCCTGGTGGTTGATGATGATGCTTCTTAGGAACAAACCCACCCTGAGGGGCTATTACAATGGGTCAACGGGCCTGCATTGATGAAGCTTTCGACCAATGAGGATGATTTTTGATGAAGGGATTGGCTATCCAATTTTCTAAGATATCAAAAATTTCTCTAGCATGCTAGCGGGACCACCATATCCTAAGCTAGTGGCCACAATGCGATTCTTGATGGGGGAAAATCTAGAGAATTGATGTGTTATTGAGTTCAGTGCCTGCAAATCCCAAAATTGGCTAATTGAGTAACTCTATCTTTGAAAAGGTATAAATTACTATAAGATAAGAATATTGAGTTATTTTAGGAACATTAAGGCTATAACTGCATGAAGCCATAGATAAATACTTAGCCTAAACACCTAAATTTGGGTGTCATCATCCCACCAAAGCTTAAACCTTGCTTGTCCTCAAGCAATATTGTGCTCAAAGAACAAAAAGAGTAGCTTGGTGATAAATGCTAAGGTTAAAAAAATAGTATAAAACAAAATTTCTCCCGATCCATGTTGTTTCAAAACAAACCTCCACCAATTGAGCAAAACCTTCTAAAGTAAAATCAAAGAGAATCTGGGCAATATTAAGCAGATTCACTACAAATTTTTATTATGCATGAGGGTTTGAATCAAAATACTTTATCATTAAAGTGTTGCCACATAGGTGATCATGTGGGTGATGGAGGCGAGGAATGAGATATTATCATGTATTCATGTAAACTGATTAGGAACAACACACCTCCCACTTACATAGGTCCTTAGAAGAAACAAAAAGAAAAAGACTCTAACAACTTTTGAGGATCCTGATCTTTGTCAAGTTGGTTCATGTGATGAGCAAAAGTCCCAATAATCTGATCCAGTTGGCCCAAAGCATTGAGACAAACTCCCCGTACTGTGCTCGAACCAACCCTACTACTGGGGGTGACCCCATAGGTCTCCTAGGAGTTCCTAGTGACTCTCTATTGAGCTTTTGGGTTGACACTACCAAGAACACATATCCGCATTCATCAGCATAGTCATACGCCCATTGGGCACCATCCTCAACTATCCTAAAAGATAAAACAAATGCTATTATTTTTATTCACACTCAGGCTTTTATTCTCTTCATTCTAATTTATAGGATTGGGTGAGAACTATTTTGATATATTTTGGGATTTCTAGGTGGCCAAGCTCTTTTCCACATTTTTAATTTTCATCATATTGACTCAATCTAAAATGAGAGGGATGGTAGACCGTCAAAGAAAAACACTTCAAATTGATTATAGCTCAAAAACTCATCATTATCCGCTTGATAACTATGTGAAAAATAGTAATTGTGATTCAAGGATCCTTAGAGTAGAGGTAGGTTTGTGAATAATGTGTCTTGGAGTTTTGATCAAACTCTAGATATTTCCAACAGTCACAAATCATGGGTTTGTCATTCACAACATAATCAAGGAAAAACATTTTAATCTATGAAAAGGAGTGCATAACCTTAGATTGTTTGCCAAACTTAAAGAAAGAGTCAAAGAGCTAGTCAAGCAAGAGATTAAGTAGTGTAAGATGAAAATTGTGCATTTAAGTGCATGGATAGGCATTTAACTATAAGATTCACACCACATATCCATAATTCAAAAATTATGAATTATAAAACAAAGTCCTATAAAGTATTAAAGCTAGCCTAAAATGTTCTCGCCAAGAGTAAAACTTTGTTTGTCCTCGAGCAAGACTTGAACTTGTGATAGTAGATAAGGAATGCATGGATGTATGGAAAAGAAAGTTAACAAAGTCCTAGTGTGATGCATGTATGCTAGGATATATTTAGACATTTAGGGGAAGCAAATTATCAAAGCAAGAATATGAGAAACGAAATTTATTTTGACAAAAATAGAAAAGTAAGGGTAAGAGAAAGGGGGTGACTGCTCCCACAAAACAAACACTAGGATCCCAAATCCTAACTTTTAGGACCAATGTCACCTTGTCTTGTCGATGGGGTTTGCCATGTAGGAGTAGAAGAGGTAGAGTTAAGGGAACTTACGAGTATGAAGAAGCGGAATACAATCTGATGACTCGGTGAAGTCATGTCTATGTTATAATTCATTTGAATGGCACTAAAATGAATTCCTCAATAGAGAATCCACAAGGTACCCATCAACGTATGAATCTGAGTAGGTAGGTCCTAGGATGTTGATACAGGATGACATGGAGGGGAGATGATGAGAGTTTTCTAGAGGACCCCTCTCTTATCTCTCCTTCTCTGAACTTGAGGTTGGATGCTCATATAAATTTTCATGTACAGTTTGAGTCATCCAATCATCTTCTGGACAAGAAGTACCCCCATGTGAATATGTTCACAGTTCTACTACCCCAAGCATGTCATGTTCTACGAGGTTTAGGGTATCTTCATGCTCAGTAGCCATGTTGTAATGAATTATCCATCCTACTACTTCAATGACAACAACCCCTTGTAATGGAATGGTAGATAATGTTGGCTCATGATTCTATGGCTTGTCATCATTAGTATACTCACTCCCACAAACTGAATAGTCATCGTCATCCTCCTCAAACAAGTAATTCCAAACCATAGTAGGTGTGCTGGTTAAAAATAAGTGACAAGTCTCAAAATAAGAGGTATCACTTTGGTTTGGGATAAAGGTCAAATCAGTCTTCTCAAATCGTCCCTCATATTATGAGGATATTTGGGTACCCTGAGGAGAGTAAAAGTGATAATCATCAAACCATTATTGTAGGTTATGTGCATATTCCTTTAGTTGCTCAGTGGAATCATCTAGATAAAATGAAGAGTTTCCCTAGATGGATGAGTCTTCACAGAAAAATCCCGATGAATCTAGCTGATAGTCCTAATAAAATGGTGAGATAAGTTCCACATCAGGCTGAATGGAATATTTTTGATGGATAATGTCTTCATGATTGTGCTATGGTGCTTGTAATTGTGTGGTAACTTAATTGATGAGTTCTTGAAGTCTCCTATCTTGTTCAACATCCTTATCATGAAGTTGTTGGACTTTGGCAGAAATGGTTTCAAAATTCATCAATTCCACCATGCACTACTATTGGAAATCTATTGTATCAAACTAATGCATTTGGACAAATCCTTGTAAGATAGTTTTAAGCATATTTCTATTGTCATCCACGATCTCGATGGTGACTTGAAGCTAGTGATCCTGCCTTTTCAGTAGCTGTCAAAGCGAGTCGACTTGTTCTTGGAGATGAAGTGCTAAGGAGGAGGTGAGTGCATAGACACTTTCTCCAGTTAGTGCAAATACTTTGATCAATTTTTGATCCCACAGTGAAATGGAGGTCAAGGGATGATTGACGATCTTCTTTGTTGGATCATATACATATGATGACGTTGGTGGTGAATATACCTTGATTAGTTCAAGTTCTCAACATTTAATTATTTCCCAACAGTCAGATATACGGAAACATTCAGAAGGACATGTGGTCAAGATAACCTACCTTGCTGAAGCAAGGTCCATGGCTAAAAAAGTATAAGAAAAAGGGAACAATTCAGTATATATGAACAAATATGTTTGAAGAAAAAGAAGGACTATGCATATATATACATGCTTATGGATGATAAAACAAAATATTTGGGTGTATAAGTGTGAAAAACCACATCCCTGGAAATGGAACCAAAAAGTTGATAAGCCCTAAGCGTGCACTCAAAAAGCACAAACATGATCCCAAAGATGAATTAGACTTTAAAATTTATAACCCATAACCTTCAAGAACCCCCACAACTCAATACGGGGTCAAAGTAGATATACAGGGTTGACCATAGGGACGTGGGCATGTTTAGGATTCTTAACGATCTTGCTCTTAAGTTTGTTAAGTCAATATGATAGTTGGTATATGAAATAAACTAGAATGATTCTAGGAAAACAATATAAAAGAAAATAATATAAAGTAAACAAAACAAAGTATGTCAGGTCCTACTAATTAGGAGAAGGAGTTCCTGGCTATGTAACCACATGTTGAGCAGTCGATGCACCTGTTCTCAGAAATATACAACCCTTGAACACCCTAGCAAACATCTTACCTCTAAATGTATCATGCAACATGATAGCTACTCGTATGGGGGTCATCCCACTCACTCTTGCACAACGTGACTAAAACCCCATTAATGATCCAAAACCTCATTCAAGGATAACATTTCAACACCCTTGAATATCTCAGATACCCTATCAGGTCTGGAATGAACAAAGATGTTAGGAACAATACTCCCTTGGATATTCTCCTTTCAGATTCAATCCAGACTACCTTCTCTTATCCATTTCTATAATTAATCTCTCTATCTTGGTATAAAAGGAAGTTCAAGCAAGAAAGAGATAAGCTAAACCAACAATCATAACTGAAAAGAGAAGATAGAATAAATAATATACTAGATCTGGAGTAAAACTACTTACTTTAGGTAAAAGTACATAAACATGCCCAAAGCGGGCTACATAACTAAAAGGAGCTCAACTAGCCATGTACAAGCATAGTTGGCATCAAACAAAGATGGAAGAACATCATTTGTAGAGAAACAAAGGATAAAAGTAGAAGAAAGAGGAAGAAGATGATATTTAGCCCGTAAAGGTGAGGTGGCTCTCGCTACTTAGCCTCTGAAAGGACTAGATTGCCTCCTTTGGGTTGTCCTCCTTGATATTCTAGACTCCTTGGCCTCCTTTCTCTTTGATTCCACCCTAAAAAGCAACCTTGATGGATGAATGGAGGTGGGAGGTGGCTAAGAATGGTTGGAAGTGGGTGGATGATGGTGCAAAATGGTGATGAATGGAGGTCAACCAAAGGGGTGGACGTAGGGTGTGATCTTTAGCCTTTTCAAACCTTGGAGATCTCCCATGGAGTTTTGGGAACCACTGGTTACCAAAAGGAACCCAAAAAAGTCAGAATAGTGGAACGGGCCCCTTGCGAGGTAGTTGGGGGAAGATATCTATAGGGGTAGTCAGTGGTCCCTGAGATCATCAATCACTGAGGTCTTTGGCGGTCGATTGAATTACTGAGTTCTCAGTGGTTGATGATGTTGTGGCCGTTGATATGGGTCACTGATGTGGCAGTCGTTGAGGTTGGCCGCTGATGTTAGTCACTGGCATTGGTCACTGATGTTGTTGTATCTCAGTGTCAATGAGATCACTGATTCTCAACGGTCGCTGAGATCAGTGATTCTCAGAGGTCGATGAGATCAATAATTCTCAACGGTCATTGAGAATCACTGACCTCAGTGATCACTGAGTTTTGGGTCTGACGGTTGATGGTGATGCTTCTTAGGAACAAACCGACCCCCGGGGGGGATATAACTATGAGTCAACAAGCCTACGTCGATGAAGCTTCTGACCGATGAGGATGATGGTCAATGAATCAGTTGGCCATTGAAATTTGTGTCTAAGGTTTCAAAAGTTTCTAAGGCCCACAAGTAGGTTAGCGAGACCACTGTATCCTAAGTTGGTTAACATAATGTGATACTTTAGGTGGGGAAATATGGAGATTTAATGTATTCTTGAGTTTGATGCCTACAAGTCCCAAAATTTCCTAGTTGATTAACTTTATCTATGAAAAGATATAAATTACTAAATGATAAGCATCTAGAGTTATTTAAGGCATATTAAGGCTAGAACGGAATGAAACTATAGATAAATACTTTGCATACATGCCTAAATTTGGTTGTCATTACCACTTGATAAGAAAGACTAAGAAATGTATGGACATACTCGTGTGACTCAATATGTGATATGTGAGCTCACATGCATCTCATACAATCTTCTCTACTTCAAGGAACATAGATTAAATGTTGAGAGGATGACGATTCCATGCCTTGAGTACAATCTGAATATCATAGACAAAGGAACTATATGATCACTGTAACACTGATCATGGAATGTTAGTTGAAGTTTTTCTCCAACATTCTAATTACTTGGGTAGCAGTAATGTGTTTCTAGGTACCTCTCATTACTTGTGATGTCATAAGTTGGTTATGGACATTCACTGCCAACATAATTTGAGACATATATGGTCACACACATAGGATGCACCTAGAATATGAGTTCATTCGTGAATTATATTTAATTTGATTGATAAAGTGTTTAGGTATTCAATTTAAATAAAAATGGCTAAAAATTGACTGACTGAATTGTGAACTGATAGGTTGAAGTGTTGAACCAACCGATTCAAGTGTCAAGTCATTTAAACTACTTTGGATGAACTTTTCCTGAACTGGGGCATGAACCGGCTAGTTCACTTGGTGAAGACCGATTCAAGGTCTGAAAACATTGGTTCAAGTTACAAACTGCCTGATTCAATGATCAATATGATTGGATCAAGGATTGATACTGACGTCATTTTTGCATTAATCAAATATTAAATGTCAATACAATTGAATATGATACATTGTGAAATGACTAGTTCAAGTGTTAAAATGACTGTCTCATGTGTTAATCAACCAATTCATTAGTGAACTAACCAGTTTAATGTTTGCAACTTCTAGAAAACTTAGTAAATTCCATCTCTTTGACTCCTACATGAACTAGAAACCCTGAACGTGGCCATCCTATATAAAGGGAGGCAATATACGCTTTCAAAGATACAACATTTCTCTTTGACAAGTTGTTGTCCTCCTTGCTTGTGGTAACCAAGAGATCCCGAGAAAGTCCTACCCATAAAAGGAAGGGACAACAAGGGAGAGACAACTCATGAGAGTGAATGTCAACCCTAGCATATTGATGTTTAAAGGGGAAACTCCTTCTCATTAGCTCTAGTAGTACAACATAGAGTTTTCGGTGGCCCGCGTAGACTACATAGAGGTGTGAAGGCCATTGACACACTCTAGGAGGACAACAACCACAATCGTCTGTGGTGTTGCACCAGGAGGCAGTCGTCAGTAGTTGTCTGTGTTCATCTTGTGAAGAGTGCACATCACTACTACAAGAGTAGTCACTAGACTTACACCAGGACTAGGTATATCTCTTGATATCTTCCTTCCTGGGTACATAATTGTTAATGTGATTAATTGGTTCGAAAATTGGGCATTAAATTTTTGTTTATATTGCCTTATCTGTCACCCTGATTTCCCAATAAGAATTTGTAACAAACCATTTTCAAATTAGCCATCTAATTAGGGTTTACTTAGATGATTGCATTCTTAGATGATTTATCATTTATTAAGATTGACTAATGATGGTAGTGTAATTATGATTCTTTAAACATAATATAAAACTCTAAATATGCATTTCCTTCAAATAATTTGGGTTTGAGAATTGAAAACCCTAATCGGCTAAAATTAGGGTTTTGGTAGCATATGAATACAAAATTTGAGAAATTTAGTATTGTAGTTTATCATTTTTGTATTTACTTATACCTTTGATTTAGTTTAGACTAGTATATAGTTTGGGTAACTGAATTACTTGTGTTCTTGACAAATATCAGATTTTTGTAATGATTCTATGACCTATTTTTTGGCTACGTTTCCACAGGACAAACTCAGTTGACTATGCTTTTAGGATGAAATATAATAGTCTAATATTTAACTTTAATCTTTAATGTATACATCCATCAGATTTCAAATTTTAACTGTAGCTTGAATACTCAGTTTCAGATATTCCATTAATTTTTCTTAATTTTGAGATGATGTTTTTGGTTTATAGAGCGTGGTGTTGGACAAGTTTTGTGCTAGTAACAACTCAACCGACCATGTTGTAGACTACAATATAACTGTGTAGTGTTTGATTTCTATTTATTTTTTGGTAACTTTGAATGTTATAATTTTTTTAGGAAAGCTCTAAAGTGAAATATTACACAACATTCTAAGTTCTAATAATTATTTGATGAGGTTTAACCTATTAAGTAAATGATCTTGAGTAACATTTGTTTATGACTAAAATTTATGTTGAAATAATAGAATGTGTAAAGAAGGGTTAATTTGCAATTGACTGAAGAACCTTAATTTGCTCCGTATGAGTAACCTAGAATCCAGGGATCTCTCATATTTTGTGATTAATTATAGGGAAATGGAATCCTAGATAGAGAGCGGAGTTAGTGTTTGAGTGAGGAAGAAAGTAGAGATGTTGACCTAGGGCTTTAACATCCGAGAAATGATAAAATAAAGTAGGCTTATCTTCTTTGGATAGACTTTCATGGTGATTCTTCTCTCACATGACAAGATTCAGTCACTCCTCTGATTTGATTCAAAATCATACCAAATCACCATCTTTTCTCACTTTTTCTCTCCTATTCTTGATTCTAGGGTTTCTGAGTTAAAAGGAGATAGAAATAGATTCAATAGCTAAAACCTTGGTGGATTTCTAGAAATTAAATGTTTGACCTACGTTTTTAAGGTGATTGTTGCCTTAGATTAGTATTTCTATCCCTTTTAAGATTTTTAATCATGTTGAAAGCCTAATTATATTTGGCTAAAATAATCAAGATCATTGATAGTACTTATATGGAATTGTATAGTCAATTGGGAGGATTTTGGGGAAATAAACGCTACTAATTTAGATCCTTTCTCATTAATTTGTATTTTCCTAGTTCCTAGTCTATTGATTCAAGACATATGCAATGTTTTATGGACAAAGAACTGTATCGATTCAAATCAATTTTTCTTAAGATTCAGTCGAGGAAATATGCTTGGAAATTTCATTGACATGAATGTAATCATATTTGTGCTCAATAATCATCAGTTGCTCAATCGAAATTTCAAATCCTTACTTGAATTGAATATGTTATGTACATGAGGATTAGTATATTAGGGTTGGATATGGGTGAAATCCATGTCTAGGGTTAATGTTGAGGGATGGACTCAAATGGAGTCAATAAATAATTTTGTGCTTGTAAATGATTGGTTGATTGTGTGGTATGGAATCTAGGCTTTACGTATGTTTTGAATAGACTCAATGAACCTCTGTACAGCTTGATGAGATCAGTGAATAGTATGATACCTATGATGCGGGGAACTAGATGATTTCTTGAAAACCCTAGAAGTTTAATGTTAAGACGAGTATGAGTGATAAAGTTAGAACTTGTATATAATGTTGTAGATGTGATGAAATGCTGAATTTTATTAATACTTCAATGAAGATAATGAGTCTTACTAATAATTTATGGAATAATGACCGAACCCTCACATGAATTTGGATCCTTTTATAAAAGATACAAAACAATGGATTGCAAAGGGTGATTAGAGATTATGGTCTAAGAAGATGTAACCTAATCCATTCATTTATGATAAAGTGAGTAGTATTATAAAGGACTGAATAATTATTGGTAATTATGAGAATGCCATTAGAAGTCCATGACATGGTACATTCATCTAATTACAAAAAGGAAATATACAAGAATGAACCGAATGGTGATGGCTATTTAATAAGGAAATTAATAAAATGTGTATGATGAAGTATGTAGTTTATTTATCCTAATTACATGTGGGTTGACCTCAATTGAATGAAATATATTAAGATCTGATTATGAAGGATTTCAATGAGAGAGAAACATCATATGTTAAATAAACTTAAAATGATTTGATCCTAGAGTATTAGTGAACACAAAATGAAAGAAGTTAAAATTAATGAATATGAAATGAAGAGAAAATTATGAAAATTAGCAGATGAGTCTAGGAATCTAACCCTAACCCTAAAATAATGAGCTATTTGAAGCTAATGAATAATGATCTTAAATTAGGGATCAAGGAATGCATATGAGTATTATTTAATTCAATTTTAAGTTGAGGTTCAAGAATATGAATTAATCTATAAGAATGTAATCATGGATTCTAATTGTATGTTAGGATACTTGTATTCTGAGAATGGACCTTTATGATGAATTTCTAAAGAAATCACTAATGCGTTGAATAGTATCCCTAACTGACAAGTGGTAAATAGTAAGAAGGAGTATTTAGTGTGTTATGCATGTTTATGCTTGATATATATTCATATCTATTAAAATGGAATTTAATAAGTATATGTTTCATAATGAACGTGTTTTAATATTAATGACTGACACAAGATGTCTTTATGCCAATATTGTTTGGAGTTTTAATGTATTTCTTAATATTTTATGAGAACAATGATATGCAATGAACTGAAAAGAAATATCTTGAGATGGAATTAGCATGATTTAATTACTATTGAAAGATCCTATTTTGTTTAAATTACAATAATGAGATCATCTCAGGCTACAAGCCCACTTATGTGGACTGCTATGAGATGATGTGGAAAGGGGAAAGAATCATATGTGTTGCAAATTACAGATTGATGTGCTTCTTGTTTTAGTCATTGTTTTTCTTGATAAGCCTAATTTGCTTTGTGTAATTCTAGTTACATGAGAATATACACACATGATAAATGACATTGAATGTTCTTTAAGATGAATAAAAAGGAGTAATAGGGTAATAGAACACGAAGGTTTAATATGACTCGGCGGCGGGCGATAGGGTAGGTGATCGGGAGGCGATCAGGCGTCGGCGTCGTCGCGCCCAATCACCGGTGCGGCACTCCGCCCCCGGTGGTCCACGTTGTCTGTGACGCGGGGGAGATGAGCGGCGCCCGTCCTGGGTGCGGGAGCCAAGAGTCTCGGGGAAGTAGCAGAGCTCGGGAGGCCGTCGCTGGGAGAAGAGCTATGTTGGCGGCGCAGGCAGTTCAAGTCGACGACATCCTTCCGGACGTCAGGGTGCTGATGCAAGCCGAGTCGAGGCCATCGGCGATCAACATGGTGGAGCGTGGAGAGCGTTCGGATTCTCGTGGAGAGGCGCAGGTGCAACTGCGGAGGGATGCGAGCACGCCAAGGCAGATGTGTACACCTCCTAATCCATCGGTGCGAGTGTAGATGGAGAATCACACGACGCAACAACATAGACTGGCATCTATTGTCCGCATCCCACACGTGGACGAGGAGCGGCAATACTACGGTAGGGGCAACAATGCTATGGACAACAGAAGCCTCACGTTAAACCCTAATCGGAGGGTTGAAGATGATCGACCGACAATGAGAAAGGAATTCTTTGATGATAGGCGCACGCAGATGAGTGGTGTCCCTTGGGACACGTGCTACAGATGTTTGGAGAAAGGTCACTGGCAGTCACAATGCAATCGCGAGAAAGTATGCTACAAGTGCCGCAGGCCAGGTCACCTTGCTCGGAGATGTACTGCTGATTCAAGCTTTCGTCATCCTTCCCCCCCGGATATCACGTCAAGGACTGTGTTCCCACCCTTGCACGTGGGTATACCGGCTCGTGGTGCACCTCAGCATGTCCCGAAGAGAATAGTTGTTGATCTAGGGCCGGATGATGATGAACGTAAAAGAAAGGATCAAGCTTTGCGCAAGGCAGTGGAGATACGCTGGCCACCCCAGGTGTCTTGGACGTAGCTCTCTCCTTTTCTAAAGAATGTGTGGAAGCATGCCATTGATCTTTACAGATTTTCTAAGCGTAAGGCAGTCATTTTTTTCGGCAGTGTGAAGGAAGCACAGGATGCTGTCAATTCAAAGATGTTGGGGTTCAAAGGTTTTGATATTAGCTTGCATAGCATGGAGGAAGGTGAGAGATGCACTAGAAAGGAGGCAATATGGTTCTGGATTGAAGATTTACCTATTGTATGTCGGGATGACAAGGCGATAGATGACATTGTGAACAGCTTTGGGAGGTTGGTAGTGGCTTCTGGATGGATGAGAGGACCTGATGGCATTGCTGGTATACTGGTGTTAGTTGAAGCTTTCAATGAAGATGTACCTCAATATGTCACTTTGACATATGGGAACAGAAGGTCTAGCGTGCACTTGCAGATAGTAGCTCGGGGGGAACCTGGTTCAAGCCTTTTCTCGTTGACGGAAGTTGGTCATGACCTTGACATTCCTTTGCATGCGTTGGCTGTTAATCGGAATGGAGGTGTAGCGGGATGTGCTTATGATGAGGGACAGATGATGATAGTGCATGAAAGGGGAGATGATGAAAATCTGCAACATGAGAAGGAACAGCAGATGCCGCCACAATCTGATCCATGCGGTGAGGAAGCTGAGTGTTCTATACAGCAGGTTGGCCCATGTAGGATTGTGTTTGATGAAGATGGTGCGAGGAAGATGCTGCATGATAGAAGCCTGCGTGATTACATACACATAGGCAATGAGGAAGATGGTAGTTATCGTGAAGATTTTGGCCGTGAGGAGCGTATGGGACAGCGAGGACGTATGGGTAATTCACACAGAGTTGTTCATAGAAGAAGGTTATCTGAGGGTGAGCTTCCGTTTGCTTATGAGGATCGGGAGGACAGAGATAGGAATTTCTGAAGGAGGCAGTGTTTGTTGTCGGTTGTTTAGTCCATGGACTCAAACTACCTTTTCTGGAATATTAGGGGAGCGGCGAATAATAAGACGAGAAGAGTCTTGGGTAGGTTATGCAGGAGGCATAAACCCAGGATTGTGTGTATTTTTTAGCCTTTCTTACATGCTCGGGTGGCAGAGGAACTTCTAGACATTGTTAATCTGGATTGGACGACTGATAACGAAGCTGAAGGGGGTAAAATTTGGTGCTATGCGGATAGCACTCTCAAGCCGGAGGTTGTGAAATGTCATAGGCAGCATGTGACGATGAGATGTACTGATGAGAGGAGTAATACCTTTTTTGTTACTGCGGTCTACGCAAGTTGTAGCTACGTGTGCAGGCGGCTTCTTTGGGATGATGTTCTTGAGATGTCGGGTATCATTGGTGAGAGTAGTTGGCTTCTTGCAGGTGATTTTAATATCATTAGAAGTGATCAGGAGAAGAGAGGGGGCAACAACAGGAGCTTTCAGGAAATTGTTGATTTCAACGCTTTTATCCAGAGCGGTTATTTTAAGGAGACACAGTTTGAGGGAAGCAGGTTCACGTGGGTCAATAAGCAGTACAATACACCTACTATCTGGGAAAGACTTGATAGAATTTTGCTGAATGATACTTGGGCAGCTCTGCGACCGGATTCCTGTACGAGTCATCTTACTCGTTATAGAGTGTCGGATCATTGCCCGATTTTGTACAAGTCTGGAAATTTGGCTTCTGTCAGAAAGAAGAGTTTTTTTGCTTTCATGAAGACGTGGCTGCAGCATGAGGAGTGTATAAAGATCATTGTGGATACTTGGGATGATTCCAGAGAGGGGCACCCGTCAAATGTTTTTTTATTATAAGCTTAAGAGAATGCGAGTGGCTCTAAAGTCTTGGAGCAGGAAGACTTTTGGGGACGTAATCCAAAAGATCCTAGATCTAGAGGATGTGGTCCACGTTACCCAATCTGCCTTTGATGAGTACCCTTGCACGGCCAATGAGACTGCTTTGAGGATTGCGGAGTTTGAGCTTCAAGAGGTTTTAGATGTGCAGGAGAATGTATGGAAAGAGAAGTCCCGGATCCAATGGTTGAATGACAATGAGCGCAATTCTAGTTTTTACCATGCTGTTGTGAAGTCCCGTAGAAAGAATAAGAGAGTTAGATGCATCATTCTACCATCGGGGGACAGGGTGACTGACCCGCAGGAGATTGCGTCGTGTGCTGCTGATTTCTATAGGAATGCTTACAGCGAGATGGTACCTCATGATGATGATGTTCTGGAGGATTTTCTAGCTTGTATTCCGGAGGCTGTGTCTATGGATGATAATATGTCTCTTACTGCTGTTCCTAGTGAGACCGAGGTGTTTGATACTATGAGCCAAATGGACAAGTTCTCTGCTCCTGGTCCTGATGGTTTTACTATTCCTTTTTATATGGATGCATGGGAGTATATTAAAGATGATTTTATGAGACTCGCTGAAGCTTTCTTCCTTAGACAGAATTGCCACCGTAGTTTGTTTTGTTGTCGTATTGTGCTTATTCCAAAGAAGGACAATCCGACGATCCTGGAGAAGGATTTCCGCCCGATTTCTGTAGAGAATGTGGCGTTGAGAATTCTTGCACGTGTTATTAGTAACATGATGGTTTCTTTGATGCCGGCTTTGATTTCTGAGGAGCAGGCGGCGTTCATTAGAGGGAGGGAGATCACTCACCATGTCCGTTTGGTGAAGGAGCTGATGCATGACATTTACTATGGGGGTGAGAGGCCGAACATCATGATAAAAGTTGATATGTCCAAGGCATATGATCGGATTAAATGGGATGTCCTGGAGCGGATTATGGCGAGGTTCGGTTTTGTCAAGGAGTTCATCGAGTTATGTCTCAGTTTCTTCTCTAATTCCTGGGCAACGGTTACGATTGGGGAAGAGTCCTCCAGTTTTTTTCCTTAGCTTAGGGGGCTGAAACAAGGTAATGCCATCTCTCCCTTTCTGTTCATTCTGTTTGAAGAAATCTTATGCAGAAGGATTGCGCTTATGGGGGACTTAAGGAGAGTGGCGAGGTTTCGTACTAGGGGAAATGGGATCCCTCCTCTTTTTCTGAGTTATGCTGATGATATTATGATCTGTGTGAATGCTACTCTTAACACGATGGATGAGATTCAGGTGCTTCTTTCTATGTATGAGAATGCATCGGCTCAGAGGATTAACAGGTTGAAGTCTTCTTGTGTGGTGGGCAGCAAAGACCTGGGTACTAAGATGGGTATTGGCGCAGCTATTTAGATGGATAATGTGGTTGATCATTTTGTATACTTGGGAGTGCCGATTAGAGCTGGAAGGAATCTAATTTCTGACTTTGATTATCTTATTCAGAAGGTATCTCATAAGATTGCTTCATGGAAGTCCAGGCTTTTATCTTTTGCAGGCAGGAAGCTTTTGATTGCACATGTGTTATCTTCTACTATGGTGTATACGGCGACTTCTATTGGTATTCCAGATGGTATTGCTTCTCGTCTTGATGCCATGTTCTCTAAATTCCTTTGGGCGGACCGTGCAAACGTCCACAGGAAGGCTTGGGTCAGCTGGGACAGAGTGGCGGTTTCTATGAAACAAGGTGGTCTTGGGTTGTCTACTACTCGCAGCATCAACAACGCCTTTGTGGCCAAGGCGTGTTGGGAGATGATTGTTGGAGACACTGTTTGGGCCAAGTTCTGCAGCGCCAAGTATGCAAATAGAGTGCCTGGTCATTCAGCTTTATATCCCCATCATCTGAAGTATAGGTCGACTGTGTCTCCTTACTGGAAGAAAGTTTGGAACATGTTCTCGAACATATATCCTCACTGCCGCTGGATTGTTGGAAAGGGTGATTTTCCGTTTTGGGACTTCTTGTGGTGTGATGAGAGGTTGTTTGGTCACGCAAGGTTTAACAGTGACCGAAACCAACCTTTTTTGGTGCGTGATTTCTGGATTAATGGTAGTGGTTGGGATTGGCCATCCTTACAGCAGGTCCTCGACGAGCATGGAGTGGAGCTTATTAGGAAGGCGGGTCAACATGTATCAGACACGGATGATTATCCCATTTGGATACCGGATTTGAGAGGACAGTTCTCCGTTCGCTCTGTTAAGACGATTTTGGGGAGTTCAAGTTATGATGGACCGCATGGGCTGCACAAGATTTGGCACGTAAATTCACCTAAGGCGTGTGCTTTCATCTGGAAGATGATGAAGAATGATGTTCCTACTGATGAGAACGTGGCCAGTTGTTGTATTACTCTTGCATCACGGTGTGATTGTTGTGATGAGCCAAGTGTGGAAGACGTTGATCATCTTATGTTTCATAGTCAGATTGCCGCGTCTTTTTGGACTAGGTTCAATGAGATTACGGATTATCATGCTCCCACGGATCAAATGTCTTTGATTGATGCTTGTTCTTTTGGTAGTTCTGGCGATCTGCAGCTGTGGCTTGTGGCGTGCATGGCCACCATTATTCCTTATTGTATTTGGCGGATGAGGTGTGCAGCTAGATATGATAATAGGAAGATTATCTGGAACAGGGAGGTGGATTGGTTGATTTACCAGATTAACACCTTGCTGAAGCAGAAAAGATTCAACCGCATAGCTGATTCTTCTTTTCATATCAGGATTAAGGCCTATGGGGTGGAGGATCCTATGTACAGGTTGAAGGAGATTAGTCTGGTGAGGTGGATGAATCCTGACATTTATAATCTGAAGCTGAACATTGCGGTTGGGCAGAACCGTGATATCTATGGACGTAATAGATGGTGGATGGCTGGGATTGTTAGGAACCATCATGCTGCTGTTTGTCAGATTTCTAGAGCTTGGTTGACGGCTGATTGTTACCAGATGGCGCTTGTTCAGGCGTGCGCTGTTGGTGTTAAGCTTGCGGAAGATCAGTTTTCACACGTTTCTAGTGTGGAGATTGATGATCGTTCGGTCTATGGTATGTTGTGGGGTGATGATGTTGCACCGTGGAAGATAGTAAATTTGGTTAAAGAGGTGAAGGAGATCATTGCAGAGAGGGACATCACTGGATCGTTAGTGCATAAAGTTATCAATTCGATCCCGAAGGAGATAGGGAGGTGGGGTATGCATTTGACTGAGCCGCTTGTTGTTTCTGATATGAGGGTTGTTCCTAGCAGGATTGGGGGCATGGTGCTTCTTGAGAAACACAAGACGCCTTATGTTGTGTTGTGGAGAGAGAGATAAGAGGGGTTTTGGGTCCGGTTGTGCGGGCTAATATGTTGTGTGATGTGTGTTGGTGTGATATGTGGGGTTTTACCTGCGTTTCTGCAGGAGATGTATGTTTGCTTTTGATTGTGCCCACACGAGGGGAGTGGGGTGAATAGATGGTCCCCTGGCTTAATTAAAAAAAAAAGGAGTAATAACCAGTGAAATGATGACACATCTAGTTAGGTGCCTTGAACACTATGAGTTTCCCCCGAGTGACACAATGGGGAAATGAAATAGATCTCCTTGTAGTAATCATAGTATTATGAGAAGGATTTATGGAGTGTGGATCAACACCTGAAAGGTTAGACCTCCAAAATTTAGGATTCATTCATATGGTGTGGATCTGGACCTAAATTCTTTTCTGTGAAAGTTTATGTCCATGAGGTTTAGGCTTTGTAGAAATGAAAACTTTAAAACATGTGATATATTGTTTTATTGGTTCCTATCTCATGTACCTGAGATGAGGATGGGCCTCTTTAGGCAACCATGTGGTGGACCAGGGTATGTTGTTGATATCTTAGGGTGGCCGACTAAACCCTAAGATAGTGACACTGAGTTGTTGACATGAGAATCATGTGTGGCGACGAGGTAAAAGCCAAGTAGTTTCAACACAAATGAATCAAAGATGATAAGACATGTAGAATATGAGTTGAATGCTTGTTGCATGTTTTTTACTACTAGCTGATAGACTTGATGTTGTTGATTATAATCTTTTCTTGTACAATAATCATTCTTTTATAAAGATAATATGTTTCCATACTATAATTTTTTTGGTTTGGAATTTGATCATAAATGCTGATGTGTGGTTGATGTTGGGATTTAACATTCCCTCTGAATATGATTTAGAATTATTTGTCATTTAGTAGTATTGATTTGTAGACCTTTCTTATATGTACTCAGTAGAAAGACTACATGATGTGTTCTTGATCCAGCTGGTGAAGTGTCACAAAAATGATGTTATGGTTATGTATTGATTCTAAATTCTGAGATCTTAACTTGTTACTCATACTAAAGGTTTTCATTCTAGATTAAGTACATATACTTATTTTTTCATAGACATGCTCTAAAAGATGTTTTAAAGATTGGATTTGGATCAAGTGATCACCTTTTCAGATTTATGAGACTATTATCATAAACTGGTTTAGATTAGATTCTAGATGTATCTACTAGACTTTTCATTATCTGCAAGTTTTTTATTCTATTATATTTAACATGATTTTGTTGCATATACTTAGCTTGTGTGGGAGGTAGCCACTCCTTGGGTCTCTATATGAGTCTCATGAGGTTTTTTTAAATGTTTTTAGGTATAATGCTATCCACTAGAGAGGTCATGAAAAAGAAGATGTAAATAGAATAATCTAGATAGATTAGAACATCAATGTACTCTCTCTTTCTTGGGATGGTTTGTAGATCAAGTTTGTTCTTTTATGTTCATTTAACTTATGTAAATTGAATCACATCTTAGTAATAAGTATTTATTCTTGTTTTAGCAGAGTTGAATATAGTTAGTGGTGATTAAATATGTTGTCATTGAGGTGACATTGTTATGAGGTTTTATGAGAAAGAAAAAGAAAAATAATTATCTGCGTTTTTCATTTATTGTGTTAATCATGTTTTCTAAGAATTAGTTATCTTGCTTCATGATCTGGGTTTAGATTTTTGGGTTTTTCTCTGATTATTGGAATTAATGTTGATCAAAAGAGAGTTCCTGACAACCAAGGAGAAATATGAAGTTATTATTTGTGGAATCTCTTTAATTCCAAAAAGTGACATATGTTCTAGTTATAATTCAAATTTCAAAATAAGGAATTTGTTATGCAAGATAGAATCCAAGAATTTACAAAGAAAAATTGCAGATTCAATTAAGCTCCATCTAAACATTACACAATTTTTTCTTTGTTACAATCATTCAAGAAATAAGTGGACCAAAGAGGGAATTCACTCATGACTTTATAGAGGAATAAAGATAATTTCATCCACATAATGTTGTAATATATAAGGAAAGGGAGGTATTTTCTTTATATCTTAAAAATATGATACATTGAAGCAAAACACCATAGAGAAATGGAAATTTAACAATTTATATTATCATTTGACAATCCATTTACATTGTTTCTCACACAAACACGGGTGGCATGACACATATTAGAAGCTACAAATTATGTTGTAAAGTGGACCAATTGCATATAGATACCTTGCCATCTCAAGTTATAGTTAAGCCCATATTCTTGGTAAATGTTTCATATGAGTCATCTTCCTCTAGAACATCTATGTTTGGGTGGTTTAGGAACGTTACCCAAAAAAATACTCATTAATCAATGTAGGTGGAGAAACAATATATCGCATCCACTCGCTTACACTATTTGATGTGGATAAATTACATACATACTTGAAAACACATATATTACATCACTCTAGTAAATCACAACATATGCTTAATAGAAGAACATAAGGTGATATATCATGGTAACTAAGACTGGTAGGTGCACCGATGTACAAGGAACATAAATTACATTATCGAACAATGGAAAATTAAAAAGTGATTTATAGTTTCCAACAAATCATCAAAAGATTCCAAAAAGGCACTTTAAAAAGGGTTATGCCTTTAGAAATCAAATTAGTTGATGACCAAATAAAAATTGAAGATATGAACATACCTATGTAGTTTCTCAAAACATATCTAGATTCAAACCATGTAGTCTAAGATCAAGGTTTTAGAACACCTAACACCATTTTATATACAAATTTGGGATAAATTTCATTAAATTCACCAACCTCAAAAAATAACTTAAGGAAACAATATAATTAGGTCTAGAAGTTTTCCTAATCAACATGTTGCATTTTTCTAAGTTTTAAAATATATTTGTTAATTTAATGATCTCTAACTAATTATTGTTAATTTCTTAAGGTTATTATCATAGGGTTTTGATGGGGGGTCGCAACGTTAATACAAAAAAAATTTCCCAATCAAAACAAAGATAATAGATTTGTATAAGCCATAAAATGTCAATATATTAAGGAGATAGAAAGATTATTATTTATCCATTGATACCTCTTATCTAAGAATTAATCTTACTATGATATTATTTAGATACTATAGGGTATATCTTACATCATGTATGGGTTTTTTCCTGATTGATCCCAATGACACCAAAACCATGGAATTAGGTTTCTCCTAGGCTAGTAAGTCAAGTTTTGATATGTTACACCCATCAAGGATCCAACCAAGACCTGTCAAGGTCACCATTCCATGGACTATCGATATCACCACTACATGACCCGTCGAGGTTACCATTCCTTGATCCATCCAGTCCACCTCTCCCTAACCCATCGAGGCCCTCAACTCTTGGTCCATCAACCTCCTCAACATGTAACCCATCAAGGTTTAGGGTTCAAAGTGATCAAGCTCAAGTACCTTAACTACCAAACCCTAGATTAAGGTTAGAACAAGAACTTCAAGGTGAAGCATGGTGCATAAGTGATTGTAAAAAATTAAAACCACATCATACAAGGTATATATGTGGAGTAAAACATTAATTAAGATTTTTTTAAATATATTTGAAATTTCATATTCATATATTTAATAAAAAATGAAATTAGGGAACTGATTAATGCACCTTCTTTTCCCTTTCAACTGAGATCTTGACTTTCTCTTTCAAGTGCTCTTTCGATATTGAAATATCAATCATAAGTTCATTTAAGGATACACTACCCTTCTTGCAGTTAAGATCTAAGCCAAAGGCTTCTCAAGTATTGGTAACTTTTGAATGATTGACATTGCAATAAATTCATTAGGTAGTTTTATATCTACTTTTTGAAGGCCAATGCATAAAGTTGAAGAATGTGTGTATCTAAAAGGGGTTTACCCTTTACCATATTTTAGAATTTTAGAAATAGAATACCTTTCAATACTTTAGTTTTCAATTTTAGATTTCTTATATAACAATTTGTACATATTCATTTTGATAGGAAGATATCTATATATGCCACAAAGGACATTGGACAATGCAAATGGGATATGTCCTTCATAAAAATGCTGCATCTCTTTCCAATCAATAGTTTTTCAACACTCTTAGGGCAAGTTTTATCTGAAATAGGGGCACAATTTTCTACATAGTCAACCAAGCCTTCAATAGTAAACCAAATTTCTATTTTGCTTTGTTAGTGTTAAACTTTGGTGATAATTTACTTATTAGGCATACCCAAATGTGTCAATCTTAGGATCCACAAATCCATTTCTAGACATGCTAACCAATGACAACTACTTTTTATATATAAGACTGTTGGAAATATATCTATCGTTATAGGTAATATCAAACATTTGTAATTATATTAATAGGTTTTACAGGTAGTTAACATATCCAAATAAGAAATTACAAGATCAAACAAAGTAGGAGAATGGAAATAAATAGAGTTAGAAATTCCAAACTAGACTTTGGCAATTCGAAGATGCAAGTTACTTAGAGAAACCAACGTTCTAGTATAGGTTGGATGCACACTATTCTTTTTTAGATCATGAACTTGAAGAACAATCACATGTAATGCATGAGAGGATGATGTCGAGTAGCAAAATTAGTGTGTCTTAGCAAACATTAGGTACCACCACTTAACAAAGTGTTCCTTCAAAAGTGAGAAGAACGATAGAATTTGTCGTGCTTGCACGTGAGAACAATTCTCTACAAGTAGCAACTAGACACGACAGTGGTGACATACACAAGAAAACAAGAGTAGCATTTAGGGCTAAGCATGGGTAGAGTGATTAATCAGAAGCACACAAGAGGCTTTACATATAGCACACACAAGATATACATGTATGGGGTATACAAAGGGTTACTTTCATATCTAGTGTAACAAAATATTTAGAAAAATATTACTCTCCTATTTGGATAGTAATTAGCAGTTATCATTTTGTTTAAAAAGGGTTATTTCCAAGCAAGTTAGTCTAGCCTTGGATGATTCTAAAGGACTTTGAGTCATGGATATCTAGCTTCTATTTGTTGTTATGCAAGTTAGCATTATATCAGTTTATCCTAAGCAAAACAAGTGTATTGTGACTAGGACCATCGCAAATGAATTTCTAAACAAATGTTAGTTATAAATGCATCTAAAAATGACGATTATGAATGATCCTTTCTAAGTTTCTAGTACTTTCAAAGCATCTTCTCTCCCTCTCTAACCTAATATGGTCTCCCTTTCTTGTAAAAAAAACCACTATTTGAAACAATCTAGGTGGGATGCTTACAATTTGGGCTTAATACCTACAAAATGTTTGTTAGACCATTTTTGTTTTTGCATTTTCAATTTACTTGGTTTGAGAGTGTTTGACTAAACTAAATTAAAGTTGTCGTTGTGCTTTGTGATTTGAACTTTCAGTCAGCTAGGATGTAAGCGTTTCAAATTGGAATCATGGGGTACACACCATATGATGATTGCTATTATTATTATTATTATTGTTGTTGTTGTTGTTGTTGTTGTTGTTATTATTATGTATCATTATATTATTATTATTATTATTATTATTATTATTATTATTATTATAATATTGTATCTGTAGTAAAATTCACATTGTATATAATGATTTTAATAGTAAGTGCATACTGGTGTTGTATACTTTTTGTTTTCAACCAAGTGTGACAATATTTGAAATATGATCTGAATTTTTTAGATCTGATTTCCAACCCAAATATATATATGTAGTACCGGATGCAATGAAATGGTAGCATGTGCGCTAAGCTTGTTCTATAACCCCCTCCAAGCCCTCTCAGCGTTTTGACCTCACAATCCACACTACAATCAACAACATTCTTTACCAGCTGAATATTGAGATGCGGGCTTGGGCGGTAGTAAGAGTGGACACCATCATGTCATATGGCGCACGTCAGCAAATGTAGATATGAATCCTCTATTTAGTGAATGAAGATGGAGATCATGTCAGTGAATCTAGAAAAGAAAGAGTGATAACGCGCTACTCAAAGAGGAGATCATCTGCTCCGGACGAGTTCTTGCTGTTAAATTAATTAATTAGGTATTGATTATGACAGGAGTTGTGTCCAGATCAATCAGATAAAGACGTCGGATTGGGGTTTTGTTGATGTTGTTGTCGATGATGTTGTTGTTTACGTGAGTGGCTGTTGTAGCAGCTAAGGTAATGTCAAACGTTTGATTATGACAGGACACGGGTGGACTGCGATTAGCTATTAGGTAGTGATGAACAAACAATAGATTGAGTGTTTGCATGGAGAGACAGTAACGCACGGTCAACCTGGTGCAGTAAGTAGTAAGCAACCAAGGCAAGCCATCTGATGATGACCCACGGGACGCGACATTTAGGGCTGATCAAGAGTAAGGCCTTCATACCTTACTCCTGCGCACCCCAACCCTCACTTCGACCCCTGAGTTTTTAGAGGTACATTTTGTTCACGAGGCACATACCAGGTAGGATCCATACATATCCACACAAGAGACGCAAAGATGGCGACGAAACTGTTTGAATATATCAACACTTCTCAGTTCTAGACTTTTGGGAATTGGTTCCTGAGTTTATAAGATGTGTGGTCTCTTTACTTATTGTGGATTGATTTTGGATGAATACCATACATTCTAATATGGTATCAAGTACATGATGAAATAAGTATGAGGATCACACTCTATCAAAAATAACAAGTACAAGCATATTAATATGTTAGATAACTCTTACACATATGAGTTCTGAATTGATTCCTGGTGTGCAGCCTCTTCATTTATCGCCAATTGATTTTAAATAGAATATCACACGTTTTAATATGGGAAATTATTCATAGCACACCTGTTCCACCAACAAACACACCCCAACCTCAGGAATATGCGTTCCAGCCATTTTTCACATTGTGCGACCCATTTTTTCACATTGTATGACACAGACCACGAGAGTGTGAAGAGATAGTGGGCACATTGTTCATGCGCTGTAATAAAGCAAGCAGTCAATAAAGCAATACATGCAGCATCATTACGTACATGTAGCCGCTGCATTAAAGCACTTCAGTGGCCAATAAAATAATGCATGCAACATTATTGCGTGCATGCAACCTCTTCACCACAATTAGCATTCATTACTCATCTTACACATAAAACAACACATTTGATTTTTTTCTTTCGAACTCCCTCTATTTATTTGCAAGATATACTATTTGATACAATTATGTACATATTTATACTTATTTTATGGCTAAGTTCAGAATCAATACTTGAATATACTCAACGTAGTACCAAAATACATTAATAAATATACTAAATATAAACTAACACAGTGCGTACAGTTTGAGGTTGATTTGATTAGCAAAATTAAATACAAAATTAGTTGTTTATTATGCTTATATAATTCTTATTATTCATTATACACATGTGAAAATCATCATTTATTTTAACTAAGAATGAAAAATTAACAAAACTACAACGCGCCATAAATATGTTCAAAGTAGTACCAAAATCTATTAACAACCAGACCTGATATAAGCAAAAACAATGCTTACAGTCAGTGAAATTCTATGATTACATAAACATATTATAAGACATAGTAACCAATTATCATTGCACAACCAAAATAATATTTCTGCATATTTTGAGGATAAGTTAAAAATAAGTATTTAAATGAATTTAAAATAGTAATAAGAATATAACGATACACTATCAAAAAGTCTATAGTGCAGAGCGACATGAATAATTAGGTGATTAGTCTACTGATGCGACTGCATGGCTGTATGACTGCATGCATACCACTGTTGCAACAAATCAATATTGCCCCCTAGCCACTCACTACCAACCAACAACCAACCAATATATTTAATTCCTGCCCATAAACCATTAATAACTCATTTCAAATTAAAAAAATATTTTCCCTCTAATTTTTCTTTTCGACTGCCCACAGTTCTATTTGTACACATTTGACGTCTGAATTAGAAATTCATACTTAAATATGTTCAAAATAGTACCAAAAGCTATTAACAACCAGACTTGATATAAACCTTAACAGTACTTACAGTCAGAGAAATTCTATGATTACAAAAATATATTATAAGACATAGTGACAATTCATCATTGCACTACTAAAATTATGTTGCAGCATATTTTGATGATAAGTTAAAATGAAGTACTTAAATGAATTTAAAATAGTACTACAAATATAACGACACACTACTAAAACGTCTATAACTCAGAACGACATGAATAACTCATTTCAAATTAAAAAAAATCATTTTCCCCCTAATTTTTCTTTTCAGCTGCCCATAGTACTATTTATACATGTTTGACGTATGAATCAAAAAAATGTAGTTAAATATGTTCAAAACATTACCAAAATCTATTAATAATCAGACCTGATATAAACTAAAATAGTGCTTACACTCAGAGAAATTTTATGATTACAAATATATATTATAACATAATGACCATTCATCATTGCAGTACTAAAAGACATCCTCATTGAGACTAGATACAAAATTAAGACAATCTTTACAATTAGAAAAATTTTACAATGTTTACAAGGCACAATATATTATAAGGATGTGGTGTGGCCATAAAAGGGACATGTTGTTGTTTCCATGGTAACGGAGGAGGAGGCACGACGGGAGAGGGGCCGGTCAGAGCAGCAACCTTGGTATGGCAGCGGGCTGGCACGATAGCAGGCGGATAAGACGACGGTGAGATAAGCAAGGACGACTGGTTGGAGGTGACCTTGTCTTGGTCATGACGATAGGCTGGGATGGTGGCGAGCTAGACGGAGGCGGTATTTGGGTGGGACAATGGCCAACGGAACAATGATAGACTGGATGTGATCGAGGAGAGGAGTAGGTAGCCAATGGGCAGTGCGGCGACGTGCAAGACGATGACGTATCTGGGCGGGACAGCGGCGGTCTGGACACGACGCATAGGATAGGAGGAGGCAGCCAGCGTGTGGAGCTTGGTCGGATGGGAGCAAGAGGGAGCATCGATAAAAAGAGGGAGAGAGTGGGGGTATGGGGGATTTATAGCCTCAATATTAGTATGTTTGTTCATCTTCTTGTACGATTCAATTGTGAAATCAGCACAGTGCAGACAGAGTATTGGGAACACTCAAAAACCAAAAACTGCATGTGTGTAGGATGTTAATTACAGGTTTTCAAGGTCAGGGTGTAGATGTTGGTGTAAGCAGTGTGTTCTATATCAGTACTCTTTTAAAATTGACAACATATCCACACATGCCCCATGATCGATATGGACAACATCCCCACACACGCCTGACCGAATACAATTTGGTCGGTCAGCTGGGGCAGATTCTTGGTTCATCACCCCGGTACTACTACAATCAGTGAATGGGAATCGAGAAAAATTAGGCATAATGCCTGCGGTGGTGTGGTGTGGTGGTGGTGTATGTTGTTAATTTTTAGTACATGGCTACATGCAACAGCAATAGCTGCAATTTAGTTAATGTATTCAGGTAGATCCAGATAAGAAAATATAGAATAAACCAATGCAAGAAATAGAAAAATAAGGTCAGAAATCAAGCCAGATCGTTCATTGAAAAATAAATGTGATATACTTAAAGAAATAAGTGGCTTGCAACCCTTAAGGATAGACTATGTTCTGCTTGTCGACCCGATCACAAATCTGGAGGAGAGATCGTCTCACTCATTTTGACGACAAACGATATAGACGAAGAACAATATGCACTACCAGTGCAGCCCAGTGACCGTAGGAACCATCACCTGACAGATCACATCTCATAAGGGAGAGGATGGATGAACTCACCACGCACATGAGAGGATCTCCACGTAGCAACATGGAAATGACGACGGCAGAAGACTCTAGCTTTAGGGTTTGCAAAATACGAACTCGAATGCTAACGATTGTATGTTCAAAAGATATGTTCAACCCTAATGATTGGAGTCTTATTTATAGCCTTACACGCCTCGTAATCCTATTCTTATTAAGACATCATCATTCAATCACTCTTTTACACGTTGTGGAAAAATCCACGAGAAAAAATATTTTCCAATTAGGATTGATAAATCCATTTAGGAAAGAAATAATTAATAAAATTAATAATTAATTATGTAGTTGTGTCATAGTGTAAAAGAAAACAAAAGACATTCTCTACAATCCACAATCCACAATCCACAAGCCTAAGCCCATGCCAGGCCAGGCAAGGCACGGTGTGGCACATGTATGTGTGTGTATTGTGGTCACTATACCCACCAAGGAGGTGAGCATACTCTCTCCTAGGACCCTTAGACACAAGAGTCACATGTAATCCTACATATAAGGACCAAAAAAGTTCTAGGAGTTAACAATGTGGGACAAAACTCTTCCCCATTTGCACTAGACACAAAAGTAGATATCCTCCTATGTACTAGTTGCACTACATTGGGCTTAACTCATGCTATATACATGGCTAACATCCATGTATCTAACAATCCTCAACAAAAATCAATGTGTAGTGTGCTCTACCATTCAATCATCCATACTGTACTTTCAGCAGATACCGTTCAGTTTGAATCTACATGAGCTATCCAACTATGACCCCTACATAAACTAGGTGAACAAAAGTTTTAAACCTGAACATTGGGTGCAAGAGTAAAGGTTGGTAACAACACAATAAAGACATGGTAGAAAAGAAAAAACAATGCATTAAGGACATGCATACAAAAATATGTCATGATTGATATTAGAGAACAACCCAATTCTCCTGTTGTGGCCTACAGAACATCAATCATTTAATTGGAGTTTCCAAAGATGTACTGTTAACATCTTATCCTAAGACTAACACTATTCAGAGACTAATCTCATACTAACTTGCAATCATGACACACACATGTTTCCAGAGGATGGACACACAAATGCATGAAACATCAAAGTAGTTACATAGTGTCATCCAATTCACATGACAACTTGTTATTACCACATTGAATCCAATTTGTTGGATCTCCACTCTATTCAGTTGGGTTGCTACCTCCTGTGAATAATGAGGGACTTTCATCCCATCCCAACCTAGATTTTTTCCACTAAAACTAGGATAAGACCTTTAGTGAAAGGATCAACTGTATTTTCTTTGGTAACGACATAGTCCACAGCCACAACCACATTAGACACTCACTCCCTTACAGACTTGAGTCTAACTTGGATGTGTCTACGCTATTTTTTATTGTACTTGTGATAGTTTTTTAGCAATAGTTGTGGTGCTATCACATTGATCTAAAATAACAGGAAGCGACTTCTTTACCATAGGTAAACGAGATATAAGTTCTTGTAGCCATTCAACTTTCAATCCAGTTTCATCTAAAGCACACAACTCTACTTCAAAGTAGACTGAGACAAATGGACCTCCATGAAACAACTCCTCCTCTTAATAGGATTACATATCCTAGGGCACAACTACTCTAAGAGTTGATGACAATCCATCTTGCATCACTATGTCCTTTGACTATAGAAGGATATTTTATATATTGTAACCCAAGTAAACAAGTTACCTTGATATGCTTCAAAACTCTATCAAGAGCTTCCCAATGGGTCTTGTTGGTACAATTGGTGTATCTACTTAACTTGATCATGACAAACACAATGTCTGTACATGTGTAGTTCATAAGATACATCAAACTTCTGATAATCTGAGAGTATCATAATTGAAACACCAAAATCCCAGTCTCATTCTTAAACAAGGCTTTGAATGAATCATATGGATTCTTAATAGGTTTACATGATGTGTACTCAAACCTCTCCAGTATCTTATCAACATAGTGAGACTAAGAGAGAGTTATATGATCAGTAGACCTTATGATTTTAAGCCATAAATCACATCAGTGTCACCCATATCCTTCATTTCAAACATGATACATAAGAATGAATTTGACTCATTTACTACTTTCATATCAAAACCAAAAAGTAGGATATCACCTACATATAAGCATAATAAAATGAATCCATCATTTGACAATTTTGCAGTAGAGACACTTATCAAATTAAATAGAAACAAAGTCAAACGATGATGTCACCAAATTAAACTCCTCATGCCATTTCTTAGGGGATTGTTTCAAGCCATATAATAATAACTTAACAAGTTTACACACTTTAGACTCATTCCCACGACCCATAAATCTCTTAGTTTGTTCCATATATATCCCTTCTTGAAGCTCAATTTTATGACCACATCTGAGCTTAATTGGTAAACTAGGGTTTACCTGGATGATTATATGCTTAATTGGATTGATCATTTCTGAAATCTAATTAATGATGATAATTCAATTATGATGTTTTAAACCTAATAAGAACATTTAGTGTTCTATTATTTGAGAAATTAGGGTTTGAGAAATAGAAACCCTAGTTGGCTGAAATTAGGGTTTTGATGGTACATGAGTATGGAATTTGATCAAGATAATAGTACGGTAAATAATTTATCATATTTTCTATGTAATTTGTATTTAATTTAAATTTATATATAATATGTATAACTCAATCGTGCATTTCAGTGAAAAATTTCAGAATTTTTTTATTTCTTTAAAAGTCATTCTCGGTCAAGATATATTTCAACCGACCATGCTGACAGGATGTTGTTCAGCAGTATATTGTTCAATTTTTAATTATTTATTATTAAATAGAAATGATATGAAATTTTAACTATATATCTGAAAGTCAATAATAAACTACATGTAAAATTTTAATAATTTTTGGATGTGTTTAGACCTTATCAGTAGATGAATTTCAGTAATTGACATTTTTGCATAATTCTAGATAGAAGTGCACTATTCGATTTTTATTTATTTAATGGGAGCTTTTATTGACCTCAAATTTTAATTTAGGATTTGTAACTCAGTTATACACAACATGCTAAATTATCATAATTTTGGGAGAAGTTTTGATCTCTAAAATACCCGAATTACAGAAACCTTTTTATGACAGAAAAATATGCTGAAATAAGAAAAAGATTAGTGAGAGGTCAAAGTGCAATTGACCCAAGCATCTCAATTGCTCTATATTATCAACCTAACACACAAGGAGCTCTCATAATTCGTGGTTCAATCTAGAGAAACAAAATACTATAGAGAGAGGGAGAGTTAGGGTTTGAGAGGAGAAATTGATGGAGATGCTGACCTAGGGTTTTGCAGTATGAGGAATGATGAAATCATGTAAGTTTAACTTCTTTGGATACAGTTTCATGGTGAATATTATCTCACATCAAAATTACATCCCTCCTATGATTTGATCCAAAATGGTATCAAAGATTCCCCCTTTCTCACTTTTTCATCATAATCTCTCATTTTTAGGGTTTCTGAGTTGAAAGGAAGAAGAATTGGGTGAATTGCTAGGGATTTGATATGAGATTGAGATTTTTAGGGATGAGCTATATTTTTAAGGTGTTTTCAAACCTTATGTGAGTGGGAACTTCCTTTAAATAGTATATTTCATGAAAATTGGTTAAATCATCCATAGTGTTTAATTGCTTAGTATGCGACTACAAACCCTGAATTGTGTGTTTGATCTAAGTCGTTGCAGAATGATATGAAATAGATTCTTCCTCTGTTTGGATGAATTTTATATGATAAAATCATATTAGAAATATATACAATACATCCTAATGAGAATTCCCTAAGTATTCACAGAGGTTAGAAGAGTAAACTGAAATATAGGGAATTTGTCTATCACTGAAATGACTGTATAATTAAATAGAGAAATTTGTTTATGTGGATCCCCTTTGTTATGAATGATTGTTTTTCTGAATGCGTAGTACATATATGTCAGATACTATTTTGGATTTCATGTGATTTGAATCGTGTTTGCTTGATATCTTCGTAAAGAGGGTGAATCCCTAGATGAGTGGAAAGTTGGAAATTTGTGAATAAATATGGTGAAATCCATTTGAAGTGTTTTTGTTGGCATCATAGACTCTATTTATGCAATATTATTTTTGATTCATAATATCTCAATGAATGGCATGGAAAACCCTAATTTAGCTCAATTTGAGGATTTCATACATATGTTGATTGTATATGACTTGTTTAAAGCAATTTGTATTTAGTGGATGTTTATGACATATTAAATCCTTATGAGAGACATGTGATACGTGAATGAGGTAAATGAAACCCTACGGATAGGATGTTGAATGAATTAAGCATTTTGATTACCATGTTCTCAGTATGAGATGAACAACCCAGGATTTGGGTCGTTGTGCACATTTTCCAAGAAAGTGTAAATAATTTGTGGGTGCAAATGACAATTACTCGTATGCCAAATAATTAACTCTCATCAGTGTATTAAGAAGTTCAATTGCATGATTCTAGTGTATAAAGTATCAAGTGGACATGTGTTCTGTTATTTAAGAATTTTAGTCTGCCTGCAGGTATAAAATGTTGATTTCTCAGTATATTACAGTGTTTTGAGTATATTCCTCTGCCAAGTTTAGAATGATATAAATGTTGTGTTATAAACTTAAAATAAATAGACATGATAGCATAGAGAAACTAGAGTCAAGTATAAGTAATGGAAAAGATACAATATAGTAAGAGCTTTCCAAGAAAAATAAAATAATAGACATAGGTGCCCTAAACACCGTAGATTCCCTACGGATGTCTGCACTGTAGGGAGGAAACAATCCACCCTAGCAGTGACCAGTATACGGGGATCGGATCGCACCCACAGAGCGTGTGGGGAGACGAATCCCTTGAGGAAGTCTCCTAAGAGAAGATGGGTTACCCAACATGAACCGAAGATCCTGGTGGTAACCCAGAGGTACCCATAGAGCGTACCGAGATGAGGCCCACAGAGCGTCTCAGACCCTCCACCTGTGTACTCAGCCTAGAAGGAGAGGTCCAGTTAAAGGCCAACTATTTAGCCACCTTAGTTAGACGTGACAGTTCGAGTCAAGAAGACCCAGATTCAGTTCTAGGCTTAGCTTCTCGAGTTTTAAGCTAAGTCTTATACGGTGAGATCGTAGTTCACTACGAGTCTTCATATGTAGAGTACACTACATATGATCAGGGCATAAGCTAAAACATGATAATATAGGTTTAAAGAGTTTCTTAAAAGTAAGAAAGGCTAAGAAATATTTGAGTATAGTTTCCCAGTAATTATTCTTTGTGTGTTTCTGAATTATTAGTTCTTTTTTAAATTAATCAAGCATTCTCATATATTGATTTTCTCTTGTTGATATCTAGAGTATCCTGCCATATTTATGATTGTCAATGATCAATCTCTTTAAAGCTTACTGCTGTTATAATTGATATCAGTTGCTCAAAAGTATATCTATAATTATATCAGTTCTTTAGACTATTTCTTTGAAGTACTCATTCACTGGGTGAGTAGGCTCACCCCTCTACTCACAATTTTTAGGGAAATCACACAGACTTGAAGAAGCTCAATGCATCAGAGTAGATCTACCACAAGAGTTAAGTCTGAGTATAGTTAAGTTCAGTCAGTCCCTGTCACTCTAGGTCCTTGTATAGATATGAGAGAGATGTAAATGATGTTTGTATCTTCGTTTCTTTAATAAGAGAGAATACATTTGATTATCATGTCGTATGTACATGGAAGTGTGAGAAACAGAATGAATGTATGGATGTGTATCATTAATGTTGAGATCATATTAGAGTAATCAAGGTTTAATTCTCTTGTAAAGTTTGTTTATGTGATTCAATGTGAGAAAACAAAGAGTTTGAAAAAATAAGAAAAAGTTAAGGGTGATCTTTGTATTACAATAAATCCTCAATTTTATGCCCTAATCTCATGATTAATGGTAATTGTGAGATTGGGGTATAACATCTTGGTATCAGAGCTTAGGCTGAGTTGCCAGGGACCATTAAGTTAATAATTTAGAGTCATAAGTGTGGTAGATAGGAGATGTTATGATGTTATCTCTGGGGATTTAAGTATTTTAATATCCTAGCCCCGTATATGAGTACTTGGATCAACCAGTATCAAGCTACTCTGTCTATTCTTTCATATATACCCTGGTAAGGTATACAGTGGAAGGATGGTCTAGAGAGGAACCCTAGAAATATTAGGGTTAGAAACAAGATAAGTAACATGAATTAAGAGCATAAATATAAATTGAGATAGTACTTTCATTTCATATTGTTGTTTTATTGGAGATGAATAGAAAAGCTCTTATATGTTTGAATTCAGATATTTAGTATTTTGAAATATATATGGGTCTTTAAGATTTTTTGTACACTATGCAGTTGTAGAATTTATTGATTACATTCTTTGTATCAAGTAGACTAGAAATGATCTTTGAATGAGCTTTCCTAAGTGGATAAGTTTTCTTCCACACATTTGAGATGAATAGGAGTTGAGTAATCCTGAGTAGCTCTTGGCTTCTGGACTGTAGGTTCGGCCTGGTCTGGCTGGCAGGATGCATTACTGGGATCTAATGACTCCTATTAGTAACATAACAAGAGTAAATTCTGGATAGATTAGATCCAAATTCTAGTATGCATGCATATACTCTAAGATTTTGAAGTATAAGGGAAAGACTGGGATAACTAAGAATCAGTTGGAACTGATATATGAGATCCTACTTTGGGGCCTCATATGAGAAACCCTTAATTGGGAATAAAGGAACATGACATAAGGTTCTGATTAAGTTTAATCATTAGTATTATATGAACTCTAAATATGAAATATGGAAAATATATGAGAAAAGTATGTAAGGGCCAAGATAGTAAGAATCAATCATGAGGAATAGATTATATAATTGAGTACAATGTTTTTATGTACTCCAAAGCAAAGGGAAAATAGAAGAAAAGAGTTCAGTATTCGATAAGTACATAGAAGTGAAGAGTCTTCAGAAAAGATAAAATGAAGAGAACTAGATGAGCATGTAAATCATAAAACTAGGATAAGAAACTTAGTTCAAACAAAGAGAAATGTTGGAAATAATGAACTTGATTAAGGAATGAGGGTTATGATATAATTGAGAGCACGAAATGTATACCTTTATTATGAAGTTAATACATTCATCCTTACTACCTTTGGATTCTAAGTCTCTATAGAACAACAAACTAGTTTCTAAAAGAAGAACAAAAGTGTAGCTAAATAAATGAATAAGTCATACAAAGGTAGACTATATTCAGGAACGAAAAACTTGATTGAAAGAGAAACTATGTTTCACCCATGCATGAGCTGTTTGATTTAAGATGAAGGATATGTAATGTATTAAACATGAGGTAATACTAGTAAAGAGATTATTGATTTATAATTTCAACTTCACATTAGTAGAAGGATAAAAGGAAATATATGCAACATGGTATACATGATCATACACATAAAAGAAGCAACATGATCATAAGAGAAAACTAGAAGTTAAAGATGACATGTGGAATAGTAGTATATGGTAAGGGGAAACTAGAAGTTAAATATGACATGTTGAATGGTAGTATATGGTAAGGGGAAACTAGAAGTTAAAGATGACATGTGGAATAGCAGTATATGGTAAGGGGATTATGGAAAGTAATGAAAAGGTTTGAAACATGGTGGAGTAATATAGATTATAAAAGAAATAGGTTGAGAGATTCAAGAAAGTGCTAATTAGTCCAGTATCCTTGTTCATAATTAATTAAACCTACATATGATAAATGTATTAATGAATGTTTTAAGATAAGAATTCTAGTCTCAAAATCATCTTCTCTTTCATATCTTCCTAAATGAGAGTAATGTGTGAATCAAGTGATAAGAAAATGAATCATATATGATGCATAACCACTGTGGCAGAGACATTTAGTGAATGTAATAATGACACACAATATGATGATGAAACCCTAGTAGGGTAAATTGATAATGTAATCTATCTGAGTAGGTCAAGTAAGAGAAAGAAAACTAAATTGATAAGATAAGAAAGACTTTAGTAAAACTTGTGAGATCCAAAGTTTGAATTTCAAATTCAGGGAGAAAGGTCAAATCACAATAATGTCATGCTTCTGATAAGGACCAAACCCTAGAATGTTTAGAGTTGTAGTATTTCAAGGGATGTCACTACTAATTTGAGCTTGAATACTAGCATCTCTATAAAACAAGATCATGAGATTTGCACTATGAGAAGTAAACTAGCACCGATAGTAATCTAGGGTTTAAAGATAGTTAATCTGAAAGGTAGATAAACAATATGGAAATGATTTGGAGTAAAGAGTAAGATATAAATTTAAAATGTAACAAGTGAGTTTTGAATAAAAGGAGAAATGTAATATGAGTGAAGTGTGATATGAGATAAATTCTTGCAGTGATAGCAAGAATGATGAATAATCTATTTGTACCTTGTATGTTTCAATTTTAGGAATGTTTAATCTACATGATTAAAATGAGAAGGATAAGTAGCAAAAAGTAAGTAGTATCGAATGAGGAGAGAGATAAGAGAAAAAAATGGCTTTTAGTAATATCTGAATTTTTTTTTAGAAGTATAATTTGTTGAAGGTATATTAAGGGATGTAAATTTGTTTTACATGTGATTTTAATTGTACATGTGCAAGCAATATGTTAATTAAAGGTGTCCAATACTCATAGTCATTCATACCAGTAATCCATCTTAGTATTGTACAATTGTAGTATGGTGATATGGGTTGAATAATGATGGAACAAATGAAGGGTGTTACAACCCCAAATTTTGGGTTCATTTGGTGAGAAATGTAATTTCTCATAATAAATATAAATGAACAAATAATGATGTCTTTTGATTGAATGCATGAATTTCGTTTAAAATAGCCTTGTTGATTTATTTGTGGGCTTATTGGCTATTGGGCCCAATAACAAAGAAATGACAAAAGAAACTCTATTATTGAGTAAATAAGAAAATAGAGGAAAGAATATGTAGAAACCTCTAGAAGGCAATAGAGTGTAATACAAATGAGGACTTCGTGCCTCTTGGGTTCCTTGGGTCCCAAGGAGTCCAAAATTGCAAAAATAAAGCAATAAGAAAAGAAAAGATCAATTAGATATTTCTTTATTAAGAAAGAAATTGAAAACAATGATAAAATGTGGAAAATAAGTGAAAAGAGGTACAATTGAGTTATCCTTTGTGAATTTTTGTATCCAAAGGATCCCTAATGTTAAAAGGAATGCCAATGAGGAAAATAAAAAGAAAAGTAAAGAGAAATCCTCAAAAAGAGATATTTTAATAAGAAAATAAACAAGATAATGTGAAATATTGAATATGGATGCATCCAGAAGGATAATAAGTATCCTTATGAAGGAATTTCGAAATATTTGGGTTTGTTGGGGTCCAAGGAGCCCCAATTGAGAAAAAGAAAGAGAAAATACCAAAAATAGAAAATAAGAGAATAATATGATGCATAATGAATGATTTTTTAAGTATTATTTAAAAGGAAGTAACTTCTATTAAAAGAAAATAGAAATTCATGCCAATGGATTAAAAAGCAAGAATAAAGAGAATAAGTGAGAGGAATTCCAAATTCCTAATTATCCAAATAATAAAGAATATAAAAAGGATGATTAAGAAACAAAAGCTTGATTTTTCATGAAGGAATCAGATTCCTAGTAGGAAAGGACCTTATTTCTTCATGAGCAACCATCATAGGGCGTTTTTATCCTTATCTATAAAAGGAGAGAGAGCCTTGGGCCGAGTCCAGGAGAGGGATCCCACTTACCCTCCTTTCTTCTTCATCATTTTAGTTCAAAACCCTAGTGGAGAGGAGAAACGTGACCCTGAGGTAGCAAGGAGCCCAGGTAGGGTTGTGAAGGAAGCAGCACATGCCACATGTCAGAGCGAGGTCAAGACAACATCGTTGTGCCCTAGACAACGCACCATAGCAAGCAAAATGGTTGCACTTGGCAGCGACAGGTTGCAGGTATGCCTAGCCTAACCCAGCCACTCTGGTCAAGGGATGGGTGGCGCCCCAAGGTTAGAAGGAGGTGGCGGAGCAAGTGGAACCCCCACCAATGGGTTTCAGGTCCAAGAAGTGGAAGGAAAAGCCGCGCGAGGCACATCTAGGGCGACGCAGCGCGCCGTCGAAAGGAGGAAGACGACCTTCGGGTTGTCGGACCATCTTGCCCCTCTACAGGCTAAAAAACATGAAACTTAACCAAGGGTAGATTGGTCATTTCGAAATGTTTCTGAACAAGCAACGTTGCATGGACAAAGGCTACATGGCGCCTCCCTATTGGCCAAAGTAAGTGGATTTTGTAAAATTCGTAGTTAATTATTCGTAGCTCGGATTAGCACATATAAAATATGAAAATTGCTTAGAAAAACGAGAGGAATCCAATAAAAATGCATGTAGAAGCTAATTCCTCTTGAAATTTGAAAAGTCGTAAAGGTTATCATCTTTGATGAATTAAAGATTAAGAAACCCTATTTTGAGATGATTAGTATATTTAGTAGGGTTTAATGAATGATTAAAGTTGGTATTAACCTGTTAATGATGAAAAGGAACATTAGGAACAAAAAGGATGAACTTTGCATGTAATTAGTTTAATTTAGAATTTCATGTGCATGAATATACTTTAATGGGACTTAAAACCCTAATATTGGTAAATGTGACTCTTAATGGCTTTAATTATTCAAAATCATGAATAAAGTTAAGAGATGATGATTTAAAGATATTTCGAGTATAGAAGTTCTTAATTTTGGATAAATATCCTTAATATGATAATTAGGGTTTTTCTAATGGATAAAGGCAAAATTAATGATAAATAACGTTCATATGTGAATTAGACCATAATGAATTAAGAATGGATGATAAATGAGCATAATGACTTTGTCATAGATTAAAAGGATAAAAATGGTAACTTTAATGTAAAAGAGGCTTAATGAACTTAATTGATTATTAATTGTGTTGTTTCTGAAATTAAGGTTAAATTTTGTTAAAAGGTAACCTTAACTTTCAGGAAGGATAGATGAGAAATTAGGGTTTAAAAGAGTAAAAACCCTAATTGCAAAGTAAACCCTAAAAGAGGTAGAAATCCTAAAAAGGGAATAGAAACCTTAAGTAGAAAGATAGTTTGAATAGATTTTGATAAAAAGGAATTGGATGTAATTTTAGGATTCTTGTACTTGCTTGATTGGATGTCTTGATTGATTGGACTATTCTATCTCAATTCAGCCTAACAGGTATGTTGTTAATTATGATTAATCGCATTAGTTTTCCCGAAGGTTTCTGGGATCGTTAATCTCTTTGATTGAATCTAAATAGTTTGGATGTTCATACTGTAATTATAAAGTCACTATGGTTATCACAATTATAAATACATGTGTATTCTCACACCTACATGCCACCCTGATGGAAGATGCCATAAAGGTCAGGACCAAGAGGGTAGACCAATGGGCACCATGAGAGGTGACCCTAGACACCAAGCTCGGGAATGAGAATGTGGTCTATGTTGCATGACTATGGGGCACCATGAGAGGTGACCCCCAGGCACCAAGCTCGGGATTGAGAAGGTGGCCTTAAGTCAATGGAAAAAGAGAAACCCTAGAGGGGTATTCCAGGGTTAGGGCAAAAGCGGTGGAGAATGACACATTGAAAATGTAAATTTGGTTTGTTAATTACCCTGATTGTGATAATTAAATTGTTTGCCATATTTGCAAAATTTTGGTTGTTCCCACATACCAACATATTCCTATATGTTGACCGACATTTTGTTTGTCAGCATTTTAGGTACAATAGTTGAAAGAATAAATAGTAATGTGACACATGGTGGAAATAAGAAATAAAGTGCAAGGATGATTAGATAGAATGAATCCAGGATGTTGATAGAGTAGCTTACCAAAGTTTTAAAAAGGTATGCAAGGTTTTATTTTATACCAATTTTCAGTTTAGTTGGTAAAATTTAATAGTTGTTATTGATTATTTGTCAAACCTTTGATCTTGTTAATTGGGATGATGGCTCTGACCTTCTGTTCTCCCTTAATTGGGGGTTACCGGGAGGCGGGGTCATTACCAAGGGTTACCCTGAATAAGGTAATCTTACCTATTCACTCATATGAATAGAAGGGATAATAACCATATTGTATTGATATGTAACCCTAATGAGGTGTAGCTTGTTATACTTAGATTTAACATAATTAAGTGATGGTAATTGGGTATGAATAGTCCTTGAATGACTAATACAATTATTGTAATGACCGTCTTCAAACCGACAAACAAATTGATACTAATTAAGAGGAATAACATAAACAATGGATTAACAAAAATCACCAAAATTTAAAACCATTTTGCAAGGAGATCCTTGTCTAGAAAACTTTTACTGAAAGATCCAAAACTCATACATATCATGATTTACATTGTACAACATTGTTTCATCTCATTTTGAGGACAACATATAACAATTACTCTATCAAAACATATACTGGAGCAACATAAAACCTCAAGGCATTTAAGCCAAAATCTCAGATCATTCATGAAACCAGTATGAACCAACTCCAAGGACCTGAGAGTATAGATATGACACATAAGACTTCTATCTATAAGATACGACAGACAGTACACTCAACTTGAGCTATCATTGTTGCCTCAGCTATTGTTCCTCCTCTGTAGAAAGATATTCACCACCTCGTGCATGTCCACCTAAAAAAATGTGGATCCCACGGGGTGAGACAATTGTCCCAGCGAGAGATATAACTCTCCGCCGACCATATTATTATCATAGATTAAGCATTTATAAACTGAGCAGAGGATTCTTTTTCATTAATAAGAAGGATTTAATCACTATTTTAATCAGAGTACAACAATATCATTTTCTGAAGCATTGCAACTATATATGATAAAGCAGTAAATCATCTTATTCATTTTATAATGATTATGAAGAACATGTATAACATCTAGCCATCTAAGATGTATAAAAGAAATGTAACATCAACCAATGATTTCCATATTCATTCTTAAGCAAATATGTTACATGGATGACTACATTTTACAATCACACATATGTCCTGAGGAGATGAGGTATACCACTCATACTCCAACCGACCACTGCGAAGTCAAAATCAGTACCATACAAGGTAAATGGGAGAGATGACTACCATGAGCTCTATCGTATCGATCAGTGCGAGACCATAAGCATGACTACGTCAACTGTTTAAATAGCTTTCCAGGGTATACTGGCAACTTCGCTATAGAGTTACAGCGGCGGTTGCACTCCTTCGGCGATTGAGAGATCTTGTGTTTATCTACCATCAATCCCAACATTTATCATCATCGGGAGATTCATGATACATCCATCTTGGGACATATAATGAAGGATTGAGAGATCTCATGTTTATCTCACATGAATCCCACATTAGGGTGTAAAGATATTCGCGCCCATCACCCCCGCATATTCAAAAATATGTGCTCTCCAGGAGATCCTATGGGAAAACCTATTTCACCACCACCAACTGCTGACGATGATGGATCTATGGTTAGAGCTCTACATGATAAGATTCCACTTGATTAATTAAGTGCATTACCATATTCTTTTAGCATCAGTCAAGTTTTCAAACATGAATTATTACGACAAATGCTACAAAAAAGGTGCAATATATGTATCAAGTACTTTGCAAATCTTTAAAATACATATAACATTTAGGATCTCAATCCCTTATCTCATTACTAAGAATTCTCATCCCTCAACATTATCATCATCATGATTACTAGATCTGAGTATTCAAACCCTTAGCTCATCACTGAACATTGTTACCACTTTTTAGGTAACTATTACCTCTAGGTCCTCAGCCCAAGGTATTCATTTTACTTGTTGTTCAAGTATTCACATGGCTCACAAGGCCATTGCACATTTTGTCACCTCTCACTAGGAAACAACTTATTCGCATGGCTCACAAGGCCATTACACATATTATCACCTCTCACAAGGCAACAACTTATTCACATGGCACAGAAGGCCATTACACATCTTGTCACCTCTTACTAGGCAACAACTTATTCACATGGCACACAAGGTCATTACACATTATACTTGTTATACAAGTATTTAACATGCCTTACAAGGCTTATGCAATAAGAGAAATACAATATTCCCATTATTAGGGTTAGGGTTTCCCTTTATAGCCGAATAGGGTTTCAAGTTCATATCATATATTCAAACCCTAATTCATCGCTCCACACATCTAGGAGCATACATTGATATCATAAGTATTCAATAATACTTATTTATTCTCATCATTTATCATTAAATGATAATCAACACAAAGTATTAGTTTCTCTCTCATCCTCACTAGGATATTGATTACATCATACTTTATTAACTTGTCTTAACCCTTTTTCTCAATGCATGTTAGCCTACACTTGTCAAAGTGCATTAATCTCATTATATCCCAATGTAACAATTGACATGACACACTTCGTGTGTTACTCATTCATGTATATTGGATTTAAGGTGCATCAACGTGTATCAACCTTAAGGTGCTGGATGTGATATTTATCATGCCTTGGTGTATCACATCCCTTATTTCTTTTAACTTTCTTAAGTTCATCAACTTATCTTGTATTAGGGTATTTCCCATCCAAATACTTTATGCACTAAATCATCACATTTATGATTTAGTGTTTTGGTCATAAGTCACACATTTGAATTATCCAACCATCATCAATGGTATAGACTCATCTCGGGTTAAGGAATTGTTGATATAAGGTTGTGCATTATCAACCACTCTAGGTATTTCACCTATCAAGGTATTAGCCACACCATTACTTGGTGTTACACTCATCACTCCTAAGAGTGTCTTACCGTCACCTTTATAAGGTGTATAGGGTTGAATCATGTATGTCAAGTTGAACACACATACTGGGTTAGGTGTATATAGATCTAGGCATCATCATTTACATCATACCCTTACCCATTAAGGTATCAAACCTTACCATTCATATGGTGTATCAACTTCACCCTTCATGGGTGTAACATCCTCACTTCACTTGAAGATATTGGCCACACTCTACTTTAGTGTATTGGCCATCATATGTTCTAGGGTATTAACCACCTTACTACTTTTGTCATCTAGTGTATTGGGTTACCATCCATCTCATTTTAGAGATAGGTGCTCAACTCCATATCATCCAAAAGGTGTATGCTTAACCCAATATCAGTTTAGAGGTGTATGCTTGCAACCCATATCACTTTAGAGGTGTATGTATGCTTACCATATCGGCAAAGACGTGTATGCTTGCTTTACACCATATTGGGAAGAGAGGTGTGTGTGTGCTTACTTCACACCATATCGGACAGAGAGTTGTGTGTGCTTGCTTCACACCATATCAGGTAGAGAGGTGTGTGTGTGCTTGCTTCACACCATATCAGGAAGAGAGGTGTGTGTCTGCTTGCTTCACACCATATCGGACAGAGAGGTGTGTGTGTGTATGCTTCACACTATATCGGGAAGAGAGGTGTGTGTGCTTGCTTCACACCATATCAGGCAGAGAGGTGTGTGTTCTTGCTTCACACCATATGGTGCAGAGAGGTGTGTGTGTGCACTTGCTTCACACCATATCAGGCAGAGAGGTGTGTGTGTATGCTTCACACCATATCGGGTAGAGAGGTGTGTGTGTGTGCTTGCTTCACACCATATCGGATAGAGAGGTGTGTGTGTGCTTGCTTCACACCATATCAGGCAGAGAGGTGCGTGTGTGCTTAATCTAATATCGTTTTTGAGGTGTATTTTTGACCTCCTATCATGCAAGAGGTGTGTACTACACCACCATATCGCAAAAGAAGGTATAAAATCATATCCATATTGTTTTAGTGGAGTAGGTGCATCACCATATCGGGTTAGAGGTGCTTGCTTGTGTGCTTGAACCCGATATCACTTTACCTTTGATGATGTCATCACCATCAACCTCTAGACCTTTGTTCATACTGTTCTAAGTCATGGACAACAGTCCCATGAAGCTTTTAGAACTCAAAGGATCATCAATTATTCAAGAGAAATCGAAATTTCAAGTACTTCAATAAGTATGACAAAATTAAAGGTGCATAATAATATAATTGGGTTCAAGTTATATAACCCACCTTAAGAATAACTTCAAAGCTCCAAGCTCCAAATCTCCACGTTCCTAAGGTTAAAGATGACTTATCAAAAGTATAAGGCTCGTTCAAAACTCCTTCATATACAAGGAATCACCATGGATAAGCAATTGGTGAAGAAGAAAAGAAAGGAAGATCATATATAACCCTAAAATCATGCTTCAATCCAAGGTTGAAGATGATCATGGCCTCACCTTAGGGTTAAGTATTGAGCTCCTTCTTGCTCCTTAGCACCTTGCACGATACCACACTACTCATTCACGATATTCCATCACTTGTGCATGATATGACACCACTCTTGGCTGATGTCCCCCTCACTTGTCATCAAAACACTACACTATGGCCGATATCACCTCACAAGGCCGATATCACCCTACTTGGCCGATATGAACTTGTTATGGATGATACCCAAGGCCCTATGCATGATACCACTTCACTCCTTCACAATAAAAGGATGCTATGCAAGATACCTTAGGGAAGGAGGGTGTTAAGATTCGAAAAATTTCACTAATGAGTGAAAAGAGGGGTATATATACTTATTGTTCATGAAGAAGTGTGAAAATGAGGTGTCATCAATTTAAGCTACTAGGTGCCACGTGTACATGCATGGGTGACACGGGTAAATGCATGCATTAACATTTAACTTGACATGCAAAACTATTGAGGATAATCTAGGGATGAATTTCCATCCATTACTTATCCCTTTGAATAAAATATATCAACTAAATCACCACTTTATTCACAACCCGATACAACTTTTCTAAGGAAGTTGTAAACCGATAAACGTCACCACCTTGAGGTGATTTGCACGTCATGGGCTTTTCCAAGAGTCCATAAAACGATATGAGACTCCACCTATGGCTCCTTGGCCGATAGGCACTCATATATAATCTTTTCAACTTGATACAACTCAAGTTAAGGTTTCATATTCAACCCTTTTCTTGGTCATTTCATCACCAAGATTACTATAACTCATAATTGATTCAAACACGGTGTCTCCTTATTTATCTCTCCTATCAATGATACATAGAGGAAGTAGGGACACTCTAGAGGTGGTAATTTTCATATCAACCCTATATTTTGGGTAAATTACAAAATGTATCAAAATTGGTGCACAAGGTACTAACATTATTTAAACATGTTCAAACTTGGAATTTAGGCTTTCCACAAGCCACCAATTAGTATCATTCTATCTATTATGATTCTAAAACATTTAATGAATGTTCCACATGTGACATTTTGCAATATAGCCCCTCATCTTGGGTAAATTGCACTTTGGTCCAAAACAAAGGAACATTGCTCAAACAACATTCAATTAGGACGAAACTTGGAACATAAGTGTGTCACGTGATAACAAAACAGCTTAGAGGATTATATTAAATTTCTAAGAAACTTACTTATCCAAAACAAATAGGGTTACCTCATAACCCAGGTCAGGGTCATTACAAGTTATAAACCCCTAACAAGGATTTTGTCCTCGAAATCCCATGTAATGACCCTGAACTGGGTTATGAGGTAACCCTATTTGTTTTGGCTAATTAAGTTTCTTAGAAATTTAATATAATACTCTAATGTGTTTTGTTATCATGTGACACACTTATGTTCGAATTTGGTCCTGATTGAATGTTGTTTGAGCAATGTTCCTTTATTTTGGACCAAAGTGCAATTTACCCAAGATGAGGGGTTATATTGAAATATGTCACATGTTGAACGTGTCATATATGTTTTAGCATCATAATATAGATAACGATGCTAAATGGTGGCTTTTGGAAAGCCTAAATGCCAAGTTTGAACTTGTTTGAATAATGCTAGTACCTTGTGCACCAATTTTGGTACAAATAGTAATTTACCCAAAATGTAGGGTTGATATGAAAATTACCACCTCTAGAGTGTCCCTACTTAATATATGTATCATTTAGAGGAGATATATTGAATGAGACACCATGTTTGAATCCATTATGAGTGATGGTAATCTTGGTGATGAAATGACCAAGAAAAGGGTTGAATCTGAAACCTTAACTTGAGTTGTATCAAGTTAAAAAGCTGATATATGAGTGCCTATCGGCCAAGGAGCCAAAGAAGGAGTCTCATATCATTTTTTTGACTCTTCGAAAATCCCATGACGTGCAAAGAACCTAAAGGAGGTGAAGTGTATCAGTTTACAACTTCCTTAGAAAAGTTGTATCGGGTTGTGAATAAAGTGGTGATTTTGTTAATATATTTTATTCAAAGGGATAAGTAATGAATGCAATTTCATCTCTATATTATCCTCAAAGTGTTTTTCATGACAAGATAAATGTTAATGAATTCATGTACACATGTCAACCTCATTTATACACTTTTTTATGAACCCCAAGTATATATACCCCTCTTTTCACCCATTAGTGAAATATTTCTAATCTTACCAACCTCCTTCCCTAAGGTATCATAAATAGGGTCCTTGTATCCTGTAGGAGTGAAGTGGTATCATGCATAGGGCCTTGGGTATCATCCATAGTAGGTTCATATCGGCCAAGTAAGGTGGTATCGGCCATAATGGAGTGTTTTGACCACAAGTGAGGGGGATATCATCCACAAGTGATGGCATATCGTGCATGAGTAGTGTGTTATTGTGCAAGGGGCTAAGGAGAAAGAAGGATCTCAATGCTTAACACTAAGGTGAGGCCATAATCATCTTCAACCTTGGATTGAAGCACGATTTTAGGGTTGTGATCTTCCTTTCTTTTCTTCTTCAGCAATTGGTTATCCTTGGTGATTCCTTGTATATGAAGGAGTTGTGAACGAGCCTTGGACTTTTGATAAGTCATCTTCAACCTTAGTAATGTGGAGCTTTGGATCTTGGAGATTTGAAGTTGTTCTTAAGGTGGGTTATATAACTTGAACTCTATCATGTTATTATTCATCACCTAAATTGCTATACTTAATGATCTACTTTTAATTCCGAAATTTTCTGAAATAGTTGATGACATTATAAGTTCTAGTAGTTTCTTAGACCTATTTCCATGAACTATAAGAGTTATAACAAAGGTATAGAGCTTGAAGAAGATGGTATCACCTTATAAAGTGATATCGGGTTCAAGCACACAAGCAAGCACCTCTAACCTGATATGGTGATGCACCTACTTCCCTAAAACAATATGGATATGATTTAATACTTTCTTGCACGATATGGTGGTGTAGTATACACATCTTGCATGATATGAGGTCAAGCAAACACCTCAAAAATGATATTGGGCTAACCACACACACACCTCTCTGCCCGATATGGTGTGAAGCACACACACACCTCTCTGCCCGATATGGTGTGAAGCACACACACACCTCTCTACCCAATATGGTGTGAAGGACACACACACCTCTCTGCCCGATATGGTGTGAAGCAAACACACACCACTCTGCTCGATATGGTGTGAAGCACACACACACACCTCTCTGCCCGATATGGTTTGAAGCACACACACACCTCTTGCCCGATATGGTAAGCATACATACACCTCTAAAGTGATATGGGTAGCAAGCATACACCTCTAAACCGATATTGGGTTAAGAATACTCCTCTTGGATGATACGGTGTTGAGCACATATCTCTAAAATGATATGGTGGGTAACCCAATACACTAGATGACAAAATTATTAAGGTGGCTAATACCCTATAACATGTGATGGGCAAATACACTAAAGTATGGTGTGGCCAATATCTTCAAGAGAGGTGAGGATGTTATACTCATGTATGGTGAAGGTGATACACCATATGATTGGTAGGGTTGATACCTTGATGGGTAAGGGTATGATGGATATGATGATGTCTATCTCAATATACATCTAACCCAATACATGTGTTCAACTTGACATACATGATTCAACCCTATACACCTTGTAAAGGTGAGAGAAAGACACTCTTAGGAGTGATGACTGTAACGTCAAGTAATGGTGTGACTAGTACCAGGATAGGTGAAACACCTAGAGTAGTTGATAATGGACAACCTTACTTCAACAATGCCTTAACCCGAGATGAGCCCATATCATTGATGATGGTTGGATAGTTCAAATGTGTGACTTATGGCCAATACACTACATGATAAATGTGATGTGTTAGTGCATAAAGTATTAGGATGGGATATACCCTAATACAAAATAAGTTGATGAACTTAAGTAAGTTAAAAGTAATGAGGGAAGTAATACATCAAGGCATGATAAATACCAAATCCAGCACCTCAAGGTTGATGCACCTTGATGCACCTTAAATCCAATATACTTGGATGAGTAACACATGAAGTGTTTCATGTCAATTGTTACATTGAGATGTAATGCACTTTGATAAGTGTAGCCTAACATACCTTGAGAAAGGGTTAAGCCAAGATAATAAAGTATGATGTAATCAATATTCTAGAGAAGATGGAAGAGAAACTCATACCTTGTGTTGATAATCATTTATGATTAAAGATGAGAATAAAAAAGTATGATGGAATACTTATGATATCAATGTATGATCCTAGATGTGTGGAACAAAGAATCAGGGTTTGAATTAATAATATGAACTTGAAACCCTATTCGGCTATAAAGGGAAACCCTAACACTAATAATGGGAAAGTTGTATTTCTCTTATTACATAAGCCTTGTGAGGCATGCTAAATACTTGTATAACAAGTATAATGATTGATGGCCTTGTGAGCCTTATGAATAAGTTGTTGCCTAGTGAGAGGTGACAAGATGTGTAATGGCCTTGTGAGCCATATGAATAAGTTGTTGCCTAGTGAGAGGTGACAAGATATGTAATGGCCTTATGAGCCATATGAATAAGTTGTTGCCTAGTAAGAGGTGACAAGATGTGTAAAGGCCTTGTGAGCCATATGGAATAATTGTACAACAAGTAAAATGGATACTTGGGTCTGAGGACCTAGAGGTAATGTTTATATGTTATAGAGATAATAATGTTGTGTGATGATCCAAGGGTTTGAATACCCAGAACAAGTAATAATGATAATGATGTGAAGGGATGAGAATTCCTAGTAATGTGATGAGAGACTGAGATCCCAAGTATCATGTGTTTTAAAGATCTGAAAAGTACATGATAGATGTATTACACTTTTCTTTGTAGCATTTGTTGTGATTAATAATGATAACTTGTTTTATGCTAAAACAATGATGTAATACATGTAATACATCATTAGGAACTATAAAACATTTCCCTGACCATAGATCCATCAACCTTAGAATTTGTTGAATGGTGAAATGGGTTCCCCTCGGCATAACCCGGAGTGCATACTTTTGAGTATGTGGGGGCGTAAGTACGGACGACCATGTGTGAGCCGATCCCCTTGCGAGCTTGAAATGAATGGGGATTTGGATATATGTCCTATCTTGGCTCGAGTGCGACTTCAGTCATAGACTCTATGTTGAGCACTGTGAACTGGCCCGTGGCTCAGAGTATGGTGCTTGTGTCACCATGACTCAGTAATTTTATAACTGGGGACGGTTGTTAGTAGATGTTTCCCCTAAGAGAGTGCAGTTGATGTTGTATCTCTAAGCGAGGATGCCTATGTACCCTGGCACAATTGTTTGCAGCTGACACAAGATGTCCTGCTAAACTTAAGTGGTCTCGTACTAACCGAGACAAGTGAGGTCATGCAATTGGCTCTACAATTGACCTTGTATGGTACCAACTTGTGAGAAGTTTGTGGTCGGTTGGAGAGGAACGTGGTATGCTTCATCTCCTTAGGGCATAAGCATGATTGTTAAAATATGTTCAACCATGTAGCATATATTCTTAAGGATCGAATATGAGAAATATTGTTTGATGCGCAATTTAGTTATACATCTTAGTTGATAATTGATATTTATGTTTCTTTGCATTCCTTGCAAAGAAGATAGATGATTTATAACTCTACCATGGGTAGATGCAATGTTCTCCTTAAGAAAGGAGATTACTTCATTTTGTTCATACAGCGAATTATCCTGCCTGTTAATATAAAAAGAACCTCTGCTCAGTTTATAAATGCTTAATCTATGATAATAATATGGTCGGGGGAGAGTTATATTTCTCACTGGGACAATTGTCTCACCCCGTGGGATCTACATTTTTTTAGGTGGATATGCACGAGGTGGCAAAGATCTTTCTGTAGAGGAAGAACAATAGCTAAGGCATCAGTGACAACTCAGGTTGAGTGTATTATCTGTTGTGTCTTGTAGATAGAAGTCCTATGTGTCGTCTTTGTACTCTCAGGTCCTTGGAGTTGGTTTGTTATGGTTTCATTAACAATCTAAGATTTTGGCTTTGTAAGCGTCGAGGTTTTATGTTGATCCAGTATGTGCTTTGATAGAGAAATTGTTATATGTTGTCCTCGAGAGGAAATGAATAATGTTATACAATGTAAATCATGATAAATATGACTTTTGGAACTTTTAGTAAAAGTTTTCTGGACAAGGATCTCCTTGCAAAGTGGTTTTAAATTTGAGTGATTTTTTTGTTAATCCGATCTTTATGTTTATTCCGCTTAATTAGTAATGATTTGTTTGTCAGTTTGGTGAATGTCATTTCAAGTTTTGGTATCAGAGATTAAGGTTCGCTGAGTCTAAAGAGACATAGGACAAAGGTGTTGAGTTTTTGTTAGTGTCCTCCAATATACCCTATAGTGACTTCTGCTTATGCAGAAGAAAGGGTGAAGTTTAAAAATGACTGGAGAATATGAGGGACACATTGCTGAGGGCAATGTTGTTGCACCAGGATAGGGTGCAAGGGAACAGGAAAGAAAAGAATGAGTGCCTGAGCATTCCCATCATGATATGATCAGGATAGAGAATCCTATGATTAAGCCCTTGATAGACAGGTTAAGACAATAATGATACATATAGTAGACTGGATACTAGCATTACAACCTAGGTTACCAGTTCTTAATGCAAAAAATTTTAGCTTTACAAAGGGTTCCTGAATGACATGGTCATGGTGGAACAGTGGAAATGTGGGAAAGATTAACATATGGCCAGAAAATAGTCTCTTCCATAAGTTTAGACAGATAGTATATCTTTGATGGCAGTGCCCAAGAAGGGGCAATAATCTGAGAATTAAGGAAAGGTCTCTACAATTCTTGAGACATTTTTCTAGTTGTTCTAAAAAGCCAAAGTTTTTGGTGCCATAAGTGCAATAAATGCCTAGTGCACCAGTGTAGTAGTCGCTAAGTAAAGGAAAAAGTCATAACTTTCCACCTTTAAGAACCCATGGCTTAGTTTTTACATCGGTAATAAGACCGCTAATACCATGGTATGAGGGCAAGACATGTTATAGGTAAGGACATGTTGAGAATATTAAAATCTTTTCTTTGAAAAGAAGGGAGGAAATGACTCAACAACTGAGGTAGACTCGACAGGGCTTACGAAAGTTACAACCCAATAGTGTAAAAATGCAAGAGAAACAACATGAAATAACTAGACTCTATGTGTTGAGTCAACCTAAAGCGATAGATGACCGCGAGGGGTAACAATCTGATAGAGTTTTTTTTCATTTTGATATGCCTTATCCCGATGTTATCTGATAATCATAAGAAGGATTGCTATTATTGATTTCCCTATTGATTGTCCTATGGGGACATAGGGAAGAAATGATGAGAACTATTATTTATATTTTGTTCAATATTCTTTTAAATGCTTTATAATTTCTCTTATCTATGTGAAAGATGATGAGGTGTAGAGGAGATGCCTGGAGAAAATCCAGGGATGCTAAATCTTATGTTTTTGTTGACATGAAAAGTAAGGAATATGATAGTAAACAAAGTGCATACTACCTAATCTCAATACTTGTATACCCTGGCCATGTATTCAACTATTGAAGATAAGGTGAGTATGGAACTCTTAGATTGTTATATTTCTGATTACTCTGATCAAGTAGTCATTTTGAGACAATCTAGTGAGGATAATGAAACTGGAAATATGGTATGGACATATGTATCACATCCTAAGTGCAAAAAAATGGAATCTGAGATGTTCTCAGATCAATCTGGGTGTATGAGGAAGTAAAAAGTATAATCCTCATGATAAAGAGAATGAGGACAAGGGAGATGATCCATGTCTAATAAAGCATGTGTGAATAGTAAAGATCTTTTCCCATGATGTGGAAATGGGAAATGTAATAAAATCAAAAAATGTTCATGAACATGTTAGACAATAACAAAAGAAATGAGTGATGACATGTAATCAACCTTATAATTCCTATGCTAATGGAAAGGAAACTAGGATGAAACAAGAGTAAATGGCTCATGAACGGTTGAAATTTCATGCTATAATAAGAGGAGATGATAATCTCTTCTCTTTGATAAACAACCCTGGGTGATGAATGGGTGATAAGAGGAATATGTTTCTTTGTGTTCTATGCTTTTAGGAACATGGAAATCAAGTAAGTAATATGACACTTGATGTGCATGGATTAGAAATAATCCATTGATGGATACTTAGAAAAGTATCAGTTCATCTTGGACTTTAGTTCCAAGATAAAGATATGTGTGATAAATAATGTCCCAAAGATGAAAGAAAGATCTTTTATATGTGTGGCTTTGGTAATAACAACAGAGACATGGAAATGATGAGGATGTGATGTGTTTTTGACACATGATACCAAATTAAGGAATTCTGGTATCTAAGAAATATCAAGAGGTATGGGAAAGTAAGAACATAACTCCTAATCAGATGATTTATGTTGGTTACCTGGGATGGCCAACTGTGAAATCAGTCTAGTAACATAAAATAGTATGGACATCATATGTTAAGGGTTTATGCTATGCATAAACATAACATCGATAAGAATGTACTAATTGAAGGAACAATTGTAAAATCATTGTGGGAAAAGCTTTTCAAGCTAAAAATGATTCCTTAGAATACCTTTATCTAGATATGTTAAGGCAACTTATACATAACATCTAAAGATACCTCTAAGATAAGTTCTTAATTGATAAGTAACCTCCCCTTATGATAAGAGAATGTACAACTAATGAAATAGTTGGTACAAGTTGTAATAAAGTTTAGTGTTATGTCAGCAAATTAGATGGCACAGAAGATGTATGGTAAGACTTGTAGTCTCAAGTGGGGGACAGAACGTAACTCTGGTCATTCCTTGAAAGTGAAACACCAAACTGAATGAGGAGTATGGAAGACTCCCCAGAATTCGAGAATCTTGTCGCATAAAGTTGTAAGTTGAGAAAGGTGAAAAATCAGTGAGGTTTGACACCTGAGTTAAATAGGGTATGTATAATGTTTCTCGGACTAAGAAAAGTGTTACCTGACACAGAGTTGACTTTACAACCAATAATGAAAAAGACAGTAGAGTATGTGTCATGTGTGACAGATTCTATGATAACCTTATGTAGAATAACTTTGTGTCGATCAAAGTTCTATGGTATCTCCCTGAAATTAAGATGTTATGTGGAGACTTGATGATATGATGAATGAATAATATATGTCTCCCTTTACCTGGGATTTCAGGGACGAAATCCTTGATAGGGGTTTATAACTTGTAATGACCCTAAACTAGGTTATGAGGTAACCCTATTTGTTTTGGCTAAGTAAGTTGCTTAGAAATTTAATATAATCCTCTAAGGTGTTTTTTTATCATGTGACACACTTATGTTCCAAGTTTGGTCTTGATTGATTGTTGTTTGAGCAATGTTCCTTTGTTTTGGACCAAAGTGCAATTTACCCAAGATGAGGGGTTATATTGCAATATGTCACATTTTGAACGTGCCCTATATGTTTTAGCATCATAAGATAGAGAATGATGCTAAATGGTGGCTTTTGGAAAGCCTAAATGCCAAGTTTGAACTTGTTTGAATAATGCTAGTACCTAATGCACCAATTTTGGTACAAATAGTAATTTCCCAAAATGTAGGGTTGATATGAAAATTACCACCTCTAGAGTGTCCCTACTTCCTATATGTATCATTTAGAGGAGATATAACGAATGAGACACCATGTTTGAATCAATTATGAGTTATGGTACTCTTGGTGATAAAATGACCAAGAAAAGGGTTGAATATGAAACCTTAACTTGAGTTGTATCAAGTTGAAAAGCTGAGATATGAGTGCCTATCGACCGAGGAGCCAACAAAGGAGTCTCATATCATTTTTTGGACTCTTGGAAAAGCCCATGACGTGAAAAGAACCTCAAGTAAGTGAAGTGTATCAGTTTACAACTTCCTTAGAAAAGTTGTATCGGGTTGTGAATAAAGTAGTTGTTGATATATTTCATTCAAAGGGATAAGTAATGGACAAAATTTCATCTTTATATTATCCTCAAGTGTTTTTCATGACAAGATAAATTTTTATGCATGCATGTACACGTGTCAACCATGCATGGACACATGGCACCTAGTAGCTCAAATTGATGACACCTCATTTATACACTTTTTCATGAACCCCAAGTATATATACCCCTCTTTTCACCCATTAGTGAAATTTTTCGAAGCATACCACCCTCCTTCCCTAAGGTATCGTTCATAGGGTCCTTGTATCGTGCAGGAGTGCAGTGGTATCATGTATAGGGCCTTGGGTATCATCCATAGCAAGTTCATATCGGCCAAGTAAGGTGGTATCAGTCTAGTAAGGTGATATCGGCCATAGTGGAGTGTTTTGAATACAAGTGAGGGGGATATCGGACACAAGTGATGGCATATCATGCATGAGTAGTGTGTTATTGTGGAAGGTGCTAAGGAACAATAAGGATCTCAATACTTAGCCCTAAGGTGAGGTCATAATCATCTTCAACCTTGGACTAAAGCATAATTTTAGGGTTATGGTCTTCCTTTCTTTTCTTCTTCACCAATTGCTTATCCTTGGTGATTCCTTGTATATGAAGGAGTTTTGAACGAGCCTTGGACTTTTTATAAGTCATATTAAACCTTAGGAATGTGGATCTTTGGATCTTGGAGCTTTGAAGTTGTTCTTAACGTGGGTTATATAACTTGAACTCTATCATGTTATTATTCAACACCTAAATTGCTATACTTAATGATCTACTTTTAATTCCAAAATGTTATGAAATAGTTGATGACATTATGAGTTCTAGTAGTTTCTTAGACCTATTGCCATGAACTGTAATAGTTAGAACAAAGGTATAGAGCTTGAAGAAGATGGTATCACCTTATAAAGTGATATCGGGTTCTAGAACACAAGCAAGCACCTCTAACCCGATATGGTGATGCACCTACTTCACTAAAATAATATGGATATGGTTTAATACTTTCTTGCAAGATATGGTGGTGTACTATACACTTCTTTCAAGATATGAGGTCAAGAAAACACCTCAAAAATGATATTGGGCTAAGGACACACCTCTCTGGCCAATTATGTGTGAAGCACACACACACCTCCCTGCCCGATATGGTGTGAAGCACACACACACACCTCTCTGCCTGATATGGTGTGAAGCACACACACACCTCTCTTCCCGATATGATGTGAAGCACACACACACACCTCTCTACTCGATATGGTGTGAAGCACACACACACCTCTTGTCTGATATGGTAAGCATACATACACCTCTAAAGTGATATGGGTAGCAAGAATACACCTCTAAACTGATATTGGGTTAATCATACACCTCTTGGACGATATGGTTTTGAGAACATATCTCTAAAATGATATGGTGTGTAACCCAATACACTAGATGACAAAAGTTTTAAGGTGGCTAATACCCTATAACATGTGATGGCCAATACACTAAAGTATGGTCTGGCCAATATCTCCAAGAGAGGGGAGGACGTTATACTCATGTATGGTGAAGGTGATACACCATATGATTGGTAGGGTTGATACCTTGATGGGTAAGGGTATGAGGGATATGATGATGTCTAGCTCAATATACATCTAACCCAATACATGTGTTCAACTTGACATACATGATTCAACCCTATACACCTTGTAAAGGTGAGAGAAAGACACTCTTAGGAGAGATGAGTGTAACACCAAGTAATGGACAACCTTATATCAACAATGCCTTAACCCGAGATGAGCCCATATCATTGATGATGGTTGGATAATTCAAATGTGTGACTTATGACCAATACACTACATGATAAATGTGATGTGTTAGTGCATAAAGTATTAGGATGGGATATACCCTAATATAATATAAGTTAATGAACTTAAGTAATTTAAAAGTAATGAGGGAAGTAATACATCAAGGCATGATAAATACCAAATCCAACACCTCAAGGTTGATGCACCTTAAATCCAATATACTTGGATGAGTAACACATGAAGTGTGTCATGTCAATTGTTACATTGAGATGTAATGGACTTTGATAAGTGTAGGCTAACATATCTTGAGAAAGGGTTAAGCCAAGATAATAAAGTATGATGTAATCAATATCCTAGAGAAGATGGAAGAGAAACTCATACCTTGTGTTGATAATCATTTAATGATAAAAGATGAGAATAAATAAGTATCATTGAATACTTATGATATCAATGTATGCTCCTAGATGTGTGGATCAATGAATTAGGGTTTGAATTAATAATATGAACTTGAAACCCTATTCGAATATAAAGGGAAACCCTAACCCTAATAATGGGAAAGTTGTATTTCTCTTATTACATAAGCCTTGTGAGGCATGTTAAATACATGTATAACAAGTATAATGATTGATGGCCTTGTGAGCCATATGAATAAGTTGTTGCTTAGTGAGAGGTAACAAGATGTGTAATGGCCTTGTGAGCCATATGAATAAGTTGTTTCCCTATGAGAGGTGACAAGATTTGTAATGGCCTTGTGAGACATATGAATAAGTTGTTTCCTAGTGAGAGGTGACAAGATGTGTAATGGCCTTGTGAGCCATATGGAATACTTGTACAAGAAGTAAAATGGATACTTGGGTCTGAGGACCAAGAGGTAATGTTTATCTGTTATAGAGATAACAATGTTGTGTGATGATTCAAGGGTTTGAATACCCATAAAAAGTAATAATTATAATTATTTGAAGGGATGATAATACCCAGTAATGTGATGAAGGACTGAGATCCCAAGTATCACGTGTTTTAAAGATCTGAAAAGTATGTGATAGAAGTATTACACTTTTCATTGTAGAATTTGTTGTGATTAATAATGATAACTTGTTTGATGCTAAAAGAATGATGTAATACATGTAATATATCATTAGGAACTATAAAACATTGGCCTGACCATAGATCCATCAGCGTCAGAATTTGCTGAATGGTGAAATGGGTTCCCCGCGGCATAACCTGGAGTGCATAATTTTGAGTATGTGGGGGCATAAGTACGGACGGCCATGTGTGAGTCAATCCCATTACGATCCCAAAATGAATGGGGATTTGGCTATATGTCATATCCTAGCTCGAGTGCGACTTCAGTCGTAGACTCTATGTCGAGCACGGTGAACTGGCCCGTGGCTCAGAGTACGGTGCTTATGTTGCCATGATTTAGTAATTTTATAACTGGGGACGGTTGTTAGTTGATTTTCCCCTTAAGAGAGTGCAGTTGATGTTGTAGCTCTAAGCGAGGATGCCTACGTACCCTGGAACAACTATTTGTAGCTGACACAAGATGTCCTACTAAACTTAAGTGGTCTCATACTGACTGAGACAAGTGAGGTCATGACAACCGGCTCTCTCATTGACCTTTTATGGTACCGACTTGTGAGAAGTTTGTGGTTAGTTGGAGATGAACAGGGTATGCTTCATCTCCTCAGGGCATAAGCATGATTGTTAAAATATGTTCAACCATGTAGCATATCTGCTTAAGGATCGAATATGAGAAATATTGTTTGATGCGCAATTTAGTTATACATCTTAGTTGATATATAGATGATATTTATGTTTCTTTACATTCCTTGCAAAGTAGATAGATGATTTATAACTCTACCATGGGTAGATGCAATGTTCTCCTTAAGAAAGGAAATTAATTCATTATGTTCATATAGTGAATTATCCTGCCTGTTAATATAAAAAGAACATCTGCTCAGTTTCTAAATGCTTAATCTATTATAATAATATGGTCGGCGGAGAGTTATATTTCTTGCTGGGACAATTGTCACACCCCGTGGGATCTACATTTTTTTTAGGTGGATATGCACAAGGTGGCAAAGATCTTTTTGTAGAGGAGGAACAATAGCTGAGGTAGTATTGACAACTCAGGTTGGGTGTACTGTTTGTTGTGTCTTGTAGGTAGAAGTCATATGTGTCATCTCTATACTCTCAGGTCCTTGGAGTTGATTCGTTATGGTTTAATGAAAAATCTAAGATTTTGGCTTGTAAGCCTCGAGGTTTTATGTTGCTCCAATATGTGCTTTGATAGAGCAACTGTTATATGTTATCCTCGAGAGGAAATGAATAATGTTGTACAATGTAAATCATGATATGTATGATTTTTGGAACTTTCAGTAAAAGTTTTTTGGACAAGGATCTCCTTGCAAAATGGTTTTAAATTTTAGTGATTTTTTTGTTAATATGCTATTTATGTTTATTCCACTTAATTAGTAATGATTTGTTTGTCAGTTTGGCGACCGTCGCTTCAAGTTTTGGTATCGGAGCTTAAGGTTTGCTGAGTCGACAGAGACATAGGACTAAGGTGTTGAGTTTTTGTTAGTGTCCTCTAGTATACCCTATAGTGACTTCTTCTTATGCAGAAGAAAGGGTGAAGTTTAAAAATGACAGGAGAACACGAGGGACACACTGTTGAGGGCAATGTTGTTGCACCAGGAAAGGGTGCAAGGGAACATGCAAGAAAAGAATGAGTGCCTGAGCATTCCCATCATGATCCGATCAGGATAGAGAATCCTATGATTGTGCCCTTGATAGATAGGTTAAGATAATAATGATACATATAGTAGACTGGATACTAGCATTACAATGTAGGTTACCGGTTCTTAATGCAAACACTTTGAGCTTTAAAAAGGGTTCCTGAATGACATGGTCATGGTGGAACAGTAGAAATGTGGGAAGGATTAACATATGAAAAGAAAATAGACTCTTCCATAAGTTTAGACAGATAGTATATCTTTGATGCCAGTGCCCAAGAATGGGCAATAATCTGAGAATTAAGGAAAGGTTTCTGCAATTCTAGAGACATTTGCCTAGTTGTTCTAAGAAGCCAAAGTTTTTGGTGCCATAAGTGCAATAAATGCCTAGTGCACCAGGGTAGTAGTCGCTAAGTAAAGGAAAAAGTCATAACTTTCCACCTATAAGAACCCATGGCTTAGTTTTTACATCGGTAATAAGACCGATAAGACCATGGTATGAGGGCAAGACATGTTATAGGTAAGGACATGTTGAGCATATTAAACTCTTTTCTTTGAAAAGAAGGGAGGAAATGACTCAACAACCAAGGTAGACTCGACAAGGCTTACAAAAGTTACAACCCAATAGTGTAAAAACTCAAGAGCAACAACATGAAATAACTAGACTCTATGTGTTGAGTCAACCTAAAGCGGTAGATGACCGCGAGGGGTAACAGCCAGATAGAGTTTTTTTCAATTTTATATGCCTTATCCCGATGTTATCTTATAATCATAAGAAGGATTGTTGTTATTGATTTCCCTATTGATTGTCCTATGGGGACATAGGGAAGAAATGATGAGAACTAGAATTTATATTATGTTCAATATTCTTTTAAATGCTTTATAATTGCTCTTATCTGTGTGAAAGATGATGAGGTGTAGAGGAGATGCCTGGAGAAAATCTAGGGATGCTAAATCTTATGTTTTTGTTGACATGAAAAGTAAGGAATATGATAGTAAACAAAGTGCATACTACCTAATCTCAATACTTGTATACCCTGGCCATGTATTCAACTATTGAAGATAAGGTGAGTATGGAACTCTTAGATTGTTATCTTTCTGATTACTCTGATCAAGTAGTCATTTTGAGACAATCTAGTGAGGATAATGAAACTGGAAATATGGTATGGACATATGTATCACATCCTAAGTGCAAAAAAATGGAATCTGAGATGTTCTCAAATCAATCTGTGTGTATGAGGAAGTAAAAAGTATAATCCTCGTGATAATGAGAATGAGGACAAGGGAGATGATCCCTGTCTAATATAGCATGTGTGAATAGTAAAGATCTTTTCCCATGATGTGGAAACGGGAAATGTATTAAAATCAAAAAATGTTCATGAACATGTTTGACAACAACAAAAGAAATGAGTGATGACATGTAATCAACCTTATAAATCCTATGCTAATGGAAAGGAAACTAGGATGAAACAAAAGTAAATGGCTCATGAACGTTTGAAATTTCATGCTATAATAAGAGGAGATGATAATCTCTTCTCTTTGATAAACAACCCTGGGTTATGATGGGGTGATAAGAGGAATATGTTTCTTTGTGTTCTCTGCTTTTAGGAACATGACAATCAAGTAAGTAATATGACACTTGATGTGCATGGATTAGAAATAATCCACTGATGGATACTTAGAAAAGTATCAGTTCATCTTGGACTTTGGTTCCAAGATAAAGATATGTGTGATAAATAATGTCCCAAAGATGAAAGAAAGATCCTTTATATGTGTGGCTTTGGTAATAACAACAGAGACATGGAAATGATGAGGATGTGATGTGTTTTTGACACATGATACCAAATTAAGGAATTCTGGTATCTAAGAAATATCAGGAGGTATGGGAAAGTAAGAACATAACTCCTAATCAGATGATTTATGTTGGTTACCTGGGATGGCCAACTGTGAAATCAGTCTAGTTACATAAAATAGTATGGACATCATATGTTAGGGGTTTATGCTATGCATAAACATAACATCGATAAGAATGTACTAATTGAAGGAATAATTGTAAAATCATTGTGGGAAAAGCTTTTCAAGCTAAAAATAATTCCTTAGAATACCCTTATCTAGATCTGTTAAGGAAACTTATACATAACATGTAAAGATACCTCTAAGATAAGTTCTTAACTGATAAGTAACCTCCCCTTATGATAAGAGAATGTACAACTAATGAAATAGTTGGTACAAGTTGTAAGAAAGTTTAGTGTTATGTCAGCAAATTAGATGGCACAGAAGATGTATGATAAGACTTGTAGTCCCAAGTGGGTGACAGAACGTAACTCTAGTCTTTCCTTGAAAGTGAAACACCAAACTGAATGAGGAGTATGGAAGACTCCCCAGAATTCGAGAATCTTGTCACATAAAGTTGTAAGTTGAGAAAGGTGACAAATCAGTGAGGTTTGACACCTGAGTTAAATATGGTATGTATAATGTTTCTCGGACTAAGAAAAGTGTTACCTGACACAGAGTTGACTTTACAACCAATAATGGAAAAGACAGTAGAGTATGTGTCATGTGTGACAGATTCTATGATAACCTTATGTAGAAGAACTTTGTGTTGATCAAAGTTCTATGGTATCTCCATGACATTAAGATGTTGTGTGGAGACTTGATGATATGATGAATAAATAATATATGTCTCCCTTTACTTGGGATTTCAGGGACAAAATGCTTGTTAGGGGTTTATAACTTGTAATGACCCTAAACTAGGTTATGAGGTAACCCTATTTGTTTTGGATAAGTAAGTTTCTTAGAAATTTAATATAATCCTCTAAGGTGTTTTTTTTATCATGTGACACACTTATGTTCCAAGTTTGGTCCTGATTGATCGTTGTTTGAGCAATGTTCCTTTGTTTTGGACCAAAGTGCAATTTACCCAAGATGAGGGGTTATATTGCAATATGTCACATTTTGAACGTGCCATATATATTTTAGCATCATAAGATAGAGAATTATGCTAAATGGTTGCTTTTGGAAAGCCTAAATGCCAAGTTTGAACTTGTTTGAATAATGCTAGTACCTTGTGCACCAATTTTGGTACAAATAGTAATTTACCCAAAATGTAGGGTTGATATGCAAATTACCACCTCTAGAGTGTCCCTACTTCGTCTATGTATCATTTAGAGGAGAGATAATAAATGAGACACCATGTTTTAATCAATTATGAGTGATGGTAATCTTGGTGATGAAATGACCAAGAAAAGGGTTGAATATGAAACCTTAACTTGAGTTGTATCAAGTTGAAAAGCTGATATATGAGTGCCTATCGGCCAAGGAACCAAAGGAGGAGTCTCATATCATTTTTTGGACTCCGTACAAAGAACTTCAAGGAGGTGAAGTGTATCTTTTTACAAGCCACACATAATTCAAGGTGTAACCATCGGGTTATAGCATACTAGGGTTTCAACAACACTAACAGAGTACTCCATAATTGTAATGACCCTGACCTGGGTTATGGCGTAACCCTATTTGTTTTGGCTAAGTAAGTTGATTAAAATTTCATATTATCCTCTAAGGTATTTTTTTTATCATGTGACACACTTATGTTCCAAGTTTGGTCATGATTGAATGTTGTTTGAGCAGTGTTCCTTTGTTTTAGACCAAAATGCAATTTACCCAAGATGAGGGGCTATATTGCAAAATGTCACATTTTGAGCATGCATTAATTGTTTTAGTATCATAATAGATATAATGATGCTATGTGGTGGGTTTTGGAAACCCTAAATTCCAAGTTTGAACATGTTTGAATAATGCTAGTACCTTGTGCACCAATTTTGGTACAAATTGTAATTTACCCAAAATATAGGGTTGATATGCAAATTACAACCTCTAGAGTGTCCCTAATTCTTCTATGTATCATTTAGAGTAGATATAAATAAGGATACACCATGTTTGAATCAATTATGAGTGATGGTAATCTTGGTGATGAAATGACCAAGAAAAGGGTTGAATATGAAACCTTAACTTGAGTTGTATCAAGTTGAAACACTTATATATGAGGGCCTATCGGCCAAGGATCCATAGGGGGAGTCTCATATCGTTTTGTGGACTCTTGGAAAATCCCATGACGTGCAAATCACCTCAATGAGGTGAAGTGTATCGGTTTACAACTTCCTTAGAAAAGTTTTATGGGGTTGTGAATAAAGTGGTGATTTTGTTGATATATTTTATTCAAAGGGATAAGTAATGGACGAAATTTAATCTCTATATTATGCTCAAGTGTTTTGCATGACAAGATAAATGTTAATGCATGCATGTACACATGTCAACCATGCATGGACACGTGGCACCTAGTAGCTCAAATTAATGACACCTCATTTATACACTTTTTCATGAACCTCAAGTATATATACCCCTCTTTTCACCAATTAGTGAAAATTTTCGAATCTTACCACCCTCCTTCACTAAGGTATCATGCATAGGGTCCTTGAATTGTGAAGGAGTGAAGTGGTAACGTGCATAGGGACTTGGTTATCATCCATAGCAAGTTCATATCAGCCAAGTAAGGTGGTATCGGCCTAGTAAGGTGATATCGACCATAGTGGAGTGTTTTGACCACAAGTGAGGGGGATATCGGCCACAAGTGATGGCATATAGGGCATGACTAGTGTGGTATCTCTCAAGGTGCTAAGGAGGAAGAAGGATCTCAATACCTAACCCTAAGGTGAGGCCATAATCATCTTCAATCTTGGATAGAAGCATGATTTTAGGGTTATGATCTTCCTTTCTTTTCTTCTTCACCAATTGCTTATCCTTGGTGATTCCTTGTATATGAAGGAGTTGTGAACGAGCCTTGGAATTTTGATAAGTCATATTCAACCTTAGTAATGAGGATATTTGGAGCTTGGATCTTTCAAGTTGTTCTTACGATTGGTTATATAAGTTGAACTCTATGATGTTATTTTTCATCACCTAAATTGCTATACTTAATGATCTACTTTTAATTCCGAAATTTTCTGAAATATTTGATGACATTATGAGTTCTAGTAGTTTCTTAGACCTGTTTCCATGACCTCTAATAGTTAGAACAAAGGTATAGATCTTGAAGAAGATGGTATCACCTTATAAAGTGATATCGGGTTTAAGCACACAAGCAAGCACCTATAACCCGATATGGTGATGCACCTACTTCACTAAAATGATATTGATATGATTTAATACTTTCTTGCACAATATGGTGGTGTAGTATACACCTCTTTCACGATATGAGGTCAATAAAACACCTCAAAAATGATATTGGGCTAAGCACACACCTCTCTGCACGATATGGTGTGAAACACACACACACCTCTCTGCCCGATATGGTGTGAGGCATACACACACCTCTCTACCCGATATGGTGTGAAGCACACACCTCTCTTCCCGATATGGTGTGCAGCACATACACACACACCTCTTTGTCTGATATGGTGTGAAGAACACACACACCTCTCTGGCCGATATGGTGTGATCCACACACACACCTCTCTGCCCGATATGGTATGAAGCACACACACACCTCTCTGCCCGATATGGTGTGAAGCACACACACACCTCTTGCCTGATATGGTAAGCATACATACACATCTAAAGTGATATGGGTAGCAAGAATACACCTCTAAACCGATATTGGGTTAAGCATACACCTCTTGGACGATATGGTGTTGAGCACATATCCTTAAATGATATGGTAGGTAACCCAATACACTAGATGACAAAAGTGTTAAGGTGGCTAATACCCTATAACATGTGATGGATAATACACTAAAGTATGGTGTGAACAATATCTTGAAGAGAGGTGAGGACGTTATAATCATGTATGGTGAAGGTGATACACCATATGATTGGTAGGGATGATACCTTGATGGGTAAGCGTATGAGGGATATGATGATGTCTAGCTCAATATACATCTAACTCAATACATGTGTTCAACTTGACATACATGATTCAACCCTATACACATTGTAAAGGTGAGAGAAAGACACTCTTAGGAGTGATGAGTGTAACACCAAGTAATGGTGTGACTAGTACCTTGATAGGTGAAGCACCTAGAGTGGTTGATAATGGACAACCGTATATCAACAATTCCTTAACCTGAGATGAGCCCATATCATTGATGATGGTTGGATAATTCAAATGTGTGACTTATGGCCAATACACTACATGCAAAATGTGATGTGTTAGTTCATAAAGTATTAGGATGGGATATACCCTAATACAAGATAAGTTTATGAACTTAAGTAAGTTAAAAGTAATGAGGGAAGTAATACATCAAGGCATGATAAATAACACATCCAGCACCTAAAGGTTGATGCACCTTAAATCCAATATACTTGGATGAGTAACACATGAAGTGTGTCATGTCAATTGTTACATTGAGATGTAATGCACTTTGATAAGTGTAGGCTAACATACCTTGAGAAAGGGTTAAGCCAAGATAATAAAGTATGATGTAATCACTATCCTAGAGAAGATGGGAGAGAAACTCATACCTTGTGTTGATAATCATTTAATGATAAAAGATGAGAATAAATAAGTATGATTGAATACTTATGATATCAATGTATGCTCCTAGATGTGTGGAGTAATGAATTAGGGTTTGGATTAATAATATGAACTTGAAACCCTATTCGGCTATAAAGGGAAACCCTAACCCTAATAATGGGAAAGTTGTATTTCTCTTGTTACATAAGCCTTGTGAGGCATGTTAAATACTTGTATAACAAGTATAATGATTGGTCGCCTTGTGAGCCATATGAATAAGTTGTTTCCTAGTGAGGGGTGACAAAATGTGTAAGGGCCTTGTGAGCCATGTGAATAAGTTGTTGCCTAGTGAGAGGTGACAAGATATGTAATGGCCTTGTGAGCCATATGAATAAGTTGTTGCCTAGTGAGAGGTGAAAAGATGTGTAATGGCCTTGTGAGCCATATGGAATACTTGTACAACAAGTAAAATGGATACTTGGGTATGAGGACCTAGAGGTAATGTTTATCTATTATAGAGATAACAATGTTGGGTGACGATCCAAGGGTTTGAATACCCAGAACCAGTAATCATGTTAATGATGTGAAGGGATGAAAATTCCCTATAATGTGATGAGGGACTGAGATCCCAAGTATCATGTGTTTTAAAGATCTGAAAAGTACGTGATAGATGTATTACACTTTTATTTGTAGCATTTGTTGTGATTAATAATGATAACTTGTTTGATGCTAAAAGAATGATGTAATACATGTAATACATCATTAGGAACTATTTAACATTGCCCTGACTATAGATCCATTAGTGTCAGAATTTGTTGAATGGTAAAACAGGTTCCCCACGACATAACCCGAAGTGCATACTTTTGAGTATGTGGGGGCGTAAGTACGAATGGTCATGGGTGATCTGATTCCCTTACGAGCCCGAAATGAATGGGGATTTGGCTATATGTCATATCCTATCTCGAGTGCGAATTCAGTCATAGACTCTATGTTGAGCACAATGAACTGGCTCGTGGCTCAGAGTATGGTGCTTGTGTCACAATGACTCAGTAATTTTATAACTGGGGACGGTTGTTAGTAGATGTTTCCCCTAAGAGAGTGCAGTGGACATTGTAGCTCTAAGCGAGGATTCCTACGTACACTGACACAACTATTTGCAGCTGACACAAGATGTCTTGCTAAACTTAAGTGGTCTCATACTGACCGAGACAAGTGAGGTCATGGCAACAAACTCTCCCATTAACCTTGTATGGTACCGACTTGTGAGAAGTTTGTGGTCAGTTGGAGATGAATGGGGTATGCTTCATCTCCTCAGGGAATATGCATGATTGTTAAAATATTTTCAGCCGTTTAGCATATCTGCTTAAGGATCGAATATGAGAAATATTATTTGATGCGCAATTTAGTTATACATCTTAGTTGATTGATGATATTTATGTTTCTTTACATTCCTTGCAAAGAAGATAGATGATTTATAACTCTACCATGGGTAGATGCAATGTTGTCCTTAAGAAAGGAGATTACTTCATTTTGTTCATACAATGAATTATCCTGCCTGTTAATATAAAAAGAACCTCTGCTTAGTTTATAAATGCTTAATCTATAATAGTAATATGGTCAGCGAAGAGTGATATCTCTCGCTGGGACAATTGTCTCACGCTGTGGGATCCACATTTTTTAGGTGGATATGCATGAGGTGGCAAAGATCTTTCTGTAGAGGACTAACAATAGTTGAGGCAGTAGTGACAGCTCAGGTTGAGTGTACTGTCCGTCGTGTCTTGTAGATAGAAGTCATTTGTGTTGTCTCTTTACTCTCAGGTCCTTGGAGTTGGTTCGTTATGGTTTCATGAACAATCTAAGATTTTGGTTTGTAAGCCTCAAGGTTTTATGTTGCTCTAGTATGTTCTTTGATAGAGCAACTTTTATATGTTGTCCTCGAGAGGAAATGAATAATGTTGTACAATGTAAATCATGATATGTATGAGTTTTGAATCTTTTAGTAAAAGTTTTCTGGACAAGGATCTCCTTGCAAAATGGTTTTAAATTTTAGTGATTTTTTTAATCTGATGTTTATGTTTATTCTGCTTAATTTGTAACGATTTGTTTGTCAGTTTGGCAACTTTTGTTTCATCCCGGGTAAAGGGAGACAGATATTATTCATTCATCATATCATAAAGTCTCCACAAAACATCTTAATGTCATGGAGATACCATAGAACTTTGATCAACAAAACGTTCTTCCACATAAGGTTATCATATATAGAAACTGTCACATAGGGCACATACTCCACTATATTTTTCATTATTGGTTATAGAGTCAACTCTATGTCAGATAACACTTTTCTTAGTCATAGAAACATTATACATACCCTATTTAACTCAGGTGTCAAACCTCACTTATTCGTCACCTTTCTCAACTTACAACTTTATGTGACAAGATTCTTGATTTTGGGGAGTCTTCCATACTCCTCTTTGTTTAGCATTTCTCTTCCAAGGAAAGACTAGAGTTACGTTCTATCACCCACTTGGGACTATAAGTCTTATCATACATCTTCTGCGCCATCTAATCTACTGACACAACACTAAACTTTCTTACAACTTGTACCAACTATATCATTAGTTGTACATTCTCTTGTCATAAGGGGAGGTTACTTATCAATTAAAAATGTATCTTAAAGGTATCTTTAGATGTTATGTATAAGTTGCCTTAACAGATCTAGATAGGGGTATTCTAGGAATTATTTTTAGCCCTATAAGCTTTTCCTACAATGATTTTACAATTGTTCTTTCAATTAGTACATTCTTATCGATGTTATGTTTATGCAAAGCATAAACCCCCTAACATATGATGTCCATACTATTTTATGTAACTGGACTGATTTCACAGTTGGCCATCCCAAGTAACCAACATAAATCATCTGATCAGGAGTTATATTTTTACTTTCCCATACCACCTGATATTTCTTAGATACCAGAATTCCTTACTTTGGTATCTGTCACATGTGTCAAAAACACATCACATCCTCATCATTTCCATCTCCCTGTCATTATTACCAAAGCCACACATATAAAAGGATCTTTCTTTCATCTTTGGGACATTATTTATTACACATATCTTTATCATGAAACCAAAGTTCAAGACGAACTGATACATTTGTAAGTATCCATCATTGGATTATTTCTAATCCATGCACATCAAGTATCATAGTACTCACTTGATTGCCATGTCCCTAAAAGGAGAGAACACAAAGAAACATATTCCTCTTATCACCCCATCATCACCCAGGGTTGTTTATCAAAGAGAAGTGATTATCATCTCCTCTGATTATCGTATGAACTTTCAATTTTTCATGAGTTACTTAGTCTTGTTTCATCCTAGGTTCCTTACCATCAGCATAGGAATTATAAGGATGGTTACATATCATCATTCCTTTCTTTGTTATTGTCTAACATGTTCATGATCATTTTGTGATTTTATTACATTTCCCATTTCCACATCGCGGGAAAAGATCTTTACTGTTCACACAGGCTTTATCAGACAGGGATCATCTCCCTTGTTCTCATTCTTTTATCATGAGGATTATACTTTTTACTTCCTCATACACATAGATTGATCTAAGATCATCTCAGATTCCATTTTATTGTACTTAGAATGTGATAAAAATATCCATGCCATATTTCTAGCTTCATTATGCTCACTAGATTGTCTCAGAATGACTACTTGGTCAGGGTAATAAAAAAGATAACAATGTAAGAGTTCCACACTCACCTTATCTTCAATAGTTGAATACCTGGCTAGGGTATACATGTACTAAGATTAGGTAGTATGCACTTTGTGTACTATCATATTCCTTACTTTTCGTATCATCATAAACCCGTGATTTAACATTCCTGGATTTTCTCCAGGCATCACTACTATATCTCATCCTCTTTCACACAGATAAGAGCAATTATAGAACATTTAAAAGAATACTGAACAAAATATAAATTCTACTTCTCATCATTTCTTCCCTATGTCCCCATAGGACAATCAATAGGGAAATCCATAACAGCAATCCTTCTTATGATTATCAGATAACATCAAGATGAGGCATATCAAAATGAAAAAGCTCTATCTGACTATTACCCTCGCGGTGATCTACCGCTTTAGGTTGATTCAACTCATAGAGTCTAGTTATTTCATGTTGGTGCTCTTGCCTTTTTACACTATTGGGTTGTAACTTTTGTAAGCCCTGCCGAGTCTACCTCGGTTGTTGAGTCATTTCCTCCCTTCTTTTCAAAGAAAAGAGTTTAGTATGCTCAACATGTCCTTACCTATAACATGTCTTGCCCTCATACCATGGTCTTATCGGTCTTATTACCGATGTAGAAACTAAGCCATGAGTTCTTACAGGTGGAAAGTTATGACTTTTGCCTTTACTTAGCGACTACTGCCCTGGTGTACTAGGCATTTATTGCACTGGTGGCACCGAAAACTTTGGATTTTTAGAACAACTAAACAAATGTCTCTAAAATTGTAATGACATTTCCTTAATTCTCAACTTATTGCCCCTCCTTGGGCATTACCATCAAGATGTACTATCTATCTATACTTATGGAAGAGTCTATTTTCTTGCCATATGTTAATCATTCCCACATTTTCCATTGTTCCAACATGACTATGTCATTCAAGAACCCTTTCAGAACCTAAAGTTTCTGCATTAAGGACTGGTAACCTAGGTTGTAATGCTAGTATCTAGTCTACTATATGCATCATTGTTGTCCTAACCAACCCAACAAGAGCATAAAAACATGATTATCTATCCTGATTGGGTCAAAATGGGAATTATAAGGCACTTGTTCTTCTCTTGCCTGATCCCTTGCACCCTCTCTTGGTACAACAACATTGCTCTCAGCAACGTGGTCCTCATGTTCTCCGGTCATTTTTGAACTTCACCCTTTCTTCTTTATAAATAGAAGTCACTATAGGGTGTACTGGAGGACACTAGAATCGACTCAACACCTTAGTCCTATGTCTCTATAGACTCAGCGCACCTTAAGCTATGATACCAAAACTTGTAACAACCGTCTTCAAACTGACAAACAAATCATCACTAATGAAGCGGAATAACATAAACAACGAATTAACAAAAATCACTAAAATTGAAAACCATTTTGCAAGGAGATCCTTGTCTAGAAAACTTTTATTGAAAGATCCAATACTCATACATATCGTGATTTACATTGTACATCATTGTTTCATCTCATTTTGAGGACAACATATAATAGTTTCTCTATCAAAACATATACTGGAGCAACATAAAACCTCAAGGCATTTAAGACAAAATCTCAGATCATTCATGAACTAGTACGAACCAACTCCAAGGACCTCAGAGTACAAATATGACACATATGACTTCTATCTATAAGATACGACAGACAATACACTCAAATTGAATTGTCACTATTGCCTCAATTGTTGTTCCTCCTCTGCAGAAAGATCTTCGCCCACTTCTACAGAAATAGCGTTCAGTGTCGCTTTTCTGGGCGTCGGTTATTTCGGATAACCGACGCCTATAATATTCGGCGTCGGTTATTTATGCAAACCGACGTCTATATTCGAAGACCAGCCAGACACGGGTACCACTTTGTATTCAGCGTCGGCTGAGTATAACCAACCGACGCCTAAAGGCGCCCGCGAAATCCAATTTTCGAGTGAAAAAAATCTGGGTCACATACAGCGTCGGTTGTTTAACGATTCACCGACGCCTATGTGAAATGAAATTTTGTGCGAAAAGTTCCACTTTCGGTGTCAGTTATCCTTGGATAACTGACGCTGATAATAGTTCCCGCCAATTAATTTGGGGTAAAGATTGTCTAATTGGACGTCGGTTATTACGATCAACCGACGCTGAAGATAATAGGCGTCGGTTGTTGTAGATAACCGATGCCGTTGACCAACTTAATAGAGGCCCGATCACCCGACTCTTCCCCCTTTCTTCCTGTTTCATCGATTCTCATGTGCGTTGCTCGTCGTCGCTCTCCCAAAATCACCGCCTGGTGCCTGGTGCCTGCTGCTTCTCGCTCTCCGCTGACGATCCCTGCTGCTGGTCTACATCGTCGCCGCCGCCCGCCACCTTCCTCCTTGCGCCGCCGCCGCCCGCTCCTTCCTCCCTGCTCACGCCCTACTGCGGCGTTGTCTTCTTGCTTGCCTCCGCTTCTCACAAGGTATTAGTCGTAGCACCTTCTTCCTTGTCTTCTTCCTTGTCGCCCGCTGCTCTGCTCTGCTTGTTGCTCTGACTTCAAAACCTAAGACTAGTTAGTGTTCTACTTCTTTCACTGAGAACTGAGAAGAATGGCCTACCACGGCCGTGCTGCCCAGCACGGCCGTGGTAGGCCAACACAACCACAGCCGTGTTTGATTTGATTTAAACCCTAATTTGATTTAAACTTGTCCATTCTAGCATCCTAATTTGATTTGATTAAACCCTAACATTGATGAAACCCTAACATCAATTGTGATGAAACCCTAACATGTACATATCTATTATTGTGTTTGTTGGCCTAGAAACCCGTCCAAGATTGACTCATTAGGAGTAAATCTTGGATAGTCTCCGGTTTGGGACTGTTCTTGAACACCTAATCTCACTTAGGATGTAAGTGTATAATGTGTATTGGGTTTTTGAGAAAATTTTGGTAGCATTTCCCCGTTTGTTCTCTAAGTACATATGTACTTAGAGAATAGTGGGGAAATGCTACCGAAATTTTCTTGAAAACCCAATACACATTATACACTTACTAGTGAGATTAGGCGTTCAAGGATGGGATAGGTGGTACACATTTATTATATATAAGAATGACATCACATGTGTTTGTTGGCCTAGAAAGTGAAGAATAATTGTTCTTTATATTACTTGTACATTGGTATAAATTAGAATGAACAATCACTAAATTATATACTGTTTGTATGGAGTCCATCTTCATTGTAGATATCTATTATTGTGTTTGTTGGCCTAGAAACCCGTCCAAGATTGACTCATTAGGAGTAAATCTTGGATAGTCCCCGGTTTGGGATTGTTCTTGAACACCTAATCTCACTTAGGATGTAAGTGTATAATGTGTATTGGGTTTTCGAGAAAATTTCGGCAGCATTTCCCCGTTTGTTCTCTAAGTACATATGTACTTAGAGAACAACGGGGAAATGCTGCCAAAATTTTCTCGAAAACCCAATACACATTATACACTTACTAGTGAGATTAGGTGTTCAAGGATGGGATAGGTGGTACACATTTATTATATATAAGAATGACATCACATTATACACTTAGGATGTAAGTGTATACCCTAATCTTTTCCTAATATATACTTGTTTCCTAATATATACTTGTTTTCTCTTTGATCATAGAATGGATAGATCATGGATGTCCATTCGTAATCGTTGCACCCCAAAGTTTATATCTGGTCTTGATCAGTTTATTAGATTTGCCGAGGAACATAGGAAAAAACCTACAGATAGGTTCTACTGTCCATGTAGGCATTGCGGTAACAACTTGAAATTCAACACTGGTGAGGAAATCAAAAGTCATGTCATGTGCAACGGGATTGTACAAGGCTATACAGAATGGCACTGGCATGGAGAGATTTCAAAATCGAAACCAGTAGATGTCGATAGCAGTGCTTGGGTGGAAGAAGAAATTGCCTCCGATGACGTAAATGTGAATGAACCAGTTCCAGCAGACATCGTTGATGCGATGCTGGATAGTTGTAGGGTAGAGCACACCGATCCACCTCCTATCTTTAGAAACATTGTGCATGATGCTGAGATACCGTTATACACAGGCTGTGTTAAGTTTACGAAGCTTAGCGCTGTGTTGAGATTGTATAAGTTGAAAGCTAACAATAGATGGAGTGACAAAAGCTTCACTTCATTGTTGACTTTGTTGAAAGAAATGCTTCCTGAAGGAAATGAGCTGCCAATCTCAACATACCAGGTAAAGAAAATGTTGTGCCCAATGGGAATGGAGGCCAAGAAGATACACGCATGCCCGAATGATTGTGTATTATTTCAAAAGGACTATGTAGATTTGAAAGATTGTCCAAAATGTGGTGCGTCACGGTATAAATTGACGACTTCGGGGGAGTCCAAAACTGGTTCTCCTGCCAAGGTGTTGTGGTATCTACCTATAATATCACGGTTTCAACGCTTGTTTGCAAATCCGAAAGATGCGAAGAATTTGAGGTGGCATGCAGATGTTAAGAAAAATAATGATGGGATCCTACGACATGCGTCTGATTCCCCACAGTGGAAGAAGATTGATCTATTGTACCCCAAATTTGGTGAAGAAGATAGGAATCTAAGACTTGGGCTTTGTACAGATGGGATGAATCCGTACGGGACATTGAGCAGCCAACATAGCACTTGTCCAGTCATGCTTGTTATATACAATCTTCCTCCCTGGATGTGTATGAAAAATAAGTACGTTATGTTGTCGTTGTTGATATCGGGCCCTAAACAACTCGGAAATGATATTGATGTTTATCTTGAACCTTTGATTGATGACTTAAAGAAACTTTGGGTTGAAGGTGTGATGACCTATGATGCTTCAGTAAGAGAGACATTTCGTTTGCACGCTATGTTGTTTTTCACTATTAATGACTTTCCAACATATGGGAATTTGTCTGGATATAGTGTCAAAGGAGCTAAAGCGTGTCCTATATGTGAAGAAAACACTGATTCAATAAGACTAAAACATGGCGGCAAGACTTTATATCTTGGTCATCGAAGGTTTCTTTCAAAATTCCATCCGTATCGTAGGAAGCGCAAAGCAATCAATGGATGGAATGATGAACGGAGTGCACCTAAACCTATACCAGGGGATGTTGTTTATGAAAGAGTAAAAGACATTGTCAATGAATTTGGTAAGAAATCACAATGTAGTATGGCCACACAGAGTGATAATTCTTCATTCAAGAAGAAGTCAATATTTTGGGATCTTCCTTATTGGAGTTCTTTGACAGTCAGGCATTGTATCGATGTAATGAACGTTGAGAAAAATGTCTGTGATAGCGTCATTGGTACTCTGTTAAATATACCAGGTAAGACTAAAGATGGGATAAAATCCTGACTGGACCTACGTGAAATGGGAATAAGGTCAGAATTAACATAATTATGTGAAATGGGTAATAAAAGAACATACTTACCTCCCGCTTGTTACACGTTGTCTAGAAATGAGAAGAAAACTTTTTGTGAATGCTTGGTAAATGTTAAGGTGCCACATGGTTACTCATCCAACATCTATAGATTGGTATCAATGAAAGATCTAAAGTTGATAGGTCTTAAATCTCATGATTGTCACACTCTAATGCAACAAATATTGCCTGTGGCAATTCGATCTATATTGCCGAAGCATGTAAGGTTTGCAATTACCAGACTTTGTTTCTTTTTCAACAGTCTATGCAGCAAAGTTATTGACCCTGATACTCTCGATAATTTGCAAAGAGAAGTGGTTGTTACCCTATGTCAGCTTGAGATGTATTTCCCTCCTTCGTTCTTTGATATCATGGTACATCTTGTTGTCCACTTGACTAGGGAAGTGAAAATGTTGGGACCAATTTTCTTGCATTGGATGTATCCCTTTGAACGATACATGAGCGTTTTTAAAGGTGATGTTCGAAACCGTTATCGGCCTGAAGGGAGTATTATTGAAGGTTATGTGGCGAGAGAGGTTATGTATTTTTGCAATGACTTTCTCAGTGGTAATGACACTCCTGATAATGACAAGAATATTGAGGAGGGCAAAGGAATTTTGGGATCACGGGTGAAAGTAATCAGCCGTGAGCAGTTGGAACAAGCTCACTTGTATATTTTACACAATATGGACGAAGTGAGTGTTTATATCGAGGAACATACCAATTTCATAAAGAGACAACATCCTCGAGCAAGTTCAATGTGGCTTGCTAGAGAGCATAATAAGACTTTTACTAAGTGGTTTGAAGATAAAGTCTTACATCAACTATCTCAAACACCAAATGATATTACAGAAACTATCAAATGCCTCGCCTTTAAACCAAAACCGAATGTTATATCTTATGAAGGGTTTGACATTAATGGATTCACATATTACACAAAGCGCCAAGATGATAAGAGTGTCGTCCAAAATAGTGGGGTCACTCTTCAAGCGTCGACTATGTACTTTGCAAGTGCAAAGGATAAGAGTCCACGTGAAGCTAAAATGTCATATTATGGTGTCATTGAAGACATTTGGGAGTTTGACTACATAGATTTCAAAATTCCGCTCTTTAAATGTAATTGTGTTGATAACACCAAAGGAGTTATAGTGGATGAATTGGGTTTCACTTTGGTGAACTTTGAAAAGATTGGCGAGAAGGGTGAACCATTCATATTGGCATCACAGGAGAAACAAATATTCTATATCGATGATCCTGCAAATGATAAATGGTCGGTTGTTCTTCATGGTAAAAGACAGTTCATTGAAGATCCTATAGATGAAGAAGAGTACTATGATAAGTATGATGACTCCAGTCCATTCTCAGTTGGGTTGCCAACTCCACAAAATATTGAAGCTAATGATGACTTATATGTGCGCGGAGATCACAATGAAGGATTGTTAATTGATAAAAGATCACAATTTTAGAGACATGTATGTTTATACAAATGCTAAATGTTTGCCTTTTTCTAGTTAATACAAATGCTAAATGTTTGCCTTTTTCTAGTTAATACAAATGCTAAATGTTGCCTTTTTAATGACATTTTCAGATGGCTGACCATGATGAGCATGATGTCCATGATGAGCATGAAGTCCATGATGAGCATGCTGTCCATGACGAGCATGGTGAGGATACCAATGCAAGTTCTAAAAAAATATCCTGTATTTCTATAAAATTCATTATCTTCTAGTTATGTCATATATCCTATATTTCTATATTGGGCTAATTCAGTGTGTTTATTTTTGTAAAATTTTAGGTTGATGATGCACATGTACCCACTGAAGCACTGGAGCAACTTGATGCGCAACACCAAACACTTAACAAGAAAAGGGGCATCACTCTGTTGAAGAAGTTAATAGCGCTAAGTGGTAGTGGATCCAAATTGGTTGTGGAGTTTGATAATGGAGGAAATGCAATTGGAGTGAACCACAATAATTTTGTAAACTATCTTGGGTGTACCACTCGGAGCCATTGTGGTGTTAAGTATGATAATTGGCATAAAGTTCCTCAGGGGAAAAAAGACTTGATATGGAAGGATTTATGCGTGAGTTATTATTATTTGCAATTCTATTTTGTAGATTACAAATTCTATTATTTGCAATTCTATTTTGGATACTAGTTAATAACATTTCTATTTTACAGAATCTGTTTGCATTGGATGAGAAGTTGCATCGTAAAAGTGTGATGCAACGCGCTGGAAAGATGCTTAGGAATTATAGGACAAATCTGAACAGAGAATACATAAAAGAGGGTGATAAGAAGAAGAAGTCAGCCCTTGAACAATTGAACTTCTTGGACAAAGAAGATTGGGACAATTTTGTTGCTTCAAAAAAATCTGAAGAATTCAAGGTATTAGGCGTCACTCCCAATTTAATTAATATACATTGTATTCACCTATTCAAGATTAACATTTAGTGCTACTAACCAAATCATTAATGTGCATACTAACTAGGCCCTCAGTGACGCACAAAAAGCAAGGCGTGCACTGAATGTGCATGACCACACTATGGGTCCAAAAGGCTATGCAAGCGTTCGCCAAAGACTACAGGCAGAGTCTGCGGCTACTCAGGAGTCTGCTCCTACTCAGGAGTATGCTACACCCATGCCTCGCCATGATATCTGGATAGTTGGGAGGAAAAACAAGAAGGGTGAAATAAAGAAGCCCGTAACTGCTGAGGCGGCTGCAAAAATGGTAAAATACAACTCTTAGAGCAATCGTTTGAATATTGATTATTTGTGGTGTTAACTTACCAATTTCTGTTGATGGTGATTAGCGGGAGTTGCACGAGCAGAGGAAACAAGGCGCGTTCATCCCTCAGGGCACAAGGGATGAATTAACAGTTGCTCTGGGTAACCCAGAGCATCCTGGACGTGTTAGGGGTGCAGACGCTGGTGTGGGCATCAAAGCATTCTTTGGGCCATCCCAGCGCAAACCCAAAGCGGGACTTTCTCAAGAAGAGGTAACCTATTCTTTTTTTAGAATGTTACTGCAAAAGAAAATTCAATAATAAGAAGCTAATGTTTCTTTTATCCATGTATAGGAGAATAAGAGAGTCGAGGATATAGTTGCTAAGAAGATCAATGATGTAGTTGCTGAGAAGGTCAAGGAAGAATTGATGCAGTGGCAGGCATCTCAGGCTTCCAATCAGCCTATGGCGACCCACTCTTCTCCTGATGCACAGATTGCGAGTAATCCTGGAGACCCATCGCCTAACACGTCTGCTGTAAGTATTGTTTATGACATTGTAGCTAGTCTTTTCAAGATGATATGTTTTCAAGATGATATGTATATATGTATAACATTCTTTACGTAAATTTGTAGGCATTGAAGCCATGCCGCTTAAGAATGCAAGACTATGTTGTTGCAGAGGCGCAGACTTACCCGTCCCTTCCTGGGGAAAGGTTTCACGGGACTCCTATGCCACAGGGCTACGTTCGTGTGGGCCCATTACGTGTGTTACCCGATTGGAGGGAAGCTACATTGCCATATCCCCACCCGGATATTGATACACTTGCTGAGGCAGAAGGCGGGGTCATATTGTGGCCCAAAGCAGATGTCGTCTACACTACTGAAATTGTAAGATAAATTTACATTGATTTAGATTGTTAATGTGTATATATGAGGTCAACTGATCTGAAATTATATATACAGGTTAAAAAGAAGACACCAGGAGCACCTAGGCATCCACCTCCACTTCCCACATTACCAAGTTGGGTTCCAACTGACCTAACATACCCGTTAGGTCCTGCTTGTAGGGGAATGGCATGTTGGCTACGGGCACATAATATACATTGCCCTATAATTGTTTCTTTAGATGAAGATTACGCAGGTCAATCATACGATAGCTCTTTATTTATACAAGATATTATTGAGTTGTTTATGTATGCTTGGCTGAATACATCAATAATAGAGACATGGATAAGGTGAGATCTTGTTTATACATCCATATACCTTGTGTAAGATCTGGTGATCTGGTTTCTTATATATTAATGCATACGTAATACATGTTTTGCAGCTACTTAGTCGAAGATCAATGTAAACAATTTGCATTTGATCATGTGGGATTTTTTATTCCATCATTGATTAGTATGGTAGCTAAAGACCCTGATAGTGTTCAACAATACTGTATAGATGCTTTTACAATTTTTGGTCAGCAAAAGAAGACGATAATAATAGCTCCATTCAATGTCAAGTAAGTTTACTTTATTTATAATTTGGACTTAAGAAAATTCCATTTTTATTATGCATTTTGAGTTATTAATTGTTAACTTTTTACCTCTAGCGGTAGACATTGGGAGTTACTAGTTATTGTCCCCGGGACATTCACTGTTTATTATCTAGATCCCGCGAGAAGTACATTAAACACTAAAACTGGACACGTAATGAGAATGCCATTATTCTGGTGAGAAATATTTCATTTTTGTATCTGTTAACATCTGTTATTACATTACTATTTACTAATGCAATTTACTGTGTTATATTAACATGTAGGGGTTTAGATGCATTCAAAAAGGCTGGAGGAACGGTCCCAAGGAAAAAGAACCAGCCAATAAATTGGCAGAACGTACAAGTAAGTTCCCGACTCCAATGTATATATTATTGATTTGAATTGTGCTTAGTTGTATTATTTTGTATGTTTCAATTTATAGTGCGCTACACAAGACAACGGCTGGGCATGCACATACTATGTGATGCGATTTATGCAGATGATTATCCGACATGCCGCATTGGACATCGATACCATACATGAGGTATTATATATAGTCTCATTAGTTAGTATGAAATATATCAATCTTATTTTTATATTATTACTTATATATATACATCATTCTCTTTGCAGGTGTTTAAAACTGAACACACTATAGGTAAACGCTTAAAAAATGTACATGCTCCATATACGATGGAAGCATTAAATGAAATAAGAGAAGAATGGGCAAAAGCCATACAAGCAGTGGCAATTGTAAGATATAATTGGGATGTTGATAGCGATAATGAATGATACTTTGTAAATGAATATTTCTGAATGTTAATACATGTATTTGAATGTTTCTATATGTGTGAATGTGAGAATTGAATTGATGTCTGAATGTATCTACTTGTGTGAATTTTTTTTGTTAATTTTGCAGGTTTGTGGCCTGTTTGTAGGCTGATATCAATGGATGTCGTAAACCTGCAGTTCAAAAAACTGAACTGCAAGTTCTCATCCTGCTGACCAGCCACAGCAGGCCTGCAAAGTGATATGAAAAAAAAAATGATATAGGCGTCGGTTATTTACAGAAAACCGTCAGCAAAGACCTACAACGTCGGTTTTTTCAAAAAAATCGACGCCTCATGTGGCCACGGCCGTGCTGGAAACGGTCGTGCTGGAAATGCCATATAGCGTCGGTTGTTTAGTTGATCACCGATGCCAAAAGGGTTCACGCCACAGAAAATGGCATCATCTAGGACACTTTCTGCGTCGGTTACCAATTAAACACCGACGTAGAATGCGTCCTAGATGACGCCGTTTTCTGTGGCGCGAACCCTTTTGGCGTCGGTGATCAACTAAACAACCGACGCCTGTACGCTAAATAGGCATCGGTTAAAAAACTGACGTCGAAGTGTTCGACCTTTAGCGGCGCCCACATAGGCGTCGCTCGGAAACCGACGCCAAAGGGGGTTAAACAACCGACGCTAAAAGGCATTTCTGTAGTAGTGGCCACCTCGTGCATGTCCACCTAAAAAAATGTGGATCCCACAGGGTGAGACAATTGTCCCAGCAAGAGATATAACTCTCTGCCGACCATATTATTATCATATATTAAGCATTTATAAAGTAAGCAGAGGATTCTTTTTCATTAATAAGAAGGATTTAATCACTAATTTAATCAGAGTAGAGCAATATCATTTTCTGAAGCATTGCAGCTATATACGATAGAGCAGTAAATCATCTTATTCATTTTATAATGATTATGAAGAACATGTATAACATCTATCCATCTAAGATGTATAAAATAAATGTAACATCAGCCAATGATTTTTGTATTCAATTTTTAAGCAAATATGCTACACGGCTGATTACATTTTACAATCACACTTATTCCCTGAGGAGATGAGGTATACCGCTCATACTCCAACCGACCACTGTGAGGTCAAAATTGGTACCATACAAGGTCAATGGGAGAGCCGGCTACCATGACCTCTTCCGTCTCGGTCAGTGCAAGACCACAAGAAGGACTACATCAACTGCTTAAATAGCTTTCCAGGGTATACTGGCAACTTCACTATAGAGATACAATGGCGGTTGTACTCCTTCGGTGATTGAGAGATCTCGTGTTTATCTACCGTCAATCCCGACATCTATCATCATCGGGAGATTTGTGATACATCCATCCCAGCACATATAATGAAGGATTGAGAGATCTCGTGTTTATCTCACATCAATCCCACAATAGGGCGTAAGGATATTCGCACCCATAACCCCCACATATTAAAAAATATACACTCTCTAGGAGATCCCATGGGAAAACCTGTTTCACCACCACCAGCTACTGACGATGATGGATTTATGGTCAGGGCACTACATGATAAGATTCCACTTAATTAATTAAGTGCATTACCATATTCTTTTAGCATCAGTCAAGTTTTCAAACATGAATTGTTATGACAAATGCTACAAAGAAAGGTGCAATACATGTATCAAGTACTTTTCAAATCATTAAAACACATATAACATTTAGGATCTCAATCCCTTATCTCATTACTGGGAATTCTCATCCCTCAACATTATCATCATCATGATTACTAGATCTGTGTATTCAAACCCTTAGATCATCACTGAACATTGTTACCACTTTTCAGGTAACTATTACCTCTAGGTCCTCAGACCAAGGTATTCATTTTACTTGTTGTTCAAGTATTCACATGGCTCATAAGGCCATTGCACATCTTGTCACCTCTCACTAGGCAACAACTTATTCACATGGCTCACAAGGCCATTACGCATATTGTCACCTCTCACTAGGAAACAACTTATTCACATGGCACATAAGGCCATTACACATCTTGTCACCTCTCACTAGGCAAAAACATATTCGCATGGCACACAAGGCCATTACACATTATACTTGTTATACAAGTATTTAACATGCCTTACAAGGCTTATGCATTAAGAGAAATACAATCTTCCCATTATTAGGGTTTGGGTTTCCCTTTATAGCAGAATAGGCATTCAAGTGTATATCATAAATTCAAACCCTAATTCATCGCTCCACACATCTAGGAGCATACATTGATATCACTAAATGATAATCAACACAAAGTATTAGTTTCTCTCTCATCCTTACTAGGATATTGATTACATCATACTTTATTAACTTGCTTAACCCTTTTTCTCAAGGCCAGTTAGCCTACACTTATCAAAGTGCATTAATCTCATTACATCTCAATGTAACAATTGACATGATACACTTCGTGTGTTACTCAATCATGTATATTGGATTTAAGGTGCATCAAGGTGTATCAACCTTAAGGTACTGACACTACTACTGAAATGGCTTATGAAGTCACTTTCCATGTGTCGGTTATTAAATAAGAACCGACGCCTAAAACCTACATTGTCGGTTTACAACACAAACCAACATATATTGTATAGGAGTGGCCAGACACGGGTATCGCTTTCTATTTAGCGTCAGTTCTAATATCAACAATCGATGCCTAAAGTAGCCCGCGAATGTCGGTGTTTTACCTAATAACTGATGTTGAATGAAGATAAAATTTGCGCCAAAAGTTACAATATGGGTGTCGGTTTTCTTAGAATAACCGACGCTTATAAGGGTGTGTGCGCCGTCCCCGCCAAAAAAATTAGGGTAAAGGAATGTCCAATTGACGTCGGTTGTCTTTTTATAACCGACACCTAATAATAAAGGTGTCGGTTGTTATGGATAACCGACACCGTTTAGTAACTTAATAGCCCCCCACACAGCAAACTCTTCCCCCTTTCTCTTCTATTTCATTGAGATCAATTTTGTTCTGACGATTCTCGACCCCTGCTGCGTCTCCGCCGCCTGCTGTTGTGTCACCTGCCGCCTACCTTCGTGCCACCGCCTACTACTGCTGCAGTTGCTCGCCATTGCCGCCACCTACCTCTCCTTCTCTACTCGCTGCCGGCACCCTCTCCTTCTCTGCTCGACGCCGACACCTCTCCTTCTCTACTCGCCTACCTCTGCACTGTCTCCTGCCACTGGTGTGCTCACCGCCGCCTCCGTCTCCACGCTGCTACCAACAGTATGCCCTCCTTTCTTCATCACTGGTTCTCCTGCTCTTCTTCTTCCTTCTCCCTATCCTTACCAACAACAACCACGGCCGTGTGGGCTGGCACGGCCATGGCTGTGTTGGCCGACCACCCGGTCGTGCTACCCAACACGACCGTGTGGTTGGCCAACACAGCCACGGCCGTGCCAGCCCACACAACCGTGGTTGCTGTTGGTTATTACTCTTCTAAAATTATTCTTATATTGTTGAATCGGGTCAACGACCACACCTTCTATTGTGCCTGAATTATGCCATGTATGTTTGTTCAAAGTGAATCTTATCGCTCTAATTATGAATTATTGCATGTTTGAAACTATTGAATTCTAGATTTATTATTTAATAATGCTCTAATTGTGAGTGATGCAATGCAAGTGAGCAAATACATGTAGTGGATATGTACTCATTAGCCTAGAAACCCGTCCAAGATTTACTCATTAGGAGTAAATCTTTGATAGTCCCCAGTTTGGGACTATTCTTGAACACCTAATCTCACTTAGGATGTAAGTGTATAATGTGTATTGGGTTTTCAAGAAAATTTTAGTAGCATTTTCCCATTTGTTCTCTAAGTAGATATGTACTTGGAGAACAGTGGGGAAATTCTGCCGAAATTTTCTTGAAAACCCAATACACATTATACACTTACTAGTGAGATTAGGTGTTCAAGAATGGGATAGGTGGTACACATTGGATATTTGAATTGAATGAAAAGCTACATCGTAAATGCATGATGCAACGCTGTAGGAGAGTCCAAAGGAACTATAGGACAAATCTCACCCGAGAATACATAAAAGAAGGTGACAAGAGGAAGAAGACAACCACTGAACAGTGGAACTTCCTGGACAAAGAAAAATGGGATGTGTTTGTTGCTTCAAGATAAACTAATGAATTCAAGGTATTAGGCGCTAGTCCCAGTCTCATTAATATATGTTGTATTCACCTATTCAAGATTAACATTTATTGTTACTAACCAAATCATTAATGTGCATACTAACTAGGCCCTCAGTGAGGCACAAAAATCAAGGCATGCATTGAATGTGCATGACCACACAATGGGTCCAAAGGGATATGCAGGCATTCGCCAAAGACTATAGTCTGAGGCTACTGCTCAGTCTGCTGCTACTCAGGAGTCCTCTACTATAGGTAGCACACCTCTACCTCACCATGATGTTTGGATAGCTGGGAGGCAAAATAAGGAGGGAGAAATAAGGAAGCCCGCAACTGCTGAGGCGGCTGCAAAAATGGTAAAATATAACTCTTACAACAATCATTCGAATATTGATTATTTGTGGTGTTTACTTAATTACAAATTTTTGTTTTGGCGATTAGCGGGAGCTCCACGAGCTGAGGAAACAAGGCAAGTTCATCCCTGAGGGCACAAGGGATGAATTGACAGTTGCTCTGGGTAACCCAGAGAATCCTGGACGTATTAGGGCTGCAGGCGCTGGTGTGGGCATCAAAGCTTTTTTTGGGCCATCCCAGAGCAAACATGTCCCAAAAGCTGGACTTTCACAAGAAGAGGTAACATATTCTTTCTTTATAATGTTACTGTAAAATAAAATTCAATAATTAGAAGCTAACGTTTCTTTTATCCATGTATAGGTAGATAAGCTAGTTGATAGGAAACGCGAAGAAGCACTGAAAAAGTGGCAGGCATCACAGACTGTCACTCAGCAGACAATACCTATTATGGCATCCCGCTCTACTCCTACTGTAGAGGTTGGGAGTAATCATGTAGACCCACCACCTAGCACATCCGTTGTAAGTATTTTTATGACATAGTAACTAGTTTTTTAATTCAAGATGATATGTTTTCAAGATGATATGTATATATGAAATTGTAGTCATTTCAAAATAAGATGATATGTATATATATAACATTCTTTACACAAAAATTTGTAGGGGTTGAAGCCATGCCGTCTAAAAAGTAAAGAATATGTCGTTGCAGAGGCGTCGGCTTACCCATCCCTACCAGGGGAAATGTTTCACGGGTCTCCATTACCAGCTGGTTGGATTCGTGTGAGCCTGGTACATATATTCCGCAAGTGGATGGATCTTCCATTGCCATATGCCCACCCAGATTGTGAAACACTTGGTGAGGCAGAAGGCGGAGTGATATTGTGGCTAAAAGCAGATGTCCTCTTTATTGAAACTGTATGGTAAATTTACATTATGTTAAATTGTTAGTGTGTGTATATGATGTCAGTTGATCTGAAATTATATATATATACAGGTTAAAAAGAAGACACCCACAACATCTAGGCCTCCACTTCCACCTCCTACATTACCCAGTTGGGTTCCATAGGACCTACCTGTCCCGTTAGGTCCTAACTGTAGGGGTATGGCAATATGGTTAGGCGAACATGATATAAATTGCCCTATAACTGTTTCTATAGATTCAGATGCTGCAGATCAATCATACAAAAGCAAACTATTTATACAAGATATTTTGGAGTTGTTTCGATATGATTGGCTAAATACATTTGTGATAGAGCTATGTATAAGGTGAGATCTTCTTTATACATCCATATACCTTGTATAGGATCTGGTGATCTGGTTTCTTATTTATTAATGCATGCGTAATTAATACATATTTTGCAGCTACTTAGACAAGATATGTGCAGATTTTGCATTCGAACATGTAGGATTTTTTATTCCATCTTTGACTAGTCTAGTAGCTAAAGACCCTCCATCAGTTCAACAATACTGCTGTGAGGCTTTTACAAATTTTGCTCAAAATAAGAAGACGGTGATAATAGCTCCATTTAATGTAGAGTAAGTTTACTTTGCTTATTATAATTTGGACTTAAGAAAATTACATTGTTATTATGGATTTTGAGTTATTAATTTTTAACTTTTTTACCTCTAGTGGTATGCATTGGGAGTTACTAGTTATTGTCCCTGAGACATTCATTGTCTATTATCTAGATCCTAAGGGGAGTAAATTGAATTCAAAATATGGACACATAATGAAAATGGCATTATTCCGGTGAGAAATATTTCATTTTCATATCCGTTAACATATGTTATTACATTACTATTTAATTATGCAATGTACTGTGTTACATTAACATGTAGGGGTTTTGATGAGTTCAAAAAGGCTGGAGGAAAGGTACCCATGAAAAAGAACCAGCCAATAATTTGGAAGAACGTGAAAGTAAGTTCCCGAATGCAATATATGTATATATTATTTATGTGAACAATGCTTAATTAGTTGTATTTTTTAATATTTTGTATGTTTGAATTTATAGTGTGCTACACAAGACAATGGATGGGCATGTGCATACTATGTGATGTGATTTATGCACATGATTATCAAATATGCCGAAGTGGACATCGATACTATTCCTGAGGTATTATATAGTCTCATTAGATAATATGAAATATATCAATCTTATTTATAGATCATTAATTATATATATACATCATTCTCTTTACAGGTGTTTAAAACTGACCACACTACAGGAAAGGTCTTACCAAATGTACATGCTCCCTATACGACGGGAGAATTAGATGAAGTAAGAGAAGAATGGGCAACAACCATATAAGTAGTGGGGTTTTTAAAATATAATTGGGATGTTGATAGAGAATAATGACTGCATAATTATATTTTGTAAATGAATTTCTAAATTATAATATATGTGTGAATGTTTCTACATGTCTGGATGTTTCTACATGTGTCTGAGTGAAAATTAATGAAACTGTTGGTTGCTATATGAATGTTTCTACATGTGTGAATGTGAAATGGAACTAGATATTGCTAGCTACATGAATGTTTCTAAATGTGTGAAAATCAAATGGAACTGCAGGTTGCTAAATGTGTGAATATTTTTTATGTTAATTTTGCAGGTTTGTGGCCTGTTGTTGGCTTATATCAATGGATGTCGTAAAACTTGCAGTTCATAACTGAATTACAGGTTTCTCATCCTGCGACCAACCATACAGCAGGTCTGCAGACTAACAGAAAAAAAAAAATAGGCGTCGATTATTTGTATAAAACTGACGCCACATAGTTACAGTGTCAGTTTCCCTACTCGTAACCAATGTGTATTTCTTTAACACCACGACCGTGCTGGCCAGCACGGCCGTCGCAGCAGACCAGACACCACGGCCATGCTGGGAGTGATATGGCGTCAGTTACAGTGTCAGTTTCTACTCGTAATCGACGTCTATTTCCTTAACACAATGGTCATACTGGCCAGCACAGCCGTGGCAGCAGATCAGACACCACGGCCATGCTAGCCAGCACGGCCGTGTTGGGAGTGAGATGACGTCAGTTTCTTATCTAATAACCGACGATGATAGTGCCCAAGATGGCGCCCTTTCTGTGGTGTGAAGGTATATGGCGTCGGTTTCATATCTAATAACCGACGCCTATAGTTCCCTACTGGCGCGTTTTCGATGGCGCACGAAGGGTTTTGGCGTCAGTTTTTAAACTGACGCATAACGGTTGGGCTTTTAGCATCGCCCACATAGGTGTCGCTTAGAAACCGACACTAAAGGCCTTAAATAACTGACACTAAAGGTCAGTTATGTACTAGTATGGATGTGATATTTATCATGCCTTGGTGTATCACATCCCTTATTGCTTTTAACTTTCTTATGTTCATCAACTTATCTTGTATTAGGGTATTTCCCATCCTAATACTTTATGCACTAACTTATCACATTTATCATGTAGTGTTTTGGTCATAAGTCACACATTTGAATTATCCAACCATCATCAATGATATAGACTCATCTCGGGTTAAGGCATTGTTGATACAAGGTTGTGCATTATCAACCACTCTAGGTATTTCACCTATCAAGGTATTAGCCACACCATTACTTGGTGTTACACTCATCACTCCTAAGAGTGTCTTACCCTCACCTTTACAAGGTGTATAGGGTTGAATCATGTATGTCAAGTTGAACACACATATTGGGTTAGGTGTATATCGATCTAGGCATCATCATATCCCTCATACCTTTACCCATTAAGGTATCAACCTTACCATTCATATGGTGTATCAACTTCACCCTTCATGGGTGTAACATCCTCACTTCACTTGAAGATATTAGACACACCCTACTTTAGTGTATTGGCCATCATATGTTCTAGGGTATTAACCACCTTACCACTTTTGTCATCTAGTGTATTGGGTTACCCTCCATCTCATTTTAGAGATAGGTGCTCAACATCATATCGTCCAAAAGGTGTATGCTTAACCCAATATCAGTTTAGATATGTATGCTTGCTACTCATATCACTTTAGAGGTGTATGTATGCTTACCATATCGGGCAAGAGGTGTATGCTTGCTTTACACCATATCGGGCAGAGAGGTGTGTGTGTGCTTGCTTCACACCATATCAGGCAGAGAGGTGTGTGTGTGCTTGCTTCACACCATATCGGGCAGAGATGTGTGTGTGCTTGCTTCACACCATATCGGGAAGAGGTGTGTGTGTGTATGATTCACACCATATCGGGCAGAGGTGTGTGTGTGTGTTTGCTTCACACCATATGGGACAGAGAGGTGTGTGTGTGCTTGCTTCACACCATATCGGGCAGGGAGGTGTGTGTGCTTAATCCAATATCATTTTTGAGGTGTGTGCTTGACCTCCTATCGTGAAAGAGGTGTATAATACACCACCATATCATTCAAGAAGGTATAAAATCATATCCATATTATTTTAGTGGAGTAGGTGCATCACCATATCGGGTTAGAGGTGCTTTCTTGTGTGCTTGAACCCTATATCACTTTACCTTTGATGATGTCATCACCATCAACCTCTAGACCTTTGTTTTTACTGTTCTAAGTCATGGAAAACAGTCCCATGAAGCTTTTAGAACTCAAAGGATCATCAATTATTCAAGATAAATTGAAATTGCAAGTATTTAAACAAGAATGACAAAATTTAAGGTGCATAATAATATAATTGGGTTCAAGTTATATTACCCGCCTTAAGAACAACTTCAAAGCTCCAAGCTCCAAAGATCCACGTTCCTAAGGTTGAAGATGACTTATCTAAATTCCAAGTCTCGTTCACAACTCCTTCATATAAAAGGAATCACCATGGATAAGCAATTGGTGAAGAAGAAAAGAAAGGAAGATCATAACCCTAAAATAATTCTTCAATCCAAGGTTGAAGATGATCATGGCCCCATCTTAGGGTTAAGTATTGAGCTCCTTCTTGCTACTTAGCACCTTGAATGATACCACACTACTCATGCACGATATGCCATCACTTGTGCATGATATGCTACCACCCGTGGCCGATATCCCCCTCACTTGTCATCAAAACACTTCACTATGGCCGATATCACCTCACTAGGTCGATATCACCCTACTTGGCCGATATGAACTTGATATGGATGATACCCAAGGCCCTATGCATGATACCACTTCAGTCCTTCACGATACAAGGACCCTATGCATGATACATTAGGGAATGAGGGTGGTAAAATTAAAAAAAAATCACTAATGGGTGAGAAGAGGGGTATATATACTTGTTGTTCTTGAAGATGTGTGAAAATGAGGTGTCATCAATTTGAGCTACTAGGTGCCACGTGTCCTTGCATGGGTGAGACGTGTACATGCACACATTAACATTTATATTGACATTCAAAACTCTTGAGGATAATCTAGGGATGAATTTTCATCCATTACTTATTCCTTTGAATAAAATATATCAACTAAATCACCACTTTATTCACAACCCGATACAACTTTTCTAAGGAAGTTGTAAACTGATACACTTCACCTCCTTGAGGTGATTTGCACGTCATGGGATTTTACAAGAGTCCACAAAACTATATGGTACTCCCCCTATGGCTCCTTGGCCGATAGGCACTCATATATAAGTGTTTCAACTTGATACAACTCAAGTTAAGGTTTCATATTCAACCCTTTTCTTGGTCATTTTATCACCAAGATTAACATCAGTCATAATTGATTCAGACATGGTGTATCCTTATTTATCTCTCCTATAAATGATACATAGATGAAGTAGGAACATTCTAGAGGTGGTAATTTGCATATCAACCCTATATTTTGGATAAATTACAATTTGTATCAAAATTGGTGCACAAGGTACTAGCATTATTCAAACATGTTCAAACTTGGAATTTAGGCTTTCCACAACCCACCACATAGCATCATTCTATCTATTATGATGATAAAACACTAAATTCATGTTCAAAATGTGACATTTTCCAATATAGCCCCTCATATTGGGTAAATTGCACTTTGGTCCAAAATAAAGGAACATTGCTCAAACAACATTCAATGAGGACCAAACTTGGAACATAAGTGTGTCATATGATAACAAAATACCTTAGAGTATTATATTAAATTTCTAAGTAATTTACTTATCCAAAACAAATAGGGTTACCTCATAACCCAGGTCAGGGTCATTACAATTATGGAGTACTCTGTTACTGTTGTTGAAACCCTAGTATGCTATAACCCGATGTTTACACCTTGAATTATGTGTGGGTTCATACTTGAGAATACTATGGAATGTGATGGTAATGCTTCACCTTATGCATCCATGATCCAATGGGGATGCCGTGAGTAGTAATGTAAAATTGTTGTTGAATCTAGTCTTTTAACTCAAGACTGTTTTGCTATTTGAGTAGCATAATAGTAAAATTAAAAAGAAAACGGTGAACTCTCTTTCGTGATTTAGAGGTAATACATAACAATAGCACATATTTAGAGGTATGCATTGAGATAGTTGGATCAGAGTATCGATGTGGAGGTAACACCTTAAGAGTATGAAAATATTGAAATGGTTGTTTCTCTCTCTATGCTATGATTGATTGTGGCATAGAGAATTTGTTTGTTGTCATTGAGAACTATTTCAAACATGTTGTGATTTAGTAAAGGAATAAAGGACTTAATGTTGAAAACTACATTCAAGTATGAAATACAAGAATATAATGACATGTAAGATTTTAGAAGCTTAAAATAAATCTTGAATTTACTTTACTTGTATATTTATGTTTTGGAGACGAAACCTTTTTAAGGGGGGAGAATTGTTATGACCTGATCTGAGCTTAATTGGTAAACTAGGGTTTACCTGGATGATTATATGCTTAATTTGATTGATCATTTCTTAAATCTAATTAATGATGATAATTTAATTATGAAATTTTAAACCTAATAAGAACATTAAGTGTTCTATTGTTTGAAAAATTAGGGTTTGATAAATATAAACCCTAGTTGGCTGAAATTAAGGTTTTGATGGTACATGAGTATGGAATTTGATCAAGATAGTAGTACGGTAAATAATTTATCATATTTTCTATGTAATTTGTATTAATTTTAAATTTGGATATAATATTTATAACTCAATCGTGCATTTTAGTTAAAAAATTCAGAATTTTTGGATGTTATTTAAAAGTCATTCTCGGTCGAGATATATTTCAACTGACCATGCTGACAGAATGTTGTTCAGTAGTATATTATTTGATTTTTAATTATTTTTTGGTAAATCAAAATGATCTTAAATTTTAAATGGAGATCTGAAACTAAATCATAAACAACATATAAAAGTTTCATAATTTTTGGATGTGTTTATACCTTATCAGTAGACAAATTACAATAACTGACATTTCCTACAAAATTCCAGATAGAAGTGCACTATTCGATTTTTATTTATTTAATCGGTGCTTGAAATGATATCAAATTTTAAATGAAGCTTAGCAACTAAAATATACACAACTTTTTAAATTATCATAATTTTTGGAGAAGTTTTGATCTCTAAAATACATGAATTACAGAAACATTTTTATGACAGAAAAATCTACTTAAATAAGAAAACGTTTAGTGAGGGGTCAAAGTGCAATTGACCCAAGAAGCTCAATTTCTCTATTTGATCAACCTAACACACAAGGATATCTCATAATTCATGGTTCAATCCATAGAAACAAAATCCTAGAGAGAGAGTGAGAGTTAGGGTTTGAGAGGAGAAATTGATGGAGATGCTGACCAAGGGTTTTACAGTCCGAGGAATGATGAAATCATGTAAGTTTATCTTCTTTGGATATAGTTTCATGGTGAATATTCTCTCACATGTAAAAATTCCATCCCTCCTTTGATTTGATCCAAAATGGTATCAAAACTTCCCCTTTTCTCACTCTTTCTTCCTAATCCCTCATTTTTAGGGTTTCCGAGTTGAAAGGAAGAAGAATTGGGTGAATTGCTAGGGATTTGATATGAGATCCACATTTTTAGGGATGAGCTACGTTTTTAAGGTGTTTTCACACCTTAGGTGAGTGAAAACTTCCTTTAAATAGTATATTACATGAAAATTGGTTAAATCATCCATAATCTTTAATTGCTTAGTATGTGACTACAAACCCTGAATTGTGTGTTTGATCTAAGTTGTTGCAAAATGATATGAAACGAATTATTCCTCTATTTGGATGAATTTTAGATGATAAAATCATAATAGAAATGTATACAATACATCCTAATGCGAATTCCCTAAGTATTCATAGAGCTTATAAGAGTAAACTAAAATATAGGGAATTTGTCTATGACTGAAATTGCTATATAATTAAATAGAGAAATTTGTTTATCTGGATCCCCTTGGTTATGAATGATTGTTTATCTAAATGCATAGTACATGTATGTCAGATACTATTTTGGATTACATGTGATATGAACAGTGTTTGCTTGATATCTTTGTAAAGAGGGTGAAGCCCTATACGAATGGAAAGCTGGAAATTTGTGAATAAATATGGTGAAATCCATTTGAAGTGTTTTTCTTGGCATCATAGACTCTATTTATGCAATGTTATTCTTGATTCATAATTTCTCAATGAATGGCATGGAAAACCCTAATTTAGCTCAATTCAAGGATTTCATAGATATGTTGATTGTATATGACTTGTTTAAAGCAATCTGTATTTAGTGGATGTTTATGACATATTAAATCCTTATGAGAGCCATGTGATAAGTGAATGAGGTAAATGAAACCCTAAGGATAGGGTGTTCAATGAATTAAGCATTTTTATTACCATGTTCTCAGTATGAGATGCACAACCCAGGATTTGGGTCGATGTGCACATTTTCCAAGAAAGTGCAAATAATTTATGGGTGCAAATGATGATTACTCGTATGCCAAGTAATTAACTCTTATCAATGTATTAAGAAGTTCAGTTGCATGATTCTAGTGTATAAAGTATCAAGTGGACATGTATTCTATTATTTAAGAATTTTAGTCTGCCTACAAGTATGAAATGTTGATTTCTCAGTATATTATAGTGTTTTGAGTATATTGCTCTACCAAGTTTAGAATGGCATACATGTTGTGTTATAAACTTCAAATAAATAGACACGGTACCATAGAGACACCAGAGTCAAGTTAAGTAAGGGAAAAGATACAATATAGTAAGAGCTTTCCAAGAAAAATAAAATAATAGACATAGGTTCCCTGAACACCGTAGATTCCCTACGGATGTCTACACTGTAGGGAGGAAACGATCCACCCTGGAAGTGACCATTATACGGGGATCGGATCGCACCCACAGAGCATGCAGGGAGTCGAATCCCTTGAGGAAGTCTCCTAAGAGAAGATAGGTTACCCAACATGAACCGGAGATCCCGGTGGTAACCCAAAGGTACCCACAAAGCATACCAAGATGAGGCCCACAGATCATCTCAGACCCTCCGCCTGTGTACTCATCCTAGAAGGAGAGGTCCAGTTAAAGTCTAGCTATTTAGCCGCCTTAGTCAGATGTGACAGTTCGAGTCAAGCAGACCCAGATTCAGATCTAGGCTTAGCTTCCCGAGTTTTAAGCTAAGTCTTGTACAGTGAGATCGTAGTTCGCTACGAGTCTTCATATGTAGAGTACACTGCATATGATCAGGGCTTAAGCTAAAATATGATAATATAGGTTTAAAGAGATTTTTATAAGTAAGAAAGGCTAAGAAAGATTCGAGTATAGTTTCCCAGCAATTATTCTTTGTATGTTTCTAAATTATTAGTTCTCTTTGAAATTAATCAAGCATGCTCATATATTGATTTGCTCTTGTTGATATCTAGAGTATCCTGCCATATTTATGATTGTCAATGATCAATCTCTCTAAAACTTACTGGCTGTTATAATTGATATTAATTGCTCAAAAGTATACCTATAATTATATCAGTGCTTTAGATTGTTTCTTTGAAGTACTCATTCACTGAGCGAGTAGGATCACCCCTCTACTCACAATTTTTAGGGAAATCACATGGATTTGAAGAAGGTTAATGCATCAGATTAGATCTACCATAGGAGTTAAGTCTGAGTTCAGTCAGTCCCTGTCACTCTAGGTCCTTGTATAGATGTGAGAGAGTTGTAAATGATGTTTGTATCTTCATTTCCTTAATAAGAGAGAATGTATTTGATTATCATGTCGTATGTACATGGAAGTGTGAGAAACAAAATGAATGTATGAATGTGTATCATTAATGTTGAGATCATATTAGAATAATCAAGGTTTAATTCGCTTGTAAAGTTTGTTTATGTGTTTCAACACAAGAAAACAAAGAGTTTGAAAAAAGAAGAAAAAGTTAAGGGTGATCTTTGTATTACGATAAATCCTCAATTTTATGCCCTAATCTCATGATTAATGGTAATTGTGAGATCGGGGTATAACAATCAGTGTGTAAGAATGGGTCCTCAAATCCATCTGATGGATACAATGATTATAAATGGAAGGCACTGCTATAAGCACTTAGATTGTGGTCATATGGGAAAGAGGAGAATAGGTATCAAAATAATCCATCCCTTCCCTCTGCATATAATCCTTAGCAACTAACCTAGCCTTATACTTATTGATTGTCCTGTCTGCATTAAGTTTCTACTTAAAGATCCATTTGTATCTAACTGCAAAACAACCAGGAGGCAAATCCACCAATTTCCAAGTTCTATTCGGTAGAATTAGTTGGATTTCATCATTAACGAATTCATTCCAAAACTTAGCTTTTGGAGATTCCATGGCTTGTTTGTAAGTTACGGAATCATCGTCAACATTTGCAGATGCGACAAAATTCTTTTCCTTCTTTGAAGAATAATCCTTGCTCCATTGACCAACCTATCCACAAGTCTAATAAAGTTTGTTCTTCAGTTTCTTCTGGATCTTAGCCTTAGGTTTAATTGAATTTTTTTATTTCTTATCATTGTTCTTAGTAGTAGTAAAATTGACAGTAGCAGTAACATCAATGGGTACTTTTAGAGTCTTCTCTTTCAAATGCTCTTCTTGTATGATGATGTCCATCATGAGATTGTTCATTGACATGTCTCCTTTGTGATGCTTAAGAGTAATGCCAAATGATTATCAAGATTTTTAGAATTTCTCAATGATTGACATCACAATAAATTTTTCAGGAAGTACCATGCTTGCATCAACAAACTCTTACACCAAGAGTTGAAAATTATGTGTTTGATCAAAAATATATTTATCCTCAGCCATATGAAACTTTAGAAATTTCGAGACACAATATTTTTTAGTTCCCTGATTTTCAATATTGTATTTCTATTCTAACGCCCCCATAGTATCTTAGATGTAGTAACATGTGACTTTGAGTATGAGTCACATAATGTGTTGTTTAATGCAAATAGAATCAACCCTTAGCACTTTTTATCACCTTCTTTGAGGTTGCAATTAAATTAGCATTACTGTGGGCCAATTTCATCAACTTTGGGTGCATCCTCTTCTAGATATTGATCATACCCTACCATGTTAAGCCAGATTTACATCATACTTTGCCAACAAGAAAAACTAGTTTCAGTAAACTTTTCAGGCATACTATATGTATCAATATTCATGCCAAAACCTTGAGCATGCATAGTTAACTAATGACAAATAATGATTTCTTTAAGAGTGTTGTTAATTTTAATTACGTCATTACATGCAACAGCAGTAGGTGCAATTTATTTAACATATTCAGGCAGACCCAGATAAGAAAATGTAGAATAAGCCAATGCAAGAGACAGAAAAATAAGGTCAGGAATAAAATCAATTCATTCTTTGAAAAACGAACATGATATACTTAAAGAAATTAGCGCCTTGTAACCCTTAAGGATAGGTGTCGTTCTCCTAGTTGACCCGGTCACAAATCTGTAGAAGAAGTCATCTCACTCATTTTGACGACGAATGATGCAGACGAAGAATGACATACACTACTAGTGTAGACCAACGACCGCTGGAACCACCGCCTCACAGAGCGCATCTCGGAAGGGAGTTGATGGAGGAAGTCGCCACGACACAGGAGAAGAGCTCCACGTAGCAACACGGAAGTGACAACGGTAGAAGATTCTAGTTTAGGATTTGCAAAACACGGACTCAAACGATGACGGTTGTATATTCAAAAGATGTGTTTAACCCTAATGACCGAAGTCTTATTTATAGCCTCATACGCCTTGTAATCATATTCTCATTAAGATGCGATCACTCACTCGATCACTCTTGTACACGTTGCAGAAAAATCCACAAGGAAAAACACTTTTCAATTAAGATTAATAAATCTGGTTATGAAAGAAAAAATTAAGTAAATAATAATTAATTACGTAGTTGTGTCCTAATGTAAAAAAAGACGGAAGACATTCTTTACAAGTCTGAGCTTGAGCGTCAACCTAGGCGGGCGTGGCATGCGCGTGTGTGTTGTGATCAACATAATCACCAAGGAGGTGAACATACTCTCTCCTAGGACTCTTGGACACTAAAGTCATATGTGATCCTACATATAATAACCATTAAAGTTCTAAGAGTGAGCAATGTGGGACAAAACTGTTTCCCGTGTGTACTAGACACAAAACTACATGTCCTCGTATGTACTAGCTGCACTACGTCGGCCTAACCTTTACTATATACATCACTGAGAGCCGTATATCTAACAATGTACACGGAGACGTGAATGGTTATAAAGCGGGTGATGGAAACCTATGACCAAATCTGCACATGGGATCGGAGGGCGGCAGGCAGCTGAAAAGAAAGAGAGAGAGAGTAAGAGGGCAATATCGATTGATCTCCTGTTGTATGTGCCGTCTATGCCATGGAGTTGAAGTGAAGCAGCAGGATGTCGATAGTGCAAGTGTAGTCGTCGTCCGACTCAGTAAGTCCGGCTGGCATCATCATGACTATCAAAGCATAGAACGTGACTTGGAGTCTTCGACGAAGGGATCACCGCGCGAGGTGAACCGGCCACCGGAATGTGACCGCCGAACCGACAACAAAATAAGAGTAATTCTAGTCCGAGTCACTCTCCCACCCACTGGCCGAACATGAGGAAAAAGAGAATTTATTACATGGCTAGAGATATTCCACTCGCAGCCATTATTGCCCCATGTAACGTCTGTAATGTCCATGCAACAGTTATGGAAATACATGCAAACTGTAGTTATTACATCCATTGTCCAAATAATTCCACTTGTAATATCTGAACTCCATTACATATTACGAAAATATATATAATTAAATTTTTATTCGTTTCCAATTCTCTCGAACTCACGTACTGTAAACGCACGTACTGTACAGACAGTTGTTGACATTTTTTATTGTAACTTATTTGATATGTTGCACCTAATACTGTTACATACACAACAATATAGCTTTTAAATTTAATCATATATACAATATTTAAGACAACGTTACATATTGCCATATTTTCTCATACATAATAATTATTATTTTACACAAATGCGTACGTACTATACGTACACTTATTTTTTTATAATTTATTTCATATGTTACGTTTAATACTGTTATATATATACACCAATACAATTTTAAAATATTAATCAGATATACATTATTTTACACACCATTACATATTGCAATTTTTGTTAATGAATAATTATTGTAATTTTTAACTCAAATTTCACTTACAGTACAAGATGTACAGTACGAAACATACATTACTAATGTTACTACTAAAATATTTATAAATTATATAATTTATTTTGTACGTCATGTACTATAATGTCGTTTTGTTCTGAAATGTTATATTTGTTATATTGTACATCTTGTCCTTCAAAATGTGGTTGTTAGTCTAATATAATATATCTATTAATATTTTACTTCTTCTACATAATTTTGTCAAACGCTACTTTTTGAATGTATGAAAAATTGATTTATTGTAATTTATGTACAATTTGGTTGAAAATAGTGTACGTTTACAAGTGTTTGACAAATCAAATATGTAATTGTGTATTATACTAATGCAGAAATATGTGGCAGGAATAGAGACAGTTGTAAAAAAAAATATAAATTTTCAAATTTGAGAGTAGAAAGAGGAATGAAGAGAGCACTTTAAGCCTTTTTAATTTCTGCATGGAGTAGTTGGGGTGGAGTTAATCTGCATGAGAGATGATGGCAACCTTTTGTGGAGTCCCGAGAATCGAGTATGCAGACGGGTGCAGAAGTTAGTGTGCTTAGTTTTACTCACAAAATAACCCAGTCCCTACGGTACATCTAGCTAGCAGCAAAATGAACTACATCCATCATGCTCGTTGGTCAAGTCTGCATCACGCCACTAGAAGACGGCTGTTTTGTCAGCGGGTTCCCTTATACGACGCCAGAAATCTGTATTCAGTGTGTGGACCGTGGGGTTGCACGGGGTGGTGTTCTTCACCTTTATAATGATGGGTCGGATTGATGGCAAGAGCAAAATCTCCTTGGTCGTCATCATCTTCCTCACTCTTGGGGATGGATCATGGACGGATAGGGCCATAGGGTAGGCATCTTTTCCCCACTGGGACGGAGCAGCAGGCTTGTGGACTGTTTCTGTAGCTATTGCCGTGGTTGGTTGTTGGTTTCTTTTCCGCCGATCCATCGAGCGGCTGGTTGTTCAATCCATCCTGCCCCACCGCTGGACTTTCAGTAGTACTGTTTCATTACCGCGGCCGGCCAGGGATGGTAGCAAGCATGCAATAGGAGTCAGAGAGAGTTTCTTCGACGATTCTCTTGGTACACATCACATGGGAGATTAACGGTAAAAGACGCACGCACAGCTCATGCTAAAAGTACTATAACAAATGAAATTCTCAGCACGTTCCTACTCTTCTCTCTGTGTTGAAATTCAATATATAGAGATGTACTGTATATCATTGCATCGATATCTCGATACCTATTCCTGCCATAACGTCATCATCCCCTTGCTGCAATTCGCAATGAGGGCAACTCAGCTTCTCCAGTTTAAGGCTGGCCATGTGACATATCTTACCTTTCGGTGCATCTGCATATCCTCCTTGCTACAGGACCACCATCTAAGGGTATCTGCAAGCTAAAGGGTACAACACAGTGTAAGGTAACGGTCGTCACACAAACCAACAACTCTCCACATGGCGCTAGGGAAGGAGCAATCCGTGCAGCACTCAATTTGCAGAAATCTCAATTTTTATAATTTCCTATTGCAGTTATGAAGGTGATTTAGTTTGTGAAATTTCTTTTTCTACATTGAATCTTTTGACCCTCACAAACAGGTCTAAGTACCTCCTTCCTATCTCCACCATCAGTCTTTGCCCTTTCAATTCTCCTGAAGTCAGGCTAACTACCCCAACTTTTTAAGACTTTTGACAAGTTCTTGTCTAGAAGATCCTCCTTCTAGAAAGTTATCCGGTGAATATCAAGACTTTCGAAGACCGCTCACTATTTAGTCATTTGGGATAAGATACGTAACGAGGGCAGTGGCGGGGCTAGACTTTGTAGGTAACATTGGGGGAGGTATGAGGTCAGGCACGACATTCAATTTTCTTTTAAACTTGAAATATCTCGCATGAAATTTATGTGCAAATCACATACCTGGTTAGTGCATGTCCCCTCACCGACCTGAACGTCGCTCCATCACTAAATGAGGGTGCGGAAACAATAAGAAGGCACTAAGGGCCGCTAAAGCTAGTTGGTTTATTCTAAATGTTCATCTTTTCACTAGATCTAGATCAATATCGTACATATCTTAACCACTTCAACTTCTTCTCTACTTTATCATGATATGACTACCTATACATCTACTTGTTCATGACAAAATAAATGTTTGTCTATCATCTTGTTCGACAACGTTTCCATGACTACAATTTCATAAATTGAACTAGATTTTTCTTTGCTTATATAGTCACATATTGTGCATTGATATGATTTCTTCATCTTGACATACTTAATTGATCAATCTCTTAAACAGTTGTTTGATTCTTAAATGATCATACCTATCTCACAATTGAAAACTTTTTTATACAACTTAAGAAAGTTATGTAAATTAGTAATATTAAGAATATTAATCACACACATCTAGATCTTGTTGGATTTAATATACTTTCTATTTGCATCATTTCGATACCTTTCTCACTTCTCTTCCATATTGTCCAGGATGCATCTTTATCATGAGAGATCTTAATACAATTTGGATCCCCTTAATGAAACTAGCGATCTTTGGAGATGAAGATAAAAAGCTCTACATTCATCGTAAGGCCTCAAATACTTGCACATGTTAATCATGTATTTTATGGTTTTCTTCTTAACCTCAAAACTAAACCAAATCACATTCACTCACACAAACAAAAGTATTCAAATGTATTACTGAATTTTTAGGCAAACTGAGAGAGTTTAATCTTCCATAGTCATAATTTTGATTACATATTTTCCTCATTTTATCGGTCCTCGAGAGAAGTCTTCTTTTTTCTAATGATATCCATAGTTTTCTATGTTTAGCATAGAACATGAGGTATATACTTCAAACTCTAATCTATTATATTTATATAGTTTCACAAGGATCATATGAGATTCACTATTCTACAAATTTTTCTCAATAGGAATTGCAGTTTGACGACCTTGCTGAGGAGTTATGGACAAATCAAGTAATTAAATTAGGATTTTTCTTTCCAGGTTTTGGTTTTCATTCAAATTTCCCTTTTTAACTTCTCTTTTGTATCCTAATTAGTTTTTTAGTTTATTTTAATAATATTCATTAAACAGAGAAGTATTTTTATGACAAAAATTCTTTCTTTTCTTATACATTCATGATTGATGGCTTACATGATTGCTTTGTTTTGGAAAGGTTGGGATATACCAACATATCTTATTGGAAGTTCTTTGGTTTCTCTTTACTTGTTATGTCTTTATATCATACGATTGCAATTGAAGGCAAAAATTACACACTCGTACTTTTCATTCCTACAAACCAATGTGCATATTTAATAGGTGTAAACTCTCAAATTGGATCCCACAATGAGGCACCGGGGGTTAGTAAAGGTACTAGTGCAATACCATGTTGAACATCTAAAGGACTCAAGGACACCCCCTCTCCTAGCACTAATGACTTGTTGCGGACATCATAGTCATAAAAGTATATCAAAAGAAATAGCATAATTCCATATAATCCAGGATACGATATACAAGTGTTGTCATGCCACATAGAAGTTAAAGACATCCCTCTTATACTAGTTATGATTGAGTGAGGGCATATGTGACACACCGATCACACCAACTGAGATAACTCAAAACAAAAGTGCACCATCAACTACTAAACAAGCACATTACCATGACAACATGGTAAATTAAAACCGGTCTTATATAACCATCTCGAGTGGAAACATATACATATCAAGTTCACCGACTATCATAACATGTATCAAATACCATATCATAAAGGTATTACATCACTGTACAATGGTCATCTTGCCACAAACCTGTTACAAAAGATATCTTATCCACATACACAAGCCATACAAGTACAACCATGACATACTGCTAAAAACCTCGTATCTATGTACAAACATATACAAAACACCTCCAAGGACCTAAGAGTACAAGGACGACACATAGGACTCAACTACAAAATACTAGTAGGATATCTGACCTTCAACAACTACTGATCTCCGGGCTGCTCTTGCTCAACCGCACGATATCTACCACACGACCACTTAAAAAATGTGGAAATTCATGGGGTGAGACCAATGTCCCTATGAGAGATATAAATCTCTACCAACAACTATTTATAACACAAATGATACTTAATCAGGAAAGTAACATTATTAAAATGTAACACCCCATCCACAACAAAACACAATTACATCTTTGCATAACTTGTATCACTATCCTTCTGCCATACATGTTCCAATTGTTCCTTCTTCTTTCACAAGGGATGTCTCTAATCCAAGGGAGATCTATCTCAGAAGAGGTTATCACAAGATACATACTCTACAAAACACATGCATGCATAATACAGGGCTCATAAGGCACCTCACTATGTATCGCTTAAGGCTCAACACAAAAGGAGTTAAACATTTTGGGTTAACAAAAACCACATCATCTCAGTTTCAAGCATGTCACGTGTTCATGTCAGCTCCCAAGAGCACAATGAGTACCAACTCGGATGGTAATAGATATGGACTATCTCAACGGATCAGGATATGATTCTCAACCCTTGTTCGTCCATCTCTAACCACTGCACATCCCACCTGGATCTTTCGTTACTCAAAACTTAGCTAGGAGTTGTAAAGGAATTAGGCTCAACATGACAAACTTTCCCAAGATGATCTCACCGCACTTCCTTTTTCTTGGGTGCATACCTTCCGATGTCATGTTTATGCGGAGCATAAACCCCTAACAGGTGATAGCCATACTATAGACACTTAGCCAGGTCGAATCCAAAGCCAACTTCTCCATCTGAGACCACTTCACACCTTTCCAAGGATATCCATTTTGGGGATTATCTCGATCCTCGATATGTCAAGTGGAAAGAGATTCTCTTGACTATCAAGTCCAGGAAAAGTAGGGATACGAGAAGGATATACCTCATCCTGCACAACCAGGTCATCAACAAGGTGCTCGACAATAGGCTATCTCTCTCCTGGCTAACAAGAAGGAAACATCTACCAAACGTACTACAAGCGCTCAAAGGAGGGTACATCCTGAACTGGATCAACTATAGAAGATAAGAGGTAAGAAGAAGACAAAGTAGAATGGAGTGACTCCATTCAACCTGCCAGCACACCCTGGTGATCTCATCATTTCTGGTCAGCTCATGCCTCGAGATCTAACTATTGCATGTATCCATCTGCTGCCTGGTCAAACCATCTGATCCTCACTTTCTTATCCTTATCAGTGTTCCTTCGTGATGCTGATCTACTACCTCGAGGGTCACCATATAGATGCAAACTCCAAAACAAGCTTCCAGCTTGTGGGTTCAAGGTCAAGGATGATATATCCAGATGGTTCACATCTTACTTCTATGATCTAGGCATCTTGATTCTCAACCCCTTCTCAGAAGGCATGCCAAGAGGATCCTACCGTCATCATCTATCACAGACATCTCCATCTTGGAAACCAAAGTCCAAGACCAGCTGATACTTTTTGAAGTATCCAAACAGTGATCACTTCAAAGGCACACATATCAAGTGACACAAGGTCTACATGACTGCCATTCCTTCAAAAGGAAGGGATGCAAAGGAATAAACTCCTCCCATCAACCCATCAACATCTATGGTTTCATATCAAAGGGGAGGATATTATCACTTTCTTCAATCCTTACATGAGTTTTCAACCGTTTATGCATTATTAAACCTTGTTCCATCTGGATTCATCCTATTTCTTCTTGGTTTCCTTGCACTCAGCATATGAAACATCAAGACCATTACGTGTTATTATTCTTGTTCTCTTATTACTGTTTCATCATAATCATTATTATTTCCTGATTATATCGGATTTTTGTTTTTTTCTTTGTGAAAAAGATCGTTATTCTTCACATATTCTTTATTAAATAGGGATCATCTCCCTTGTTCTCTTTTTCTTATCCCAAATTTGCACTTTATACTTTCAAATTTTTGCTTACATTCATTGGTTGGTCTAAGATTATCTCAGGTTCCATCTTGTTTACTCATCACTAGTTCTTTTCTTTCTTCCAACTTTATCTTTGCTTTCAAGCATTTCCTTCATCTTGTATAAGTTTTACATTTTAACTTACCTTGTTATCACAGGTTAATCTGTCTTTTGTCACGTATATCTCTCGAGATTACAGTTTCAAGAACATATCTCATCATATTCTTATACGGATTTAGGTTTTATAGAACCATTACTTCCTCTTTTGATTATCAAGCATCCATGTATTAAGGAGTTATGGTGCATTCATTTACCTCTTTTATACCATGATGAAGGTATTAACATCATACTTTCTGACTTGTTATGCTCTTTAGATTGATCCAGAATGACTACTTGATCAGGGTAATCAAGGAGGAAGCAATCTAAGGCTCCACACTTACCTATGTCTTCAATATTTGAATACCTGGCCAGGGCATCCAATTACTAAGATTAGGTAGTATGCACCATATTTTATGTCACGGTCCAACCTTAGAAACCATCCTAATCCTAATCCTAGTGTCCCTGTAGACTCAGCAAACCTAGAGCTCTGATAACAAATACTGTAACCAAGGAGGAAGCAATCTAAGGCTCCACACTTACCTATGTCTTCAATATTTGAATACCTGGCCAGGGCATCCAATTACTAAGATTAGGTAGTATGCACCATATTTTATGTCACGGTCCAACCTTAGAAACCATCCTAATCCTAATCCTAGTGTCCCTGTAGACTCAGCGAACCTAGAGCTCTGATAACAAATACTGTAACACCCCATCCACAACAACACACGATTACATGCTAACCAGCGGATTACCGAAAATCACAGGAAATTAAAACCGATTTACAACAAGAACCACAAGATGAAGCATATTACATCTGAGCCAACACTTTTCATTTCATAACATCTTTTCAGGGTGCTACAACATAATTTCCCATCATCTCTTTACATGAAATAATTGTTTGTCATGCTGCTTTACATCAAGATACATACCGAAAAACTGTACATCGATCATTATACAAGAAACATCAAAAAGCTCTCCCGAAGACTTGAGTGTACATGGACGACACATAGGATTCTACTGCTAGACACTATCTATCCCATCAGGTATGATACCTCTACATATCATCCGTAGCCATGTGATCTTCATCTCGCCAGGCACGTCCACCTAAAAAGGGTTATTAACCAGCGGGGTGAGACAGACAGTCCCAACGAGAAACATAACCCTCTACCAACTTTATAATGATCACAGATGACTGGTATAAGCATATTATAAGAGCAACATACTAAGCAAAGCTAACTTTATTAAAATTCTTACCAAACTATCAGGAGGCATATAACCAGGCATTCTGTATGGAACATGTTTGACAAGATAAGATTTATAAGATCTTATCACAAGATATAAAGAACGTACATATAACTACAAGATACAACTGGATCATCTATACAAGCAAGGCCTCAATCAATGTTTCGTGCTTTGCCTTAAGCAATATATTCTATACAGCTGGATTACGATTTATTATGCCCTACGGAAGTGAGCCGTCCCGCTCAAATCCAACCTTCGGTTGCGAAGCCCAAAAATGGTGCCATACAAGGTCATTGGGAGATCCAGACTCCATGACCTCAACTATTTGTGGTCAGTGCACAACAATCAACAAGCAGGACCACAATCTCTTGCTTAAGTGGCCTCAGCCACATGGTCAGTCCCGTAGGCTGCCCTTTTCATCATGAGCCACATGCCTATTCACCGTGCTCCTGAGCCATGAACGCATTCATTCTCCTTCACACTGAGCCATGGGCCTAATCACCATGCTCTTATACACATCTTGAGTCCACAACCAAAGTTGCACTCTGATCCCCCTATTTTTGGCTAGGCGAAACCTCACATATTCAACAATCTGCGCTCCGGGTTAACCCACAGGAGAACCCGTTTCACCATCACCTAATTACTGATAATGATGGATCTATGGCCAGGGAAAACTACATGAAAGGTTCCACTTGCCATTTAATTAATATATTTTAAGTGGATTACAAGATTCAACCAAGTTATGTAACATGTAAACTAAAACACAAGTAAACAACATAGATCTCATTGTCGGGTGTTACATTACCACTCTTATTTTTCAAAGCCAACATTACATGTTACCACTTGGCCTCTTGCCAATCATCAAGATCCATCTCAAGGATCAACATCACTGGGACTCAATCCCATCATCACAACATGTCACTGCCTCTCAAGGCTTACATCATCACCATGGGATAGCAATCCCTTCTCTCAACATCAGAGGATAACACATCAACTTGGCACTCAGCCTTTAGCAGGTCCACAGACCTTCCACATCATACTGGTGATACATGTTATCTCATCGACAAGGATTATCATCATTGAGTGTTATACAGAACACACATTCCTCATAGATCTTACTTGGCTATGAATTCATTGGATACACCTACATGGTTAGTATATATATTGAGAGAGATAATTGAATCACCAGACATAAATCTTTATGATTATCATGCTATTAGGACTGAAGTTACATGATTGGATCAACATCCATGATTATAACTACATGAAGCACAAAGTTGTGTCTTGTAAACAAATTACATTATTGTAATCAAACCACGAGTATTCACTATGCCCTATATCTCATGAACATATCTTTGATTATCATGCCATCAAGATTAAGGTTTATAACATTGGAATATTCTTCCATCATTATGAACATATGCAGCTTAATGTCATAACTGGTGTATTAATCAATACACACCACAACTATCATGTCAGGGGTATCCCACCATACCATGCATCTCAAATTATAAAGCACATCATCCCTAAGGATTTATCATTAAGGATCATACACCATGATCCACCATCCAACTTTATCAGAGGTTCATCTATCATTAACTATAGGTAACCAATATACAAGGTTCACAACTTATCTCATCATAGCTCATCATAATCAAAGGTGTGAGCTCAAGATGACATACATAGGGTTATCGGGTTAGGGCATAGCCTTCACTAAAGCATCACATACCCCCACCAATACTTGGCAGTGACTGCAAACCCTCACTAAAAGGGGTATCAGGTAGGGTACCAACCCTCACCCAAGGTTGTCGGCTACAAGCAGGACCTGTATCAATGCACAAAGGGAGGGTATCGTGCAACTAGAGTTATGAGCTATATCATGCATCCATGTGCAAGGTGTATTGGGTAACCAAGTACCAGGGTGTGTGTCATGCAGCTCATGGGAGTCACATATTACCCAAAACCCTATCGCCCATTAGGGTTAGGGACCCTATAGCGGTCAAGGTATCGTGTCGTCTAAGGCTCAACTCATATCGTCTAAGATTCTATACTGCCCAGGTTCAACACATGTATTAGCCAAACCTTCAACCCTAGAACCATATAAGCAATCAACCTCTTGCTCATGTCGGTTAACCAACCAAAAGGGGAGCATGTTCCGAGCAAAGCATATCGGCCAAGACATCACATCCCTAAATAGGGTATCGGCCAAGAAATTGATCCATTGTGTCGCCCAACTAGCACATACACTACATGCTTATCTCGGGTTAGGGTTTGTGATATCATCCAAGACCTCTATGCATGGGTGTGTGTCGAGCAAGATAGGGTGTCGGGTTATGATCTCCACCAAGGCATATCGGGAAGGGATGCTAGCATCACTCAAAAGCTCAAACAAGAATAGGGTTCTCACCCAACATATCATGGAAATCCAACAAGGCCATATTGCCCAACACATCATAATGACCAACTCATCATATCGTGCAACACTTAACTAACTCATCTATCAAACACCATATCAGGTGAGGGGTCTACAAGGTGCCATCCTCCCATAATGCCCAAGAACACCACCTATCAGTCACCTAGGGTTGGAGCAACCTTATCATCCAAGGATCCATATCGGGCAACTAGAGTTAGGATCATCCTATCAGCCTAGTAAGATTATCACCCCAAACTAGGGTTAGGGAACCCAAATCGTCCAAGGCACTACTTCTAGGGCTATCACCCACCCAAAGGATTAGCTTATCAGTTTCCTAAACCATCAAAGGGATCACCACCATAATGCCCAAGATATCATCCAAGGGTTCAACCCCAAGAGCATGTCATGCAACAAAGGTAGACCATCAACTCACCACTAAAGATCAACACTTCATATCGGTCAAAGGTCCAACTAGGTATCAACCACCCATATCGTCCAAACCCTAAACCCTAGGGTGGGAAAAGGATATCGGTTATGTAACCCACCTTAAGAGGATCTCCATGAAAGGCATCAAGCATCTTGGTCCAAGCAGAAAACCCACGTTCCTCTCCAAGAACATCACCCTTCCAAAGATCCAAACATTCCTTCGGCACCATCATCATTACCTCAAGAAAAAAAGGAAGAAGAAGAAGATACCATGGTTATGTATAGCTGAAGAAGAAGAAAAGAGGGCAGATAACCACGGACTTGCCTTCTCACATTAAGGGCCTGTCCAAGGCCGAGAGGCAAAAAGGAAGGTGAAGAAGAAAGCACAAGGAAAAGCTAGCAAAGAAGCATGGCTCACCAAGGTCAGATCTTGAGCAAGGAGTTTCCATGGCCAAGGAGCTCGCCCCTCCAAGATCCATGGGAGTCTTCCTTAGATCCCAAAGCTCCCATGCTCATCCCAATAGGAATGGGGAGGAAGGTGGATGAAAAGGATCACTTGGTCAAGGAGGAAGGGAGTTATATACACTAAAGAAGAGAGAGGTAGCAAGGGAGAGGTGTCATAACCACATAAACCAAGGTGCCACTTGCTCTTGCACTTAATGCCACTTGTTGTCACCCTAGAAGCTCATGCATAGCCTGGTGATACACTATAGAATGTGTATCATGCAGCTGGGAAACTGCCATGGCCGATACACCCCTCTTGGGCGACATACCTCCAAGCCCTAGCCGATATACTAAAGGACAAGGTGGCATATGCGACACATATATGTTATAAAGATCATATAGAGATGTCACTCCTCATCAAACATCCAAACAAGGTGCTCCAACCTCCATCCTCATCCTAGGTGATGAAAAATAGAAGCAAGAAGACTCTAGAGCTGATAAATTGCATATTGGCCCTCCACTTTGGGTAATTTGCAATTTACTCCAAAACTAGCACATAAAGAACAAGCATCAACCAACCAAGCTCAAACTTGGAACATAGGTCCTCTACAAGGTTCCCTACAACATCATTCTCTTTCTAATGATGATAGAGAACTAAAGGAATGCTCTACATGTGACATATTGCAATATAACCCCTTACTTTGGGTAAATTGCACTTTGCTACAAAATAAGCAAACATTGCTCAAACAACATCCAAATGGGACCAAACTGGAAACATGAGCTTGTCACATGATATCAAAACATATTAAGAGATTATATTAAGGTTCTAAGAACCTTTCATAAGCAAAGCAAAGAGGGTTATCCTAAAACGTGGGTCAGGGTCCTTATAAGACATAAACCCATAACAAGGATTTCATCCCCGAAATCCCGAGTGGAAAGAAGACGGGTGTTACTCGCACATCGCATCATACAAATCCACAAAGCTTGTAGGTGTCACTGATCTGTGTCCAACATACTTTCTCTTCTCCTAGAGCCACTCAGGGTTTCCTTGTACTGGTAATAGACTCAACCCTTGGTCTCTTCATCCTTTGTCTAGTAACACTCTTAGATACTGAACATCACATGCAACTTGTATTATTCAGGTATCAGTTCCTTTTGCTGATATCTCGCCTTCCTTGTTACGTTTCCGCTGAGCTACTCTGATATCACATGCTCGACACTTGATCTTCGCATAACTTGTATCACTATCCTTCTGCCATACATGTTCCAACTGTTCCTTCTTCTTTCACAAGGGATGTCTCTAATCCAAGGTAGATCTAACTCAGAAGAGGTTATCACAAGATACATACTCTACAAAACACATGCATGCATAAGACAGGGCTCATAAGGCACCTCACTATGTATCTCTTAAGGCTCAAAACAAAAGGAGTTAAACATTTTGGGTTACCAACAACCACATCATCTTAGTTTCAAGCTTGTCATGTATTCATGTCAGCTCCCAAGAGCACAACGAGTACCAACTCAGATGGTAACATATATGCACTATCTCAATAGATCAGGATAGGATTCTCAATCCTTGTTCATCCATCTCTAACCGATGCACATCCCACCTGGATCTTTCGTTACTCGAAACTTAGCTAGGAGTTGTCAAGGAATCAAGCTCAACATGACAAACTTTCCCAAGATGATCTCACTGCACTTCCTTTTTCTTGGGTACATACCTTCCGATGTCATGTTTATGTAAAGCATAAACCCTTAACAGGTGATAGCCATACTATAGGCACTTAGCCAGGTTGAATCCAAAGCCAACTTCTCCAACTGAGACCACTTCACACCTTTCTAAGGATATCCATTTTAAGGATTATCTCGATCCTCGATATGTCAAGTGGAAATAGATTCACTTAATTATCAAGTCCAGGAAAAGTAGGGATATGATAAGGATATACCTCATCTTGCACAACTCGGTCATCAACAAGGTGCTCAAAAATAGGCTATATCTCTCCTAACTAATAGGAAGGAAACATCGACCAAACATACTACAAGTGCTCAAAGGAGGGTACATCCTGAACTGGATCAACTATAGTAGATAAGAGGCAAGAAGAAGACAAAGTAGAATGGAGTGACTCCACTCAACCTGCTAGCACACCCTGGTCATCTCATCATTTCTGGTCAGCTCATGCCTCGAGATCTAACTGTTGCATGTTTCCATCTGCTTCCTGGTCAAACCATCCGGTCCTCACTTGCTTATCCTTATCAGCGTTCCTCCATGAGGCTGATCTGCTACCTCGAGGGTCACCGTATAGATCCAAACTCCAAAACAAGCTTCCAGCTTGTGGGTTCAAGGTCAAGGATGATATATCCATATGGTTCACATCTTACTTCTATGATCGAGGCATCTTAATTCTCAACCCCTTCTCAGAAGACACGCCAAGAGGATCCTACCCTCATCATCTATCACAGACATCTCCATCTTGGAAACCAAAGTCCAAGATCAGCTGATACTTTTTGAAGTGTCGAAACAACGATCACTTCAAAGGCACACATATCAAGTGACATAAGGTCCACTTGACTGCCATTCCCTTGAAAGGAAGGGAAGCAAAGGAACAAACTCCTCCCATCAACCCATCAACATCTATGGTTTCATATCAATGGGGAGGATATTATCACTTTCTTCGATCCTTACATGAGTTTTCAACCATTTATGCATTGTTAAACCTTGTTCCATCTGGTTTCATCCTATTTCTTCTTGGTTTCCTTACACTCAGCATAGGAAACATCAAGACCATTATGTGTTATTATTCTTGTTCTCTTGTTACCGTTTCATCATAATCATGATTATTTCCTGATTATATCAGATTTTTTTTCTCTTTGTGAAAAATATCGTTATTCTTCACATATTCTTTATTAAACAAGGATCATCTCCCTTATTCTCTTTTTCTTATCCCAAATTTGCACTTTATACTTTCACATTTTTTCTTATGTTCATTGGTTGGTCTAAGATTATCTCAGGTTAACTAGTTCTTTTCTTTCTTCCAACTTTATCTTTACTTTCAAGCATTTCCTTCATCTTGTATAAGTTTTACGTTTTAACTTACCTTGTTATCACAGGTTAATCTGTCTTTTGTCATGTATATCTCTCGAGATTACAGTTTCAAGAACTTATCTCATCATATTCTTATACGGATTTAGGTTTTATAGAACCATTACTTCCTCTTTTGATTATCAAGCATCCATGTATGAAGGAGTTATGGTGCATTCATTTACCTCTTTTATACCATTATGAAGGTATTAACATCGTACTTTCTGACTTGTTATGCTCTTTAGATTGCTCCAGAATGACTACTTGTTCAGGGTAATCAAGGAGGAAGCAATCTATGGCTCCACACTTACCTATGTTTTCAATATTTGAATACCTGGTCAGGGCATCCAATTACTGAGATTAGGTAGTATGCACCATATTTTATGTCACGGTCCAACCTTAGACACCATCCTAATCCTAATCCTAGTGTCCCTGTAGACTCAGCGAACCTAGAGCTCTGATACCAAACACTGTAACACCCCATCCACAACAAAACTTGATTACATGCTAACCAGCGGATTACCGAAAATCACGGGAAATTAAAACCGAATTACAACAAGCACCACAAGATGATGCATATTACATCTGCGCCAACACTTTTCATTTCATAACATCTTTTCAAGGTGCTACAACATAATTTCCCATCATCTCTTTACATGAAATGATTGTTTGTCATGCTGCTTTACATCAAGATACATACTAAAAACTTGACATCGATCATTATACAAGAAACATCGAAAATCTCTCCTGAAGACCTGAGTGTAGAGGGATGACACATAGGACTCTACTGCTAGACACTATCTATCCCACCAAGTATGATACCTCTGCATAGCATCTGTTGCCACATGATCTTCATCTCACCAGGCACGTCCACCTAAAAAGGGTTATTAACCAGCGGGGTGAGACACACAGTCCCAGCGAGAAACATAACCCTCTACCAACTTTATAATGATCACAGATGACTGATATAAGTAGATTATAGGAGCAACATACTGAGCAAAGCTAACTTTATTAACATTCTTACCAAACTGTCAGGAGGCATATAACCAGGCATTCTGTATGGAACATGATTGACAAGATAAGCTTTATAAGATCTTATCACAAGATATAAAGAACGTACATGTAACTGAAAGATATAACTAGATCATCTACACAAGCAAGGCCTCAATCAATGTTTCATGCTTTGCCTTAAGCAATATATTCTATACGGCTGGATTACAATTTATTATGCCCTGAGGAAGTGAGTTGTCCCACTTAAATCCAACCTTTGGTTGTGAAGCCCAAAACTGGTGCCATACAAGGTCATTGGGAGAGACAGACTCCATGACCTCACCTCTTTGTGGTCAGTGTACAACAATCAACATGCAGGACCGTAGTCTCTTTCTTAAGTGGCCTCAACCACAGGGTCAGTCCCGCAGGCTACCCTTTTCATCATGAGCCACAGGCCTATTCACCGTTCTCCTGAGCCATGAACATATTCATGCTCCTTCACACAGAGCCATGGGCCTGATCACCATGCTCTTATACACATCTTGAGTCCAAAACTGCAGTTACACTCTGATCCTCCTGTTTTTGGCTAGGAGAAACCTCGTATATTCAACAATATGCGCTCCGGGTTAACCCGCAGGAGAACCCTTTTCACCATCACCTAATTACTGACGATGATGGATCTATGGCCAGGGCAAACTACATGAAAGGTTCCACTTGCCATTAATTAATATATTTTAAGCGGATTGCAAGATTCAACCAAGTTATGTAACATGTAAACTAAAACACAAGTAAACAACATAGATCTTATTGTCGGGTGTTACATTGTCACTCTTATTTTTCAAATCCAACATTACATGTTACCACTTGGCCTCTTGCTAATCATCAAGATCCATCTCAAGTATCAACATCACTGGGACTCAATCCCATCATTACAACATGTCACTACCTCTCAAGGCTTACATCATCACCATGGGATAGCAATCCCTTCTCTCAACATCAGAGGATAATACATCAACTTGGCACTCAGCCTTTATCAGGTCCATAGACCTTCCACATCATATTGGTGATACATGTTATCTCATCAACAAGGATTATCATCATTGAGTGTTATACAAAACACATATTCCTCATAGCTCTTACCTAGCTATGAATTCATTGGATACACATACATGGTTAGTATACATATTGAGAGAGATAACTGAATCACCAGACATAGATATTTATGATTATCATGATTTTAGGACTAAAGGTACATGATTGGATCAACATCCATGATTATAACTACATGAAGCACAAACTTGTCTTGTAAACAAATTACATTATTGTAATCAAACCACGAGTATTCACTATGCCCTATATCTCATGAACATATCTTTGATTATCATGTCATCAAGATTAAGGTTTATAGCATTGGAATATTCTTCCATCATTATGAACATATGCAGCTTAATGTCATAACTGGTGTATTAAACAATACACACGACTACTATCATGTCAGGGGTATCCCACCATACCCTACATCTCAAATTATTAAGCACATCATCCCTAAGGATTTATCATTTAGGATCATACACCATGATCCACCATCCAACTTTATCAGAGGTTCATCTATCATTAACCATAGGTAACCACTATACAAGGTTCACAACTTATCTCGTCATATCTCATCATAATCAAAGGTGTGAGCTCAAGATAACATGCATAGGGTTAGCCCACAACCTTCACTAAAGCATCGCATACCCTCACCAATACTTGGCAGCGACCGCAAACCCTCACTAAAAGGGGAATCGGGTAGGGTACCAACCCTCACCCAAGGTTTTTGGCTACAAGTAGGACCTGTATCCATGCACAAAGGGAGGGTATCGTGCAACTAGAGTTATGAGTTGTATCATGCATCCATGTGCAAGGTGTATTGGGTAACCAAGTACCAAGGTGCGTGTCATGCAGCTCATGGGCGTCACATATTGCCTAAAACCCTCTCGCCCATTAGGGTTAGGGACCCTATAGTAGTCAAGGTATCGTGTCATCCAAGGCTCAACTCATATCGTCCAAGATTCTACACTTCCCAAGTTCAACACATGTATTGGCCAAACCTTCAACCCTAGAACCATATAAGCAATCAACCTCTTTCTCATGCCGATTAACCAACCAAAAGGGGAGCATGTTTTGGGCAAAGCATATCAGCCAAGACATCACATCCCTAAATAGGGTATTGGCCAAGAAATTGATCCATTGTGTCGCCCAACTAGCACATACACTACATGCTTATCTCGGGTTAGGGTTTGTGATATCGTCCAAGACCTCTATGGGTGTGTGTCGGGAAAGCTAGGGTGTCGAGTTATGATCTTCACCAAGGCATGTCGGGAAGGGATGCTAGCAATACTCAAAAGCTCAAACAAGAATAGCGTTCTCACCCAAAGTATCGTGCAAAGCCAACAAGGCCATATTGCCCAACACATCATAATGACCAACTCATCATATCGTGCAACACTTAAATAACTCATCTATCAAACAACATATCGGGCGAGGGGTCTACAAGGCGCCATCCACCCATAATGCCCAAGAACACCACCTATCGGTCACCTAGGGTTAGAGCAACCTTATCATCCAAGGCTCCATATCAGGCAACTAGAGTTAGGATCATCCTATCGGCCGAGTAAGCTTATCACCCCAAACTAGGGTTAGGGTACCCATATCATCCAAGGCACTACTTCTAGGTCTATCTCCCACCCAAAGGATTAGCTTATAAGTTTCCTAAACCATCAAAGGGATCACCACCATAACACCCAAGATATCATTCAAGGGTTCAACCCCAAGAGCATGTCATGCAAGAAAGGTAGACCATCAACTCACCACTAAAGATCAACACTTCATATCGGTCAAAGGTCCAACTAGGTATCAACAACCCATATCATCCAAACCCTAAACCCTAGGGTAGGAAAAGGATATCGGTCACCACACCATATTGTCCAACAATATCAACAGTTGGCTCACCTCTCAACAACCAAGTGAGAGGGGTCTTGCACAACCTTTAGCATAACGAGCAATAAGGGTAGAGCAACACCCTATCGGCCAACCAACTCAACCTAACGTCCAAACACCTAGACCATAGGTTCACCATTCATCAACAATGGAGAGAGAGGGGTTTTGCCCAAGATACTAGATCATGGCTCACCTCTCAAGTCCAAGGGATATCATTCATGTGCCAACAACCAAAATAAGACCTAATTGGCAAAGCACTATATCGTGCAACCATTGTATCGTGCAGGCACCCTATCAGGTGGTTCATCTTCAACCTCAAGTCACCCAAAACCGATATGCACAAGATAAACAAGAATAAGGCAGTAATAAAACATGACCATTTCCATTAGATCAGATCCCAAATTCCATATATATAACTATCATGGATGAAGGTACCAAATTAATTACAAGAACCAATATGTGCACATAAGAAGGGTGAACATAATAGAGATGATTAAGAGTTATGTAACCCACCTTAAGAGGATCTCCATGAAAGGCATCAAGATTCTTGGTCCAAGCAGAAAACCCACGTTCCTCTCTAAGAACATCACCCATCCAAAGCTCCAAACATGCCTTCAGCACCATCATGATTACCTCAAGAAACAAAGGAAGAAGAAGAAGAAGAAGAAGAAGATACCATGGTTATGTGTAGCTCAAGAAGAAGAAAAGAGGGGAGATAACCACGGCCTTGCCTTCTCACATCAAGGGCCTATCCATGGCCAAGAGGGGAAGAGGAAGGTGAAGAAGAAAGCATAAGGAAAAGCTAGCAAAGAAGCATGACTCACCAAGGTCAGATCTTGAGCAAGGAGTTTCCATGGCCAAGGAGCTCGCCTCTCCAAGCTCCATGGGAGTCTTCCTTAGATCCCAAAGCTCCCATGCTCGTCCCAACAGGAAGGGAGAGGAAGGTGGATGAAAAGGATCACTTGGTCAAGGAGGAAGGGAGTTATATACACCAAGGAAGAGAGAGGTAGCAATCGAGAGGTGTCATAACCACATAAACCAAGGTGCCACTTCTTCTTACACTTAACGCCACTTGTTGTCACCCTAGAAGCTCATGCATAGCCTAGTGATACACTCTAGAATGTGTATCGTGCAGCTGGGCAACTTCCATGGCCGATACACCCCTGTTGGGTGACATACCTCCAAGCCCTAGCCGATATACTAAAGGACAAGGTGGCATATGAGACACATATATGTTATAAAGATCATATAGAGATGACACTCCTCATCAAACATCCAAACAAGGTGAGACAACCTCCATACTTGTCCTAGGTGATGCCAAACAGAAGAAAGAAGACTCTAGAGCTGATAAATTGCATATCGACCCTCCAATTTGGGTAATTTGCAATTTACACCAAAACTAGCACATAAAGCACACACATCAACCAACCAAGCTCAAACTTGGAACATAGGTCATCCAAAAGGTGCCCCATAGCATCATTCTCTTTATAATGATGATAGAGAACTAAAGGCATGCTCTACATGTGACAAATTGCAATATAACCCCTTACTTTGGGTAAATTGCACTTTGGTCCAAAACAAGTAAACATTGCTCAAACAACATCCAAACGGGACCAAACTGGAAACATGAGCTTGTCACATGATATCAAAACATCTTAAGAGATTAGATTAAGGTTATAAGAACCTTTCATAAGAAAAGCAAAGAGGGTTAGCCCAATACGTGGGTCAAGGTCCTTACATAAAAGGTGGAGCAGATTCAGCTAAATGAATAATTATATTGATAGTACATATTAGGCATATTAATTAAGCAGCTACAACTGATCAGTAGAACATCTAGATTCAACCTCTATTGGAAAGAAGTTACTCAAGATGGCACTGTTGGGTTTTAGGGGAGATAGAAAAGGTAGCGGAAACAAAAAAATTCTTCTCCCCAAACTTAGTATAAAGGAATCGCGTCAACGTCTATATAGTACGAATGATGGTTTGTAGAGGTGTACCTTCTCCCGAGGCTTGCTCGGAGACATTACCTCACAGCTTGCATAATCTTTACCTCCGGTCTTGGACGGTGTCTGTGTAGATCTTGGTCTCACCGGGACTGTCGGGATTGACAATTGTCCTCTGAGCGGCAGAAATCTCCCGCCTCTACAGTAGTCTACACAGACCACCTGGAACTCTGATTGCCTTGTCGCACAAGACACCGGAAGGAGTCACACCCTCCTGTCGATATACTAGTCACTGATACACTCTCCTACCACCAATCACTTTTCTGTAGTTGTCTTTCCCTTGATGTGCCTCCCTTATCGGGTAGCACTTGCTCAGGCTCTCCTGGTTACCACAATAAGAGAGAACGACAACTTTACAGAGCAACTGGTGTTCTGAGTTGTGTTTTGAGAAGCCCCCAATACCCCTATATATAGGAGGGTCATGGGGTAGGGTTCTCTACCTCGAGCAATGCGGGATTAAAGCAGGAGTAGAAGGGTTTGAGATTTTCCACAAAACAACCAACTGCACCAGCTGAACCGATCGTTTCAAGAATGAACCGATCAGTTGGGGACCTGAGCCGATCGGTTCACACCTGAACTGATCGATTGGGGCACCTGAGATGATCTGTTCACTTCTAAAACGATCAGTTCACTGCCCTGGTCAGTTCCCGATTGACTTTTACTCTTTTGTTTCAAATTGATCCAAATACCAATCCTTGTTCCAATCAAATTGGACAAGTGAAATGAAAAGAAATTTCTCACCAACCTGACTTTCCCAACTTGCTCGTTTGGACTAGTTGAGCCGATCGATTCAACCCTTGAACCGGTCAATTCAGTCTATCCTGAGCCGATCAGTTCATCACATGAGCCGATCGATTGGGAGTGCAGACTGTGCAAAATCAGTCAATTGCAGTTTCAATCAATCTGATACTCTAATAAATTGGTCCAACACCTTGAACATTATGATATTGAGCTATCAATTGATTGAATGTTTAATGGAACTACTAAACTCCTTTAGTAATCAATCTAAACATCATTTGTGGATAAATTCCTCTTCCAGGTTAAATCCTTTGTGTGTGACCCTGTAGGTCCATTTTACGTTGGTAGTTAAAGTCCATAACACTTATGACTTCACAAGCAAAGAGCGGTGCCTAGTCGCACATCAGTGCTACCTAAGTGAAATAGAAAGTTTGAGAACAACTTTCAATCCTACAATACGTGAATGGTGTTAAAGTGAATGTATAATTTCTTTGTCACTAATGTTCTGAATGAACTCAAGGCATGGTATAGTCATCCTTGCAGCATTCATCCATTTCCTTGATCTCAGAGCAGAGTGGGTGAGATGTGTGTGACATTAATATCACATATTGATTCACACATGTATGCACATTCCTTTCTCAATCCTAATCATCAAGTTTCCATGGACATCAAACTCCCTTAGGAGGGACAAATCCCATATCTATCACTCACCCCTCAAAAGCCCCATGTGTCAAAGTCACCCAATCATCACCTTTATAACAACCCATGTTTCAGGACTGCATTTGATGATGTCAAAGTGTACCCAACGACATGTGTTGAGTGTAGTGATTTCAGGTCAAAGAATCACACTCACCACCATCACTGTGAGAGGTGACTGTGACTACCAAATCATGGTTCCATGTGTCACTCTCAGGGTGGGTCTGTCCAGTACACATGTTCTCTAACAAGTACCAATGTGCTTGGTTTGATATCACTATATCATGACTAATGAGATTCTATCATCAACCAACACACAATCTAGTCTTTAGTGTTATTGATGTCTATGGTTATTTCCATAATAAAAACCGACTAGGGACTAAACAAGAATGTATACTCTTAACATCCATATGATCTCATCATTTAGGTCCTCAACCCAAAAGCATACATCATTGAGTAAAACAATTCTTTAGACATCTATCATGTTACACTATCAACTCAGAAACAATTAAAACATATAGATTGGAAATTGCCTTTATTATTATTCAAATCATTTACAAAGTATCCCATTACAATCATCACATGCCTTGTTCTATGGGCATACATACCAATAGATTCCCACTTGCACTTAGAGCCAGTCACCTAGGAACCTCATTCCTTGTGACCTAGCATGACCATCATTCTTCTGTTGAGAAAGGGCATTAGTCAGTGGATCAACTATGTTGTCTTCAATTGGTACTTTGCAAATCTTCACATCTCCTCGCTGTACGATCTCTCGTATGAGATGGAAGTGCCGCAGTATGTGCTTGGACCACTGATGTGATCTGGGCTCCTTAGCTTGAGAAAAAGCTCCATTATTGTCACAATAAATCTCAATTGCATCACAACTACTGGGAACTACACCAAGTTTAGTAATGAACTTCCTGATCCACACAACTTCCTTTGTTGCATGTGAAGCAGTAATATACTTGGCCTCTATAGTAGAATCAGCAATTGTTTCTTGCTTGGAACTCTTCCAGCTCACAGCTCCATTTTTTAGGAAAAATACAAATCCTAATTGCGATCTGTAATCATCTTTGTCAGTTTGGAAGCTTGCATCAGTGTAACCCTTTACTACCAGTTCTTCCTCACCACTGTATACAAGGAACTGATCCTTAGTCCTTCGCAAGTACTTGAGGATGTTCTTTACGAATGTCCAGTGAGCATCACTGGGATCTGACTGGTACATGCTCATTATGATGAGGGCATATGAGACATCTGGGCATGTGTACAACATAGCGTACATGATGGATTTGATGGCTGATGCATATGGGATCCCATTCATACACTCCCTCTCTTCACAAGATTGGGGACATTGAGCTCTACAGATGGTGACTCCATGTAGCATGGGGATGTTGCCTCTCTTTGAGTTCTCCATGTTGAACCGCTTCAACACTTTGTTAATGTATGTGATTTAAATTAGACTGAGAAGCCTTTTAGACCTATCTCTATAGATCTTAATACCTAGAATGTAGGATGCTTCTCCTAATTCCTTCATTGAGAAAGTATTCCCAAGCCATGTCTTTACCTTCTCTAAGGTTGTGACATCATTCCCCATCAATAGTATGTCATCCACATATAATATGAGGAATGTGGTCATGCTCCCACTAACCTTCTTGTACACACAAGGTTCATCTTCATTTTGAATAAAGCCAAACACTTTGACTTCTTCACCAAATCGAAGATTCCAACTCTTAGATGCTTGTTTCAATCCATAGATTGACCTTTGCAGCTTACATACTTTATTAGCATTCTTTGGATCTACAAAACCTTCAGGTTGTGTCATGTACACATCCTCATTTATATTCCCATTAAGGAATGTGGTTTTAACATCCATTTTCCAAATCTCATAGTCATAGTAAGCCGCAATAGCAAGCATGATCCTGATGGACTTAATCATGGCAACTGGAGAAAAAGTTTCATCATAGTCAACACCTTGAACTTGTCGGAAACCCTTCGCAACCAATCTGCCTTTATAAGTTTGCACATTGCCATCCATGTCAGTCTCCTTCTTGAAGACCCACTTGCACCCGATGGGTTTTACCCCTTCGGGTGGTTCCACCAAAGTCCATACTTTGTTGGAATACATGGATTCCATCTCGGATTTCATGGCCTCAAGCCATTTCTAAGAATCTGGTCCCTCCATAGCCTCTAGATAGGTAGTTGGATCATCATCTATGATCAACTCACCACCTTCCTGAGTCACAAGGTACCCAAACCTCTCAGGTTCAAGGTGTGTCCTACTAGATCTACGAGGTCCTTGTATTACTTGAGGAGACTAAGATTCCACAACACCTTGTGAATCTCTATGTTCCTCTTGTACATCTACCAGTTCAATGTTTTCTTGTTGGGATTGAACCTCTTCAAGCTCTTTTTTCCTCCCACTGCTTCCTTTGGAAATAAATTCCTTTTCTAGGAACACAACATCCCTGACAACAAACACTTTCTTCTCGGTTGGATGGTATAAGTAACATCCCTTGGTCTCCTTAGTATATCCAACAAAACAACATTTATCATATCTAGGGCCTAGCTTGTCAGGAAACATTTTCTTGACATATGCCTCACACCCCCAAATCCTCATAAAAGACATATTGGGACGCTTCCCAGTCCATATCTCATATGGTATCTTTTGAACCAATTTAGATGGTACTCGATTAAGTGTAAACGTGGCGGTTTCAAGAGCATGACCCCAGAAGGAAATAAGAAGATCAAAAAAACTCATCATTTATCACACCATATCCAGTAAAGTGTGATTCCTTCTTTCAGACACACCATTATGCTGTGGTGTTCCAGGCGGAGTCCATTGTGATACGATACCACGGGCTCGCAGAAGGTCCTCAAACTCCTGGCTCAAGTATTCTCCACCTCGATCAGATCAAAGTGCTTTAATACTTTTACCAAGTTGGTTTTGTACTTCATTCATGAAATCCTTGAACCTTTCAAGGGTTTCTTACTTATGTTTCATCAGGTACACATAGCCATACCTACTGAAGTCATCAGTGAAGGTAATGAAGTACTGATACCCACCTCTGGCATTAGTTCTAAAAGGCCCACATACATCGGTATGTATGAGTCCTAATAGATCACAAGCTCTCTCACCTTTACCTGAAAAGGGAGTCTTGTTCATCTTGCCCAACAAACAAGATTCACATATCTCTATTGATTCATAATCAAAAGAGTCTAGATAACCATCTTTATGGAGTCTAGAAATGCACTTCTCATTTATGTGCCCTAGACGACAATGCCAAAGATACGCTTGATTTGAGTTGTTGAGTTTTTGCCTTTTGGTGTTTACATTGTATACACTTGTCTCTAAATCTATCAAGTATAGACCATAAAACATTGGGGCACTGCCATAAAAGATCCCATCTTTTGAAATGGAACAATTTCCATTCTTAAAAAGAAATTCAAAACCATCCTTGTCCAAACAAGAGACGGAAATGATATTCCTATTTATGGTAGGTACATAATAGCAGTTCTTCAACTCTAATATTAGCCCACTAGGTAGTGTTAACTCATAGGTTCCTACGGCACTGGCAGCAACTCTTGCCCCATTGGCAACACATAGTTCAACCTTTCCTTTCCTCAAAGGCCTACTTCTCTTAAGATCCTTCACATTTGAACAAATGTGAGATCCACATACGGTATCAAGTACCCATGACAAAGAAGTAGTAAAGTTAATCTCTATTACGTATACACCAGAAGTAGAGATCTCTATCTCTTGCTTCTTCTTCCATCGTTCCTTCCATCCTTTCCATGTAGAAGATTCTGACATTGGTTTGTCGAGAGAACCCTTCTCTCCCTCACCTTTGTCCTTGGACATTGTTCCATTGATCATCATCAATGAACTATCCTTCTTCTCAAACAACACATTAAGCGTACATGGAGTAGATTCAAAGGCTACCAGTATATCTAGATTGTGCAGAACACTTCTCACAATCCCCAACGAATGATGGAATTTATTCTCAATTAATTTGCCCCTTTGAAAAGATTATTCTTTTGCCATTCTACAAGAGAAAATTGCATTTGTCAAAACTCCTTTTGATTTGATTTGATTTAAATGAAATTTAACTATAGTTAATTGGGCCTTTAATTAATTACCGCTCCCACTATTTTGATTCAAATTGACAGCCCTCACCATCAATTCGGAAGATTGCAACGCACACTCTTCTAGTGGGCAAGATTCGTATTTCATCAAGTCATGAGTCAGCTTTGGCTGATCGCCCACAACTTGACTATTTAGGTAGGCCATCATGCCAATTGCATCATATGCAACTCTTGATGAATGAACATGCGCAACACCTTGCCATGAACATTCCGTGCCTCTAGGCTTAGACGCTTTAAGAATCACCAGTTAAGTCTATCCCAAAAGCCGACACAATAAACATGCACCCTGCTTGGGTAGAACCTACATGTTTACCTTTCACACTTCCATGAGATAGATGGCGCCCCACTCTTTGGCATAACCTACGCTTGGTCGATCATGTTTTTCATATGTGTCACTAATGGAATACGTGAAAGACTTAATATTTAGATCAGGAATTTGGTTTTTATAGGTACATATACATATCCAATCACCACAATATAGTAAGTATCATATACATGTTATATCCCATAGAAAACATGTGAAACAATAAAAACAATGATTATGGCCATCCTAATATGATTCTTGAAGCCAAGAGGAATCATTTTCATCTAGGTCTACATCACATGCAACCTGTATAAGATGAATTATGTGCTTTTCCTGTCTGGGTTTGATCAACTCATCTCCATGATTGATCGGCTCGCCATCAGGCCGGTCAGTTGGGTGCCACCAGCTGATCGACTGGGGCCTCCAGTTGATCGATTCATTGGTCATCATGCATCTCCTCAGTTCGCCACCTGCTCGTATCGCTCCTCGAACCGATCATCCAGAATGCCAACTGATCGGTTCATGCCTTGAACTGATTGTCTCAGTCATCGTCAGGTTGTCCGACGTTCTTCAACATAACAAGAAATAAAGGATCTATCCTATTTTACATTTGAAAAAGGAAACCCCGAGTTACATTTGAGGGGAGCAAAGGTAGGAAAGAAATCTCGAGTTATCTCGAGTTACATCAGGAATAGGAGATAGGGAATTAGTGCACAGACCGAGATGCAAGCAACCACATTCAACCAAGAACACATACATAGGGTTTATTGGCCATAACCATGCTATACATCCAACACTAAACTCATTTAAGGGCGACGCTCATCGAGTGCATTTATATTACATATCATATATATATATTGTGATTTGTGGATTTAGGATTGGACATGCATAAAGCCAATTTTATTCACATCGTATGCAATAAAGGCGACAAACCAAAATTGATCACATCAATAATCCTAAAGTATAGAGCAGTTGACATGGCTCTGATACCACTGTTGGGTTTTAGGGGAGATAGAGAAGGCAGTGGAAACAAAAATTTTCGTCTCCCCAAACCCAGTATAAAGGAATCACGTCAACGTCTATACAGTAGGAAGGATGGTTTGTAGAGACGTACCTTGTCCCGAGGCTTACTCGGTGACGTTACATCACGGCTTACACAGTCTTCACCTCTGGTCTTGGACGGTGTCTGTGCAGCTCCTAGTCTCAGGGGGCTGTCATGATTGACAGCTGTCCTCTGATCGACAGAAGTCTCCCGCCTCTACAATAGGCCACACGGACCACCTGGAACTCTGATCGCCTTGTCACATAAGGCACCAAAAGGAGTTGCACCCTCCTATCAGCATACTAGTCACTGACACACTCTCCTACCACCAGTCGCTTTTCTGTAGTTGTCTTTCCCTTGTTGTGCCTCCCTTATCAGGTATCACTTGCTCAGGCTCTCCTGGTTACCACAACCAGAGAGAACGACAACTTTATAGAGTAACTGGTGTTCTGAGTTGTGTTTTGAGAAGCCCTCAATACCCCTATATATAGGAGCGTCATGGGATAGGGTTCTCTACCTTGGGTAATGCGGGATTAAAGCAGGAGTAGAAGGGTTCGAGATTTTCCACAAAACAACCAACTGCGCCAGCTGAACTGATCGTTTCAAGCATGAACCGATCGGTTGGGGACCTGAGCCGATCGGTTCACACCTGAACTGATCGGTTGGGGCACCTGAGTCAATCGGTTCACTTCTGAAACGATCGGTTCACTGCCCTGGTCAGTTCCCGATTGACTTTTCCTCTTTTGTTTCGAATTGATCCAAATACCAATCCTTGTTCCAATCAAATTGGACAAGTGAAACGAAAAGAAATTTCTCACCAACCTAACTTTCCCAACTTGCTCGTTTGGACCAGTTGAGTCGATCAGTTCAACCCTTAAACCGGTCGGTTTAGTCTGTCCTGAGCCCATCGGTTCATCACATGAGCCAATCGATTGGGAGTGCAGACTGTGCAAAATCAATCAATTGTAGTTTCAATCAATCTGATACTCTAATCCATCGGTCCAACACCTTGAATACTATGATATTGAGCTATCAATTGATTGAATGTTTAATTGAACTAATAAACTCCTTTAGTAATCAATCTAAACATCATTTTTGGATAAACTTGTCACGAATCTGGAACCCCAGTCCCATGAACCAAACGTATACCAAAGGCGAAATGTGGAAGTGTAAAGCTTAGCATACATGAATAGATAACAAGATAGAGGCACCAACATAGTCTCAACATTCAACAAGTATAAATAATACAAAATGTATTATATTCATGAATTCAGTTACATATTTCCAGAGTCAAGGTACAAGTCATTCATGTTCACTAAATCTGGATCTTACAACAAGTACACCTAACATAACTCACCAAGCCCTTCATCTTTCTATCCATCTCTGAACCTATAAACAATATATGAGAAATGGGTCAACACACGAGGTGTTGAGTATGGGGAAGAAAGATACACATAGATATAAGCTTTGCATAATTTTGAAAAGATTTCCAGATTAAACGAACAAGAATAAACATGTTAATTTTTTAACAAATGTGAAACCATATTTTATGTCATTTCACTCCATTATACCAACAATATCAAACATGTTTAAGGACTTTGACCATCTTCCTGTCGGAAGGGTCCGTAAGAGTGCTCAAGCTTAGCTAACCCTTTTATATGAGAGGGACCTCAAGGACGTAACCAAGAGTTAACCCTTTACCCACAATATTATAATGGAGTTCCATATATATATGTGTGTTCAAGTTATAAAACTGATGAGGCAAACATCGAGTAAGACATATCAATACTACATGGCAATATTTGAGCAAATAGACAACTAAACATACAATATATGTCTCTTCAAGCAAGAAAGCGATAGTCATATAACTAGATAAGGCCCATACCTGGTTTAGAGATTTCATAACCTAACACATCCTTCACCATCTAGCCACATGCCAAACCTGATTAACAACAAGATTACATATATGCATTAGATTCTTATCATTAACCCTAATTAGGTGCATTTTAGGGTTTTGGCCAAGGTGGGTTCCAAGTTGCTTATTGGGTCATTATATGATACTGTGCTGATCTAGAAGTCATCATGATGGTGTGGTTAAAGTTTCATGCCATTATGACGTTCCATGCTATTTCTATAATCATAACAAGGTTTAAGGCATTTACATGCATTCTAGGGTCAAATGACTCACAATAGAGTAATCAAGGTCAAAGATCATCAATGAATAAGAAACAAGCATAAGGTCATAAGAAACATATAGCAAGATAAGGTGGTTGTCCATTAGCAACAAGATTAGCAATTTGGGGTAACGTTCATCATCAAAGTCCAAACTAAGCACATATGTAAAAAAAGGGTCATGATGAACAATAGGGAGAGTAGGACCTTCATTTAGTTCAAGTATATATCACAAGTACTGATTTAAGGATCGGGGGTAGATTGAGCATCAAGATCCAAACATTAATCATATTCATGTGTTAAGCAAATTCAAAGTAGTCAAAGGTTACATCTTTAGAAATATAAAGAAACTAGAAGACGATTCAGGGTCTGGAAATAAGCTCATGTTGTAGGCCTTTTTGAGAGGATCAGTTTGATATATAATTTTGTATACTTTTAACCATCATAGCATTGTTAAGGAGGTCTTAGAAAAAGTCATGACACTAACACCATATTAGAGCAAAAGAAATCACCTTGGCAGGCCGCTGGGCTCTCTTGCTCGGCCCAAAAGCATTGGCTGGGGTCGGCCCACATGGGAGGGATCTCCGTCTCCCTGACCCGCTCGGGCGTGCCCCTGTTACTGTGGAAAAATAGAGCCGTAACAGAGGTTTCTGTCCGACATCCCAACAGTCGCCAGCCAATAGTTGAGGGGGGGGGGGGGTGGCGCGATGGAGATGGATTGGGCATCTTGGAGTCTAGCTTGGGAATCCATACCTCCCATCCTCACTGTAGGGATGTGTGAAGGAGATCGGACAAGCCTGATCCAGTGCCACCAGCCCTTGCTTCTTCAGCGGCTAATGTGATGCCAAGAGATGTATGGCCGCCTAGCTCGGCTTCAAAGGCTTGACAACCTTCACAGGAGTCCTACGGAGGCAATGTAAGGAGGGAAGCCGGAGGAGAGCAAGGCTCAATGCCCTAAGATGTCGGTGGCAGCCAGCAAAAGAAAATGGCAGTTGTAGCTAGACCTAGTGGATAGGAGAATAGAAGGGAAAAGGAAGTGCGAAGGAGAAAGGGTGGGATGAAGGGATTTAGAAACTTAATCGGAGTATTAGGGTTAAGATCCCAAGCAATTAATAGCTTTCCCTTATTGCACAATTTGGCAAAAGGAGGAGGACATGTTTCCCAATCCTGTGATTTTCCCCAGAGCATAAGGGGAAGGAGGGGCAAGAAATTGGGCCTGGATTTGTGTTTGGGCCCAATAAAGTTCTAAAATCCAAATAAAATAATACATTAGATGGGGAGATTCAAAAAGCCATATCTAGTGATTTATAACCCCGATTTTGGTGATTTTTATTCCATTGGATTCATAATTAAAACACGTACAACATGAAACATGTTACTAAGCCAAAAGGTTATTGTCATGATCTTAAAAAAAACTAACAAATATGGTGATATGAATAATATGGAGTCTCCCAACCATCAAACCATGAAATTCTCATTGAATTGAGTAAGAGGTTAAATGATGAAGGAGAAGGGTACAAGATAGGATTGATAAAATTTAGGTTGTCACATCCTTCCCTCCTTCAAAGAAATTTCATCCTCAAAATTCAACCAAGATCATAGTTTAAGAGTCAAAGCCAATATCCATCTAGTCTAGGTATCCTACCATGGTTATCAAGGCATTTTGCATGATGGGTCCACACTAGGTTATCCTCATCAAGGGTGTATGCATCTCGATTATATACATATTACTTATTGTTCCATCGTAATGTGACATCATCATGGAATTAGGGTTTACCCATCCTTTAGTATCCATATATCAGGGTTTTTATACTAATCTTCATAGACGACCAGGGTGTATTATCAAAATCTATGTTATCACTTCTCAAAAGAATCATGCTTATGACTTCAAACAAGACTATCATCGAGTGTTTATCTTGTCTTTACTCTAGATTTCAAGCATGGTTTATTTTTCCCCAAAGTTTCCACCAACTCTAATCAATTATGTTCATTATTTTTCCATTTAAATCTAAAATTAAACAATTTATTCATCATGTTCATCTGAGTTATGACTCCAAGAGTATCATTATATTGATTTTTTTTTCATTTGGGTATGAGGTTAGACATGTTACCCTCATTATTCAAGGTAAGATCTCTAGACATCATCAGATCCAGTTCATGATTTCAAGGCTACATCTTTTATGTATAGTATGATTTCATATTAGGTCTAGCTTATGAGAATGGCTTATCGTGCATATTCAAGTTTTTAAACATAAGCAAGATATTTCATGTACAAGCATCATTCTAAGAACACCATTATCATCAACGTCACAGTTTTCAAATTCTCTCACTTATATCTAGAAAGAGCTCCACAGGTTCAAGCCACTCAAGCTAAGATATATGTGTCCAACAATACATGTTAACCACAACCTTCTACCAGTAACAAAATTTCTACCCATCTTTCGAGAAACAAGGATAACCGCTAGATTCCTTATATACAACTAATAACCCGAGTATGAGGCTCATCATGGATATCACACATCATATACATCATCTTAGGTCTTGGAACATCACCCTCACCTATATATATCACGCATGAAATTTTCAATTTCCTCTTTCTCTAGGGTTAGATATTTTCATAGGAAATCTAGGGTTCAACATTTTTAAGGGAACCACACGTTAGGTCACTCAACTCATATACTTAGAAGTATTCGAGCTAGGGACTCATCATCAAGTATTTCATCATTCCTATTTTTCAATATTTCAAATATCTTGGAGTTTAGGTACTCTAACCTTTTCCCGATACGGTCAAATCATATCAATAGGTCACTCTATTCATATGTACCATGCTAGATTTCTTCCCTTGTAAAGAGATTGAGGCCCATGTTGGTCTCAAACTATATATCACATATCATATCCGCACATGTACAAGCAAGCATGTCAACACGCTAGCTATGTTTAGCACATCAACCAAGTCATATGTATCAACAAGGTGCTAGGTCTAGCTAGGGCTACATGGTCAAACTCATTCCATATCGTTAAATATACTCGACCTTCCTCAAACAACCTGGGTCTTATCAACATCAAAATCATCATCAATATAATAATCATCTTATGTTTCTAGGTTATTCACTTGTCTAACCTATATCATAGCTCTAGACAACTCTAGAGACTATCACCTAAACTCTCTCATCTAGACTTGATGTTAAATCTCTTTCTCCTAGGTTGCATGGAAACTCACTGCCTTTCTGCGTGTGGTAACATTTTTTTATATGTACATATAATAATACTTGAAATATGTTTTCTCCAACGTTTAAACATGCGATGAAAACCACCATACTCCATCCGAATAAAACCAAAACCAAAACGAGTTACCACACCCATTAGGCAGTCTAGTATCATGACACCTAGAGAACCAGCAAGAACATGGTGCACACTTGTGTAGACATCCTAAGCACATGTCGTGAATCATGTCTAGGGAGGTAATTTACACAGGTCTACACCTAGTTCTAGAACATCTAGGTTCTAACCTAGAGGCTAAGTCAACCTAATCCATAAAGGACATCTTATTAAGTTTCTAGGGTTGAGATGTAAGGTGAGTTTAGTTTGTGTTTCGTGTGAGCAATGTTTGGTGTAGTTATTGTTCGTTCTATGATACCATCTGTCATGGAACCGGAACCCCAGTCCCATGAACCAAACGTATACCAAAGGTGAAATGCAGAAGCGTAAAGCTTAGCACACATGAACAAATAACAAGATAGAGGCACCAACATAGTCTCAACATTCAACAAGTATAAATTATACAAAATGTATTATATTCATGAATTCAGTTACATATTTCCAGAGTCAAGGTACAAGTCATTCATGTGCACTAAATCTGGATCTTATAACAAGTACACCTAGCATAGCTCACCAAGCCCTTCATCTTTCTATCCATCTCTGAACCTAAAAACAATATACGAGAAATGGGTCAACACACGAGGGTTGAGTATGGGGCAGAAAGATACACATATATATAAGCTTTGCATAATTTTGAAAAGATTTCAAGATTAAACGAACAAGAATAAACATGTTAATTGTTTAACAAATGTGAAACCATATTTTATGTCATTTCACTCCATTATACCAATAATATCAAACATGTTTAAGGCCTTTGACCATCTTCCCGTCGGAAGGGTCCATAAGGGTGCTCAAGCTTAGCTAACCCTTTTATATGAGAGGGACCTCAAGGACGTAACCAATAGTTAACCCTTTATCAACAATATTATAATGGAGTTCCATATATATGTGTGTGTTCAAGTTATAAAACTGACGAGGCAAACATCAAGTAACACATATCAATACTACATGGCAATATTTGAGCAAATAGACAACCAAGCATACAATATATGTCTCTTCAAGTAAGAAAGTGATAGTCATATAACTAGATAAGGCCCATACCTGGTTTAGAGATTTCATAACCTAACACATCCTTCACCATCTAGCCACATGCCAAACCTGATGAACAACAAGATTACATATATGCATTAGATTCTTATCATTAACCCTAATTAGGTGCATTTTAGGGTTTTGGCCAAGGTGGGTTCCTAGTTGCTTATTGGGTCATTATATGATACTGTGCTGATCTAGAAGTCATCATGATGGTGTGGTTCAAGTTTCATGCCATTATGACATTCCATGCTCTTTTTATAATCATAACAAGGTTTAAGCATTTACATGCATTCTAGGGTCAAACAACTCACAATAGAGTAATCAAGGTCAAAGATCATCAATGAATAAGAGCCAAGCATAAGGGATGGTTTAGATCAGCAACATAAGGTCATAAGAAACATATAGCAAGATAAGGTGGTTGTCCATTAGCAACAAGATTAGCAATTTGGGGTAACGTTCATCATTAAAGTCCAAACTAAGCACATATGTACAAAAAGGGTCATGATGAATAATAGGGAGAGTAGGACCTTCATTTAGTTCAAGTATATATCACAAGTACTAATTTAAGGATCAGGGGTAGATTGAGCATCAAGATCCAAACATTAATCATATTCATGTGTTAAGAAAATTCAAAGTAGTCAAAGGTTACATCTTTAGAATTATAAGGAAACTAGAAGAAGATTCAGGGTCTGGAAATAAGCTCATGTTGTAGGCCTTTTTGAGAGGATCAGTTTGATATATAATTTTGTATACTTTTAACCATCATAGCATTGTTAAGGAGGTCTTAGAAAAAGTCATGACACTAACACCATATTAGAGCAAAAGAAATCACCTTGGCAGGCCGCTGGGCTCTCTTGCTCGGCCCAAAAGCATTGGCTGGTGTCGGCCCACATGGGAGGGATCTTCGTCTCCCTGACCCGCTCGGGCGCGCCCCTGTTCCTGCGGAAAAATAGAGCCGGAACAGAGGTTGCTGTCTGGCCTCCCAACCGTCACCAGCCAACAGTTGAAGGGGGGTGGCACGAGAAAGATGGATTGGGCGTCTCAGAGTCTAGCTTGGGAATCCATACCTCCCATCCTCACTGCAGGGACGTGTGAAGGAGATAGGACAAGCATGATCCAGTGCCACCATCCTTTGCTTCTTCAACGGCTACTGTGATGCCAAGAGATGTATGTCCGCCTAGCTCGGCTTCAAAGGCTCGACAACCTTCACAGGAGTCCTGCAGAGGCAATGTAAGGAGGGCAAGCCAGAGGAGAGCAAGGCTCAATGCCCTAAGATGTCGACGACACCTAGTAAAAGAAAATGGCAGTTGCAGCCAGACCTAGCGGATAGGAAAATAGAAGGGAAAAGGAAGTGTGAAGGAGAAAGGGTGGGATGAAGGGATTTATAAACTTAATCAGAGTATTAGGGTTAAGATCCCAAGCAATTAATAGCTTTCCCTTGTTGCACGATTTGGCAAAAGGCAGAGGACCTGTTTCCCAGTCCTATGATTTTCCCCAGAGAAGAAGGGGAAGGAGGGGCAAGAAATTGGGCCTAGATTTGTGTTTGGGCCCAATAAAGTTCTAAAATCCAAATAAAATAATACATTAGATGGTGAGATTCAAAAAGCCATATCTAGTGATTTATAACCCCGATTTCAGTGATTTTATTCCGTTGGATTGATAATTAAAACACGTACAACATGACACATGTTACTAAGCCAAACGTTTATGGTCATGATCTTAAAAAAAACTAACAAATATGGTGATATGAATAATATGGAGTCTCCCAACCATCAAACCATGAAATTCTTGTTGAATTGAGTAAGAGGTCAAATGATGAAGGAGAAGGGTACAAGATAGGATTGAGAAAATTCAGGTTGTCACAAAACTCCTCTTCTAGGTTAAATCCTTTATGTGTGACCCTACAAGTTCATTTCACATTGGTAGTGAAAGTCCATAACACTTATGACTTCACAAGCAAAGAGTGGTTCCTAGTCGCACATCAGTGCTACCCAAGTGAAATAGAAAGTTGGAGAACAACTTTCAATCCTACAATCCGTCAATGGTGTAACAATGAATGTATAATTCCTTTGTCACTAATGTCCTGAATGAACTCAAGGCATGGTATAGTCATCCTTGCAATGTTCATCCATTTTCTTAATCTCAGAGAAAACTGGGTGAGATGTGTGTCACATCAATATCACATATTGATTCACACATGCATGCGCATGCCTTTCTCAATCCTACTCATCAAGTGTCCATGGACATCAAACTCCCTTAGGAGAGACAAATCCCATATCTATCACTCACCCCTCAAAAGCCCCATGTGTCAAATCACCCAATCATCACCTTTATAACAACCCATGTTTTAGGACTGCATTTGATGATGTCAAAGTGTACCCAACGACATGTGTTGAGTGTAGTGATTTCAGGTTGAAGAATCACACTCACCACCATCACTGTGAGAGATGAATGTGACTACCAAATCATGGTTCAATGTGTCACTCTCACGATGGGTTTGTCCAGTACACATGTTCTCTAACAAGTACCTATGTGCTTGGTTTGATATCGCTATATCATGACTATTGAGATTCTATCATCAACCAACACACAATCTAGTCTTTAGTGTTATTGATGTCTATGGTTATTTCCACAATAACAACTGAATAGGGACTAAACAAGAATGTATACTCTTAACATCTGTATGATCTCATCATTTAGGTCCTCAACCCAAAAGCATATGTCATTGAGTAAAACAATTCTTTAGACATCTATCATGTTACACTATAATCTCATAAATAGTTAAAACATATAGATTGGAAATTGCCTTTATTATTATTCAAATCATTTACAAAGTATCCCATTACAATCATCACATGACTTTCTCTATGGGCATACATACCAACATGCACTACCTTGGAGACCCAAGGATTCATCTAGGAGAAGAGAAAGAGGGGTAGGATTCAAGAAAAATGAAATCAAGAAGGATAAAACACTTACCAAGAACAAGGATCACCATAGGATCAACAAAGAGAGATGCTTCAAACCCTAGCGCACCACATGCAAGGGTTCGACCTCCTTCAAGCTCAAGTAACTCCACTTGCATTTCCAAGAACAAGGTCCGACTCCAAGCAAGAAAGAAGAAGGAAGAGAGAGCTAAAGGGGTCACTTGCATGTAAAAGAAGGGGTATAAGTACCCAAGAGGTGAGGGAGATGAGGTGTCAAGATACTAAAGCCACTAGTGACACTTGTCCCTCCAAAGCTTGACCATGCAATCAATCAAGATATGCATGCATGAAGTATCCTTAAAGCTAAAATTAGGTAGCCAAAACTAGGTAGTGGCCACTTGAACCTCAAAGCACTTCGATCGAAGCAAAACCACCATGGTAGTGACCACCACAATATGTCAACCAAGACAAATGGCCGCTACAACTAAAAGCACAAGCTCAAAAACTCTTCAACTACAACAAACATGATCCAAGGTTAACCATATCAGTCACTACAAGTACGAGACCAAGTAAAAACACATAGGGTGCTACACTCAAGGATCAACATCCACCTCAACTCAATCATCCATTTAAACCCTAGCGTCAACACACATGATGCCACCTTATCAACCAAGGTCCAACAAGGCACTCCTATGCATCATTATCTCTCTCATGATTCCAAAACATGATTGGCACATCCAACATGTAGAAAATTGCAAGATACACCCTCAACATGGGTAAATTGCAACTTGGTCCAAAATAAGCATGACTAGCTCAAAATCAAACAAAATGGACCAAACTGAAAGCATAAACATGTCACATGTTATTAAGTTGCATCACATCATTTGATTAAGGTTTTAAGCATCTTATTTTTCTAAGAAAGTTAGAAAAATAGGTCAAGGGTCTTACAACCATAAACCCCTAATAAGGATTTTACCCCAAAAATCCTATGCAAAAAGAGATGGGTACTTCCTAATCATCTCGTCCTCCAACTCCCACATGGCTTCTTGTACACCACGGTGATGCCACATAACCTTAACCAACACTATGTCCTTATTCTTCAACTTCTTCACCTTTTATAAAGGATCAAAACATGACCCTCCACGTACAAAGCGTCCTCCTCCAACTCAACCTCTATAGGCTACAACACCAACTCTGTGTCAGAGTGACACTTCCTCAACATCGATAATTGAAAGACATTATGCAACCAATGCAACTCAAGAGGCATATCCAACTTGTAAGCCACCTCCCCAACACGTGTCACCACATGGTATGGTCCTATAAACCTGGGATCTAACATACCCTTCTTGACAAACCTAAACACTCCTTTCCAAGGAGAGACTTTGAGATACACCTTGTCTCCTATTTGAAACTTCAACGGCCTATGACGATTATCAGCATAAGACTTCTTCCTATCATGGGCTACCTTCATCTGCTAATGTACCATCTTAATCTTCTCTATTGTCTACTATACAAGCTCATGCCCCAAAAATTGATACTCACCCTTTCATACCAACACAAAAGAGAATGACAACATCTCCCATACAATGCCTCATATGGTCCTATATCGATACTCCTTGGATAGATGTTGTTGTATACAAACTCTAACAAACTGAGGTGGACATCCCAACTGCCCAAAAACTATAGAGCACAAGCTCTCAACACATCCTCCAAGTTTTGAATAGTCCTCTCAGAAATACTATCTATGTACAGGTGGAATGTCATGTTGAACCTCAACTACATACCCATCATTGTGTGTAGACACTCCCAAAAGTGACTGGTAAACTGAGGACCTCTGAAAGACACTATTGTCACTAGATACCATGCAAACAGACTATTTCATCCACATAAACATATGACAACTTCTCAGTTGTATACGTTGTCTTCATAGGAAGGAAATCCATTGACTTGGTCAACATATCCACTATCACCAATATGGAATCATGACCTTTGGCTATCCTAGGAATACCAACCACAAATTACGTAGTGATATGATCCTATTTCCACTACAGTATAAGTAAAGGTTGCAATGTTCCTACAGGTTTCTATAACTTAGCCTTAACCTGCTGACATACTGGGCACCTTGCCACGAACTCAGCCATGTCATGGTTCAAGCTAGGACACCAATATATATCCTTTAAATTGTGGTGAATCTTTGTTTTATTGGATGCATATCTTACATCGAAGAGTGAGCCTCTTCCATATCCAACTTTCTCAGATCATCAACATCCAGCACCCCTACCCTGCCATGGAAACACATTGTCCCATCCTCTAACTTATGGAAGCCGTCACGCTTTTTGCTGCCCAACTATGATCGAATATGATGTATCATAATATCATCCTGGTGTGCAAATCTGATCTATTGTCTCAATGTGGACTTCATCTATAACTATGCCAACGATTCTACCAATAAGGAGACCTCCAACTTTACATTCATCTGACGCAACATCACCAACATATCTCTCGTATGGCACACCAAGGAACACAACTATGTGTTATTAGTAGGTGATGGCAAAAAAGACTTCCGTCTCAAAGCATATGCCACCACGTTCTCCATTCTAGGATGGTAGTCATTAGTTCAATCACAGTCCTTGATGAACTCCATCCAGAATCGCTGCTGCATATTCAATTCCTGCTTCAAGAAGATGTACTGAAGGTTCTTATGGTTAGTGAAGATATGACACTTCTCACTATAAAGGTAGTGTCTCCAAATATTCACATAATGAACCATATCTACAAGCTCTAGATCATGTGGGGGGTAATTCTCCTCATTTTTCTTAAGTTGTCATAGAGAGAAAGAAATCACATTCTTATCTTGCATCAATACACACCCAAACCATTCTTTGACGCATCATAGAAGACAATATACCCTTTTCCTTTCTCTAGAAACACTAACACGGGTGCATTGGTTATCTTCTCCTTTAAAATCTCAAAAGAATGCTGACACATGTCATCCCAGACAAACAATACACATTTCTAGGTCAACTTTGTTAGGTGTAACGCCATTGCACAGAAGTTCTTGATAAACCTCCTGTAGTAGCCTGTCAGGACTAGGAAAATGTGAACCTCCTTTGGTGTCTTAGGCTGCTCCCACTCTATCACAAACTTAACCTTCTTTGAATCCACACATACTCCTCTAGCGGATATCACATGTCCAAGAAAAGACACCTCCTTTAGCCAAAACTCGCACTTATTGAACTTGACGTACAACTTGTGTTGTCTTAACAACATCAACGCTTGTCGTAGATTCTTATCATGTTACTGGATGTCTATAGCATATATCAAGATGTCATCAATGAACACAACCAGGAACTGATCAAGATAAGGCTAGAATACCCTATTCATCAGGTCCAGGAATGTCGTTGGTGCATTGGTTAGCCCAAACAACAAAACCACGAAGTCATAGTGACCATACCTAGTCCTAAAAGCTGACTTGAGTATGTCATCCACCTTGATCTATAACTGATAGTAACATGACTGTTGGATGTGTGCACAAGTTTTAATATTGATAAACTCGAATACTACCCCACAAGTATACGGGTGCATGTAGTATTATCAAGGTCGTCCAAGGAGCTAAGGTTTGTTAGGCACAAGAGAAGTGAAGTTCAACAATCTAGATCTTTTTATTAAGAGAGTTTTTGTTATGTTAACTAAGAAATTAGAAGGATATCCAAGGAGCAAAGGTTTGTTAGGCGTAAGAGCAATGAAGTTCAACAATCTAGATCTTTTTAGTAAGAGAGGTTTTGTTATGTTAACTAAGAAATTAAAAGGAGATGAACTAAAACATATAACACTTGTATCAAGGATCAATTTAGATTAGGGATTCTTGAGGATAGGGTTTCACATGCACATCATAACATGAAGAACAACAAAGATCAAGAACACTATCAATAACACAAGGGAGGCATGTATCGTACACCCACCTCCTGATAGTGTAGAACAAAAAATCAAAAGGGGTCTTGAACCTTCCACATTTCAGACCCCACAACTGAGCACACTATTAACAACCTTCAAGAAGCTAGGAGGAGTGAACCTCAATTAGATTTGAAGGACTCACAACCATCATCACCAACATCTTCACCACCATCCTCGCTGGCCCAACAAAAAGAACAAATCATGGAAGATGATTGTCCTCTAAAGGACTTCATTGTTCCAGTTGCTACAAAAGTCAATGGGGCTATCACTATCCCACAAATTGAGGCAAATGACTTTTTTGTTATCCCCACAATTATATAGATGATACAACAGAACCAGTTTGGAGGGACGCCAATGAAGGATCCCAACCTCACATTGCTGAATTTCTACAATATCTTAGCACTTTCAAGATAGATGGTGTTCCCACTGATGCAATTTGTCTTCTTCTTTTCCCTTTCTCTTTGAGAGACAGAGCCAAGGCATGGCTCTATTCTTTTCTAGAAAACTCCATCAATAGTTGGGACAAACTCCTCAAAGTTTTCTTAGACAAATACTTTCCGCCAAGAAAGACCACACAATTGAGAAGTCAACTTATCAATTTTTCTTAAAGGCATTGAGAGACCTTGTATGACACATGGGAAAGGTTTAAAGATCTTCAACATCTTTGTCCACACCATAGTTTAACCAATTGGTTTCTATTACAAACTTTCAATAATGGCTTATTATATAATACAAGAATATCTATTGATGTTGCTGCAAATGGTGCTTTAATGAACAAATCATACATGGATGCTTATGCCATTATTGAAGACATGAACTTAATACTTGCCAATGGAGTCCTGACTGGAGTACCCAACCTTCTTCTTCAAGCTCTATTTTTGGAAAGCAAGATGTTGAAGTAACTTTTAACGCATGTGGATCAGTGGGACACACTCCTTCTTCATGTTTTGCCACACCATCACAATTTGAAGAGATACCGGAGCTCAACAACAATGTCAACTACAATTTCATCCAACAACAACAACATTTACAGCCCAAGCCTAGTTTGGTGTCCATGCTTGAGGCCTTTGTCTCAACTCAAATTCAGCAAAATGATTAGCTTCACCAACAAAGGGAGATGCTAAATGATGCTATTTCACAACTTTCTTCTAAGGTGGATGAAATTGCCACTCATACTAGGATGTTAGAGAATCAAATTGCTCAACAAGCTCTTTCCAAACAAAAAGCACCCTCCAGTTCTCTTGCCTAATCAACCACAAATAGATTCAAGGGAGAGATTTACATCAGTTACCTTGAGGACTGGAGCTACTATAGAAGAACCTTCTTCAACATCACATACAATATCATATGAAGTTGTTGACTCCAATGTAGGAAATGATGTTGAATCTCAAAGCATGAAATATGCATATGCTCTTAAGGTTGTTTTTCAAACAGGACAAGTGCCCCCTCACAAACCATCTTTTATACAATCCTTGGTGATGACCAAATTCTCTTTGAGTTAGATGTTGATTATTTTGAAGAAGAGAATGAAGGGACATGCAACATTAAAATCCAGAATAACATTCCTATTACAAATCACAAGCATTGATCTTTGGGCCAAATAAAAGATATATTGACAAAGAGGCATATATGCTTAGCACAACAATTTCCAGCCTCAAAATAAAAGCAATGGACCTCCATCCTCATCATTCACGATGACAGGTATCCAGTTGCAATCCTCTTGAGTTTGTTTTATGTAGTGAGGACACTATAAATTTCAAACTTAGGGGGGAAAGCAACCAGCCATTAGTGTAGTGTAGTTTTATTTCTCTTTTTTCATCATTTTCTTAGTTGTTGTTTTTAGTTTCTGTTCTTCTTGTGAAAAATTCAATATGATGCGATGCTTAAGTTGATTGAAACCTTTCTATGCCAAACTGGTTGTTCTCTTTTTTTGAGAAATATCATTTGTAGAAACTGTAATAGGCATGCATTATTCAAATGAAACATTTTGGCCATCAACATGTGCTTAACTCTGGTTTCTGCTTCTAGCCTGAACATTCATCTTTTGCATCCTTGATTTCTTAAAACATGTAATGGTTTCAATTTTTGTGAGTAAATTAACTTTACAACATCATTTAGAATATGGGATGTCCTTTCCAAGCTCTTAGTGCATTTTCAACCACTCCTTCGTTGAAAATTTTTCAAAGCAAATGAATGAAATCTAGCTAATGTTGCAATTTTTTTTGGAAATTGGTAAGTATATTGCCAAAAAAGATGGTAGCTAAGCTACACTATACATCTTACAAAACGTGAGTGTATACATGGAATACTCTACAAAAAACCCCAATATAACCTGGTTGTGGGACTTAGTCCCTCACACAAGCCTCTCTTGGCTTTGACAGCCATGTCCAAATCTATTTTAACAAAGTGGAAAATATCACTAGTAATAGCCCGCCCATGCACCACTAAGTTCCGTACTTTCCAAATGTTAAAGCATATGTTAGTACAACAAAGACCAAAAAATCTTTCCTCATGCCTGTTCCTAGCTTTTCTCCTCATCTGTTCCATAACGTCGTTTAAGTTGGCAGAGACCATCTGGCCCCAACCATTCTTCATCCACATAAGTGCCCATATATGCTTAGCCTTGGAGCAATCGAAGAACAGATGCTGACTTGTCTCCTCCTCATCACAGAAGGCACATTTAAGATTAATAGGAATCCCCCACCTTACTAGTCTGTCCTCAGTAAGGTGCTTCCCAATAATAGCCTTATAACACACCACACTCCATTTAGGAACATGGCCTCTGCCCCACAGAAGGTTGAACCATGGTACATGAGCCCTCGTATTTGTGTGGGCCCATGGTTTTTGATGGCTGATTAGTGAGTAACAATCATCACTATCCACCCTGTAAAGGTGCCCGGACTGATTCCACATCCTGACCATGGCGTCCCAAACCCTAGAAGAGTGGGGTTGGAAGACTGGCACGTCCCCATATCTTTTCTTCATCCATCTCATCTAGACCCCTTCGCGGTCTGTGAGGAATCTATAGAGTCTGCGTTGGTTCCCCTGAGTAGCGAGGTCTTCCACCTTCGACAAATTCAGGCCACCCTTATTGTAGGCTCTAGTCATGGTATCCCATGTGATACCCCTTGCTTTCCCACTCCATATGAAACTCATGATCAGTCTTGTGATGTTGTTGATAGTTGGATTTGGCAAGATGCACATATCACTCCAGAATCTAACCATGGCTTGGATCAATGACCTCGTGAGCAAAAGCCTCCCCGCCATCAACATGTGTATCCCCATCCAGCCTGCAATCTTCTGTCTAACTTTATCAAGACACAGATGGAAGTCATTTGAGTAGCCTCTGCTTCCAGCTATAGGAACGCCTAAGTACCTGGTAGGCAGTTGGCCATCTTGCAACCCTATAGCTGCCTTCAGTCTGCCCCTTCTTGGATAACAAGATCTCAAGAGGTATATATGTGACTTAATGTCACTTATGTAAATCCCTGTGGACCGCCCAAACCTCTGAAGAAGCTTTTTGTATTCTTTTAGCCCTTTCGCATGTCCTGTGGAAAACAACATCACGTCATCTATGAATATGAGGTGGGTTTTTACTTTTGTCCCCCTAATCTTATAGGGTCTAATGATTTGTCTTTCCTCGACTGCCTTGATCATGGTAGTTAAGCCTTCCATGGCCAGGGTGAAGATGAGGGGAGAGAGGGGATCTCCCTGCCTAGGACCGTTGGAGGCTCTAAACAAGCCCACTGGTCCCCCATTCAGCAAAATGGAGAAAGAAGTCGTCATGATGCTCTGCTTGATCAAGTCCACCCATCTGCCACTAAACCCCAAAGCCATCATGATCTTCCACATGGTGTCCCACCTTATATGGTCGTATGCCTTGGTGAGGTCAATTTTTATACATGCGTTGGCATTAGAATTTTTCTTGTTGAAGTCAGTAAGTAACTCAGCTGCGTGTAGGTAGCAATCTACAATCTTGCGCCCTTGAATGAAGGCACACTATTCTTCAGACACTATTTTCAGTATCCACTTCTTGAGTCTGCTAGCTAGAACTTTAGACCATATCTTGTACACCATGGTGCAACAAGATATGGGTCTATAATCATTGATTGTCCTTGGTCCCTCCATCTTCGGAATTAGTTTTATGAACGTGTGATTTGTAGCCCTGACCATGTTGCTACCCTACTGTAACCACCTCATCACCTTCACAATATCTTCTTTAACATGATCCCACATTGACTAGTAAAACTTGCTGTTCATACCGTCAGGACCTGGCGCCTTGTCTGGGCTGATGGAGAACAAGGCCTACTTCACCTCCTCCATCGTCACCTCCTTGCACATGTCTTCAATCATTTCTGTGGTAATTACCGCATCCGGGTAGATGGAATCATCAATGATATGGCAATTGTTCGTCTCTTGGTTGTATAACTTCTCCAGGACGTTTATGATATGAGCTGATATGTCTTCTCTATTCTCAACCACTTCTCCTTTGTCATTAATGAGTTGATGTACAGTTTCCTTCATCTCCTTCTTGCGGACAACAGAATGATACAATTTAGTATTAAGATCTCCATTGCTTATCCATTGCATCCTACTTCGTTGCCACAACATCACTTCCTTGGCCTTGAGAAGCCTTTTTAGATTGATTTCAGCTTGATTCCACTCCTTCGCTTTGTCCTCATTATCTGGTTTCTCTCTTGCTTCCACCGCAGCTTCTTCGAACTTATCCTTAGCAGCAGCCGTTCTGTTTTTCAGATTGATGACCTCCTTGGACCACTGCTTCAGTTTCTTGTTGGCATTCTGTGTCTTCTTCATAACCACAAAAAGAGGATTGCCTTCAATTTTGCAATTTAGCTGACTCTCCTATGTTGTGAAATTTTTTAAAAATTTCTTTTGGCTTATTTCACCCTCATATCCCATAAAAGATGGCTAAACTGCCCACATATCACGCCATCCTAGTGTAAGTCCGATCTGGCCACGATGGTTAGGTGGTATGTCTTAAAAGAGGGTAAAATACCCCAACTGACACTCCACGTGTGCATAAGACTACATTAGCAGCTGAGTGTCAGAACCTATAATCCATTGTCATATTATTCTTGGTAAAGAATGAGAGTACAACTAAAATTGTTAATTTTAACTAATATTTCATTATTTGTATCCTTAATAATTGAGAGTTTGAGTTGCACATCCACTAATTGTTTGTCTAGGTCACCCAAATTCTACTTAGTGTTGTTTAATTGATTTATTCATTTAATTGTGACCAACCCTGTTGAACTAAAAATCTCTTTCCTGGGTGTTTAAGTTGAATTGACGACTATGAGTATAAACATGTTAATCGTGGTTGGTTTAGTCTTATACACATATTTCATTTCATTTGATCTATGCATGAACTTGAAAATTCCTTCTTTTGTGTTTCTATGCTCTTTTTTCTTGAGGACAAGCAATGGTTTAAGCTTAGGGAGATTTGATGTGCATATTTTATATCATCTTTTGGACCATTTCTAGTTGCATTTCCAAATCATTTTCACCCAACAATCATTCTTAATCATGCTAGATTTTCCATCTTTATTGTTGTGTTTACTTGCTCCATGCTTTGATTTGTAGGTACAACAATTTGGCATCAAATCAGGGAGAAAACGTGATCATAAAATCCATCAACACATTCCCCAATCATCTAGATATTCAATAAATCAATGTCACTAAAACTGGTAAAGACACCCTGTGTCTCATTCTAGAAATTGAATGCAAAACTCCAGATTTGTAACAACACACCATGTCTTAATAAAGACACCATGTTCTTATTAAAGACACCATATTCTTATTAAAGTTACATTGTGTAACTTTCTGAAACTCAATCTAGACTTCAATTATCGCATGAGACATGTTGTGTCATCGTGTGACCTACATATTTCACTCAAATGCAAATTTAACTACCTCACACTTATATATCCGACCCCTAGTCATCTTGGGACAGTTACCAGGGACTATTTTGGACCATTTAGAAGGGGACTCAAGCAAGGAACAAGGAGGAGAAGTTGGAGGCTTCCAAGGGGAAAAAAGGTGGTTTACCAGGAGGCTAACGTCTTCTTCTTCCTTCTTCTTCTTTTTCAATTACAGTAGGGATCTCTGTCGTTCTCTTCTTTCCTCTTAGAAGTGAAGCTTTTTGGAGAGTTTCTAGTAGCAAGGATGGATTTGTGACTCCTTGACCGGAGTTCCAAGTTTGTCTCCCTTCTTCCACATACATCCAACTTTATTTCCTTCTATTATGATGTCCAGCACTACTTTCTACTATTTGTATCTACTTTCTACAACCATGGACGAGTAGATCTCTTGTTCTAGGGAATGGGGGAGTAACTCCCATGTTATAACATTGTTGAATATAAATTTCATATATAATGCTAGTTGTTTCACTATTGTATCTAAGATCCATCATCTGACGGTGGTGGTCTTTTCTTGCAAACCCTAACACGCCTCATCTTTGGACTGTTGTATCTGATATTCATCATCTGATGATGGTGGTCTATTCTCCTACCTTGATCTATACCTGAGCTCTCTATTGTGTAACATAGCTTTTGCAATGACCAATCTCGCCCTTACCTACTCATTCTGAGCAATTGAGATGCCCAACACTTCCCTTTTTCCATTCACATTGTTTTCCCTAACTTGGCATAAAGTTTCATGCTCTAGGGTGCGCTCTAGCTCTCCATCTTCTTCTTCCCTGCCTACTGTGTCGATAGGGATTCCCCATTTGGGATTTTCTTCACTAGGATGCTTTAGTGACAGAGGAAACTGGCACATCATTTGTGGACTCGATCTGGGTGTGGGCGGCGCACTTTCAGGCTCTTCCGTCTCCTCCTTCCCCCACTTCTCGCCAACTCTGGTGGGTAGGAGCTATGGTGTCGCTGCACCTATGGAGGCAGGTTGCAAGGTTGGAGGAGTAGCAACAACCACATTATCATGGGAAGACCTTGGATCCAAGGGCTGGGATCAGGCAACGACCTTCTCGGGTCGATAACTGCCGCCCACCACAGTATGAGCAAGACTGTGGCTACCAGTGGGGGGAGCAATGGGCCATCACGGAGGGGCGACCGGGTCATGCTACCAAGACAAACAACAAGAGACACATGGCCTAGGATCCGCCCTCTAGGAGTGTTTGCTGAGTGTGGAAGGTAGCCGCTCGATCTCAGGCCAATGGTCCAAATCTTTTGCATGATATCAGGGTAACACCTCCCTTTTTGCATATAGTTCTTAATCAAAAGTTCTAAAATCCATAACTTCCATCTCCCTTGGCCAAAAGTAATGATCCAATATGCCAAATTGATCAACTCGGAGAGACCTACAACTTCAGCATAGTTGTGGACCTTAAAACCCCTTAGTTTATCCCTATTTTTCTGAATATTTAACATTTGATTATTTTGACGATGTTAAATGCATGATCTCTATAAAGATTGAACCTTCTATACCCTTGTTGTGACGTCCCCGGATTTTCTAAAACTTAATCTAATGTGTGACGTCCAAATTGAAACCCTCACCTCAGCGAGAATCCCAATTTAAACACCCCACACCAGGCTAAGAAGAAGAAAATAAGAGGAAGTCAAAAGGAAACAACGATAACACATGTACATGAACAATAATAAAACCATACACACATGTTCACCATTCAACATATAATTACAACATGAATTGTTACAACATTTGATATTACATATTGAACAGCAAACTTATACATATACATGTACTACATCTAAACTACAGGATCTTAAGACAACAGGTCCACCTATACATCAGCTTGCCACACAACTCTCACTATCCTGGATCTTCAAGAGCATAACCACAACCTAAACAAAAGATTACATGCAGTACGCGTCAACACAATATTCAAGAATATTGTACTGAGTACGCCTACGTGTCTTTTCTATACATCTCATCATATCTTGGCATTAAGATAAAATTAATATTTGGCAGTAACAGAAGGATATAAGAAAATTGTATACTTGCACAAATATGTTCATTAACAAAAGAGAACACATATTTTAAGCTCATTTTCCATTATATGCTTGTGCATCTGCCTACCAATGGGATAGATGCATCCATGCCTCATGATCTGCTTACCAAAGAGATAGATCATTGTACATGTGATCTGCTTACCAAAGAGATAGATCACTCACTAGCACTATGCTTACCAAAGAGATATAGTGCTTTCATATAATGGAACAAGTATATTATGTTTCATGTGTTCATAGCCATAAGTACGGAAAATCAGGCAACATATCATACAAGAGCAATCATTTCATCCAATACCATATGCCAAGTATTTTACTACTCATATAACACAATCATATTGTATAATAAGCCATGTAAGAGGTAATGGCGTACCTTAGATCAAGATATCCTAATCATCACATATTCCTCAGGTCAACTCTAACCTTGGTCAACCCCGATTAAGATAAGATCATATACTCTCATCAGGTTCACATCACCTTACATATCATCTTAACCCTAATTATATCCATTAGGGTTTACCTAGATCATTATGATATTCTCATGATGACTTGTATTCTTGTATTAGATTTATCTTACTGATGCCATATTCCATATTATAGTCCATCAACTGAATATTAGGTTTCATATCCTTTTTGTGCACATATTAACCCTAGGTTACATCATTAACCCAGATTAGGGTTTTATAACATGTATTAAGATTCATATTCATATAATATGAATTCTATGCATGTGACTGATACTCGAGTTACATCTTAGCTTCGTATTACTGATATGAACTTACTCTGTAAATTTCATCATTTATTGAGCATGTATGTATTTAATACATTTTATTTAGGGTTATTAGCCCTAGTTAGCCATTCTAAGAAAATTACATATTTTCGTACATCAACATGACCATATCTGACATTAGATGGATTATAAACATGAATTATGATTTGATGGTATTTTCTCATAATTTTAGGTCACTGTTTGATATTTATTATCTATCAATTAAGCATTTCACAACTAACAAGATATCACTGATATTAGTGCAACAAAAGACTGATATTATGATCTCATTTTGTTCTAATTATTTTTCTGAACATTTCAGTACCTTGTTTGTATTTTTCTTATTATCAAGGTAATTACTGTGATTTATCTAAGATATACATATATCTGGGAGTTTCATACCTTTTTGGCCAATAGGAGTCCACCACGTGGCTCCAAGTGCTTGCAGCCGCTCATTTGCTGGTTCTGGGCAGGAAGCGTGAGCCGGACGGTCTAGCTTGAATGAACCATCTGGTTCAGTTGGGATTTGGGCAGGTTCTTTTCTTATTTGTCACTGAACCAAGCCGAGTCACCCGCTCCTTCATCTTTCTCACGTTCGACACAAACACAGAGCATGCGGGGCTCTATCTCATGAGGCACCGCCGCCCAACTCCTCTCTTCTTCCCCGCGTTCCTGCCAGGGTGCCGCCATGGAACAGGGAACCCATGGTGGATTGACATCCCCCCTCATTTCCCAGCTGACGCCTGCGTGCGTCGTGCCATGGAAACGACCACCGTCGTGGTGTTCTACCCCAGTGAGGAATCCACGATGCATAACCCCTCATCCTCCCCTTTGTCTACACCAGCTCCGACCACCGCAACTAGAGCCTCAGGGCATCTCAGGCTCGTCATTGGTGGGCTTCTGCTACGGCTCGAGGATGCCTCCGCCATGGGGTAGGTTTCCGGCATGCAACCAAGAACCGCCATCTATTATCCATGGACAAGTTATCATTATGCTGCCGTGATCTTTGAGCAACATCAGCTCCTCCTTCCTTCTTCATCTACAACACACATCCACACGAGAACCCCATCCTCTGCAAGAGGCAGCGCTGGCCGCATGCCTCCTATTTGGCTCTCTAGAATCCCCTTCTCCACTGATGGTTTGTGAGTACGGTGCTGGAGGCTGCTTCCATCTCACTCCCTACTGCTGCTAGCCACGGTTTCCTTAGCCGCCCTCTTTCTGGCTCGGCTCTAGGTTCACTGAGCAAGCGTGCGTCCATGGGACTCAGTCTCAGCGTGCGCCTCGGCCGCTCTCTCTCATGTTGGTATGTAGTTCTCTGCTCTCATGTTTCGTGAGCCCTATACCTCCATTCTACACTCTCGGCCACCAGTTGCTCCTTGTTGTGGAGAAGCAGTGCCAGACTGGGGCTCGCTCTCCCTGACCAACCTGCCAAACTACCCCAATAAGGAGTCAAAAGGTTGCTCATAGCACTACATATCCAACTACTCAGTTAGTCTCTCCCCTCACCCCACGATCTTGGTGAGTGGGTGGCAGGGAACCACTGCCTGTGGTTTTCCCCCCACGATCTCCAGTCTAACCAGAGGTAAGGGATGAAGACTAAGCCATCCGTTTAGGAATCTATGGCCTGGATCGATGCATGTGAAAGGGCAATCCGTGGATTCACCTCATTCAAGCCTAAGTCCACTGATCAAAGATCTACGGCCAGAAATTGTGCACGCAGCCCATCTCAAAACAAAGGGGTGTGATGCAGCCTAACTTAGGCAAAAGCTCCCCAAACTTTGGTCTATTAATCCTCAAAAAGCACATTATTTTACAAATTTCAAACCTTAATAACTTCCTATAGGATACTCCAATTGCCACCAAAATTTAACCATATCTTCATCATACCTCAAGGTACAATCCATTCGATTTTGGTGCAAAAACTCAGCTATTTGACTTGTCAATTAAATTCCTCAAAAAGGCATAAAGTTAAGGATCTTAATCATGATATTAACATCAATCAACAAATTCACTTACGACCTTTGATATTTAAGGATTCCAAAATTCTACTCCATCACATCCTATGCACCTTAAAAGAAATTTCATCCTCATAATTAAGCCAGAAAACCCACTTTGTCACATCATATACATCCTAAAAGAACTTTCATCCTCAAAAGTAACCCATACTCATACTTCTAAGGAAAACCTTATCTTGCCTTCATCCACATGTAGGCACCATTCTATGTGTAACATATCCACAAAGGTACTTAGAACCATGTATCCAAAGCACTATTAGGAGGTTTTAAAAGCATCTCGAGTGAAACCTCACTCCATAGAAGGCTCAACAAGGGTTTAGAAGCTTAGGTTATGTCATTACATATCTCACATGCTAGGGTTGCATATTTATTCTTACCCATGCATTATTATTCAACATGTTCCAAAGAAGTTAACTGAGGTTAACCCATTATCAAGGTGTCATCAACATTTTATTGGGATAATTGTTTAAACATGTTCAACATTAACATATGCCTTTTCGGAGGGAGTTAACTAAAGTTAACCCACTTTAGCCATCTAGATCATATCAAGGTGTTATAATCATTATGTTGTGCTAACTGTAAAACTATATTTTTCATCTTTATTAAGAACTAAGGTTAACACTTCATGTAACATGTTTCATTAATACGATCTTATTTCATTACTCATAATAAATTGCAACATTTACTAGTGATTTCATCACAAGATTAACCAACAATATTACATTATCTTCATTATTCATGTATATGGTTAACCATCTATGCATCGATCTCTATTAAACCATTTCTAGATTTCTTTCATGTCATGTTCATATGTCAAATCTCAATATTATATCACCATCTTACATATATTATAACATGGTGGTGCTAAACAAACTTATGTGAATGGCTTATCAAACTTATATCAAAACTTTATCCAGTCCAATTAAGGTTCTCCTGACCCATATCATGAGGGTAGTGCCATGCTTAGTCTCTCTGAGCTAACTCATCTCTTTGAGTATCACATATGCACATACTTTATCTTTCATCTTGGTCTAGGGTTCTCGGATTACCTCATTGGAACTAGTGATAGCTTTACAAGGTCTAGCCACATAAGCACAAACCAAAACATGTTATGATATACTCTTCATAGATCTCTATACCCAAAACTCTCTTATATATACCACTAGATTCCTATGTGGGAAACCACCAACCCGAGCATGAGGCTTCACAAAAACTAACATAGCTACCTCCTCCAGGGTCTTGGGCTCTCTCCCTCACCCAGATGGTAGGCACTCATATTCTTATTCATATACACACATAACTAGCCTCTCTCTGTCGCTAGGGTTTGGTCCTCCCAAGGACATCTAGGGTCTAGAAGGACTATAGGAATCATGCATTAAGCAACTCAACTCATTCACTTAGGAGTATTCTAGCTTAGGACACATCATAACACAAATTTCTCATCTTTCTCATATCTTGGAGTTTAGGTTCTCTGACCTTCTCCCTGTGCATCTCGCTCTTTCTTGAGCTAACCCCAAAACTGGTCCTAACACTAGAGGTCCTCCTTTGTAAAAGAGCTTGAGGCTCATGCTGACTCTCAACCTAGTCTTAACTTAGCTTATCTTATCTCATAAAAGCCTAGTTACTTCCATCATCATAACTTATCTCAAAACCTCAAGGTTGAACTTTAATCCTTAAAGACAAACATAGATCATCATGACCATCTTATATCAGCTCTATCAACTTACATCATATCATCAAAACTTATTTCATCTATTCCATCTATCATATATATCAAAAAGGCTCTAGACATCTAATCTAGAACAACTCTCTCTTCTAGACTGACGTCATTCTCTTTCACTTAGGTTACATGACCACCTCCTACTCATCCATGTGTGGGGACACATTTTTGTAATACATATACATACTTAAATATTATATAGTTTTTCTCTGATAAAATAAGCGTCAGTGAAAACTATCGAGGTTTGATCCATTTGGAATAAAAAACCATATCCTAAAAATGAGTGTCCCACACATAGTAGAGAGTCCAGTGTCATGAAAACTAGTGAAAAGGGTGAGAACATGGTGTAGACTAGTATAGCTACTCTAGAGAACGTGCACAATATGTCTAGGGTTTCTCTTCCCTTGATGCACGTCATTTCCAAATAGTATAACGTCCCATACCGCTATACTATAAGGAAATAACGACATCTAAGGACTTGCTATACAACAAGCACCAGTCTAGACCTAGTTCTCAGACATCTAGGTGCTAACCTAGAGGCTAGGTCAGATCTAGTCTCTAAAAGACGACTAATCTAACCCTAAGAATTATTATGTTCAAGGTTCTTTGGTTTTGAGTTGCATAATGAGCAAATGTCAGGCTTTGCTATTGTTCATGCTCTGATACCACCTGTGACGTCCCCGGATTTTCTAAAACTTAATCTGATGTGTGACGTCCAAATTGAAACCCTCACCTCAATGAGAATCCCAATTTAAACACCCCAAACCAGTCTAAGAAGAAGAAAATCAGAGGAAGTCAAAAGGAAACAACGGTAGCACATGTACATGAACAATAATAAAACCATACACACATGTTCACCATTCAACATATAATTACAACATGAATTGTTACAACATTTGATATTACATATTGAACAGAAAACTTATACATATACATGTACTACATCTAAACTATAGGATCTTAAGACAACAGGTCCACCTGTACATCAGCTCGCCACACAACTCTCACTATCCTGGATCTTCAAGAGCATAAACACAACCTAAACAAAAGATTACATGTGGTACACATCAGCACAATATTCAAGAATATTGTACTGAGTACGCCTACGTGTATTTTCTATACCTCTCATCATATCTTGGCAATAAGATAAAACTAATACTTGGCAGTAACAGAAGAATATAAGAAAAGCGTATACTTGCACAAATATGTTCATTAACAAAAGAGAACACATATTTTAAGCTCATTTTCCATTATATGCTTGTGCATCTGCCTACCAATGGGATAGATGCATCCATACCTCATGATCTGTTTACCAAAGAGATAGATCATTGTAAATGTGATCTGCATACGAAAGAGATAGATCACTCACTAGCACTATGCTTACCAAAGAGATATAGTGCTTTCATATAATGGAACAAGTATATTATGTTTCATGTGTTCATAGCCATAAGTATGAAAAATCAGGCAACATATCATACAAGAGCAATCATTTCATCCAATACCATATGCCAAGTATTTTACTACTCATATAACACAATCATATTGTATAATAAGCCAAGTAAGAGGTAATGGCGTACCTTAGATCAAGATATCCTAATCATCACATATTCCTCAGGTCAACTCTAACCTTGGTCAACCCTGATTAAGACAAGATCATATACTATCATCAGGTTCACATCACCTTACATATCATCTTAACCCTAATTATATCCATTAGGGTTTACCTAGATCATTATGATATTCTCATGATTACTTATATTCTTGTATTAGATTTATCTTACTGATTCCATATTCCATATTATAGTCCATCAGCTGGATATTAGGTTTCATATCCTTTTTGTGCACATATTAACCCTAGGTTACATCATTAACCTGGATTAGGGTTTTATAACATGTATTAAGATTCATCTTCATATAATATGAATTCTATGCATGTGATTGATATCCGAGTTACATCTTATCTTCGTATTACTGATATGAACTTATACTATAAATTTCATCATTTATTGAGCATGTATGTATTTAATACATTTTATTTAGGGTTATTAGCCCTAGTTATCCATTCTAAGCAAATTACATATTTTCATACATCAACATGACCATATTTGACATCAGATGGATTATAAACATGAATTATGATTTGATGGCATTTTCTCATAATTTTAGGTCGTTGTTTGATATTTATTATCTATCCATTAAGCATTTCACAACTAAAAAGATATCACTGATATTATTGCAACAAAAGACTGATATTATGAACTCATTTTGTTCTAATTATTTTTCTAAACATTTCAGTACCTTGTTTGTATTTTTCAGATTATCGAGGTAATTACTATGATTTATCTAAGATATACATATTTCTGGGAGTTTCATACTTTTTGGCCAATAGGAGTCTGCCACGTGGCTCCAAGTGCCTGTAGCCGCTCATTTGCTGGTGCTGGGCAGGAAGCGTGAGCCGGACGGTCTAGCTTGAATGAACCATCCTGTTCAGTTGGGATTTGGACAAGTTCTTTTCTTATTTGTCACTGAACCAAGCCGAGTCACCCGCTCCTTCATCTTTCTCACGTTCGACGCAAACACAGAGCCTGTGGGGCTCTATCTCATGAGGCACTGCCGCCCAACTCCTCTCTTCTTCCCCGCGTTCTCGCCAGGGTGCCGCCATGGAACAGGGCACCCATGGTGGATCGACATCCCCCCTCATTGCCCAGCTGACGCCTGCGTGCGTCGTGCCATGGAAACGACCACCATCGTGGGGTTCTACCCCAGTGAGGAATCCACGATGCATAACCCCTCATCCTCCCCTTTGTCTACACCAGCTCCGACCACCCCAGGTAGAGCCTCCGGGCATCTCAGGCTCGTCGTTGGTGGGCTTCTACTACGGCTCGAGGAGGCCGCCGCCGTGGGGTAGGTTTCTGGAATGCAACCAAGAACCGCCATCTGTTATCCATGGACAAGTTGTCATCATGTTGCTGTGATCTTTGAGAAACATCGGCTCCTCCTTCCTTCTTCATCTGCAACACAAGTCCACATGAGAACCCCATCCTCTGCAAGAGGCAGCGCTGGCCGCATGCCTCCTATTCAGCTCTCTAGAATCCCCTTCTCCACTGATGGTTTGTGAGTACAGTGCTGGAGGCTTCTTCCCTCTCACTCCCTACTGCTGCTAGCCACGGTTTCCTTAGTTGCCTTCTTTCTTGCTCAGCTCTAGGTTCACTGAGCGAGCGTGCATCCATGGGACTCAGTCTCAGCGTGCTCCTCGGCCGCTCTCTCTCATCTTTCCTCAGAAAACTAGTGGAGGGGGGTTGGTCTATAGTTCTCTGCTCTCATGTTTCGTGAGCCCTATACCTCCATTCTACACTCTCGGCCACCAGCTGCTCCTTGTTGTGGAGAAGCAGTGCGAGACTGGGGCTCACTCTCCCTGACCAGCCCGCCAAACTACCCCAATAAGGGGTCAAAAGGTTGCTCGTGGCACTACAGATCAACTACTCGGTTAGTCTCTCTCCTCACCCCACAATCTTGGCGAGTGGGTGGTAGGGAACCACTGCCTGTGGTTTTCCCCCCACGATCTCCAGTCTAAGCGGAGGTAGGGGATGAAGACTAAGCCATCCGATCAGGAATCTATGGCCTGGATCGATGCACGTGAAAGGGCAATCCGTGGCTTCACCTCATTCAAGCCTAAGTCCACTGATCAAAGATCCACGGCCAGAAATTGTCCACGCAGCCCAGCCCAAAACAAAGGGGTGTGACACAACCTAACTTAGGCAAAAGCTCCCCAAACTTTGGTCTATTAATCCTCAAAAAGCACATTATTTTACAAATTTCAAACCTTAATAACTTCCTCTAGGATACTCCAATTGCCACCAAATTTTAACCATAGCTTCACCATACCTCAAGGTACAATCCATTCGATTTTGGTGCAAAAAATCAGCTATTTGACTTGTCAATTAAATTCCTCAAAAAGGCATAAAGTTAAGGATCTTAATCATGATATTAACATCAATCAACAAATTCACTTACGACCTTTGATATTTAAGGATTCCAAAATTCTGCTCCATCACACTTGCTTACTCCCAATCTTTATATAAGTATATTTCATGCATATTTGAACTGGTTGAGGATCCAAATCACCCCAGGGTCTCATAAGTGACCTTATATGCACATACATGACATATTGTGAATATTAATGATGTTCTTTGCCCTATTAATGTGAATCTTTCTTCCTAATGAAAAAAATGCTTAATCAACTCTAAGATCAGGGACTAATGTGATCCATGATACAAGGACCATTCCCAAAATCCCTTTTGTCTATTTTTTCTCTCCATGTCCCTAAATGCATCAATGTATCCCTATTATGTAAATGTTTGGTTATACCTTAGTACAATTGATGTGGTTGACTTGAGTTGTGTATCAAATGTGTTTCCATTCTTGAAATTAGTAACCTCATGATGTGTTGTGTCTGTAGTCCCTAAGATGCACTCTCTTGCTCTATGGTGGGGTTTGTAACCCTAGCTTGCCTATTAATTGTGACCTTTGTGCCTTGAATTGGGATTCTTGTTCCATAATCTTATGTGAATCTTGTTATTATGAACTCCCAACTCTAATCTAAGTTGACTCTATTAATGATGTTTTCCCTTGATGTGGATGTCAACTTGGGTCACATGTTGAACCTTGTTGGCATATGACCTATGTTGATGTTTGCTTGAATGTTGAGGTGTTGATACCAAGTTTTGATAGTGATGCCTATACCCTAGGGGACATCCACCCTACTTTGGAATATGCTTCTTATATCCTATTATTGCTGATCTAATCTCACATCTTCTCCAAATCTCATGTCTTGATGATCCATGACGTTGGTTGCTACATCATGAGTCTTTTGACCCTAAAATGCAAGTATATGCCTTAAGGTATTGTAACAATCATAGAACATGAATGGAACCTCAAAATGATATGGAACTTGAACCAAATCACTGTGATGGACCCTAAATCAATAAGAGGTCATCAAATGCACTAATAAGCAACTTGGAACCTAACTTGGCCAAAACCCTAAAATGAAGTTAGTTAGGGTTAATGATGGGAATCTAATGCATGTATATAATCTTGTTGTTAACCATGTGTTTCTTGTGGCTAAATGGTCTAGGATAAGTAAGTTATGAATCTCTAAATCAGGTACATGCTTTAAATATCTATATGTCTATGGATTCCTTGTTTGCAAACTGATATGTATGTATGCTTGTTTACTTGCTCAAATATTGCCATGTAGTATGCTAGTATTGTACTCGATACTTGTCTCGTTTCATTATTTTATAACTTGCACACACAATATCGAACTCCATTATATAAATGTTGAAATAGGGTTAGATCTTGGCAACGAGCTCAGGGTCCCTCACGTATAAAAGGGTTAACTAATATCATTTTTTTAAGAACTTAACTTTTTCTTCTTGCTCGATTACTTATGCATATCTTTTCAAATTATGTAAAGCTCACGTATATGTATCTTTTAGCCCTGTACTCGGAACCTCAAGTGCTTGACCCACCTTGTTTCACATATTTTATAGGTTTAGAGATGGCTAGAAGTTGATGGTCTTGGTGAGCTATGTCAGGTGTACTTATTGTAGATCCCTAGTATCCATGAGCAGAATGGTAAAATTTTACTATTGAACATGTAATTGAAATCTTGTAGTTTCTTAATATATCTTATTGAATGTTGAGATTATGATTTTATCTTATTATCTATTCATGTATGCTAAGATTTATGCTTCCACATTCGCACTTTGATAAAACCATTCTAGGGACATATGCCTAGGTCCTATCACCATTGACTTTAGAGTCATTTGGAGTTAGGATTTGGGTAACAAATGGTTCCGTGACAACTCCTCACCTTGGTATGCACTACATGCACCAAGAAATCTTCACAACCTTTCCTCATCAACCTTTCCATTGTCATCACTGAAACCAAGAACATCGAGAGAATCTTCCTATCTCCTTGGAAGACCCATAAAACATCACCATCAAAGAACGTTGCCACCTTGGAACTACAGTCCAAGACCAAATAATACTTCTCCAAGGTATCCATCCCAAGGATCACATCAAATCCATTTATGTCAAGTGGTATAAGGTCCACTTGAATGTTTCATCCTGAGAAAGAAAGAATGTTGTATGGATGCACCTCCTACAAATTAGAGGAACCAACCAAAGGGGTTTTTAAGAGAATACTATCAAATCTATGACTAATAAGAAAAGAACAAATATCTTTCACTTCTCTGGTGATAAAAGAGTGCATCACATCCGAGTCAACCAAAATAGGTATAAAGTAGGAAGAAGACAAATTAGAATGAAATAACTCCATCTGATATGCCACAACTAATGGATTGACAAATCCCTATGACTGACTCATGGCATAGAATATATTTGTTGCCTATTGTCTCCCCTGTCCTATGTTGGTCTGCCCAGAAGATCCTACCTACGATGCCTAACCACATCCTCTGCCTCCACCACTATTGAACTATTGTCATTGTTTTAACCCTTGTTGATAGTGTCTCAGTTGTTCTCTTACCTCCTCTTCTTTCATAGGACAAGAACATCTGATATGCCCTACCTATCCGCACTTATGGCAAGTCCTTGAGACATATTGTGGCCTAGATGGCCCTATCACTGATATTGATACTACATTGTGAGCTCTTTCTAGAGGAAAACTACGACCTCTACCTTTGCTCAGAGACCACTGAGATTGAACCTCTAATCTTTGTTATGACTAAGGTGACAAGAACCTAGGCTTCTTGTAGCCTCCATAAGACTGCCCCTGAAACTGAGTCAGTCTCTTCTTAGCGTTATCTTCATGCTTCTCTAGTACCAACCCCTCTATCCTTTTACAGACTCCACAAACATTGCAAACTTCTCCCTATTCTCAAAAGCTGACACCAATGTGATCAACTCTATTCTCAAATCTTTCTCAAAATGTATGATCCTCTCCTTATCTGTTGCATCGATGTGAGGATAAAACCTCAAGAATTCCATGAACTTGGCCTCATACTCATTGATCATCATAGATCTCTATCATATCTTCTCAAACTACAAGATCTTCCCATCTAGGTATGTTTCTGATAAGTATTGGCCCACAAAATCCCCTCAAAACTCCTCCCAACTGATTGCTAGACCTAGTCTCTTATCTTCCTCGATGGCCCACCAATGGACAACACTACCCTTCAGCAGGTATAGTGCATGCTTCACCTTAACCTCATCAGGGATGTTGAGGATCTTAAAGGCCTCTTCCAACTCTGTCAGCCACATATCAGCATCCATTGGGTCTATCACACCCACACACTCCAACGCTCCGATGCATCACAACCTCACAAAGATCTTCCCAGAACCCTATGATTCTGCATTGGGAATAGGAGCCCTTGGTTGTGATGTGGGCGCTCTATCTGCCATACGCAAAATCATGGCCATCAGATATCCAAACATGGACTGAGAGGTGGGATTGGCCATGGTTTCTAAGTAAAATTGAGGCACTTGAATTACTCCATCTACTCTTGCCTACCTCATCGCACTACCTCCTGGTGCAACAACACTACTCTCAACATGTTCTTCATGTTCTCTAGACATATCTTCTTCTTCTAAAAAAGTAGAAGTTGTAATCAGATATGCAGGATAATGCAAGAACATACACAAACAATTCTTATGTCTTTGTAGACTCAACAAACCTAGAGCTCTGATACCAACAAAACTATGACACACTGACCACACCAATTGAGATAACTCAAAACAAAAGTGTGTGATCAACCACTAAACAAGAACATTACCACAACAATAGCATAAATTAAAATTGATCTTATATAACCATCTCGAGAGGAAAAATATACATACCAAGGTTCACCACCTATCACCACATATATCACATACCTATCATAAAGGTATTACATCAATATACAATGGCCATCTTGCCACAAACCTGTTACAAAAGATATCTTGTCCACATATACAAGCCATACAGGTACAACCATGGCAAACTACCAAAAATCTTGTATCGATGTACACATATCTACAAAACACCCCCATAGACCTGAGAGTAAAGGGATGACACATATGACTCTACTACAAAATACTAACAACATATCGAACCTTCATCAACTATTGATCTCCTGGCTTCTCTTCCTCAATCGCATGATCTCACCACATTGTGCACGACCACCTAAAAGATGTGGAAACCCACAAAGTGAGACCAATGACCTAGCGAGAGAGATAACTCTCTGACAGAAACTATTGATAACACAGTTGATACTTAATCAGGAAAGTAACATTATTAACATGAGGAGCAGATTCAACTAAATAAATAATTAAAATTGATAGTATAGATTAGGCATATTAAGCAGCTACAGCTGATTAGTAGAATATCATATACTTTTATAAGGAACATGAATAACATGTACAACCACTAATAGCTAAGCAATATAGGAAACAAGGCAAGGGAAACAACCAATGTGATTTGTGTTTATCCCTAAGAAGATATACTATACAGTTGTGTTACATATTTTATGCCCCATGAAGATGAGGTATACCACTCATACTACAACTGACCACTGCTAAGTTGGAATCAATTCCATACAATAGATAGGAGAGCCGAACTCCTATGATATCCTCTACCCTCAGTCAGTGTGAGTTTGACGTAGTGACATATAGAGTCCAAATGCAAAACAACCTAGTCCACCTTGGTATATAGGTGATGACACTAGTGAACAGGGTATACAAACCCAATAATCTGAGCTACAACTACAATTGTCCTCCTATCAAGGTATGACCACATACATCCTCAAATCATATCACATATACTGAATCATATCATTTGAGATATGACCTCAACCGTTCTCCTTCCATGGTATGACCATAGACATCCCTATGAACATGCATATACTCAACAATATATGACTCCAAGCATCCATTAGAGGAATACTTGTTTCACCATCCAACAAATCATGACACTAGAATGGATCTGTGGCATATGGAATCTACATAATTAGGGTTTCACTAGATTAATTATTTCCAATTGGGTATCTTCATTGAATCAATCAAGTTACAATGTAGAAACCCTAAATAGATTCCATAATGATAAGGGAAAGTACAACTTTAGAAGATATAAAACATATAAAGCATAGAATGATCACATCATCACATTTTATTGTTTTTCTGTCATTCTCAAGGCCATCACCATTGTCACCTCACTATGGGATAATAATCCCTTATCAAACCATCAGAGGACATTACCTCAAATCTAGGAATTAAGCCTCTGCCAAAGTCACAAGACCTAGTCACATCATCATTATCTTATCATCTCTCATGAAGGCTCATAATCATCACCCTATCTTATATAAGAGACACCATAGAAATCACAAGCTATGATGTTCATTCAACCTAGAACATTAAGATTATATAGGTAAGATAGAGAAAATACCTCAAAACAAGTAAGCATTAATCATTAACATTATGTATTGAAACATTAGGGCTAGGGTTTCTCATAGTTAACAGATTAGGGTTTCCATAGAAACATTTAATATTCAACCCTAAAGTACACCACCTTCCACATTCTTGGAAGCCATAAGACCACACATCATCATCATGATCAACCAAGCATGAAAACATCAATGTGTAGCGACCATGTAAGGTGTAACACCTCTAGAAACTACTATCATTGGTTTCCCTAGCGACCAGTAGGGTTAACCCACCATACCGACCATCAGAACTCAACAACATAGCAACTGACACAACCCATCAAATGTTGTGACCACAACACACCATCACCTATAGCAATCGTCACCAAGCACCAACCATAATGACCAACCCACATATAGTGACCACCGCTAGGTCAAGACCTAGCAATCACAACACATGCTAAGCATAGCGACGTCATTACCCATCAAAATGTAGCGAACATCTAATGCATCAAACCATAGTGACTAGCAAGAGAGAGCAACTCATCTCAATATTCATGGATCAACACAACAATCATGCAAATTTGGAAGCACCATGACAATGCATGGTAAAGTTAATGTAACAACCACTAGGAAACATGGTTCCACAGAGAGCTAGTATTAGGTATATAGTGACCAACCAAAACCCAAGATCACCACCGTCATTGTCATAGAAACCACATAGAACAAGAGAAACATGGCAACCAAAACATATGTAAAATGCCAAGAATTTGATACATCACCAAGGTGAAAACCTCATGAGGATGATGAACATGAAAACCCTAAAACTATCATGACAAGGAAGAACATAGAAACCAAGATTTGGGGTAGAAAAACAAGTGTCGAACACATGCAAACAAGAGTCAAAACTTCCATCTTCCATATGATAGCCGAACCATAAACATGGGCATAAAACCAATTTTCAAGATGTTGCATGCGAGAACCATCATCTCCATCATCCATAAGATCTTGGGTACAAGAATTAGGGTTTGAAAAAGATTTAATCTATGCAATATTACCATAGAATCATAACCCTAAATCAAGATATCATAACTAAGAAACTTAGAATCACATTTTAGATATGGATAAAGTTGCATGTAAGATTGCGTGCAACAACAGTTGAGGAGACATTATATAACCTGCCTTGAGGAAAAGATCAATGCCCAAGCCACAAAGCTCTAAGAGAGAGAAGAAAACCACATCTTTGATCAACTCCACAACCAACAATATAGACTCAAGAGAATAAGAACAAACCTAGGTCAAAGGAAACTCAAAGAGAAGAGGGTACAAACTCTAGGCCCGAAAAGAAAGGAGAAAGAGGATATCTTCATCTCACTCAGGTACTACCATGGGAGAACTATGGATTCGACCTCTATTAAAAAGAAGTTCCTCAAGATGGCACTACCTTGGTGACCAAAGAATTTCTCTAGGAAAATAGGAGAGGGGTAGGATTCAAGAAGGATAAACCACTTACCAAGCACAAGGATCACCAAAGGATCAACAAAGAGAGATGCTCAAAACCTAGATCGCCACATGAAAGGGTTCATCCTCCTTATTCAAGATTTAGAACCACTAGTTTCACCACCAAGAACAAGGGTTGACTCCAAGCAATAAAGGAGAAGGAAGAGAGAGCTAAAGGGGCCACTTGCATGTAAAGGAAGGAGTATAAGTACCCAAGAGGTTGAGGGAGATGAGGTGTCAAGATAATAGAGTCACTAGTGACACTCGTCCCTCCAAAGCTCGACCATGCAAGCGCTCAAGTTATGTATGCAATAAATATCATTAAAACGAAAGCTAGGTATCTGCCACTTGAACCTCAAAGCACCATGGTAGCGACCACCACACTATGTCAACCAAGACAAGTGGTCGCTACAACCAAAAGCACAAGCTCAAAACCTCTTCGAACACAACATACATGATATAAGGTTAACCACATAGGTTGATACATGCAAAAGACAAAGGAAACACACATCGGGCGCTACACTCAAGGATCAACATCCATCTCAACTCAAGCATCCATGCAAACCCTAGCATCAACATATATGATGCCACCTCATCAAACAAGGTCCAAAAAGGCACATGTATGCATCGTTCTCTCTCTCATGATGCCAAAATACAAGAGGCACATCCAACATGTGACAAGTTGAAAGATACACCCTCAACATGGTAAACTGCAACTTGGTCCAAAACAAGCATAACTAGCCTAAACATCAAGCAAACTGGACCAATCTAAAATCATAAACATGTCACATGTTATTAAGATGCATCACATGATTAGATTAAGTTTTTAAGCATCTTATTATGCTAATCCAGCAAGAAAACTAGCTCAGGAGTCTTACAACATAAGTCACATCTTAACTCATCAGTCAAATGGGGAAAAGAGTTTACCTCCTATGATTATATATTAATGTTGTATCTTGCCTTGCATCTTGAGATTGTTTCTTTATTTACATCCTGCGATTGGTTCTTGCTAATTTTCCTACATAGATTATTCTTTGGTTATGAACATATTCATGTTTTGATAACAATCATGCTTACCACAAACAATCTCTAACAAATCATGGATAGGGTTTATAATGCAAAATTTCCCTTAATTATTTGTTCATTAATATTCATATTATAAACACTAACTACCATATTCCTTCTAAGGTCCATCAAGATATAAAATAAACTATACTTGGGGTTTTCTCCTGAATTGATCCCAAAGGCATCCAATCCTCAGGATTAGGGTTTCTAGAGCTAGGAAGTTCAGTTATTGTATGTTACAACCCTCCACCCATTAAAAAAGATTTTGTCCTCAAAATCTAATAGCCCATACACCATAAATCAAATACTCCCCACCCCCAGAAAAGGTTCAGTCTTATAAGTCAAATTAAACAACTCTGCATGTATAAGGGTAATAGATCAATCTAAGGAGTTGTCTTTACTAGGTGGGTTCCATAGGTCATGCATCCAACTAGAAGCTCTTAGATACTAGAGTTTATCCATCATATTTGTAGGGTTCGAACTTAACAATCAACCCTAGAATTCACACAACACCTATAAAGGTTCACTAAACCTTAGACACTCCTTCTTAATTATCTCTTGCTTTCAAATCTAAGGTTTGAAATGTCTATCATAACTAGTTATAGACTTTATGTATAAAAGTTGCATACATTTATTCAATTTGACTTGGTTCAAGGAACCCTCAATAAGATCAATAAATTTTTTTGGGTACATATACTAGTATAATAAAAATTATTTCATGATATAAGAATGTCTTTATTCTTGGGCAATGGTATAAATACTTTTATTTGTTTTGTCCTAAGGAATGCTATAAGATGATCCCTGAAAGTAGAATGTTAAAGCCTTTGAAAGACTTCCTTTGTCAGTTCAACTTTTGTTGCAGTAGGAATGACGAAATCTTGTGTTGTAGTAAGGACTTCATAAATCTCAAGGATGTATGGCATGTTGTATTAAGGATGGAATGCAGGTGTGTTTTGGTTCATCTAGGTTTCCAACCCCCTTGATTGGTTGTATAGATGATTTTATTGTATAGACTTCAATCCCTCTTTCCCTTCTCTTTCCTTGTACACAATTTTTGGGTTTATACCCCAGGTATGGTGTGACCTACCTGCATAGATTGAAATAAAAAATGAGGCCCACACTTTTTTGATCAAAAATATTTGACAATGCAAACTATACAATATAAAATAAAAGATGGATCCAAATTCAATATTGATAACCAATCATAAAATTTTCATCTTGACTTCTCCCAATCCTATTACTTTATCATCATCATTACTAAATTCCACACTTACAAAAACTCTCATAACATCACCAGAGCTATATCGAGATCTAACCTACATGATAGTTTATGAGCAGACAGGGTCCCAACACATTAGGTTTAGCTACTCAAGACCCTTATGGGTACCTCATTTGAATGTTTATCTTTCTTCTTTTCTCACATAATTAAACTAGAAAAATTGTAGGGTATCTATTTCATGTAGATATTTCACATAGGGTAAGGGATCTAAAAGGAGTTTAAGAAGATAAAATCAATATAGTCAGAATTAACCAACTGCCTTGTCTCTAATATTATGCTTATATGGAATCAAACCTAAAAAGGGGATCCAACTCCTTACTCAATTGAACGAAAGAATAGTCCCAATGTGAAACATCAAGAAAATTATTTTGTCATGAGAATATGATCCAATATTGAACCAATATGGTAAAATATCAAAATAAATATATTTTAAAAAAATAATTTACTATTACAATTTTTTAAGTTCACATGGATGACACCCACATGGGTGAGTACATGAGGATAAATCTATAACGTAAAACTTGGTTGTAGAGGGTAGTTTGGCTACTTCAAATCTATCTCAAAATGAACATGAGATCCACATATGCATGTCCTTATCAACTTAGTCATACATCCAAACCTACTTTTCTCTAAGGGGGTGGAATCAAACCCCACAAAAGAAGAAAGGTGGCAATTTATTCGCAAACGTTGGTATGTGTATATAGTAGGGAATTTTTAAATATTATGGAGAGGGGACAAAAAATAACCAATCACGTATCCAAATAAAAAGAGAGATATGAAAACTATCCAAATGGATTTTAAAATCAAATATCACAAGAAAGTGACTGATTAAAGATGAGGCATCATTTAAAGTTCATTATAAAACTTTTTATTTACTTGTATAATAAACATGAGTAAAGAATCAATGGGTCTTACATGTGATATACTATAATAATATAATATTTGTAGTTAGGAGATAACACATGCAACATAAATACTTGTGTGTAGGAAAAATGCATATCCTCTCCATAATAAGGAGTGAGTAGGAAAAATACACATCCACTATATCATTTGGGGTGAGGTGGAATAGATAATCATATTTTCTAAGAGGAAAGGATAACATATTCTCTTTTAAATTCATTTTCAAGAATTATGACCTCTTTACGATTATAAGGTGGGAATTTGTCATGTCCACATAAAAGCTCATATGAAAAAAAATATTCTAGCAAGTTTCCACATGATTCATAATAAAAGGACTAGGGTGACTGGAGTTAAGGGATTGGGGCAAACCAGAGTGTGCTTGGAGACCATATTTATCTTAGTAAAAACTACAGATAGGTAATGAACTCATTCTTGAGTCTCATCAATCTCCAAATTCATAGGGGGGCACAATTGAATACAAAGTTTCACATCCAATTCAAATATGAGGGATGAGAACATCCATAGTATAACGAATTCAGGGTTAAAGGACCCATAATTCAATGATTCCACTATTTTAGTAAATACACGAGGAGAAATATCATATCATGAGGGGTCTTCAAATATGTTTTAAGATATAAGAAAATGAGAATTATAAAATAGATATGGCTCATCAAGGAAAAATAGGGTTATGGTCATGAAATATATAAATAGAGAGGATATTAGGTGACTACCCATTATGAATAAAAAGAATGTAACACACCTCATAAGAATACCTTAAAACATAAGGGGTCAAACCTAGGTCCAATCTAAGGTCTTAAACACAAAATAAAGATTTAGACAAATTTGGTCTAACCTTCCATTAAATGCATAAACTTTAATGGTGACCTTTTTATTATAAATAGTCTAAGTTACAGACTATATTCCATTATGTAGGTATTAATTCTTTTATTCCAAAACATGTTTGTTTATATTTTTTTATTTATGATCTATTTTTTATGAATTTTACAAATTCTAGTAAATAATAAAAACCTAAAATCATATCTTTTATATATTGAAATTAGATGATGAAACCCACATCATCTTGTAGAGATTATTAAAGAAATAATTTATTTATTTTACTTATATACATATATATATTGTTATGAATTACCTAAAATAATAATGGTTATTGATGTAATAAACAAAATGACATTGATCAATTACTTATATACCCTCACTTTAAAAGAGCATAACAATAAATTCCCATGCTAAAGGTAGTTCAAACTAACCAAAAGAAAAAGGGGAAAAACATCATTTCTCCTACATCATGCATTATTCTGTTGAGGTGCCAAGGGAAAACTCGTAATGTCTAATGCTTATAAACCATATTTCACACAAAAAAAATCAAGTTGCATAGACTAATATTCCCCTTATATGTTGTCAAGATCAATTACTTGCAAGGGTACTACATGGAAAACATGTTGGGTTTTAGGGAAGACAGAGAAGGCAGTGGAAACAAAAAATCTCTCCTCCCAAACCCAGAATAAAGGAATCGCGTCAACGTCTATACAATAGGAAGGATGGTTTGTAGAGGCATACTTTATCCCAAGGCTTGCTCGGCGACTTTACCTCGCGGCTTGCACGGTCTTCACCTCTAGTCTTGGACGGTGTCTATGTATCTCCTGGTCTCACCGGGACTGTCGGGATTGATAGATGTCCTCTGAGCGACAAAAGTCTCCCGCCTCTGAAGTAGTCCACACGGACCACCTGGAACTCTGATCTCCTTGTCCTACAAGGAATCAAAAGGAGTCTCACCCTCCTGTTGGCGTACTAGTCACCAACACACTCTCCTGCAACCAGTCACTTTTCTACAGTTGTCTTTTCCTTGCTCTGCCTCCCTTATCGGGTAGCACTTACTCAGGCTCTCTCTCTCAGTTACCAAAACCAGAGAGAATGACAACTTTGCAGAGCAACTGGTGTTCTGAGTTGTTCACCAGAGAAGACCCCACGACCCCTATATATAGGAGGGTCATGGGACAAGGTTCTCTACTCCGGGCAATGCAGGATTAAATAGGAGTAGAAGGGTTAGAGATTTTTCACAAAACAACCAACTGTTCCACCTAAACCGATCGTTTCAAGCATGAAACTGTCGGTTGGGGACCTGAACCGGTCGTTTCACACCTGAACCGATCGTTTCACACCTGAACCGATCGGTTGGGACACCTGAGCCAATCGGTCCGTGGTCCTGGTCCAACTCAAATTGACTTTCAAATTTGTTTCTGATTAATCTAATATTAATCCTTGTCCAAATCAAATTTGTACAGGTGAAACAAATTGTATTTGCAAAATAGTCTTTTGACTTTCCAAAAGATCTCGGTTGGTCACATGAGCCGACCGGTTCAACAATTGAATCGATCATCTCATTACATATGATCTGATTGACTCACAACATGAGCCGACCTGTTCACCAACCTGAGCCGACCGTTTCATCCCATGAACCGATCGGTTGGGACAGCATACTTATGCAAATTAGTCAATCGCAATTTCAGTCAATCTGATACTCCAATCAATCGGTCCAACACCTTGAACACTATGATACTGAGCTATCAATTGATTAAGTGTTTAATTGAACTACTAAACTCCTTTAGTAATCAATCTAAACATGGTTTGTGGATAAACTCCTCTTCCAGGTTAAATCTTATGTGTGTGACCCTACAGGTCCATTTCACGTTGGCAGTAAAAGTCCATAACACTTATGGCTTCACAAGCAAAGAGTGGTGCCTAGTCGCACATCAGTGCTACCCAAGTGAAATAGAAAGTTGGAGAAAAACTTTCAATCCTACAATCCGTGAATGGTGTTACAGTGAATGTATAATTCCTTTGTCATTGATATCCCGAATGAACTCAAGGCATGGAATAGTCATCCTGTCAACGTTCATTCACTTTCTTGATCTTAGAGTAGATTGGAGGATATATGTATGACATCAATATCATATACTGATTCACACATGCTTGCATGCCCATCTCAATCCTACTCATCAAGTGGACATGGATATCAAACTCCCTCAGGAGGGACAAATCCCATATCTATCACTCACCCCTCAAAATCCCCATGTGTTAAAGCCAACCAATCAACACCTTTATAACAACCCATCTTTCAGGACTGCATTTGATGATGTCAAAGTGTGCCCAACGACATGTGTTGAGTGCAGTGATTTCAGGTCAAAGAATCACACTCACCACCATCACCGTGAGAACTAAAAATGTGACTACCATGTCATGGTTCAATGTGTCTAACTCACGGTGGGTCTGTCAGGTACACTTGTTCTCTAACAAGTACCTATGTGTTTGGTTTGATATCTCCATATCATGACTAATGAAATTATGTCATCAACCAACACCACAATCTAGTCTTGTGTGTCGTTGCTGTCTATCCACCTTCCACAAATACATCCGACTAGGGACATAATAAGAATGTACAAACTCTTAGCATCTGTATGATCTCGTCATTCAGGTCCTCAACCTAAAAACATATGTCATTGAGTATTGTCATTCTCTAGATATTCAATATGTTCTATCATTATCTCATATGACTGAACCAGAAAGAATTGGAAGCTTGCCTTTGATGTTTATCAAATCAATCTTAATGTATCCCACCAATCATCCCATGATTGGCTCTCAGGGCATACATACCAACAGACTCCCATTTGCATTGTGAGCCAATCACCCTTAAATCATATTCATAGTGATCTTCAATCATGTCACACATGTTACTGTGCTCTAGTGCTAACATAGTGAGTCATGACAACACCTTGCCAAAGTCGGTATTAATTGCATGTCTCTCATCTCTTCATTGTACGTCACACGTATGAGATGGAGTTGTCGTAATATGCGATCTAGTATTCCTTTGCTAACCTTTAGCCACATTGCATGACCAAGCGCTCCTAACTTGTCATCAATGATCGGAATAAGTTCATCTCATGAACTTCCAGATCCATATAGTATCCACTGTTGTTCTCTAACACACGAATACTCGACTTTTCCCTTTTAAAATGACTTTATTGGAATGTTTCCATTATCAAAAAACATTCACTTTTATATATCCCATATATATTGCGATTAATTTTCTGTCCTTTTCCAGAAGTTCGCATAAGTGTAACTCATTACAGTGAACCCTTCCTTATTTCCATATAACTAGACAGACATCCACTCGTCATGTTCCACATATGAGTTATCAGGATGAACACATCATATTGTCATGTCCTACATACAAGATGATCGATGCATTTTATTCTTGTAATGTCCATACATGCAAGATAATGGGATGATTACATACATGATAGATCCATATCTATTCTTAGTGTTCCCATTCTTCATAAGAATTGGACACTTGGCCTTAGGATACTAACTCCATATAACATGGACAAATTTTCTCCCACTGAATCTGTGCATACTGAACCCTTCAGTACAGATTGCCAATGTATGCTTTCTCTTTTCAGTCAAGAGGTTTTCGAGAACTATCTCTATAGATCTCTATTCCTATTACATAGGAAACGTATCTATCATCCTTAAAGATAATTTCCACTTTGGATTTCCATTCTAGAACATCTCATTCCTCATTAACATGTGGAATGTGAATACACTCCCACTAAATCACAGATCCCTTCTTTATCTTTGTCATATCAGTCAAACCCTTTGACTATATTATCAAAATAAAGATCCCAGTTCTGAGTTGCTTGTACTTAATCAATCACATTGATTAGTCCATTGTAACTTATAGACTTCATTTGCATTAATGGATTCATAAACCTTATATGTTGTGTCACGTACACATTCTTGTTTTATTCCTTATAGGAATGCAGTTTTAGTATCCATATGCCAAATCTCTTAGTCATTAAGTTGCAAACAACAAGCATCATCCTTCTCAACATGTTATCCATGTGTCTTAACGCTTAAGACTCATTCACACTTATGGATTTTATCCCAATGGATGCTACCATCAAGGTCATACCTTATGGTTTACATGGAAGTCATTTAGGATGTAATGGTCATAAACCATATCTCAAAATTTGGTTCCTCATATTCATCTAGATAGTTGACTCATCACATGACCAACTCATCACATAGATAATCGAGGTGTATCTGTCAAGGATATAAGAACTCACAACTCCTTATGATTCTTAATGTCCTTTATTAGTGTGGGGTATTCTTTATTTAAGAAGAATTTAGTTATTTTATAATAATCCTATAACTCCTTAGAGCATGACTCCTTGTTGATTTAGACATCACCATGCCTTAATCATGAGTTCACTATGATACACTATCATAATCACTCACAAGGTTCTCAAACATTTGGTTCAAGTATTTCATTCATTGATCTCATCAAGAATTAACACTTTACCAAATTCGTACTTCATCTATGATATTCTTGAACACTTCAAGATATTCATATTGGTATTTCTCTAAACAGTGTTTGAAGTATTAGCATTAACTCTAATAGGTACGTAAATACATCTCATGTATTATACCTAATAGGATAATCATTCTCCCACTACCACTAGTGAAGATTGATTAATCATATCTAGGAGATTCATGTCTCTTACTAGTTCTCTAACCAAAAGAGTCTAGATTTATCCATCATATGGAAACTAGAAATGAATTTCTCATGATTTATGATAATTTGATTGTTTGAGTTATCAATAACTTTTAGGTATCATTTTATCTTATGCATACCAAGTACCACAAGATAAACAAGGCATTGCCACAAAGATCATATCTTTTAGAATTGAAACATCAACTTTATTAATTGCTATTATTGTCATACAATATGCAAAATAATGTGTTTCTATCCATTGGCAAATATGTAATAGTAGTTCATAACTCTATTACATGCCTTCAAGGCTGAAAATAAACTAAAGTACTCCTATCTATGGAGGCAACACTTGCCCCATATATTGGGTGCTTTAAACTTTATACCTTGGTATCATATACCTCAAAAAGTGTTACAAGTTTATTTCATGACACCTTCAGGTGGAGACGTCTGCCGCCTCCTTCTTCTTTAGTTCTTCCAGATAGAGTGGAGAATTCCTTTTCCAATGTCCTGGCTTTTGGAAATGGTGGCAATTGCCTCTCTTTGTCACGCCTCCCTTGGCCTTGAGAGCTGAAGACGCCTTGGGCTGCTGGCTAGCATCAGAACCTTTCTTAGCCTTTCCCTTGCCCTTACGCTTGGACTTTCCTTTCTTGCTGCTGATCATCATCACAGACTTAGGCTTGTCCTTCTTCATCTGTGCCTCGGTTGTCCTCAACATGCCCAACAACTCTATCAACGACTTGTCAAAGTTATTCATGTTGTAGTTCATCACAAACTGACTGTAGGATTCTGGAAACGATTGTAGTATCACGTCAGTAGCCAACTCTTGGCTCAGGGGAAATCCCAGTCTCATCAGGTTCTCCACATACCCAATCATCTTGAGCGTGTGAGGACCAACTGGATCTCCTTCTATCATGACACACTTGAACAACGCCCTGGAGACATCATATCTCTCTTGCTGGGCTTGATCTTCATACATGTTCTTAAGATGCTGAATCATCTCAATGACACCCATGTTCTCATGTTGTTTCTACAACTCGTGATTCATGGAGCACAACATCAAGCACTTTGCATCAATGGCATCATCACAATGCTTCTTATAAGCATCCCTTTCTGCCTTTGGTGTGGTAGGAGCAGTTTCCTCTGGAACTGAAGTATCCAGGACATAGAGCTTTCGCTCTTGAGTGAGAACAATTCTCAATGTCCTAAACCAGTCATGGAAGTTAGTCCCATTCATCTTGTCCTTTTCAAGAACCAATCGCAACGAAAAGTGATTATTGTTTGCTGTCATTTGTACTTCAAAAAGGAAATATACGCAATTTAGTCCAAAACTCAAATTTTGACTTATTTGATTAATTTGAAAGTTTGACAATATAATTAGGACTTTTAATTAATTATCGTTCCCACTATTTTTGTTCAAATTGATAGCCCTCACCATCAATTCGGAAGATTGCAGCGTACAATCTTCTAGTGGGTCAAGATCCATATTTCATCAAGTCATGAGTTAGCTTTGGATGATCGCCCAATATCTTGACTATTTAGGTAGGCCATCATGTGAATTGCATCATATGCAACTCTTGATGAATGAACATGCACAACACCTTGCCATGAACATTTTGTACCTCTGGGCTTAGACACTCTAAGAATCACCAGTTAAGTCTAACCCAAAAGCTGACACGGTAAACATGCACCCTGCTTTGGCAGAATCTACATGTCTACCCTTCACACTTCCACGAGATAGATGGTGCACCACGCTTTGGTGTAACCTACGCTTGGTCAATCAAGCTTTTCATGTGTGCCACTAATGGAAGGCTTAAAAGACTTAATATTTAGATGAGGGATTTGGTTTTATAGGTACATATACATATCCAATCACCACAATATATAGTACGTATCATATACATGCTATATCCCATAGAAAACATGTGAAATGATAAAAGCGATGATTATGGCCATCCTAATGTGATTCCTTGAGCCAAGAGGAATCACGGTCATCTAGGTCCATATCACATGCAACCTGTATAAGATGAAGTGCTATAGCCATCTGAGTTGATCAACTCATCACATGAATGACCTTCTCACCCTGGCCGGTCGTCTGGGTGCCATCAGCCGATCAGTTGGCTCCTCCAACCAATCACTTTGCCTAGTCATCTTGCATCTCCTCATGGTCACCACCTGATCATCTCGCTCCTTGAACCGGTCTTCTGGATTGCCAACCGATCAGTTCATGCCTTGAACTGAGCGTCTCAGTTGTCGTCGGATGTCCTCCATTCTTTGACATAATAGGAAATATAAAAAGATCTATCTTATTTACATTTGTATTGAGAAACCCCGAGTTACATTTGGGGGGAGCAAAGGTAGGAAAGAAATCTCAAGTTATCTCGAGTTAAATCTGGAATAGGAGATAGGGAATTAGTGCAAAGACCGAGATGCAAGCAATCACATACAACCAAGCACACACAAATATAGGGTTTATTGGCCATAACCACGATATACATCCACCACAAAACTCGTTTAAGGGTGACGCATATCGAGTGCATTCATATTACATATCATATATGTATATTGGGATTTGTGGATTTAGGATTGGACATACATAAAGGTAATTTTATTCGCATTGTATGCAATAAATAAAGGCGAAAAACCAAAATCTATCATATCGATAATCCTAAAGTATAGAGAAGTTGATGTGGCTCTGATACCACTGTTGGATTTTAGGGAAGACAAAGAAGGAAGTGGAAACAAAAATTATCTCCTCCCAAACCCAGGATAAAGGAATCCCGTCAAAATGTATACAATAGGAAGGATGGTTTGTAGAGGCATACCTTGTCCCGAGGCTTGCTCGGAAACTTTACCTCGCGGCTTGCGCGGTCTTCACCTCTAGTCTTGGAAGGTGTTTGTGCAGCTCCTGGTCTCACCGGGACTGTCAGGATTGACAATTGTCCTCTGAGTGGTAGAAGTCTCCCGCCTCTAAAGTAGTCGACACGGACCACCTGGAACACCGATCTCCTTATCCTACAAGGAATTGGAAGGAGTCACACCCTCCTATTGGCGTACTAGTCACCAAAACACTCTCCTACAACCAGTCACCTTTTTACTATTGTCTTTCCCTTGTATTGCCTCCCTTATCGGGTAGCACTTGCTCGGGCTCTCTCTCGATTACCAAAACCAGTGAGAACGACAACTTTGCAGAGCAACTGGTATTCTGAGTTGTTCACCAGAGCAACCCCCACTACCCCTATATATATATAGGAGGGTCATGGGATAGGGTTCTCTACCCCAAGCAATACAGGATTAAATAGGAGTAGAAGGGTTCGAGATTTTCCACAAAACAACCAATTGCGCCACTTGAATCAATCGTTTCAAGCATGAAACGGTCGGTTGGGGACCTGAACCGATCGTTTCACACCTGAACCAATCGGTTGGGACACCTGAACTGATCAGTTCACTTCTGAGCCGATCGGTTCGTGGTCCTGGTCCAAATCAAATTGACTTTCAAATTTGTTTCCAATTAATCTAATATTAATCCTTGTTCAAATCGAATTTGTACAAGTGAAACAAATTGTATTTGCAAAATAGTCTTTTGACTTTCCAAATGATCTCGGTTGGTCACATGAGCCGACCGGTTCAACAATTGAATCGATCGTCTCATTGCATATGATCCAACCGGTTCACCAACCTGAGTCGATCGGTTCATCCCATGAACTAATAGGTTGGGGCAACAGACTTGTGCAAATTAGTCAATCACAATTTCAATCAATCTGATACTCCAATCAATCGGTCCAACACCTTGAACACTATCACACTGAGCTATCAATTAATTAAGTGTTTAATTGAACTACTAACTCCTTTAGTAATCAATCTAAACATGGTTTGTGGATAAACTCCTCTTCCAGGTTAAATCCTATGTGTGTGACCCTGTAGGTCCATTTCACATTGGCATTGAAAGTCCATAACACTTATGACTTTACAAGCAAAGAGTGGTGCCTAGTCGCACATCAGTACTACCCAAGTGAAATAGAAAGTGGGAGAACAACTTTCAATCCTATAATATATGAATGGTGTTACAGTGAATGTATAATTCCTTTGTCACTGATATCCTGAATGAACTCAAGGCATGGAACATTCATCCTGTCAATGTTCATTCACTTTCTTGATCTCAGAGTAGATTGGAGGAGATATGTATGACATCAATATCACATACTGATTCACACATGCGTGCATGCCTATCTCAATCCTACTCATCAAGTGGCCATGGATATCAAACTCCCTCAGGAGGGACGAATCCCATATCTATCACTCACCCCTCAAAATCCCCATGTGTCAAAGCCACCCAATCATCACCTTTATAACAACCCATGTTTCAGGACTGCGTTTGATGATGTCAAAGTGTGCCCAACGACATGTGTTGAGTGTAGTGATTTCGGGTCAAAGAATCACACTCACCACCATCACTGTGAGAACTGATTGTGACTACCATGTCATGGTTCCATGTGTCAATCTCATGGTGTGTCTATCCGGTACACTTGTTCTCTAACAAGTACCTATGTGTTTTGTTTGATATCTCCATATCATGACTAATGAGATTCTGTCATCAACCAACACCACAATATAGTCTTGTGTGTCATTGTTGTCTATCCACCTTCGACAATGACATCCGACTAGGGACATAATAAGAATGTACAAACTCTTAGCATCCGTATGATCTCATCATTCAGGTCCTCAACCTGAAAACATACGTCATTGAGTACTGTCATTCTCTAGACATTCAATTTGTTCTATCATTATCTCATATGAATAAACCAGAAAGAATTGGAAACTTGCCTTTGATGTTTATCAAATCAATCTTAACGTATCCCACCAATCATCCCATGACTGGATCTTAGGGCATACATACCAACAAAACACACACATGTTTCTTCAACCTTGGTCATGATGACCTCATTAATTTGATCTCAAAGGTAGGAGATCAAACTTTTTATCTTGACCTATGCTCTAGGGAACAAGCCCATTGTATTCCTTAGGTCCTTCTGGTCATGAAGACCCCCAGGGGAATTGATACATCAATAAACACATGGGAAACATTTTGCCACTGCATCCATGAGGAATACCACAAACCACATCAATTAGACCATTACAAGTAAACCAAAACCCAAAAAACCTTTCAGAGGTCCAGATCAAGCTTGGGGAGGGTAAACCATATAGACAGAACCCAAATTCTAGAGAACCCAAACGAAATGAAGTAAACAACACTAAGGCATGGAAAGTTGGAAATTATGTTATACCTCACATTGGGTCAATTGATCCTCTGAGAAGCTTAGTGGGGAACTTTTGAAACATCATAAACACTTTTTTAGTTTTGAGGAGGTAGGGCACTTAATGATGAAGATGTAGAAGAGTCTAGGAGGAGAAAACATTTTGAAAATGATATAAAAAGGATTTGGTAGAGTTATAGGTGTTATGCATTGTTCTTTATGTGTAGAGGATAAATTTGGTATGAAGAACTACATTGTGTGGGGTTTTTATTTTTGGTAGTAGTTAAAAGGATGTCATTCATGGCAGGGAAGGACGACTAATTTGAAAGGGTGGTAGGGTTATGAAAGGTGGGAAAATTTTTATTGGATCGATTCAAAAGAGAAAAGTGTATCTATAAGAGAAATAATTTATTGTTTTCACTCACTACATATAAAGATCAAGGGAGAGAAAGAATGAGTATTGGGTGTGGAAGAGATAAAATAAATAAGATGAAGAAGGTATAGAGACACAACCAAATCAATTCAAGTCTAGTGCAAGGATAGAAAATAGAGAGATAAACTATTGGATTAATGGTCTAAAATGGGGAAGTTGGGTGACTAGCACGTGATTGAAAAAAAAATGACTTTTGGAAAATTTAATGGTATTGAGTATGCCTGATATATTTAGTTAATGAAATATCTCCTACTTTCCCAATTCAATAATGTATCCAACAAGACTTGATTACGGTGAAACTTAACATGATGGATAATTAAAATATGTACATTCCATCTTTGGATTTAGTTTCTTCTTTTCATATCAAAGATCAAGTTATTTAATGTTTTAGGAGTGTAAAGCTATTTTTTGACAAATACATTATTCTTCTTAATGCCTTTCTTTAATAATTTGACATTCTATTTTTTGGTTTCTCTAGACATCAAGAAATTTCTTATTATCGATATCCAATTATCATAATTAATTTATGTAGGTTTCCACTTTTTGGATTTTTCATTTGGTGATTTTCATGTATCAAGTTGTACTAAAAAAATACCATGATTATGATACTAATCAACATTTCAAGTTGTTAAAATATTTTATGTATTTTCCTCATCAAGAATTTATTTTCCTAATTCTTAATCATTTCCATTGTTTCGCCATATTAAGGTTCATCAATAAGTAACATAAACCATGCTTACAGATTTCTCTAGAACTAATTCAAAGGCATCCAATCCATGTGATTAGGGTTTTATAGGGCTACAAATCTAGGTTTTCATATGTTATAATACGTGCTTTGTGAAATATCACTTAATATTTTTGGTTTCTTAGATATCATATCACCATTTCCTACAAAGTCTACGAACAACTAGAAATAGTTTGTATCATTGAAGGTGACCATTATTTTTGTAGAGAGTCCATTATCTCTATAATTTGGCAATGTAAATGCATGATTAATTCTCCTCATTATTAATTAGGCTGGTGTCACTGACATCTGTGAAATGTGCGTGTAAAATATAAGTTCATGTGTTGTGTAATATAGACCAAAAGAGGTTTTAGTTCTCAGAACCAGGGAGTAAATAAAAAACTACTACTAACTAAGAATCAATTAGCTAAGCCAAAGGAAAAAGTTGTTTTGGAATTATTAAACTAAGAAAAAGATGTGAGAAATATAATTATATGTTGTTGTATATAAGATATAGAGACCATTGAACTTATAGCTTCACCACAATACATACTACAAATGAATTCTCTCCATCAATAATTCATTGTCATTAGTATAAGCTAGAAACCTATAGATAACATTACCCGCTCCCACAAAAAAATGCACTACCTAGATTTTACCAAACCCCACTCCCGTTGCAATTTAAGCACATAATCTAGGTGAATACTAATTCCCTATGGTTTGTTCTCTCATAGTTGTTAGCCCTCTCATGAAGCACTAGCTTTGTGAAACTATGACTTTTCTAACCTTTAACCCCTATTCCAAAGTAATTATAAGTCTAACACATTGAGTATGATGATGAGGCATTAAAAAATCAATATTGATATCATAACATCAAGTTTAAAAAAATATAAAATATATTATAGAACAAGAAAGTCCAGTACATCAATGAGCCAAGTTAATCCTAGGTCCTAGGAAAAAGGGGGTTTATCCTCGCATGTTCATTACCATATCATAACTAAAAGAGAAATACTTAGGAAGCATAAAAAATCTGATTGAAAACCCCTATAGGAGATAATTTGAAGATCCCTTCTTATGAACACCATGATCAACAAATTCTTAGCTACAAGCATGTCCTTTAAAAGTGTCTGGATTGTCTTGTAGGCGACAATCTCCTTCGTCTCCATTCTCTCAATGTTTGTATCCAAAGCATACATGATAATCCTCTTTTGGTCTCCCCTTTGGCCATAACTAAGGTCCAACCCTCAATTAATTTATGGTCTTTAGATATGAGTAATTACATATTTACATTAAATTGCATACGCTCAGTACTACTAACAATCTTAGATGTGTTTTGCATAGTTTGATTTTAAGTCCTCATAATAATGTGAAGTTACTATTAAGTTCACAAAAAGTGAACTTGAAATTAGGGTACATAGGATGAACTAGGTTTCCACTTAACAAATTGGTATCAAATATAAATCAAGAATATAATTGTTATAGTAGAGCAAAATTAGAGTGAATATAAGTTTGAGAAAGGTTTAGGGTCTCACAAATCTAAGATGTCTATTGCAATTAATCATATGATAAATCATACTATTTCTAAGAAACCAAGTTAAGGAAAGAATAAAATATTAACATATAACTAAGGACAACATGCAAAAGTAACTAAAGAAATAGCCATGTTGGAGTTGTGGGAATCTTGGCCATTAGAAGAAATATGAATTCATGAATAAGTCCAAGATAGTGGCTTCATAGGAAATTGAGGATCAACCAATATGATGACTAATTCCTTAAAGCATGAAGATGGGTATAACTATTAAACCTGAAATACTTTCTTTTTCTGAAACATGATATTGGACTGTAGGTAATGGGATAATGTTAAGTATGTGCTGACAAGTCCTTATATGTGGCATACCAGGTCTCTTCAAGCATATCAATGACTTTGAATGATTTTGTATCTGTAGAATTCGATGGTGGGAATGGGTGGACTTTTAGTTTTCAAAAGGAAAGTTCCACACACTTAATAGAGTCAGACATGTTACACACATCATACAGGTTGATGACCACGCCCTCTGTCGATCTAAATATCCAAATGATGATGCTTCTGAACTTTGAACAAGTGAAAAACCATCTTATGACAATATGTTTTCTATACCTCTCCATTTGAAGATGAAGACCTTTGCCTAGGATTTTGTACTCTACTTGTGTACAAAATTGGATCTTGAGAATTTGACATGACCAACCCTCATAGAAGAGAGACAAACGATGATAGAAAAAATGCCCACTGAGTGTATGAGATCCCTTCAAGGTTCCCTTATCTCCAATATAAAGAACATGGAATGAAAGTCAACCAACATAGTTAACAAGGAAGCTAGAAGTATGGGTTAGGACTAGGTATTCATATATATAGAAGGGGTGAAAAAGAAGATCATGAATTTAAATGATCCATAAGATATTGATCAAATGAAAATTTTGTATGAAATTAGAAGAAGCATGAAGTAAAGTGATCCAAAAGTCCTACATGGATTGTGGAACCTCAACTAGTCAAGTTATGTCCTACAATTTCTAAGGAAGCATCTGCAAAACTTTAAGAAGAGAAAACCTTTCATAAGGACATTGAGAGATTTTCACCTAATTAAGGTATGTCAAGATTATTTCACCACAATAATTATCCACATTACTATAATAGGTAAACTACTCTTAAGTATTGATTTATGTGATAACAACACAATGTTAGTAGTTCAAAAATTGTTTCAATGTCACTCTGTTGAGTATTTCATAATATCTGATTTTCTCCGTGATAAGATAAGATTGTTAGTACTGTAAATATGGTGTTTGAGGGCAACCAAAGATAGATAAAAATAGAATGGAACATGATTAACATAATATTAGAATAGGAACTCAAAAAATGGGGTTATGAAAATTATATGTATTATCCAAATGCATTGCATAGTTTGATCTTCTTGTTCCATAAATAAAAATTGTACTTATAAAGGAAGATTCATTGTTGTAGGAAATGTCAAAATTGCACATTGTATGTTACAAGATTAAGCATTTATTTCATTTATATCAATGTCACTATAAATAATAAGCTCATTGTTGTCTGATATTGAAATTAATGTCATCTTCATTTTTTGAGCAAGAATGCCAATCATTAAAAATTGAAGGATATGTATATCATATTCCCTTCCATGTCATATTCCTGAGAATCCATCACATCCATCACATTGAGACCTAGGTTAAATAAAGAAATCGCAATAAAAAACATTGTTGTTGAACATCTTAACCTGATGACTATGGGAACCCAATGAATGATCCTTATTTACACAACATAGAGAAGTAAGGTATTAAACCACATGGCATAAAAGGAACTAAACTAGTTCCTGACAATAGGATCTTAACTCCTCTAGATATCAAGCATGTGGATGTTTCATTTGCATGTCATTATATGATCCCAACAGAGTACAAGTAACAAATTATATACATGAACATAAAAACCAATCTTAGAAAGAAATTCATAGTGTAAATGTTATATTAAATCATAAAATGGGTATATCGATACAATAGTGTTGAGTATGCTACAAAAGACATACACTGCATGTTAAAGAGAACATATATTATTGGAAAAACTTAATGTAGTAGTAAGAAAGAAATAAACAACATTAAAGACTTTTTTAATAACAAACTAGTGTGTTTTAGATGCATTTACATTATACTAAACAACATTTTATGGCCATTGACCAGCTTCCTAAAGGAAGGGTCTATGAGGGCAATTAAGGCTAGAAGCCTAATATCACCATATTTCTTAAGTGAAGGACTTAAAGAGACAATGTCAATGCGGTAACATGTATGAACTTACCTTGGGACCTACCCCGAGAATACAAGTAGGAGCACAAGGTTTGTATAATGGACAAGTTCAATTATGCTCAAGATTTTTTCAACATATTCCAAGCAAAAGAAATGCACTAAACATAGGTAACAAGTAGCTCAAAAAATTATATAAAGACTAGAAGCTTAAGCATACATACATAAAATCATGTAAAAAGAAGTTAGATACAACTAGTCTGGCCAATATGACGACAAAGTGTACCTTTATTAGATCACAAGATTAAATAATTTTTTAATTGATCATAAATAGCATGCTTGACTAGATCTTAGAAATTGAATTAACCAAGTGTTCTTGAGATCACAAATAACTATAATTATATCAAAATAAATAACATTTGGTCTCATAAATTATTTTTCATGAGAGTTGGAAGTGTCACCTGAGGCTAGTTATTAAATCCTTTAACATTGATTTTAAAATCTCAAACTAGGTCATTCATGTCAAAACTCAAGATACGTAATACAATATGTATTCATTTAGATCTTAGGGTGAAACATCACTACCAATCAAAGATATAACATTAGATTTTCAAGATCTTAGATGAAGCATACATAAGATTAGAGTGAGGTAAACCAAATAGTCATCAACATTGTGAAAACTAGTCATACATGGTCATTATCATGCAAGTTAGTGAGCATTAGATTAGAGATAAGAACTACTTGGATTAGGTGTTATAATGATGACCAAGTTACTAATTTAGATACATCAAAAATGATGGATGGTCATTATGATGATCTTTGCATAATATTAAAGTTCCAAATATTACTATGTAACATAGATCATGTTTTATGTCAAGATTAGGTCAATTGATCATCATAGGGTTTAAAAGTGACCGACCAAGCATTTGGGTGAAAAAATAATGACAAGTTAATGATTTGATGGCCAAATAAAAGTTTTGAGTAACATTAGGGCAATGTTCAAAATGTAGCATCATAAGTCCATATAAAGCATGTTTCATCGTTCAAAGTACATCATTAAATTAGAATAGAGAAAAAGTGTGAGTGAGTTTGATTATTGTCTCAACATGCATATTGTCTCAAGATGCATCATGTCTTACTAATTTACATCCAACATAAAGATTTAGGGTATATAAAGTCAAGTTTGAGAATTAAAGTAATAATATTTAGTATAGAGATAAATATTAATCCATTTAAGAGAAAGATCATGTCTTTGGGATCATAGCAATTAAAGTTGGAATTCTTGGCTTATTAACCATCAAAATTTATTGATCTAATATTACTAACAAGATTCCAGAGCATGGTGGTGCATGGTTGAGTATGTAATAGCATAAAACAAGTAAAAGAAATCAAAAGTAATCATCACTAGCATATCAATGGAAGTACGAACATAGATAGGTCATGAGGATACTAAGAATATCTTCTCCTCTGGATCAAATTTCATATATTGTATTCCTAATTTGGCCAAGGAATGGACTTTAATGATTTTTAAAAGTTTTGACATAAGACTTAGGCAAAGAGGGGGTATTAATTACCAAAAAATTTCTAGGGGAAGTATGGGTCGTTGATTCAAATCACATGATCTCAATTTAGTGTCCAAAATAAGGTCCAATACATGCAGGGTGCACAATTTGGACCATTAATGTGTCAGCTCGCAAGAATCTTGTGCCAGTGGAGAGGTGGGTCAAAGGGGCACGACCCTTGGGTTTGGGTCCTATGAATGAGGTATCATCTCCTCGATAGGATGACCCTACACCCAAGCTTTTCCGTATGATAGCGTGCCACTATGGTGAGAAGGGTCATTAGGAGTCGAGCCACTCCCATTAAGCGTGGAAAGGCCGGCCAAGCACAATAAAATTGTGAAGCAGGTGATGTTATTGGTTAGATGTAGGGAAGACCAAGGGAAAAACCACCAAATACAAACACTATGACTGTGCCGACTGATGCAATCCTATATTAGGGTTTGATATTATGTAATGTAAATTTTAATCACATCTAAACATGTTGGAACACATAGTGTTTCCCCTAGTAAATGGTTTAGTATCAAATGCACTTATGGAGTTATATACATGTTTTTAGGTACTTGGACCACACTTTGGATGGACAGAGGAGAATGTGGATTGTATTAGGGATCCTTCACTCTTGTAGGAGATTAAGGAGGGATCAAGAGCTTCCACAACCAATCCCTAGAGGCAAAGAGTCAAGCCAAGGTAAAGAACTACAAGGATCGTAGAGTTGTACATCAAAGTGCAAGGGAAAGACACCATGGTGCCACAGAATGGCTGTTATACCAATGAAGAATTTGCAATTAAAATCAAATTTGAAAAGCAGCAACAACAAATACACAAAAATAGCCATGATTTCTAGCACAACCATGCCAAGAAGACCCTAGCATGGTCATGCCAGCTTCAACGATCATGATGTCAAATCTCAATACACATGTGCTCTGAGAAACGAACAAGTCCCAAGTCCCAAACCATGGCCATGCCACCTAGTACAACCATGCCACATCATAACCACAACAGTCATGCTTCTAGCACAACCATTCTACCTAGCCTCCACCACAACCATGTTGCCCAATATCGTTGTGCTACAACACTCTAAGCCTTAAATGTAAGTTGACATTTTTCCCCCACTAGCACACCCATTCTCACTTAGAACGGTTGTGCTACCCTCCACCCATTACAATCATTTACCCTAAATGGCCATGCTGCCTCAAACCATAATTCATTTTCTACATTGTCATCCCATTTTGCAATTAGTAAAACATATGCTTCCTAGCCCCTATATATACATGGGTGGTTGATGGGAGCTGAACATTTGACACCCTAGCACTTACTACCATAGAATTGAGCATTCATTGAGCTCCCACCTACTCTGACTCCATTTCCACCTCCTCCTACCTCAAAACCCTAGTATTCTAGGGTTTTGACTACTTCCATCCACCATTTCATGCCATACAACCACCAAGGATGGAGGTGGATGATCTTCTTCTTCTATGAGGAGAAGAAGGAGGAGTCTTCACCAAGCTTCCTTGGACATTCACTCCTCTACTGGTTCTTCCTTCTTTTGTTTTTTTATGAGTAGTTAAGCCCCATAGGTGGATATTTGGGGCTCAAATGTGACATTGATACCATGTTAGGGAAAGTAGTATATAAACTCTATATTTTCATTTGTGAATGATTTTCTTGTAATTATATCTCATTTCCCATAAATTATCTTTTGGTTTGTGGTTGAAAACATGGATTATCTTGTAATGTGTGATTGAAACCAGCTAGCTCTTAGAGAAAATGACTTATATGTAGCCATTTTGGGATTTTCTCCTGGGTCCAAGTAGTGGATCCTTGGCTAGAACCCCATATTCCTACATATATATCCCTTAACCTACTCCTATGTGTGATATCTTAGTATCAAGTCTAGAAGCACTTAGTCAAATTGGCTTGGAGCTATCTAAAGGCTACATGGTAGGTGATATGGGGTGAAATATCCTCATTTCCACCCTCCCTTACTACCCTTTCCCCAACTTTTCCTAATAGCTTCAATCCTACAAACATATATTTGATTAGATTTTAGTAGAATTTCACCTAAACCTTAATCCAAATCAGCCTCACAGGGTGTGGTAGGGTGTAGTTCCCCTTACACATCCCATTTCGTCCATGGCCAATTAGTAGTTTAGGGTACTTCTATAGCATCTATCATATTGTTTGGCTTAACAATCTAAGTGAATATGGCTTACATGTTATAACCCCAACCTAGGTTCTAGTCACATAATGCCAATTGGCTCATACTGCCCATAACTTGCTTAAAACCCCAACTTCTCCCTTGATAGTTAATGATTTCTTAGTTACTTGCTTCCTTGTTAATTGTCTTGTTGGTGATAGTTTGGTCTTATTAGTGTGGTTAGTGTTCATTTGTGCTTGCTTTAGGTAGATATTTGATAATCTATACCTTTTCTTTCTATAGCTTGTTAGATGCTAATATTATTTAGTTTATTACTTAGGTCAAACAATTGTGATCTTTAGGTTGATATTCTAGTGTTAAAGTTAGCCCTTGTTTGCTTGCGCTAGTCTAAATTGCACATTTCTTGATTAGTTTTTGTTCCTTTTAAGTTGGATTAAATAGGCTTTGATTCTCACCTTCTTTTATTTGGTTTTTGTACCAACCTTAGTGTAATCAAACTAGTCCATGTTAAACCCTTTAACCCTAGACTTTGTTGTAGAAACCTACCCCAAAACAAACATAGCTCTAGTGTGCCTTCTGTCCCTTGGTTTTGACCCCAACTTACCTCTCCTATAATACTCCCAAGCATGTGTGATTGCATATCTTTCTTAGAGTGCATCTTTCTAGTCCTAAAAATTTGAAAGACCCTATCATGTGCATAAGGTGCATCCAATCAAAATTCAATTCGTTAGGTGTCCTTTTGCAAACACATCAACCTTTCAACAACATTGCAAGGGATTGAGGGACTCATACTAGCTAGATTGTTTAGCTTTGACTTTTCCTACTACCCTCACAAATACCATTTAATATTAATTGTGTTACTTGTGCAAACTTGTTTATTCATTATCTTCTTTTGATTGGTTGTTCCAGGAGAAAGTGAGCATCATTGCATTTTTGAACGACACTCACTTTCTATTGATTCTTTCCTAGCATATCACCAGATAGGAAGAAGGAGGAAAAGAACTAAGCACAACTATCATCAAGAAGTTGGTATGGGAGATAAGGATGTTGAACACAATGAGGATTTGCATAACCCTCCAATTTTTCCACTGAAAAATCCATTGAATAACTACTTCATGCCTGCAAACTACACTTCTTCAATTTCTACTGGGTTGATTAGATGTCGGGCAACAATTTTCCATTCCTCCCCGCCTTCTTGGGGTCCTCTCCACTTTGTATGGCCTTGATAATGAGAATCCCTACAAGCATGTGGATTCCTTCCTTGAGACATGCTCCACCTTCATGATACTTGTAACCACCTATGACTCCATTCGACTCGTGATGTTCCCTTCTCTCTTAAGGATAAGACCATGGAGTGGAACTCATCAAAGACTTGGGAAGATATCAAGAATGATATTCTAAAGAAATTATATCTATTGCCATGTTGACTCATATGAGAAGGTATATAACATCCTTCAGCCTGAAGGAGCATGACAATTTTCATGAGATGGGGGAGAAGTTCTAGAAGTTGCTTATAAATTGCCCCCACCATGACTTGCCTCTTTGGCAACTAGTCCAATTTTTTTACTCTAGACTTTCTGATATAGAGAATACCATTGTAGACTAGTCTAGTGGTCGTGCATTTATGGTGAAAAATCTTTATTAATCATGACCTCTTTATTAGCATTTGGATGGCAATTCACAACATCAAGCTTCTAGTGTGGGTGTCCAATATTATAAAACCATGCCAGCTTCCCCTCCCCAAGATAGAGATTATATCAACCCACAAATGGTGAAGATATCAATGGACAAGATGAACCTTAAGAAGACACATGCGAGAGGCTCTTATAGACACTCCACCAACTTCATGGAAGCTCTTTGAGAAAGTGCAAGCTCTAAAATCATATGGCAGCTGGAACAAATAATGCCCAATGTCAAATTTATATACTCCAAAATGGATGAATCACCCTAAACTCTCTTTGGAAATAAGGGGATGAAGGAAAAGGACATCCTAGGCAACATCAAGGGTCAAAATACAACTCAAAATATGAAGATTGAGAAGGATTGAATATGTGAATAACGATGTGTCTTCTCAAGGACAAAACATTAGACAACTAGAACAAAGAATTGACCAAATTTCTCAATCTCTTCCTCTTCATAAAGAGAGGAGTATTCCCTCTCAAACCTTGTTGAATCCCAATAGTTTAGGTGGATCCATGAGTGCTCCCCAAGGCACCTATGTCTCACCACAAGCTCCCACCTTGCAACAATACCAAGGTCCTCCCAACCCTTATGTCCACTACCACCACACCTCCATTCAACCTCCAATACACTTTTTCACCACGTCCTCAATACCAACAACCACCATATCAATACCCACCACATCCACATTATCCTCCACAACAACCTCCATAAGAATCTTCTATACAGCCACCACAAATGCTATACATCCTCCAAAATCCCAACCTACCACACTAAAGGCCACCACCTCAAGGAATACAATATCCAAGAAAAAGATTCCTCCTCTTCTACTCATAATCAAGTGAAGGATGTGACCATGTTCAGAAGTGGGACAACTTTGGAGAAGCCAAAGGACTGGATAGTTGATGATTTTTTGAGGGAAGAGAGTGATGATAGTGTGATACATGGTAGTGATATTGTGATGCAAGGAAGTGATATTGTTATTGTGATAGTGTATGATGATATTGTGATTCCAGTGATATAACTTGACTTTTCTATGGATATTGACAAGGCAGGTGCACAACTACCTCCACTTCCCAATGCACTTGATGAGTTTTACTCCTCTAAAAGGAAAAAGATGCACACTGAGGACATCATGGAGACCTTCAAACAAGTAAGAATCACCATTTCTTTTGTTTGATGCCATCAAGTGGTTCACTCTTATGCAAAATTTCCAAATGACATGTGCACTTTTAAGAAGAAGTCAATAGGAAGAACCCCTAAACAAGTCAACCTCATAAAATAAGTGAGATCCATTCCGCAACACAACTATCTAATGAAGATAAAATATCATGGTGTCCCTATCAATTATTTCTACATTGGCACACATATCATAGACCAAACTCTTCTTGACTTGGGTTCTAGTATGAATCTAATGCCATTATTATGTGTGTGCTTAATTGAATTAGGGACAATTGGATCTAAAAAATCGCACCTTGCAATTGGTCTAACATTATATGAAGACACCTTAAGATATAATTGGTGATGTGTTGGTATGACTTCACGATGACACATCTACCTTATTTATTGATATTTTTATTATGTGTGATATGGAGAAAGATACAAGAAAAGTGCCCATCATCATGGGGACATTGTTTCTATTGATACTTGATGAAATGATACATGTGAGAACAAGAACTATGTATGTGACCTTCATGAACATGAAGATCCGGTTGAACATCTTCAAAGCATCATCCAAAGTTGAGGTGATAGGTGCCACCTAAGAGGATTATTATCTTATTAATTGTCTAAAGGATATTGTAGCAGAATGCCTACCTTCATGGATTTAGATTGTCAGAAAGGGTGGAAATCTATAGCCTATTATATATATTCATGATAAAGAAACTAATGAAAAGAATGATCTTTCATCTATTGTTGTGAGTGATGATATATCCTCAATTTTTGAGAAACCAACTACTACAGAAATGGCTTATTACGTCACATTTACAGGTGTCAGTTGTATACAAGAAATTGACTCCTAAATCCTACAACGTCGATTGAATACACAAATCGACATCTATCTGTGAAGAGTGGCCAAACATGGGTATCACTTTTTATTTAGTGTTGGTTCCTCAATAAGCAACCGACGCCTAAAAATTGACCGCCAAATCCAAATTTTCCAGTGAAAAAAAATCAACTCCAAAATTTAACATACGACGTCGTTTGTTAACAAATCAGCCGACGACTAAAGGTTTTTCACGAGACAGAAATTGGACCAATTTTTATCGTCAGTGTTCTTGCGATAACCGACGCCGATGTGTTTTCGCGCACTGTTCCTGCAAAACTTTTCACCCCCCTTTGGCGTCGGTTTTCTACGACAACTCACGACTATGGTCATAATTCAAGAACATTTTTTTTGCTGGAATATGTAGATAGACATCGGTTTTTCTAGTTGAAACTGATGACTATTATTGAACATAGGTGTCAGTTTGTTTTTGGTGACCGACGCCTAATGTTATAAGCGGTGGTTGTTTTTAATAACCGATGCCTATTGTTAACTTAATAGCACCCTCACGAAGCAGACTCTTCCCCTTTCTCTCTGTTTCATTAACCTCCGCTTAGGTATAATGATTTGTGTGATTCCTACTTCCGCTCACCGTCGCTGATGTTGTGCTCGCTGCCGCCGCTACTGTGCTCGCCACTCCCTTCTCCTGCTCTCCGCCGCTCTTTGTCCCTTCTCCGTTGCTGCTCGCCGCTGCCTATCGCCGAACTACTTCTCGCCACTATTGTTGCTCGCCGCCGCCTACCGCCCCTGCTGCTCACCGCCGCCTACTGCTCAGAACATGAGCTCGCCACTGCCGGATAGGTATTCTCCACCGGCTAAGCTCGCCACCACCGCCGACTTCCAACCCCCTTTTTTTCCACTCTGTCTCCACCTAGAATTGCTGTGTAGCCCTGTGGGTTAACGCAAACCCTAAAAATCGCCAAACGTGGTTGTTGTATATGAACCAGATGATTACTATTACAAAAAAAATAGTAGTTCAAATCCTGATAAGAGGAAAATGAGGGATTTCACAATTAAGTTCACAATTACATAGATGCATAGTGTGTTAGTCCTTGATACCAACTATCATAGAAGTGTTATTACATCAATCCAATCCCATTTCTTGGGTAGACAATGATAAAGTAATTTAGTATGACTGCCCCTAAATAGCTCAAAGTTCACAAAGTTCACACACAACTTATGTAATAATTAAATATAGAGAAGAAGAAAGATAGATAGATTAGATTTAATATAGAGAAGCCACATTATCATTCCCAAATATTAGTTTATCCTCATGGACTTTATATTTGGTGATTCTTGTACAACAACCAAACATTATAATCATTAAGTAGAAAGTAGTAAAAGGAAATCTAGAACCTTAGTCACTAGATGAATAATGGTCATAAATGTTTAATGAAAGATGCATGAAAAAAATGTTTGGTTGTAAAATAATGAGTTGATCTTTTGTTTATCTTGCAATATATATTATTACTAAGAAATTATTTCATTATGCAATCCATTTTTTATGATGTGTGTTTTTATTGATCTCATCTTGATTTTTCCCTATTATGGGGCATGTCAACATTATTCAAGATTGATGATTGCTTTAAACCTAGGCATGTCAACATTTTAGGGTCATATGGGGTATGTAATTTATTTTTTTTGGAAAATTGGGTAAGTATATTCCAAAAACCCCCTAAAAGGGGACAAAGTTACCAGCCACACCCATACATGTGACTACACACATCTAGGAATTGGTTACAGCAGATCCCAATTCCTAGCTATAATAGGAGGAAAATCAAGACAAGATTTAAAAGTAAAGTACATTCTCTTGATCTCAAGTGCAAGATGGCTGAAGATGGCGACAAAGTCAGAAGCGCCACCATTTTGTCGCCTTTTATTACGCTCCTCCCAAATGAAGTGAACATCACCAGTGATGGCCCAAAGTTCAATGATTCTGGATTGCCTTGAACTTTTACCAAGATCCATGAGGCATTCATATAGAGAATATGAGGCTCTGATGTTGAGTTTAAGTTGAGCACGTCCCCAAATATATTTCTAGTATTTGTAGCCCCCAAAAAGATGAGTGATGGAGTCATTGTGTTGGACACATAGTAAGAATGTAGGAACAGGAGCCCCCGACCAGGAACTAATCTTTTCCATAGTAGGTAGTACATTAGTGAGTGCTCTAAAGGTAGTGAGACTCCATCTAGGATAGTGCTTGGAGAGCCAAAGATTTCCATAAGCCTTATCAGATGGATGCTTTTGTCTTGCGTTCTCCCAAAGATCCTTGCCTTCCCAAGCTAAGAAGGAAGGCCATAGAGCTACCATACGTCTGTGACAAGTAGATCCATTCCTGGAAGCAATAGACAAGGTATCACCACACCTACAAGAAAGCCATGAGCTCCATAAACATTGAGCTTGGTTGAACTTCTTGATGCGACGTAACGAATGGTAATCCGCAAGTTCATCAAGTCTCTTAAGGCCCAAGCCTCCTTCGCCAAGCGGGTAAGCTAAACGTGACCAACAAGAGGGGTGCACCAGGCTACCCCAAAGGAAGTCAGAAAGTAATAGCTCCATTCTTCATAAGACAACATGAGGGATGTCACCCATACGCATCCAATAGCTGATCAGACCCATGGCACAGTGCTTAACAAGAACAAGGCGACCAGCCATAGATATTTTAGAACCAGGCCATCTCTGTATCATATCTCTGAGCTTATCTAAGCATTCATGGAAATGGTGCCTCCTGAGCTTGCCTCCAGCCATAGGAAAACCAAGATACTTTGTGGGACACGTACCACGCTGAATACCCAAGCAGCTAATCAAGGTGTCCTTGTTGCGGCAAGAAGAGGATAAGAATATATGTGTTTTATTAGGATTGCATTTCATGCCAGAAACAGAACCAAAATCAAGCAAAACCTATTTGAGTTTGACAAGGCTGCGTAGACGTCCCTCGGAAAAGATAAGAACATCATTCGCAAATAGAAGATGGCTAAGAGCTTTGGTCCCATTGATGGAATAGCTCATGATGAGTCTATTATCATACGCCTTCTCAAGACATCTGCTTAGACCTTCCATAGCAATAATGAAAAGTAGAGGGGATAAGGGATCGCCTTGCCTAAGATCGTTGGAGCTTTTGAAGAAACCAATTGAAGAACCATTTAGCAAGAGAGAAAAGGATGGAGTTTCCACACATTGCTTAAGAATGGAGATAAACTTTTCATTGAACCCGAGGCCGTAGAGACAATCCCAAAGGTAAGACCAACAAACAGAATCGAAATCCTTAGTAATATCCAACTTGATGCAAGCAGCGGGCTGGATTTCCGATTGAATCTAAGAGTGAGTTCAGCCGCAAGAAGGGAACAATCCTCAATACTCCTACCTTTGACAAAAGCACCTTGGTAGGGAGAGATAATCTTTGGCAGAAGAGTAGCTAGTATCCTTGATATGACTTTAGTGATAATTTTATAGAGCATTGAGCAGTAGGAGATACGCCTGAAGTCAGCAGGGGACGAAACAATGTCCTTCTTGGGAATAAGAGCAAGAAAAACATGGTTGACTTGCCTAACCATGTTTCCCCCCTCAAAAATCCATTGGACAACCTTAAGGAGATCATCAAAAATGACATTCCAATTACCCCTATACGGGTATGTAAAATTTTGCTTCTATTTAGGATCAACAAAATATTATGCAAGTCATGAATGATAACCAACAAGCTATAGTTGAGTTGACTATTCATAAGATTCATTGAGTCATCTTCAAGTGTTTATCTATTTGAAGACTCACTAATACACCAATTTGGTTTTAGTAAAAGGGAAATACTAATGCACTCAAGTGACATGCTTGGAATGTAAATGATGAACTTTTCCCTAGATTGCCAATCATGCTTCTAAAGACATCAATAATCACCCTAACTTGAAGAACTAGGATATGAATGATGAAACTAGGATTGTAGGTATAAGAATGACAACACAAGTATTTGTTGGCCTAGAAACCCAGCCAAGATTTACTCATTAGGAGTAAATCTTGGATAGTCCCCAGTTTGGGACTATTCTTGAACACCTAATCTCACTTAGGATGTAAGTTTATAATGTGTATTGGGTTTTCAAGAAAAATTCAGTAGCATTTCCCCGTTTGTTATCTAAGTACATATGTACTTGGAGAACATTGGGGAAATGCTGCTGAAATTTTCTTGAAAACCCAATACACATTATACACTTACTAGTGAGATTAGGTGTTCAAGAATGGGATAGGTGGCACACATTTATTATATATAAGACCTTAAACCCTAAAGTTTTAACCATAAACCCTAATGTTTTAACCCTAGACCCAAATCTTGTTCTAATATATACTTGTTTTCTCTTTGATCATAGAATGGATAGATCATGGATGTCCATTCCAAATCGCTGCACCCCAGAGTTTATTTCTGATCTTGATCAATTTATTAGATTTGTCAAGGAACATAGGAAACAACCTAGAGATAGGTTCTACTATCCATGTAGGCATTGCGGTAACAACTTGAAAGTTAGCACTGGTGATGAAATCAAAAGTCATGTCATGTACAATGGGATTGTACAAGGTTATACAGAATGGCACTGGCATGGAGAGATTTCAAATCTAAAATTAGTGGATGTCAAAGCAGTGCTTGTGTGGAAGAAGAAATTGCCTTCGATGATGTAGATGTGAAGGAATTAGTTCTAGTAGGCATCGTTGATGCGATGTTGGATAGTTGTGGGGTAGAGCACACCGATCCACCTCCCATGTTTAGAAACATTGTGCATGATGCTGAGATACCATTATATACAGGTTGTAAGTTTATGAAGCTTAGCATTGTGTTGAGATTGTATAAGTTGAAAGCTAACAATAGATGGAGTGATAAAAGCTTCACGTCATTGTTGTCTTTATTGAATGAAATTCTTCCTGAAGGAAACGAGCTGTCAATCTCAACATACCTGTTAAAGAAATTATTGTGCCCAATGGGAATGGAGGCCAAGAAGATACATGCATGCCCGAATGATTGTGTATTATTTCAAAAGGACTATGTGGATTTGAAAGATTGTCCCAAATGTGGTCTGTCAAGGTATAAATTGACAACTTCGGGGCTGTCCAAAACTGGTTCTCCTACCAAGGTGATGTGGTATCTACCTATAATACCATAGTTTCAACGCTTGTTTGCCAATCTGATAGATGCATAGAACTTGAGGTGGCATGAAGATGTTAAGAAAAATAATGATGGGATCCTACGACATGCGTCTGATTCCCCACAGTGGAAGAAGATTGATTTATTGTACCCTGAATTCGGTGAAGTAGTTAGGAATCTAAGACTTGGGCTTTGTACAGATGGGATGAATGTGTACGGGACATTGAGCAACCAACATAGCACTTGGCCAGTTATGCTTGTTATATACAATCTTCCTCCCTCGTTGTGTATGAAAAATAAATACATTATGCTGTCTCTGTTGATATCGGGCCCTAAACAACCTACAAATGATATCGACGTTTATCATGAACCTCTGATTGATGACTTGAAGAAACTCTGGGGTGAAGGTGTGATGACCTATGACGCTTCATGAAGAGAGACATTTCATTTGCATGCTATGTTGTTTTGCGTTGTGAATGACTTTCCAACATATGGGAATTTGTCTGGATATAGTGTCAAAGGATCTAAAGCGTGTCCTATATGTGAAGAGAATACTGATTCAATACGACTAAAACATGGCAGCAAGACTTTATATCTTGGTCATCGAAGGTTTCTTCCAAAATTCCATCTGTATCATAGGTTGCACAAAGCATTCTATGGACGAAATGAGGAACGGAGTGCACCTAAACCTATATAAGGGGAGGATGTTTATGAAAGAGTAAAAGACTTTGCCAATGAACTTGGTAAGAGATCACAATGTACGATGGCCACACAGAGTGACAAATCTATATTCAAGAAGAAGTCAATATTTTGGGATCTTCCTTATTGGAGTTCTTTGGTAGTCAAGCATTGTATCGATGTCATGCACGTTGAGAAAAATGTCTGTGATAGCGTCATCGGTACTCTTGTAGAATATACCAGGAAAGCCTAAAGATGGGATAAAATCCAAAATGGGCCTACATGAAATGGGAATAAGGACAGAATTAATAGGAGTAGTTAGTAGCGATTGGAGAACATACTTACCTCCCGCTTGTTACACGATGTCGAGAAAGGAGAAGAAAGCCTTTTGTGAATTCTTGGTAAATGTTAAGGTGCCACAGGGTTACTCATCCAACATCTGTACTTTGGTATCAATGAATGATATGAAGTTGATAGGTTTTAAATCTCATGATTGTCACACTCTAATGCAATAAATATTGACTGTGGCAATTCAATCTTTATTGTCAAAGCATGTCAGGTTTGCAATCACCAGACTTTGTTTCTTTTTCAATAGTCTGTGCAGCAAAGTTATTGAGCCTGATACTCTCGATAAATTGCAAAGAGAAGTGGTTGTTACCCTATGTCAGCTTGAGATGTATTTTCCTCCTTCGTTCTTTGATATCATGGTACATCTTGTTGTCCACTTGACTAGGGAAGTGAAAATGTTGGGACCCTTTTTCTTTCATTGGATGTGTCCCTTTGAACGATACATGAGTGTTTTTAAAGGTGATGTTTGAAACCGTTATCGGCCTGAAGGGAGTATTATTGAGGGTTATGTGGCGAGAGAGGTTATGGATTTTTGCAATGATTTTCTGAGTGCTAATGACACTCCTGTTAATGACAAGAATATTGAGGAGCATTTTGGCAAAGGAATTTTGGGATCACAAATGAAAGTAATCAGCTGTGAGCAGTTGCAACAAGGACACTTGTATATTTACACAACATTGATGAAGTGAGTGTTTATATCGGGGAACATACCAATTTCATCAAGAGACAGTATCCTCGAGCCAATTCAATGTGGCTTGCTAGAGTGCATAACAAGACATTTATTAAGTGGTTTGAAGATAAAGTATTACATCAATTATCTCAAACACTAGATAATCTTACTGAAATTATCAAATGCCTCACCTTTAAACCAAAATTGAATGTTATGTATTATGAAGGGTTTGACATAAATGGATTCTCATATTACACAAAGTGTCAAGATGATAAGAGTGTCTTCTAAAATAGTGGGAGCACCCTTCAAGCATCTTCATTATTTTTTGCAAGTGCAAAGGATAAGAGTCCATGTGAAGCAAAAATGTCACATTATGGTGTCATTGAAGACATATGGGAGTTTGACTACGTAGATTTTAGAATTCCACTCATTAAATGTAATTGGGTTGATAACACCAAATGAGCTATAGTGGATGAATTAGGTTTCACATTAGTGAACTTTGAAAAGATTGGCGAGGAGGTTGAACCATTCATATTGGCATTGCAGGAGAAACAAGTATTTTATATCAATGATCCTGCAAATGAGAAATGGTCGGTTGTTCTTCATGGTAAAAGATTGTTCATTGAAGATCCTATAGATGAAGAAGACTACTATGATATGTATGCTGACTCCAGTCCATTCTCAGTTGGGTTGCCAACACCACCAAATATTGAAGCTAATGATGACTTGTATGTGTGCAAAGATCACAATGAAGGATTGTTAATTGATAAAAGATCACAATATTAGAGGCATGCATATTTATATTTTTTTATATGTTTTATTTTTCTAATATGAACTTTACAATGTGAACTTTACAATGTGAATTACTTTACAATGTGAATGTGAACTTTACAATGTGAATTACTTTACAATGTGAACTTTACAATGTGAATGTGAACTATCAGATGGCTAAGCATTCTCCTGATGACCGTGTTGATGATTACCGTGAGGGTGAGGATGTCAATGTGCCGCCTCACAATGTAAGTTTTAAAAATATATCCCTGGGGTTTCTATCTATATGTTCATTTATAGTTATATCCTGTAAGTGTGTTTTTTTTGTCAAATTTTAGGTTGGTGATGTACCCCCTGAAGAAATTGGGGCACTTAATGAGCAACAACAAAAAATTGAGAAAGTGAGGGGCATCACAATGATGAACAAGTTACTACAGCAAAGGGACAATGGACCCAAATTGGATGTGGATTTCGATCATGCAAGAAATCCAGTTGGAGTGAACCGTAACTCATTTATTTCATATCTTGGGGTTCTTACTCCCAGCCATTGTAGTCCTATTTTTGAATCCTGGCATAAAGTTCCTATGGGGAAGAAAGACTTAGTATGGATGGAACTATGCGTGAGTTATTATTATTTGCAATTCTATTTTTGTAGATTACTAATTTTTAGGATACTAGTTAATAGCAATTCTATTTTGTAGATTATATTTGATCTGGATGAAAAGCTGCATCGCAAATGCATGATGTAATGTTGTGGGAGGGTCCTAAGGAACTATAGGAAAAATCTCACCTGATATTACATACATGATGCTGAGAAGAGGTTCTTCATTGATTTCCAATTCTAGACACTGATCACTTTTTGACTAATTCTACACTAATAATTTTTGTTTGTATTCTCTTTAAAAAAAATTAGGCAGAAGGCAACCACTGAGAAATGGAACTACATGGACACCAAAGACTGGAAGGACTTTGTTACCCAAAGAAATATGGATGAATTCAAGGCATTAAGCACCACTCCCAATTTAAGTAGTATACGTTCTTATAAATTCACCTATTCAAGATTAACCTTTAGTGTTACTAACCAAATCAATGTGCTTACTAACAAGGATATCAGTGATTCTCAAAGAGTAAGGCATGCATTGAATGTGCATGACCACACAATGGGTCCAAGAGGCTATGCAAGTGTTTGCCAAAGACTACAGTCTGAGTCTACTGCTCAATCTGCTGCTACTCATGAGTCCTCTACTATTGGTCCCATACTTCTACCTCGCCATGCTATGTGGATAGATGGGAGGCAAAATAAGAAGGGAGATATAACAAACCCCGCAACTGCTGAGGTGACTGCAAAAATGGTAAAATTCAACTCTTAGAGAAATCGATCGATATTGATTATTTTATGTTTACTTACCGATTTTTGTTTATGGTGATTAGCAGGAGCTGCACAAGCATAGGAAGGAAGGCAAGTTCATCCCTGAGGGCACAAGGGATGAATTGACAGTTGCTCTAGGTAACCCAGAGCATCTTGGATGTGTTTGGGGTGTAGGCGCTAGTGTGGGCATCAAAGTGTTCTTTGGGCCATCATAGCGCAAACTAATCCCAAAACCGGGACTTTCACAAGCTGAGGCAACTTATTCTTTTTTTAGAATGTTATTGTGAAAGAGAATTCAATAATCAAAAGCTAGCATTTCTTTTATCCATGTATAGGTAGATCAGTTAATTTATAGGAGAGTCAAGGAAGCACTTACTAGGAGATTCGAGGAAGCACTTGATAGGAGAGTTGAGGAAGCACTTGATAAGAGAGTCAATGAAGTAATTAGCAAGTTGTAGGCATCTCAGACTGCCACTCAGACAGTACCTCGGTTGGGCCGCTCTTCTCCTACTATAGAGGTTGGGAGTAATCCTGTAGACCCACCACCTAGTACGTCTGCTATAAGTATTTTTATGACATATATAATAGCTAGTCTTTTCAAGATGATATGTTTATGTATATATGTATATAACATTCTTTACGTAAATTTGTAGGGGTTGAAGCCTTGTCATCTAAAAAGTCAAGAATATATTGTTGCAGATGCACAGGCCAGCCCTTCCAGGGGAGATGTTTCATGGGACTCCAGTACCAGCTGGTGCGGTTTGTGTGAGCCCAATACATATACTCCTTGATTAGAGGGATCTTCCACTGCCATATGCCCACCCAGATTCTGAAACTCTTGGTGAGGCAGAAGGCGGAGTGATAATGTGGCCCAAAGAGGATGTCATCTATACTAATATTTTATGGTAAATTTACATTACGTTAATTTTTTAGTGTGTATATATGAGTCAATTGATCTAAAATTATATATACAGGTCAAAAGGAAGACACCCGCTACATCTCGGCCTCCACCACTAGCTCCTAAAGTACCAAGTTGGCTTCCAAGGGACCTACACACCTCGTTAGGTCCTAATTGTAGGGGTATGGCAGTATGGATAGGCGAACATGATTCAAATTGCCCTATAAATGTTACTATTTCTGAGGATGTTGTAGGTCAATCATATGATAACAATCTATTTATACAAGTTTTGTATACATATTAATGCATAAGTAATACAAGTTTTGCATATGCATTAATGCATACGTATAAATGCAGGTCAATCATATGATAATAAGCCATTTATACAAGATATTTTGGAGTTGTTTCATTATGACTAGTTGAACACATCTATGATAGAGTTGTGGATATGGTGAGATGTTGTTTATACATCCATATACCTTGTTTTATATAAGGTGATCTGGTTTCTTATATATTAATGCATACATAATACATGTTTTACAACCACTTACACATGATATGTACATATTTTGCATTTTCCCATGTGGGATTTTTGGTTTCATCTTTGATTAGTCTTGTAGATACAGGCCCTTCTTCAGTTACTTCATATTGTTGTGATGCTTTTGAATATTTTGGTAATAGCTCCATTCAATGTCGAGTAAGTTTACTTTGCATGTAATTTGGACTTAAGAAAATTACATTTTTATTGTGGATTTTGAGTTATTAATTTTTAGCTTTCTTACCTGTAGTGGTAAGCATTGGGAGTTACTAGTTATTGTCCCCAAGACATTCACTGTCTATTATCTAGATCCTACAGGGAAGGAATTGAATACATTATATGGACACACAATGAAAAGGGCATTATTCCCGTGAGAAATATTTCATATTTTTATATTCATTAACATCTGTTATTACATTACTATTTAATTATGCAATTTAATGTGTTACATTAACATGTAGGGCTTTAGAAAAGTTCAAAAAAGTTGGAGGAAAGGTCCCGAGGAAAAAGAATCAGCCACTAATTTGGGAGAATGTGAAAGTAATTTCCCATCTCCAATGTATATATTATTTATGTGAAGTGTGCTTATTTGTATTTTTGAATATTTTGTATGTTTCAATTTATAGTGTGCTACACAAGACAACGGTTGGGCATGTGCCTACTATGTGATGCAATTTATGGACCTAATCATCAAATATTTCATAATGGAAATTGATACTGTACATCATGTATTATATATAGTCTCATTAGATAATATGAAATATAGCAATCTTATTATATATTATTAACTATATATATACGTCATTCTCTTTGTAGGAATTTAAAACTGACTTCAGCACAGGTGGAAAGTTATTAGATGTACATACTCCCTATACGAGGGAGGAATTAGATGTTGTAAGAGAAGAATGGGCAAAAGCCCTACAAGTAGTGGGAATTTTTAAATATAATTGGGACAATGATGACAATGATGATGATGATGAATAAAGAATGATATTTCTAAACTTTTTTCTCATAATTATTTTTGTGTGAATGTGAATGACTTTTTCTGAATTGTCATATGTGTGAATGTGAATGACTTTTTCAGATCAATACATGAATGTCTACATGTGAAAAGAGATGAAATGAATGGAACTGAATGTGAATGTAAATGACTTTTCAGGTTTCTACATGTATCTGATCAATACATGTGTCTGAATGTGAATGACTTTGCAGGTTTGTGGCTTGTTGTTGGCTGATATCAATGGATGCTATAAACCTATAGTTCAGAACTAAATTGTAGGTTCTGCATCCTACTGACTAGCCATACAGCAGGCCTGCAAACTAATAAGAAAAAAAAATAGAACATAGGCATCTGTTATTTGTATAAAACTGACACCAAAGACATACAATGTCAGTTATTAACAAAAGATGGACATCTCTTCCATGGCTGGCGTCGGTTATCTATAAGAATCGATGCCTATTGTGGCCAGGTACCACAGTCGTGTTGGGAAGCGCGGTCATGCTGGTAGGGATATGGTGTTAGTTATTAGCATAAAACTGACGTTTTTATCCCATTACAATGTTAGTTATTAGCAAAAAATCGACACTTATAGTTCCCTTGTTGGTGCGTTTTCGATGGCGGGAAGGGTTATGGCGTCAGTTTTTATTTATTAACTGACATCTTTAACCATTATATAGTGTCAGTTTTCTTTAATAACTGACGCCCATAGTTCCCTTGCTGGCGCATTTTTAGTGGCAGGAAGGATTATGGCGTCGGTTAGAAACTGACGCTGAAGATGTCAACTTTTAGTAGCGCCCACTTGGGTGTCGCTTGGAAACCGACACTAAAGGGTCTAAATAACCGACGCCAAAGGACTTTTCTATAGTAGTGACCTTTGAAGAATTTTATTGAGAACCCTCCTATTCTTCAATTGCAAACACTTCTTGAGGGTTTAATGTAATCATTTTTTGGTACCAATGGAACCCTAATGGTGATCATTTCTTATATTCTCTCTCCAACCCTAGAAGATGCCCTAATTTCTATTTTTTAAGAGAACATTTAAGATATTGGGTGGTCTATAGCTGATTTGAGGGGTGTCGACCCCTCCATCAGTTTCCATATAGTCTATTTTGAGGATGATGCAACTCCAAGTCAAAAAATACAAAGAAGAATGAATCAAAAGATGAAAGAAATTATGACCCAGGAGGTACTACAGTTACTTGTGTTTGGGATCATTTATCCCAATTCTGATAGCCCATTGATGAGTCTCATCCAAGATATACCCAAGAAGGGCAGGATCACTATCGCACTCAACGAGGAGGTGAGATGATGCTAGTGAGAGAATAATCTGAGTGGAGAATGTATGTAGATTATAGAAAGATAAACAAGAAGAAAGAAGGACAAATTTCCTCTACATCTCATTGAAAAGATTTTGAAGAAATTAGTTGGATAAAACTACTATTGCTTTCTTGTTGGCTACTTTGGATACTTCCAAGTGGCAGTGCACACTACAGATCAAGAAAACACCACCTTCACTTGTCCACCATCTTCACTTGTCCAAGTGGTACCTTTTATTGTAGAGAATTCCATTTGGGATTTAAAATGCCTCTTCCGCTTTCCTGAGATATGTTACATCTATCTTCTCTGATATGTTGGATTCCTTTCTTGAAGTCTTTATATATGATTTTTCAATGTTTTAGAAGTCTTTTGAGGAATTCTTATCTCCCCTCAATGCTATTATCCAAAGATGTGTAAGAGTTTGTGTATTTCTATCATAGGATAAGTGTCACTTGTTGGTTCCCAAAGGCATTGTTCTTTGTCATCATGTATCTAAAGTTTAGGTTGAAGTTGATAAGGACAAAATGGACCTCCTTTCTACCTTAACCATTCCTCCCACCATAATATGTGCTTGTTCTTTATTGGGGGATATATATTACTATTGTCACTTCATGAAGGATTCAAAATTATTTCTAGACCATCGAGCCACCTCCTTGAGAAGGATATTGAGTTCAACATTGATGATAAGTGCATTGAGGCCTTCAACGACTTGAAGAACAAGTTGATTTCTGCTCCGATTATGCAACCTCCAACTTCTATTTTCTATTTGAGATCATGATAGATGCATCTGACATGGAAGTGGGATTTATGATGGTCCAAAGGATTTTTTGGATACGACATGCCATCTATTATTCTAGTAAAACATTGGATGAATCTCAAAGGAAATAAACCACCACCAAGAAAGAATTACTTTTAGTGATCTTTGATCTTGATAAGTTTCATTCATATGTTCTACAAAACAAAGTGATTGTCTACGCCGACCATGAACCTCTCAAGTGTATCATGCCAAAGAAAGATTCAAAACATAGATTGATTCAGTGGATTCTACTACTTTAGGAGTTTGACATGGAAATTGCTGATAAGAAGGAGATTCAAAATTCTGCATTGATCATCTATTGTGCATTGAAGCACCTTATGATGAGGTTATGAAGATCAAGGGGACAATACCCCATGAGCAATTTGTATTGCTTGATTCTACTCAAAGGCCATGGTACAAGAACATAGCCAACTTCTTGGATAGTAGGAGAGTATCAAACACATGGACTGGGGAAGAAAATAGAAAATTGTTTGCCTTAGTCAAAAACCATGTGTGGGATGACCAACATCTCTTCAAGTATTGCTCTGACCAACTCATAAGAAGGTGCACTATAAAATGTGAACAACAAGACATTCCCTCCATGTGCCATCCTAGCATATGTATAGGTCATTTTGGTGGAAAGAGGATCGATGTCAAAGTTCTTCAATGTGGCTTCTTTTTGCAAACTTCATTTGGAAATTTTCATGATTATTGCAAAGCTTCCTTTAACTGTCAAAATGTGGGTACAATCATAAATAGGGGCATGATACACCTATATATTATTCTAGTAGTAGAAGTATTTGATGTTTGGGGTCTTGAATTTCTGGATTTGTTACCCCTTTATTTTGGTTTGTATACATCTTAGTGGTTGTAGATTATTTCTCAAAATGGGTTTAAGTCCTTGCAACAAGGACCAACAACTACAAGGTAGTGTGTTATTTTGTCAAGTCAAATATATTCAGTCATTTTGGTGTGACAAGGGTAATGATAACTGATGGTGGAAGCCATTCCATTCATAGAAATTTGAAATGTTTGTTGAAGAGGCATGGCATGAATCATCATGTGGCTACTCCTTACCAATCTCAAACAATTGGTCAAGTTGAGTTGGAAAATTGGGAGATAGTGTATTCTTGAGAAGTCAGTGAGTCTGGACCGTAAGGATTGGTATCTACATCTCAATGAAGCTATATGGGCTTATAAAACTGCATTCAAGGCCTCAGTTGGCACCACAACATTCAAGATCATTTATGGGAAAAGTTTTCATCTACCCTTGGAATTGCAACACAAGGCTTTTGTGTGCTTTGAAATCTATGGATATAGACATGGAAAATGTTGAAGGGAGATGAAATCTACAACTCAATGAAGTGGAATAAATGTGGCATCATGTCTATGAGATGTCCCAAATTGACAAAAAAAGAGTCAAATTCTTGCATGACAAGTTTATCAAGAAGAACTCCTTTTAGGCAAGGCAATGGATACGACAGTAAAATTTTAAGATGGAATTCTTTCTCAGAATGCTTAGGTTCGAATGGGAAGGACCATACCAAGTAAAGCATGTATATCCATTCAGGTCCATTGTGATCAATGAGAAGAAAGATGCCAAAGCGTTCATATTCAATGGTCAAATATTGAAAGTTGTTGTTGAATTGGACCGGAAAAGGCCAACTAAAGTTTTGAATTGTTATGTTGATTTTTTATGTTGGTTGAGGAAAAAAATTCCTATTGGTGAAGAGATGTGCTTGAATGCACGTGAGAAATAAATGCACAATCATGGTAATGCATTGAGGTTTTCAAGAGGGTAGATGATTTTAAAATCAAGAAGCCTAGTTGAAGGCATAAAACATAGTGTTAGGAGACAACCCACCTAGGATTGAAAATTTTGCACCCAACATTCAATTTTTGATACTTTTTTTGTTATTTTCACACATTCCAAACAAATTCATAAACACACACAGTTTCCTTTAGTAAATTTTTTTTCAGTTTTAGATTATTCCAAGGAAGCAGGCAACATATTGAGAAAAATGGCTCAAATCAGTGAAAATGAACAAATAATATATCATGTATCAAAAAAATTGTTTGGAATATGTGTGTTTGAAAATAATGATAAAAGTGAAGTTTTTTTAATCTTAAGTACCCAGTATGATTGTTTGCCATAGAAGGGATGTGTTGGGATCGCCAAAATCATAGGAGAAGTTCACATTTTGGAGGTTGGCCAGCACAATCATGTTGACCAGAACATCTACTTTTGCATAATGCCAACATGGCCGTGCTGGCCAAAATGGCTGTATTGGGTCATGCTCATAGCTAAACTGGTCAATTTCTTTCCACAGATAGCATGAATCCAACACATTTAGTCCAATGTAGAATGCCCATTTTGCATAGAGGGTGATTTAGGGGACAACCCAACTCCTCCCAACCCTTCCAATCTCCATTTCCAAGCTCTATTAAAGCTTCCTCAAGCTCCCAAAGGCCTTCCCCTACCTCCATCTACCCATTTCAACCATTGTCCACCTTGATTTCTCCACCTCCAAAGGAAATCCGCCCCACCTCTATGCAAGAGTGAAAAACCTAATAACATATCCATTCTACTCCAAAAACCTTACAAGATGAAGAAGGTGGGAAATACATTAAAGAAGGGGGTTCAAATTGGCATTGAAGTCATCGTCAAAAGCAAAGTTCACACAAAGAATGCTTCAAATATCACCTCATCACCCATAGTTCTACACCATCACCAACAAACTCTATTTGTGGCTCACTTCCACATTCAACATCAATGAGAGGCGTGTCCCTACCAATCCTCCTCTAGCCTCCACACTATAGATCTGACCAACAACCAACAAGTAGAAGAAGAAGATCCATTGAATCATAAAATAGAAAATGTTGTTGGATCCATTGATCTTGATTCATTGGCCTGAGAAAGGAGCAAGAGAGATGTCACCACCTTATCATCACACCCTCCTCTGAGGCCTATTCTAGTAAGGCACTCCACTTACTCAGTGCAGCCACATGCCTCACATCATACCACAACAAGGAGGTTGCTAGTTGAGGAAGAAGAGGAATACAACACATTGATTGAAACTAGACAGGTTTGGGGTCACATGATTATCATGAAGAGGAAGGTGATGTCACTAAAAAAGAAAATGTGGAGGATGAGCCGATAGACATGGTTTCAAAATTGGAGGCTGAGAGAATGGTAATCTTGTGGAGACATCCTAAAAATGCCACTTATGGAAGGACAACACCAAAGAAAGTGTTTTTGAAGCCTTTTTATCTCTAAACAATGACAAGTAGGGTGATTCCTATGAGATATGTATGTATGTCTACTAAGCATGCTCTAGGGATTTACTACAAGTTCAATCAATATATGGATATATATGGACTGTACAAAGTTATGACTGAGGTCCAAGAGACCTATATTGAGTCTACCCATGAATTCTTTTGTTCACTATAAAAGATGAGCTACAAGGGAGAGGATGTGAGAAAATTCCAACTGAATGATTCCACACATGTTCTTGCTCATCACAAATCAATAAGATTTTTTCACTGACTTCTAAAATAGAAAAGAAGTTGATGAAGGGAAATTTGATAAAGGTGGCTGGATCAACTATTCAATAATGTGGAAGCATATCACTGGCCAAGAAACATTTGCTGCAAAAAAAGTCCAAGATGAGTAGATTTCATAATATCATCATGAGGTACCTCCAAAAGAATATGGCTAATATTTTTTCTAGCCTATATGATAATCATGGATGATAACCATAAAAATATTTGTTTATAATAGCAATGATGACAAAAAATGTAAATCTAGGTGCAATTATGATTGATAATTTCAAGCCATTACCCTCTAAGAAAAAAGGTCCTTTCATTGAGGGTGGGGGGATAACTAATGCCATTGCCAAAATATTAGATTATGACTTAAAAGGTCCCAAACAAGTTGAAGGGACCAAGTAATTTGTACTAAACTACATTCCATGGTCCCAAATGATCTCCCTATTCAATAAAAAGATAATCTAAAACATTAATCATGGGTACCTCAGCCTCACCACTAAGCTTCCTTAGAACAGTAGTGTTCTGATTAGGGAGGTAAAGCCAATAAAAGAACTTAGGAAGCTAATTGTATAATGACTGGTGGAAAATTCCAGAAAGGGCTTCAGAAACCATCTATAGACTAATATGAGGGAGAGTGAGAGACTAATATCCCAGAGCAACTTCATATACTTGAGTAGCCTCACAAACTAGATAGAGGAAGGTTGACTTTGAAGCGCATGTTGGTGATATGCCCTGAGAAACAATCATATGATGATTGCAATGGCATATATTACAATTGATTTGATTATTAATAAAGTCAATTTTGGTTATTATGCTTGTTTGAATATGAGATAGTGAATAAATATAATAATGTCCTTATACTTTAAGATTCAATGACATATGAGTATAGTTTGAGGACCTAAATATGAGATCATGTGTATGTTAAGAGTATTCACTCCTCTTAGTCCCTAGTTGGATATTATTGTGGATATTTGGAAAACAATAACATATCCAGACTAGTATTTTGTTGATTTGTGACTGTGTATCATTAGTCATGACACTGAATATCAAATCAAACACATATATACTTGTTATGAACAAGTATACTAGACAGACCCATCTTTGGTGTGATACATGGAAGCCTAGAGGGATGTATGTTATTTTTTGTGGTTTTGTTCCTCTAGAATCATACACATCTTATTAAACAACATAGAGAACTAAGGTATTAAACAACATGGCATAAAAGGAACTAAACTAGTACCTGACAACAAGATCATAACCCTTCTAAATATCAAGCATGTGGATGTTTTATTTGCATGCCATTATATGATCACAATAGAGTAGAAGAAACACATACTATATATGAACATAAGCACCAATCTTAGAAAGAAAGTCATAGTGTAACTATTATATTATATCATAAAATGGGTACATCGATAAAATTGTGTTGAATATGCTACAAAAGACATACACTCGCATGTTTGAGAGAACATATATGATTGGAAAAAGTTAATGTAATAGCAAGCAAGAAAGAAACAACATTAAAGACTTTGTTATTAACAAACTAGTGTGTTTTAGATGCATATACATTATACTAAACAACATTGTATGGCCATTGGCCAGCTTCCCAAAGAAAGTGCTATGAGGGCATTTAAGGCTAGAAGCCTAATATCATCATATTTCTTACATGATGGACCTCAAGACCCAATGTCAATTAGGTAACCCTATTTCAACATGCCTTGGGACCTACCCTGAGAATACAAGTAGAAGCACAAGGTTTATATAATGGACTAGTTCAATTATGTTCAAGGTTCATTCAACATATTTCAAGCAAAACAAATGCACTAAACATAGGTAACAAGTATCTCAAACAAGTATATAAAGACAAGAAGTTTAAGAATACATACATAAAATCAAGTAAAAGCAAGTTTGATACAATTAATCGGGCCAATAAGAGGACAAAGTGTACCTTCATTAGATCACAAGATTAAATAATTATTTAGTTGACCATACATAGCATTCTTGACTAGATATAAGAAATTGAATTAAGTGATCTTGAGACTAAAAATAACTGTAATTAGATCAAAATAAATAACATTTTGTCTAATAAATAATTTATGATGAGAATTGGAAGTGTCAACCGAGGCTAATTATCAAATCCTTTAACATTGATTTCAAAATCTAAAACTAGGTTATGCATGTTAATAATCAAGATACATAATACTATATGTATTGATTTAGATTTTAGGGTGAAACTTCACTACCAATTTAGAGATATGACATTAGAGTTTAAGATCTTATATGAAGCAAACATAAGATTGGAGTAAGGTAAACAACACTGTCATCAACATTGTGAAAACTACTCATACAGGGTCATTATCATGCAAGTTAGTGATCATTAGATTAGACATGATATCTACTTGGATTAGGTGTCAGAATGATCACCAAGTTATTTATTTAGATACATCAAAAATCATGGATTGCCATTATGATGATCTTTTCATAATATTAAACCAAATATTACTATGCAACATAGATCATGTTTTATGCCAAGATTAGGTCAATTACTCATCATAGGGTATATAAATGATCCACCAGGCATTTTTGTATATAAATAATGATAAGTTAATGATTTGATGGCCAAATAAAAGTTTTGAGTAACATTAAGGGAAACATTAGGGCAATGTTCAATATGTAGCACCATAAGTCCAAATAAAGCATGCTTTGTTATTCATAGTACATCATTAAATAAGAATAGAGAAAAAGTGTGAGTGAGTTCCATTATTGGCTCAACATGCATCATGTCTTACTGATGTACATCCAAAATAAAGGTTTAGGGTATATAAAGTCAATTTTGAGAATCAAAGTAATAATATTTAGCATAGAAATAAATATTTAAGCCATTTAAGAAAAAGATCACATCTTTGGGATCATATGGATTTAAGTTGGAATTCTTGTTTTATTAACTATCAATATTTATTGATAAATATTACTTATAAGGTCCAATACAAGGAGGATGCATGATTTAGACCATTATTGGGGCGACCCGGAAGAATCTCATGCCAATGGAGATGTGGGTCGAAGGGGCCTGACCCTAGGGTTTGAATCCTACGATTGAGGTCTGATCTTCCTCGGTGAGACAATCCTAGACCTAGGCTTTTCCCTATCGCAGCATGCCACTATGAGCAGGGTCATTAGGGGTCGAGCCACTCCCATCGAGCATGGAAAGGCCACCCAAGAATAAGAAAACTTTTTCAAGCAGGTAATGTTGTTGGTTTATGCAAAGAAGACCAAGGGCAAAATCCCCAAATACATACACTATGACTGTGCTAACCGATGCAATCCTATTTTAGGGATTCATATTCTATCATTTAAATTTTAATCACATATAAACATGTTGTGACACATGGTATTTCCCCCAATAAATTGTTTACTATCAAATGCACTTATGACGTTCTTTACATGCTTTTAGGTACTTGGACCACACTTTGGATGGACGGGGGAGAAGGTGGATGGACCTAGGGACCCTTCACCCTTGTTGGAGCTTAAGGAGATCTCAAGAGCTTTAACAACCTACCCCTAGTGGAAAAGAATCAATCCAAGGAAAATAACCAAAAGGGTTGTAAAGTTGAATATCAAAGTGAAAGAAAAAGACCCCATGGTGCCACAGAATGGTTGTTCTATCAATGAAGAATTTACAATTAAAATCAAAGTTAAAAATCAGATACAACAAAGCCACCAACATGGCCATATGGCTAGCACAACCATGCCAAGAAAACCCTAGCATCATCGTGCCAACTATAATGGTCATGATGTCAATGTGCTTCGAGAAACAAACAAGTCTCAAGTCCCCAACTATGACCATGTTATCCAACACAACCGTGCCACATCACAACCACCGTAGTCAAGATACTAGCACACCATTCTACCTATCCTCCACCATATCCATGTTTCCTAATAATGTTGTGCTACGACATTCCAAGCCTCCAATGTAACCTAACATTTTCCCTCCACTAATAAACACATTCTCCCTCATAACGGTTGTGTTATCCTCCACCAAACATGACTATTTTACCCGAAATGGCCATGTTGCCTCAAAACCTAATTCATTTTATACATTGTCTTTCCTATTTTTCCATTAGTAAAACCTACGCTTCCCTAGCCCCTATATATACATGGGTGGTGGATGGGAGCTGAACATCAGACACCCTAGCACTTACTACCACCTAATTGAGCATTCATTGAGCTCCCACCTACTCCCACTCCATTTCCACCACCTCCTACCTCAAAACCCTAGTATTCTAGGGTTTTGACTACTTCCATTCACCATATCATGCCATGCAACCACCAAGGAGGGCAGTGGATGAGTTGCACCTTCTTTGAGGTGAAGAAGAAGAAGTCTTCACTAAGCTTCCTTACATATTCACTCCTCTACTCATTCTTTCTTATTTTGTTTTGTTATGAGTAGCTAAGCCCCATAGGTGGATGTTAGGGACTAAAATATGACTTTGATACCATGTTCGGAAAAGTGATATGTAAACTATATATTTTCATTTATGAATTATTTTCTTATACTTCTATCTCATTTCCCATAAATTACCTTTTGGTTTGTGCTTGAAAACATGGATTATCTTCTTATTTGTGCTTGAAACAAGCTTGCTCTTAGAGAAAATGACTTATACGCAACTATTTTTAGATATGCTCCTAGGTCCAACTTGTGGATCCCTAGCTAGCACCCCATCTTCCTACATATATGTCCCCTATCCTACTCGTATGTGTGATATCTTAGTATCAGGTCTACAAGCACTTGGTAAAATGGTCTAGGAGCTGTCGAAAGGCTATATGATAGGTGATATGAGGTGAAATACCCTCATTTATACCCTCCCTTACTACCCTTTACCCCAATTTTCCTAATAGCTTCAACCCTATAAATGTATATTTGATTATATCCTAGTAGCATTTCACTTAAACCCTAATCCAAATTAGGCTCACAATGTTGTATAGGGTGTGCTAGGGTGTAGTTCCCCTTCGCACATCCTATTCCATCTGTGACCAATTAGTAGTTTCGATACTTCTATAGCATCTATCATGTTGTTTAGATTAACAATCTAAATGAATATGGTTTGCATCTTATAACCCCAAACCTAGGTTCTAATAACATTGTTCCAATTGGCTCATACTTCCCATAACTTGCTTAAAACCCTAACTTCTCCCTTGATAGTTAATGATGTCCTAGTTATTTTCTTTACTCACTTCCCTAGTTAATTGTCTTGTTCTTGATAGTTTGGTTTTGTTAGTGTGGTTTGTGCTCATTTGTGCTTACTTGTGCTTGCTTTCGCTACATAGTTTATAACCTAGACCTTTGCTTACTCTATCTTATTAGTTACTGATATTGTGTAGTTTATTGCTTAGCTTAAACAATTGTGATCTTTAGGTTGATATTCTAGTGTTAAAGTTATCCCTTATTTGTTTGCGCTAGTCTAAATTGCTCATTTCTTGATTAGTTTTCTTTCCTTTATAGTTAGATTAAATAGGTTTTGATTCTCACCTTATTTTATTTGGTTTTTTTACCAACCTTAGTGTAATCAAACTTGTCCTATTGAAACCCCTGAACCCTAGACTTTGTTGTCAAAACCTACCCCACAACAAACATAGCTCTAGTGTGCCCTTTGTCCATTGGTTTTGAACCTGACTTACAGCTCCTATACTACTCTTGAACCTATGTACTTGCATATTTCTCTCAGAGTGTATCCATCGAGTCCTAAAAATTTGAAAGACCCTATCTTGTGCAAAAGGTGCATCCAATCAAAATTCAATTTGTTGGGTGTACTTTGGCAAACACATCAACCTTTCAAAAACAATGCAAGGGATTGAGAGACTCAGACTAGCTAGATTGTTTAGCATTGACTTTTCCTACTACCCTCACAAATGCCATTTATGAATTACTGTGTTACTTGTTCAAACTTGTTTATTGACTTATCTTATTAAGATTGGTTGTGCCATGCACAAGTGAACATCATTGCATTTTTGAATGACACTCACTTTCTTTTGATTCCTTCCTAGAAGATCACCAGATAGGAAGAAGAAGGCAAAGAACTAGGCACAACTATCATCAAGAAGCTATGATGGGAGATAAGGATGTTGAACACAATGAGTATTTTCATAACCCTCCAATTCCTCCACCAAATAAGCCATTGTATAACTACTTCATTCCTAGAAACTACACTTGTTCAATTTCTACTAGGGTTGATCAAATGTCGGGGCAACAATTTTCCATTCCTCCCCGCCTTCTTGGGCTCCTCTCCACTTTGTATGGTCTTGATAATTAGAACCCCTAAAAGCATGTGGATGCCTTTCATGAGACATGCTCCACGTTCATGATACCTGCAACCACCTATGACTCAATTCAAATCGTGATGTTCCCTTCTCTCTTAAGGATAAGGCCCTAGAGTGGCACTCATCAAAGACTTGGGAAGATATGAAGAATGAGATTCTAAAGAAATTATATCAATTGCCAGATTGAATTAGATGAGAAGGTATATCACATCCTTTATCCTAATGGATCATGAAAGTTTTCATGAGACTTGGGAGAAGTTCTAGAAGTTGATTATATATTGTGCCCACTACAACGTGCCTCTTTGTCAACTAGTCCAATTTTTCTACTCTAGACTTTCTAATATAGAGCAAACCATTATAGGCTCGTCTAGTGGTGGTGCATTTATGGCCAAACCACTTGATTAATCCTAACCTCTTTATTAGCATTTGGCTGACAATTCTCAACATCAAGCTTCTAGTGTGGGTGTCCAATATTATAAAACCAGGCCAGCTTCCCCTCCACAAGCTAGAGATGATATCAACCCACAAATGGTGAAGATCTTGGCGGAGAAGATGAACCTTATGAAGACACATGTGAGAGGCTCCTCTAGCCACTCCACCAACTTCATGGAAGCTCTTTGTGAGGACGTGCAAGCTCTAAAATCATATGGCATATGGAAAAACAAATGCCTAATTGTAAAAAAAAATGGGGCAATCACCCTAAAATATCTTGGAAACAAGGGGAGGAAGGACAAGGACAACATAGGAAACATCAAGGGTCAAAATACAACTCAAAATCTGAAGAGGAAGTTTTTGGGAGATTGAGAAACCTTGAATAAGTGAATAAGGACGTGTCTTCTCAAGGACAAAACATTAGCCAACTAGAACAAAGAATTGACCAAATTTCTCAATCTCTTCCTCATCACTAAGAGGGGAGTCTTCCCTCTCAAACCTTGTTGAATCCCAATAGTTTAGGTGGATCCATGAGTGCTACCCAAGGCACCAATGTCCCACTACAAGTTCACACCTTTAAACAATACTAAGGTCCTCCCAACCCCTATGTCCACCACCACCACACCTCCATTCAACCTCCAATACACTTTGTAACCAACTCCTCAATGCCAACACCATATCAATACCCTCTACATCCACAATATCCTCCACAAGAATCTTCAGAATAACCACCAAAATGCTATACATCCTCTAAAATCCCAACCCACCACACCAAAGGCCACCACCTCAAGGAATACATTATCCAAGAACAAGATTCCTCCTCTTCTACTCATAAACAAGTAAAGGATGTGACCATGTTGAGAAGTGGGTAAACTTTGGAGAAGCTAAAGAGATAGATAGTTGATGGTTTTGTGAGGGAAGAGAGAGATGATAGTGTGATGCACGGTAGTGGTATCGTGATGCAAGGAAGTGATATTGTGACTGTGATATTGGATGACGATACTGTGATTCCAGTGATACAACTTGATTTTTCTATGGATATTAACAAGCCAGGTGCACAACTACCACCATTTTGCAATGCACTTGAGGAGCCTTCCACTTCTAAAAGGTAGAAGATGCACATTGAAGACATCATGGATACCTTCAAAAAAGTGAGAATCACCATTTCTTTTATTCGATGCCATCAAGTAGTTCCCTCTTATGCAAAAATTCTAAAAGACATTTGCAGTTTTAAGAGGAAGTCAATAGAAAGAATATCTAAACAATTCAACCTCATAGAACAAGTGAGCTCTATTCTATAACAAAACTCTCCAATGAAGATAAAATATCATGGTGTCCCTATAATTTCTTTCTACATTAGCACACATTGTATAGACCAAGCTCTTCTTGACTTAGGTTCTAGTGTGAATCTAATGTCATTATTCTATGTATGCTTAATTGAATTAGGGACAGTTGGAGAAGCAAGTCACACCTTGAAATTGGTCTAACGTTCTATGAAAACACCTTCAGATATAATTAATGATGTGTTGGTATGAGTTGATGATGCACATCTACCTTATTTATTGCTAATTTTATTATGTTCGATATGGAGAAAGGCACAAGAAAAGTGCCCATCATCTTGGGGGCATATTTTCTATCGATGCTCTATGAAATGATACACATAAGAACCAGAACCATGTATGTGACCTTAATTCACATGAAGATTTGATTGAACATCTTCAAAGCATCAGACAAAGCTGAGGGGATAGGTTCTACTGAGTAGCATTATTATCTTATTGATTGTCTAGAGGATATTGTTGTGGAATGCATACCTTCATGGATTGAGATTGTCACAAAGGCTAGAGGTCTATAACATATTCTATATATTCATGATGAAGAAACTAATGAAAAGAATGATATTTCATTAGTTGTTGTGAGTAATTATATACCCTCTATTTCTACAAAACCATTGAAGAATTTTATTAAGGACCCTCCTGTTCATCAATTGCAAACACTTCTTGAGGGTTTAACGTATGAATTTCTTGGTACTAATGTAACCCTAATGGTGATCATTTCTCATATTCTCTCTCCATCCCTACAATATCCTCTCATTTCTATTTTGAAGAATAATATTCAAGAAAATGGGTGTTCAATAGCTTATTTGAGGGGTGTCGGTCCCTCCTTCAATTTCCATAAAATCTATTTTGAGGATGATGCAACTCCAAGTCAAAAAATGCAAATAAGAATGAATATGAAGATGAAAAATGTTATGACCCAAGAGGTAGTATAGTTACTTGATGTTGGGATCATCTATCCTATTTTTGATAGCCCATTGGTAAGTCCCATCCAAGTTGTACCCAAGAAGGGTAGGATCACTATTGCACTCAACAAGGAGGTTATATGATGCCAATGAGAGAATAATTTAAGTGGAGAATGTGTGTACATTATAGAAAGCTAAACAAGAAGACAAGAAGAAAAAATTTCCTCTACATCTCCTTGATAAGATTTTGGACAAAGTAGATGGAAAAAGCTTCTATTGTTTTCTTGATGTCCACTTTGGATACTTTCAAGTGGCAATGCACACCGTAGAACAAGAAAACACCACCTTCACCTGTCCAAGTGGTACCTTTTCTTGTAGAAAAATTCCATTTGGGCTTTGCAATGCCGCTTCCACTTTCCAGAGATATGTTACATCTATCTTCTCTAATAGGTTGGATTCCTTTCTTGATGTCTAGATAGATGATTTTTTAGTGTTTTATAAGTGTTTTGATCAATGCTTATCTCCCATCAATGTTGTTCTGAAAGATGTGTAAAAGTTTGTCTAGTTCTATCATAGGAGAAGAGTCACTTGTTGGTTCCCAAAGGTATTGTTCTTTGTCATCATGTATTTAAAGTTGAGGTTGAAGTTTATAAGGCTAAAATGGGCCTCCTTTCTACCTTAGCCATCCCTCCCACCGTAAGATATGCCTGCTATTTATTGGGGCATACATGTTTCTATTGTCTCTTCATAAAATATTTAGAATGATTTATAAACCATCGAGCCACCTCCTTGAGAAGGACTTTGAGTTCAAGATTGATGATAACTGTAGTGAGGCCTTCAACCACTTGAAGAACAAGATGATTTCTGCTCCTATGATGCAAACCCCAACTTCTATTTGTTGTTTGAGATCATGACAGATGCATCAGACATGGAAGTGGGATCTATGATGGGCCAAAGGATTGGTTGGATACCACATGTCATCTATTATGCTAGTAAAACATTGGATGAATCTCAAAGGAAATAAACCACCACCGAGAAAGAATTACTTTTTGTAAACATTGATCCTTATAAGTTTCATTCTTATGTTCTACCAAACATAGTGATTGTGTACACCAACCATGAAGCTCTCAAGAGTATCATGTCAAACAAAGATTCAAAGCATAGATTGATTCAGTGGATCTACTACTTCAGGAATTTTACATGGAAATTGTTGATAAGAAGGGGATTGAAAATTCTACAATGACCATCTATCATGCATTGAAGCACCTTATGATGAAGTTATGAAGATCAAGGAGACAATACCCCATTAGAAACTTATATTTCTTGATTCTAATCAAAGGTCATAGTAAAAGCACATAGCCAACTTCTTAGCTAGTGGGAGAGTACCAAACACATGGACTGGGGAAGAAAGTAGAAAAATGTTTGCTTTGGTCGGAAACCATGTGTGGGATGACCCACATCCCTTCAAGTATTTCTATGACTAACTATTAAGAAGGTATATTACAGGAAGTGAACAAGAAGACATTCCCTCCATGTGCCACTCTAGCATATGTAGAGGACATTTTGGTGGAAAGAGGATTGATGCCAAAGTTCTTCAATGTGACTTCTTTTGGCAAACTTTGGTCAACGACTCTCATGATTTTTGCAAAGCTTTCTTCAACTATAAAAGTGGGTAAAATCTTAAATAAAGGCATGATTTATCTATTCCTATTCTAGTAATAGAAGTGTTTGATGTTTGGGGTATTAAATTCATGAATTTGTTCCCCATTCATTGTAGTTTGTATACATCTTGGTGGCTGTAGATTATTTCTCAAAATGGGTTGAAATCTTTGCAACTAGGACCAACAACTACAAGGTAGTGTGTGATTTTGTCAAGTCAAACATTTTTAGCCATTTTGGTATGCCAAGGAAAATGATTAGTGATGGTGTAAAACATTACATTCATAGAAATTTTTTTTTTTGAAGAGGCATGGTGTGAATCATCATGCGGATGCTCCTTTCCAATCTCAAACTAGTGGTCAAGTTGAGTTGGCCAATTGGGAGATAGTGTATTCTTGAGAAGTCAGTGAGTTTGGACCATAAGGATTGATATCTACATCTCAATGAAGCTATACGGGATTATAAGACTGCATTCAAGGCCTTGATTATCACCGCACCATTAGAGATCATTTATGGAAAAAGTTGTCATCAACCCTTTGAATTGCAACACAATTCTTTGTATTGTTTGAAATATATGGATATTGACATGGAAAATGTTGGACGGAGATAAAAGCTATAGCTCAATGAACTAGAAGAAATGAGGCATGACACTTATGACATGTCCCAAATCGACTAAAAAAGAGTCAAATTCTTACATGATAACTTTATTAAGAAGAAATATTTCCAGGGAAGGCAATGGGTATGGCTGTAAAATTCTAGGATGAAATTCTTTGTTTGAAATCTTAGGTTAGAATGGGAAGGACCATACCAAGTCAAGCATGTATATCTATTTGGGTCTATTGTAATCAACAAGAAGAAAAATGCCAAAGTGTTCGTATTCAATGGTCAAAGATTGAAAGTAATTGTTGAGATTGGACCAAAAAAGGCCAGCTAAAGTTTTGACATTGTTATGTTGATAGAGGAATTTTTTTCCTATTGATGAACAGATATTCTTGAATGCACATAAGAAGGAAATGCACTATGGTGGTAATGCATTGAGGTTCTCAAGAGGATAGATGATTTGAAAATCTATAAGCCCAGTCAAAGGCATAAAACATAGTGTTAGTGGGAGACAACGCATCTAGAAGAATTTTGCACCAACCTTCAATTTTTGATACTTTTTTTGTTATTTTTCACACATTCCAAAAAACATCACACACACACACACCTGCCTTTAATAACTTTTTGTTTGAGTTCTAAATTACTCCAAGGAATTAGGTGATAGATTGAGAAAAATGGCTCAAATGAGTGAAAATGAACAAATATTATCTCAAGTGGATCAGAGATATTATTTGGAATATGTGTTTTTGAAAATACTAAGAAAAGTGAAGTTTGTTTAATGCCAGTACAGTTGTGCTGCCACAGAAGGGTTGTGTTGGGGTCGCCAAAACCATTGGAGAATTTCACATTTTGCAAGTTGGCTAGCACAATCCTTCTGACCAGGACATCTACTTTGGCATAACATTGTCATGGCTATGCTGGCCAAAATTGTTGTATTGGGTCGAGCTCATAGAAAAACTAATCAATTTCTTTCCACAGCTAGCACAAATCCAACCCATTTAGTCCAATAAAGAATATCCATTTTTCATAGAGGGAAATCTAGGGGGGGTGACCCAAATCCTCCCAACCCTTCCGGTCTCCATTTCCAAGCTCTATAGAATCTTCCTCAAGCTCCTAAAGTCCTTCTCCTACCTCCAGCTACCCATTCCAACCATTTTGCATCTCTATTTCTCTATATCCAAAGGAAATATCCCCACCTCTCTGGAAGAGTGGAAAGATAATTAAAAAATCCATTCTACTCCAAAAACCTTACAAGATGAAGAAGGTGGGAAAGACATTGAAGAAGGGGGTTCAAATTGGCGTTGAAGTCATCATCAGAAGAAAAGTTTGACCAAAGATGCTTCAAATATCACCTCATCATCCCACAGTCCCACTCCATCACCATCAAACTCTATTTCTAGCGCACTTCCATGTTTGGCTTCAATGAGAGGCTCATTCCTACAATCCTCCGCTAGCCTCCACACTACAGATCTAACCTACAACCAACAATTAGAAGAAGAAGCTCCATCGAATCATAAAATGGAAAATGTGTCGACTCCAATAATCTTGATGATTTGGCCTAAGAAAGAAGGAGATGAAAAATGTCTCCACCTTATCCTCATACCCTCCGCCAAGGCCTATTCAAGTGAGGCACTCCACTTGCTCAGTACAACCTCATGCCACACGTCAGACCATAGCAATGAGGTTGCTAATTGAGGCATAAGAGGAATAGAATGCACCAATTGAAACTTGGAGACAAGTTTGGGGTTACGTGATTATCAAGAAGAGGAAGGTGAGAAAACTAAAAGTGAAGATGTGGAGTATGAGTCAATAGACATGGTTTTAAGACTAAAGGAAAAGAGAATGAAGATCTTGGGGAAACATCCTCAAAATGCCAACTTTGGTGGGAAAACACCCAGGAAAGTGTTTTTGAACCCTTTTTAGCTCTAAAAATGACAAGGAGGGTGATTCCTATGAGATATGCATGTATGTATACTAAGCATGCTCTAGAGATTTACTACAAGTTCAAGCAATATTGTAATGACCCCACTTCCCGGTAACCCCCAATCAAGGGAGACCAAGAGGTCAGAGGTGTTATCCTAAAATTCAGGATCAATGGTTTAACAATTTAATCAAAAATAATTATCAAATTCTACTAACTAAATTGGAAAGTTGGAGTAAAGTAAAACTTTTTCATACCTTTTCAAAATAGGATCTAAGACTTCTATCCATATTAGAAATCTAACTATCTAATCCTCCTTTGGATCACTTAAATTCATCTTCACAGATTTTGTTTTACTGTTTATCCTTTTCAGCTAATACCTAAAACGCCGACAAATAAAACGTCAGTCAGTATATTGCTATAATGGTATGTGGGGACAATCACAATATCATGAATAGTTTCTAACAATATAATTATCACAAATAAGTTATTAACAATCCAAATTATGTTTTCAATGTGACAGTCTCAACTGTTTTTGCCCTAAACCCTATACTACCCTCTCTTAGGGTTTTGTCCTTACAAAGGACATAAGACCACCTTCTCCTTCCTGATCTTGGTGCCTGGGGTCACCTCTCGAGGTGCCCAATGGTCTTCCCTCTGGGGCTTGACCGAATAGACCTTCCCTCTCGTGCTTGGTCATGCAACATACATCAGGGTGACATGTAGGTTTGAGAATACGCATATATACTTAATTGTGATACTCATAGGGACTTTATAGGATTGTAGAATTAAACATACAATAGTTTAGGTTGCATTCAATCGATAAAATGTTTGGGAAATGGCATGAAACTAATTGATTATTCATAAATAACCACATACCTGATTCAGTGTAACTTGAATGTCCAAGCAAGAATAATCTAGAATAATAAATCAAGCAATCAATCAGTGAACCTAAAATTAATGCATAACACCCATGTGTCATTAAACATCCTCAAACTTGACTCGGGTCCCACATTAGGGTTTCTAGACAACCTTTTAGGGTTTTAACTTCCACCATCCAATTATCACTTTTAATGCAGTTTTGGCCCACAAACCCTAATTTCAACATCATATGCATAATTGAATTCCAATTAAGTCAATTATAATTCTTTTACACTAAACTACCAACCTTATCCTTTTAAGGCATATCAAGATCATTAAGGTCAATTAGCAAGTTCAGGCTCTTTTGAATTAACAACTATGATTTCATCAATGATTATATCTAAATTAACAAATGAACCCTAATTATCATTTTTCACATCTTCTAGGTTAGTAAACCCTAATTACACCAGTTATGAACAATTATCCCTAATTAGATCTCTTTCATCATATTTATGAAATTAAATCAAACTTTGATTACTAGTATCGACTAAGTCTATTTAATACATCCATAATCAATATCTGGGGCTTTGATCTATTTAAAGCATTAAAGTTATAAACTTTATGTACTTTTCAAATTGCAAGCGTATTTAGGCCTTAATCATATTTTCAGTGCACTCCTTGCATTTTTTTGATGAATTTTCATGTATAATTTGTTTTCATTGGGGATTCCTAGCATCATCTATGATTTTCACAAGAAAATACCTTAATCAGCCAATCATACAGGGCCACATCAGAAAGGCGAGATTTTTACCTATTTTCTTCCTGGACCGGCCAAGCCAATTAATCACATCCACTTCTGTGTGGGGTCTACCTGCATTGCCACTTAGTTGAGTTTCAGTGGACACTTCTGCCCCCGCGCTAATGCATCTAATATTCTCTACATCCGGGGGTTGCAAGGTAACTTCACCCCTTACCATACCCTTCCTCCGGCCAGCCTACTTGTGAACTAGCTCCCAGCCATGGTTAACCCAGGAGTTGACCCCGTGATCTAGTTCCTCCCCTCGGCGGGAAAGAGGTTCTCTACCTTCGCCCCGCTCTACCGAACTCACTGCCACCTTCCAATTCTCTAGTGGCGATCCGAGTCATTGTGGCTGCAAGGCCAATCTCCAGCAAGCTTGTTGGTTACGAATAGCTATGGTGGTCAATACATGGAAGTAAATCAAAGGTAGAGGAGGGAGTTTGAGGGCGCATAGCATCCAACGAACAATATTTTGATCTTGTAGAGGGGTCTTTGGCCCCCTCCTTTTATAGCCCTAGACCATGGCACACTTTAGGTACTGAGTAGATTGGGCGAATCCGATAGGATCCCCAAAACCACTACAAACCTAGGATCAGTTGCCTCCTCTGGTGCTCTCGAAGATGTTGGGATTAATTCCAACTCCTCTCGCGCTCTAAATCGTGAGAAAATCAGTTCAGAATCCATCTTGTCTGGCCACTGGTTTCTGCCTTCCAAAAAGGCATGGAATAGCCCAGGACCATTGGATCTCAGATCCAACGGTCCACGTTACTCGCATTCTTGGAAAAATGAAAATCTAATGCAACTAATATTGTGACATATAATACAATGTGTTGATTAGCCTATTACTTTAGGAAAACTTATAAAATCCATATCTCCCAAACCACTTGTCTAATTAATACCAAATTTTAAGGGAAAGTCTATAATGACTTAGGAAACTTGTGTGAAAAGTTTGGGACTATAATTCGAGATTATTAGAGAGTTTTCTTCATATGCTAGTTATCTCTTAATAAGACATATTTTAAGCATATTTTCTCTCTCCTATTCTTTTATATAATTTATTTGGTTTCCTTTTACCACTAGAAACCATGTGGACTTGAAATCTCATTCTTAATGCTTCCATTATCCATATTTCACATATTTCTTATATTTTCATCATTATCTCAACTTTTCCTTCTAAATAATGCTTTATTTGATTTTATCTCTTTCTTCTCCCATTATCTTTGAAACTTGGACTCCTTGGAACCCAAGAAATCCTACAGATACGAAATCCCTCCTTGAAGGATAATTTTTAGCCTTTTAGATGCTTCCACATCTTTCTTTTCTCATTATCTTAGTTATTTTTTTACTAATTGATTCTTCTTCCTTTTTATTTCCTTTTTCTTGTTATTGGGTCCAATAGCCAATAAGGCCCCCGGAATAAATCACACAAGGCTATTTATCAAAGGAATCCATTCAATTGCTTAAATCAATCAAAATACATAATTTTACATTTATTGGGGAAATTGCATTTCCACCCAAAAGAACCCAAAAATTGGGGTTGTAACATCCTTCCCCTCTTATATGAATTTTGCCCTCAAAATTCCACCAAACATACAAACAAAGCAGGATAAGACCCTTCCATGTCCATCATGGCTCCCATGTGGCTTCATCCTTTTCCATGGTGCTTCCAAAGAACCTTCATCATCTTATATTCTTAAATCTGAGTTCTCTCTCACCTTGGTACCATGTACCCTCGTACGTGAGTTAGGATATTTTAGCCTCCTTATAAGATCAATAGGTTCATGGCTCAGCACATGGTTCGGGTACATCACATAGTACTCTAGACCAGACTCATGGAACACATCATACATCATGTTATCCTGAGGGGTAAGGCTAAACATAAGCATTTCCACCAATCCATCTCAAATGGACCTACGTATCGGGGACTTAGCTTTCTCAACTATAGCTCAAAGGGGTCGGTTTTTCATAACTTATGTTCTCCCACAGTAAATTGCATGTCAGTCTGCTTCGCATCAGCTCATGACTCATGTCGCCCCTGGGCTTTCTTAGTCATCCCAAGATCAAAGTGACTTCATATGCACACATTGTGGTCTCTCTGACCTTCACAAGGCCCTTTCACTGACATCATCCTAAAGAAGCGGTGACCGACACGACCTTCCTTACAGAGCTTCCTACATCCCAATATTGGTTATGGTGGCTATCAACACAAACAAACTCTCTTAGGACATGAGTTGTCCCCATATATCACCCTGAATGAGCACACATGCTCTCATCAGACCCTCTAGTCTGGATCATACTCTCTTAACTAACTATCAATTAGGGTGATAAGCTGTGCTAAACTTCAAACTGGCATCGAGTTCTTCACATACCTACTTCCACCACATGGAAGTGAACTTGAGGTCATACTCAAGGTATTGAACTCAGATCACAGTGTAGTTGACTATCTCCCTCTCATATATATTCCAACTAGATCAGTCACACTGACAATTCTCTCTCTCTCTCTTAGGCAAGGGATTAGGTCATCTTGGTAAGGCGATCTACCATAATGCATATTGTAGCTTGATCTCTCATGGTCCAGGGAGACTCACCTCAACATTTATGGTGAACTATTCCCATTCCCTCTCGGGAATTCTTCATTATATGGGGAAACTCACCGGGTTAAGGATGTTCATCCTTCACCTCCTCGCACGCATGGTGAGAAGCCACATGCAGCTCTATATACTTTTCATCTAGGTATTCAAGGTAATATTGCAACCTCTTACCATCTTGGTGGTATCACGGTATATGGTGAACTTATACTCATCTGCATGTCATGATTCCTCAAGGTCGCCTCCTCAGAACCCTAAAAACACTCTAGTAGTGGATTTCACCACCTTCTTTTCTAGAGAGGTGTATTTGTGGTGCTTACAACCATTCTTCTATCTCATCAAGCTCTAGGCTGGCTAACCAAACAACCCCTACTCGACCAATAGGTCGGGTTGTATCTTGGTGTTAGCCAAACATGTCTCACAAACTTACGGTTCACCCAACCACATCTTCTAGCCTCTCTACTCGCTAAACTAGACAGCTGTGTCCCGTCAAAGAGCATCCATTACCACCTTACATCCTTATGTCCTAGGTAATGGTGAAGACGTAAACCTTCATATACCCCACTCATCATCCCCATCTCAGATTTAGGTCTAACTGAGACAAGAAAACTTCAGGTTGATCATCTTGGTTATCAAACTTATATAACTCATAATTTATGTACTTCTCTTGATAAGAACATCCTCATATGATGACTACCTTAGTTATCCTCATGTTGTAAACCATCCATTCAACATACTCTTCACTAGTTATGATACTTTCTCTATCCTCAAACAACATAGCAACATTTCAACTCACGTCATCTTTATCCTTAGTGTATGGCATGCGTTTTTCCCTATGTCTCACCCCCATAACAAGAGGAAATAAGCATTTGGAGGCAGTCCAAATACAAAGTTCATCCCGTTCCAAGAGTAGAGATGGTGCATCACACATCGCCAGTACACTTTCCAAACTAAGTTGAAACGTACATCACATGTCTCCATATCATAAACAACTCGATTATGGGTCTACACCCATGGGAAGACTTTTCCCATCACCCTTTGGATCTGAACATATCTCCTCAATGTACAATCCTTAGTCGTTACCTCAAGGTCTTTAGGGTGCCAACACTTTTGGGGTGATCTGACCCTTATGCATCTAAGGAGTGCCTCTCACTTTTACCCTAAGGCCCCATGAACTCATGAAGGCGGCCAACCTCCTTACCCATGGTACTTGGGAAAAGGTAGCTATTACCTCTCGACCCTATGGTCTCGTGCATCTAGGGAACAAACAACTCCTACTTCCATCAGTCTTATCCCTTCATAACCTTAGTATTGACTTAGGATTCCATCATAGAACATATCATTCTTGAATCTTTACCCAAAACCCCATCATCTCTCTGAGCACTCATAGTAAACTTGCATCCTTTCATAGGGATCATGGCGACCTACCTAACTTGTCCATGCCCCATAAGGTTACATCCATGGAAACATGTCTTCATGCCCCTTAGAGATGGTCACACAAGATTCTATAGATTCATGCTCATACCATGTGTTCTCCACTTAGCTCATCAAACTATTATAAGAGAGACCTCTATAGGTCACCTCGAACCTAAACAAAAGTTGATACTCACCCTAAAAAAGGGTCCCTCCCCAGGATGGAGAGAAAACTATCTCTTGATAGCAACAAATGTCACAAACGTTCCCGCGTCTAGGGTTTTCATCATCATGTGTGGGCTTAGCCCTATCATGCTACTTATGCGCGTAGCTAGCAAGAAGGCCACCTACTAAACCATGCTAGGTTTCCTTGGTATGTCATACTTGTTCCTATTCCTCAACATTGGACCAATATCATATATGCATATGTCACCAACCTATGCGTGAGGGGTTCATCCAACTTATACCTTAGTCCAAGGGGTTTCCTTTTCCTCTAAACATGAGGGGTGCCATGCTCGAATCTATAGGAATTCAAACATATTCATGAACATCAGGTGCACCAGGTTCTACTGCTTCCCCTTTTAGGTCTAGGAACCCTAGGTTCTCTTCTTATGCATCAGTTGTCTGACTGCATGGTCAGCTTTTCAACTACGAACCAAACATGTACAAGGTATATCATGCACTTCCTACTATTCTTCCACATGAACAACACCCAAGAGTCCTATACCATGACAACCAACTAGGTACAAGGCCTCATAACTTGATACTTTACCTCCTCAATTTAAGGAACTCCCTCCCTATACCTATAAGGTAAGAACCTATAACATCTATACATCAGTTCAAGAAGTCTCCTTCTCATTCTAGGGTTTGATTCCTCTAAAGGAAACCAAGATACCACTAGCCTCCAAGGATCATGCATGAGGCAACCACAACCACCCACTTAGGTCGTCCATTCTAGGTCATAACATACTCAACTTCTCATGGTCCCTCCTGTCTCGGAGTCTAAGCTTCCAACCTTATTTTTTAGGTCTTGCTCTCTCTCTAGAGGTAACCCTACAACTGACCTCACCTCTATAGGTTCACTCTCTAAGAAGGTGGATCAAGCTCTCATGCATACACTTACATGGGTGAAATGTATGATCCAAACCTATGTTCGATCAAGATTATCCAAAGCTCAGCAAGTTCATCTCTGAACCTATCAGGCATAACCCTTCTGACCTAAGTCTCAACCTACTACCAGCACTACTGACATTTCTCCTACATAGGTGCATGCTCTTTTATGCTCGTATATGCCTATAAGGGTTTCTATATGGTCACCACTATCCTCTTCAAAGAAGGAGACATCTTCCATCCTAACAGGCACGACCCTTCTAAGGTTGGGTTGCCAAAAGGCACTAGGTCAAACCATCACATATAGCTCATGTCTCTCATGGGTACTCAAAACCAATATGCATGTCAACCCACGTACATACATGCATGGGCAACTGTGATATCCAACCCATCTTGTCATCCTTCTTTCTAACAACCACTTAGGGTTAGGGTTAGCGTCGTCCTCAGAGGATGCATCATGTTTCTACCTCTTCCTAGAGGCCTCTACCTCCAAGGTTGACTCTCTCTCTCAACCTCCTGATAAGAAGGTCAATCCTCAAATCTCTCCTGAGGATACGACAACACACGCCATGCAATCCAAGCATGCAACTAATCTTTAGTTTACACTTAAATTATTAAACTTATGTCCCTGACATCTTGTTTACATGCTTTTCATTGATTTAATGGAGGATTACTTAATCCTTATTGTACTTACCTTGATTTTGAGAGGGGGTGGGGATGAGAGAGAAAAACCCTAAACCTCGTAACCTTAATTGAATTAGGGTTGAGAAGGGACAAAATAGATGAGAGGGTCCTAAAAGTATCTTATTTCGAGTCAAGACCTCAAACATTGGCCAGGCAGTCACACTGCATTTGGGAGTCCTCGTGACTGACTAGAGGGGCGAAGGAAAATATTGCCAGCCCCCAGATCGTGATCCTTTTCTAGACACCTTCGCCTTTGGAAAATCCTCTAATAACTCCCTCAGTTCTATAGAGTTTGTAAAATCTAATAATTACTAAGGATTAAATGAGAAACCAAGGCTCTGATACCAAATGTAACGATCCCACTTCCCAGTAACCCCCAATCAAGGGAGACCAAGAGGTTGGAGGCGTTATCCCAAAATTCAGGATCAATGGTTTAACAGTTTAATCAAAAATAATTATCAAATTCTGGAAAGCTAGTGTAAAGTAAAACTTTTGCATACCTTTTCAAAATAGGATCTAAGAATTCTATCCACATTAGAAATCTAACTATCTAATCCTCCTTTGGATCACTTAAAATCATCTTCATAGGTTTCGCTTTATTGTTTGTCCTTTTCAGCTAATACCTAAAACGCCGACAAACAAAATGTCGGTCAGTATATTACTATACTGGTATGTGGGGACAAACACAATATCATAAATAGTTTCTAATAATCTAATTATCACAAATAAATTATTAACAATCCAAATTATGTTTTCAATGTGACAGTCTCAACCGCTTTTGCCCTAAACCCTAGATTACCCTCTATTAGGGTTTTGTCCTTTCAAGGGACATAAGGCCACCTTCTCCATCCTGAGCTTGGTGCCTGGGGTCACCTCTCGAGGTGCCCAATGGTCTTCCCTCTGGGGCTTGACCGAATAGACCTTCCCTCTGGGGCTTGGTCATGCAACATACATCAGGGTGGCATGTAGGTTTGAGAATACACATATATACTTAATTGTGATACTCATAGGGAATTTATAGGATTGCAGAATTAAACATCCAATAGTTTAGGTTGCATTCAATAGATAAAACATTCGGGAAACACTGTGAAACTAAATCTCATTATCATAAATAACCACATACCTGATTCAGTGTAACTTGAATGTCCAAGCAAGAATAATCAAGAATAATCAATCAAGAAATTAATCAGTGAACCTGAAATTAATGCATAACACCCATGTGTCATTAAACATCCTCAAACTTGACTCAGGTCCCACATTAGGGTTTCAAGACCACCTTTTAGGGTTTTATTAGGGTTTTAGCTTCCACCATCCAATTTTCACTTTTAATGCAATTTTGGCCCACAAACCCTAATTTCAACATCATATGCATGATTGAATTCCAATTAAGTCAATTATAATTATTTTACACTAAACTACCAACCTTATCCTTTTAAGTCATATCAAGATCATTAAGGCCAATCAGCATGTTCAGGCTCTTTTGAATTAACAACTATGATTTCATCAATGATTATATCCAAATTCACAAATGAACCCTAATTATCATTTTTCACATCTTCTAGGTTATTAAACCCTAATTACACCATTTATGAACAATTATCTCTAATTAGATCTCTTTCATCATATTTATGAAATTTAGTCATACTTTGATTACTAGTATCGACTAAGTCTATTAAATACATCCATATTCAAGATCTAGGGCTTTGATCTATTCAAAGCATTAGAGTTATCAATTTTATGTACTTTTCAAATTGCAAGAGTATTTAGGCCTTAATCATATTTTTATTGCACTCCTTGCATTTTTTTAATGAATTTTCATATATAATTTGTTTTCATTGGGGATTCCTAGTGTTATCTATGATTTTTGCAAGAAAATACCTTAATCAGCCGATCATACAGGGCCACATCAGAAAGGCGAGATTTTTACCTATTTTCCTCCTGGACCGGCCGAGCCAATCAGCTGCATCCACATCTGCGCTTGGTCTGCCTACATTGCCACTTAGTTGAGTTTCGGTGGACGCTTCTGCCCCTGTGCTAATGCGTCCAATATTCTCTACATCCGGGGGTAGCAAGGTAACTTCACCCCTTGGCATCCCCTTCCTTTGGCCTTGATACTCGTGAACTGGCTCCCAGCTGTGGTCAACCCGGGAGTTGACCCCACGATCCAGTTCCTCTCTTCGGAAGGAAAGAGGTTCTCTACCTTTACCCTGCTCTGCCGAACTCACTGCCACCTTCCAATTCTCCTATGGTGATCTGAGTCATCGTAGTCGCAAGGCCGATCTCCAGCGAGCTTGTTGGTCACGGACAGCTATGGTGGTCAAGACATGGAAGGAAATCGAAGGTAGAGGAGAGAGTTTGAGGGCACATATCATCCAACGAATAATATTTCGATCTTGTAGAGGGGTCCTTGGCCCCCTCCTTTTATAGCCCTAGAACATGGCTCACTGCAGGTTCCGAGTAGATTGGGCAAATTCGATAGGATCCCTGAAACCACTACAAACCTAGGATTGATTGCCTCCTCTGGTGCTCCCAAAGATGTTGGGATTAATTCCAACTCCTCTCACGCTCTCAATCACGAGAAAATCAGTTCAGAATCCATCATGTCTAGCCACTGGATTATGCCTTCCAAAAAGGCAAGGAATAGCCCAACACTGTTGGATCTCAGATCCAATGGTCCACGTTACTCTCATTCTTGGAAAAACAAAAATCTAATCCAACTAATAATGTGACATATAATACAATGCATTGATTAGCCTATTACTTTAGGAAAACTTATAAAATCCAAATATCCCAAACCACTTTTCTAATTAATACCAAAATTTAAGAGAAAGTGTATAATGACTTAAGCAACTTGTGTGCAAAGTTTGGGACTCTAATTTGATATTATTAGAGAGTTTTATTCATATGCAAGTTATCTCTTAATAAGACATATTTTAAGCATATTTTCTCTATGCTATTCTTTTATATCATTTATTTGGATTCCTTTTACCACTAGAAACAATGTGGACTTGAAATCTCATTCATAATGCATCCATTATCCATATTTCCACATATTTCTTATATTTTCATCATTATCTCAACTTTCCTTCTAAATAATGCTTTATTTGATTTTATCTCTTTCTTATCCCATTATCTTTGCAACTTGGACTCCTTGGAATCCAAGAAATCCTACAGATACAAAATCCCTCCTTGAAGGATAATTCTTAGCCTTTTAGATGCTTCCACATCTTTCTTTTATCATTATCTTAGTTATTCTTTTACTAATTGATTCTTCTTCCTTTTTATTTCCTTTTTCTTGTTATTGGGTCCAATAGCCAAGAAGGCCCCCAAAATCAATCACACAAGGCTATTTATCAAAGTAATCCACTCAATCGCTTAAATCAATCAAATTACATAGTTTTACATTTATTGGGGAAATTGCATTTCCACCCAAAATAACCCAAACGTTGGGGTTGTAACAAACATATTGATATATATGGGTTGTCCAAAGTTCTGAGTGAGGTCCAAAAGACCGATATTGAGGCTAACCATGAATTCTTTTGTTCACTATAGAAGCTAAGCTACAAGGGTGAGGATGTGAGAAAATTCCAGATGAATGATTCCACACATGTTCTTTCTCATCCCAACTCAACAATATTTCTTCCCCGACACCTAAAATATAAAATAAATTGATGAATGAAATTTGATAAAGGTGGCTGACTCAATTATTCAATAATGTGGAAGGATCTCATTAGCCAAGAATCATTTGTTGCAAAAAGTCCAAGGAGTAGACTTCATAATCTCATATTGAGGTACCTTCTAAAGGATATGGCTAAAAACATTTCTAGCCTGTATGATAATCATGGATGATACTCACAAAAATATTTATTTATAATAGCAACGATGAAAATAAAAAATATGTCAATCTAGGTGCAATGATGATTGATAATTTCAAGACATTCCCCTCTAAGAGAAAATGTCCTTTCATTGAGGGTGGGGGGATAACTAATACCATTGCCAAAATCTTAGATTATGACTTAGAAGGTCTAAAAAAAGGTGAAGGGACCAAGTACTTTGAGGTAAACTAACTTGCACGGTCCCAAACAATCTCCCTATGCAATAAAAAGATAATCTACAACATTAATCATGGGTACCTCAGCCTCACCACTGAGCTTCCTTTGCACTCTAGTGTTCTTATTAGGGAGGTAAAGCTAATAAAAGACCTTAGGAAGCTAGATGTAGAATGATAGGAGGAGAATTCTCGAAAGGGCTTTAGAAACCACCTATAGACTTACATGAGGAAGTGGGAAAGACTAATATCCCAGAGTAGAATCATATACTTGAGTAGCCTCACCAAACTAAACAGAGATAGGTTGACTTTGAAGCACATGTTGGTGGTATGCCTTGAGAAACAATCATATGATGATTGGAAAGGCACATCATGTAATTGATTTGATTATTAATAAAGTCATTTTTGGTTATTATGCTTGCTTCAATATGAGATAATGAATACATATAATAATGTCCTTAGAATTTATGACTCAATGACATATGATTTTAATTTGAGAACATGAATATGAGATCATGAGTATGTTAAGAGTATTCACTCTTGTCTTAGTCCCTAGTTAGATATTATTGTGTATATTAGGAAAACAATAACATATCAAGACTAGTATGTGTGTTAATTGATGAATGTGCCTCATTAGTCATGACAATGGATATCAAATCAAACACATATGTACTTGTTATGAACAAGTGTCCTAGACAGACCCACCTTGAGTGTGATACAAGCATGGAAGCCAATGATGGCATTCAGAAGCACATCTCAATGTGACAGTGATGATTTGGGTCCTTAGACCTGAATTCACTAAAATCATTGAATTTTGTTCAATGTACTTTATCACTACTCAATGTGACGTTGAAAAGGGATGTTATACATGTAGAGTTTAGCTGCATTGCGATACATGTGGATTATTGTGAATGACGTAGATGGAATTTGTAGCTCCCATTGGAGTGATATCCTAGCCACTTAATGAGTGAGACTATGAAATGCATTGTCATGCTCTTATGAGTCAGTATATGATATTGAGCTTATTTTTATCTCAAAAGTATACTCTTGATAAAAAAACAAAGATTGAACATTAAGAGGGATGATGTTTCCATGCATCAAATTCAATCTGGATATTAGAGACAAAGAGATTATACAATCAATGTAACATTGATCACAATACTAGGTTAAGTTGTTCTACAACTTCTATAATTACCAGGGTAGCAATGGTGTCTTGACATATACTGATCATTGTCTGTAAAATCATAACTAGATTATGAATATTACTGCCAACATAATTTGGAGCGTATAGGGTCACACACATATGATGCATTAGAATAGGAGTTTAATTGTGGACATGATTGGAAATGTTTTGAGTCAAATTGATTTCTAAAATGTTTAGGCAATCTACTAGAATAAAATTAAATATGATCTAGTTTAATTGGTTAAAATGTTTATGCCAATTGATTAGATCTCAAGTGGTTAATGTTGAGTGATTGACTAGACCCATATGGGAAAAAAATAGTTAATCAGTCAATGTATGATTAATTGGTTAATTAATTGATTCCAGAATATTAAAAATGTTTTTGTGGCAGTCCCTAAACGGCCCATTTTAAATGCAAAAACAACCTTTTGTCTCCCAAGGGTTCTAGGAAACTTTGCTTCCTTTCCTCTCTTATTTGTAGGCGATTGACAGACAAATTTTAGAGACACACCCTTGTACGTGAACCCTAGCTATCATCATACTCAAGAGAGAGAGATAGAGAGAGAGAGAAGGTGAGCACCTGCAAAGCTAGCACATCATTGAGGGATAGGCTACTCCTTCCCTATGGCTCAGGAAGTAGGATAAGGAGTTCTAGTCCATCTGTGTGGACTACGTAGAGATGCAGACAATGAGTACCTCATTCATAGGAAGAGGACCATTCATACACGTGAGGATCAACGTATACCACCGTGCGAAGGGATGTTGCCTGATTTTCTCCATGATAAGGTATAACTCGTGCACCATATTTCCAAATACCTTGTTGTCGATGAGATCTTATAGTAGGATATGTGGAGAATTTTTTTTGGTCTCCGCTATGCTTGCCTCCTACAAGGGACCTGACAACACATACATCTCCAACCAATGCACATGACATGCCAACTTTCCATGCAAAGTTTTAGGGGATTATTAGATGCAACATATCATGTCGTTGGACCAGTAGCAGATGCATCACCAAATCAACCACATGTACTACTTCTAGAACTCACATGTTTAGCTAAACCCCCAATGGGGGAAGGAATTCTGGGGTGCACTGTCCAGATAGTAGGAGACATATCTTCCTCCATAGGGAGATTATTGGGAAACTACTACCATCATCCTTCACTACAAGGAGATCTCCATAGGATCCAGACATCTACCATATCATTCTGAGGTTTTAGTTTCATGCTGAGGATGCCATGATTCAAAAAGTTTGGGGTAATATGGTGGTGCACGCTCCAATTCTTTGGTTTCATTATTTTATGCTTGTTTCACCTTGTCTCATCCTACTTTTGCTAATTGGTGATCACACCACCATATATAATGTATAGTTTTACTTACTTTTCATGCATGCATATCATGTAGTTCATTTTCATGCAATTTTGCATATCTTTTCAAAAGTTTTACTCTTTTTTCCATTCCATGCCATGCATTGCATTTCTTATAGATTTTTGTAATTTTTGTGTGTTTTTAGATAGGATTTTCTTGCTTGTTGTTTGTTTTTTTTCTAGTGTAGGTTTAAATGTGATTTAAGGAAAGTAAGAAACATTTTGAAAATTTTGGCCAAGTTTGAATGTACTTGCCTAATAGTGTATTCCAACTAAATCTCTACCTATTGTGACGTGAATGATTAGAATTGGGATAATGAAACCCATGAATAATGTTTTGGCTAGATGAGCCTTGTGATGGAATTTTTCATGTGTTCCAAGCCTCTCACTAGTAATGGATTGTTTTAATAAACATGTGATCCTTGCTATCCTTGAATGCTTGGGTTTATTCATTCAATGTGGAAAGAGTATAATATACCATATTTCTCATTTTATGCATGGTTTGTCTTAAGTGGAATGTTATATGGATTAACTTGCTTTAATGAAATCATACATGGATCTTCATCACCAATGACCCCTCCTTACTAGACATTTCTTCTATCATCTTTTTACCTGTGTACCTCATGAAAGGATGACAAAAGTGCAAATACTTGACTTGGATACCCTCCAAAAGTTTGGGGTGGGCATATTTATATCTCCCCACTTCTGTCTTATCACCCTATCCCCAAAGTAACAAGGTCAAGGAAAAAGAAAGATAAAATTCAAAAAGAAAATAAAAGATGCTCATATGTAAAAACATCTAAATAAATAAAAGATGGGTGTTCCTATGCAATAGCACCACACTCCCTTCCATAACCATTTCTTTTATTTTTATGCCTAGTAGGGTTAGGATGAATCAACTAAAGCCCTCACACCCTTTCACAAGCCAAGTGGGTCATGAGAGATGAGTGAAGTCTATGCTAGAATTCTAGTGAGTGAAACAACAACTCTATCATTTGCATTTCTGACATGAATGATTCAATCTACCAGTGCATTACAAAAATTGCATCGCTTACATCTATGATTGGTATCCCATATTTGAAGTTCTTTTGATTTTTTCTTAAAAAGCATTAAAAAATAGAAAGATGAATGAAGAGTAGTGTATTGCACGCTTAATTCCACATGTAAACGTACTTTAGCCAAACAATACAATGATGATTGAATTCTCCCATATTTTTCTTGAATGAGGTGGAAGAGATATTAAGTTGGATAATACTTGAAGGAAAGTTTGTTTTAAGTTTGAGGAGTTGATGCAGCCCTATTTTAGGGATTCAACTTATGTCATTTAATACTTTAATCACATCTAAACATGATAAATGCATGCTATTACTCCAACAAATACTTTATTAACATATGCACTTATGGATGTTCTTTGCAAGTTTTTAAAGTACTTGAACCACACTTCGGATGGACATGAGAGAAGGAGTATGATCCTAGGGTTCCTTCACCCTTGGGGGGTTTAAGGAGGGTCTACAAGCTTCCCCAACCTACCCCTAGTGGCCAAGAGTCATCCAAGGCAATGAACTCTATGAATCATGAAGTTGAAGATCAAAATGAGGAAAAGACCCTAGCATGAATATGGTGCCACAGAACGGCTATGCTACCAATGAAGATTTATAGTAAAAATCCAAGTTGAAAAGAAACTACATCAAAGTCACCAAAATGACCATGCTGGTTAGTACAACTGTGTTGGCAACACGACTGTGCTAAGAAGACCCCCACAACAACTATACTACCAAATCTCAGTAGTCTCATGCTTGAAGAAATGACCAAGTCCCATACCCTCAGCTCATGCGTGCTACCCAATAAGGTTGTGCCACATCACAACTGTAATGGAAATGTTTCCCAACACGGCTATTCTACCTAGCTTCCACCACAACTCTACTTCCCAGCATGGTTGTGCTATCGACCCTCCAAACTCAAAATGTAACCAAACATTTTTCCTCCACAAGCACACCTATTCTCCCTCAGCATAGCCATGCTACCCTCCACCCACCATGGTTGTTCTACCTAGATCGGACATGCTTCCTCAAACCGCAGCTAATTTTCTAAAACATTTTTCCATTTTCCCCTCACTTGACCGTATGTTTCCCTAACCCCTATATATACATGGGCAGACCTAAAGGTTAGACACCCTAGCATTTGTTTACACCTACTTGAGAATTCATTGAGCTCTCATACACCCACATTGTTTCCACCATCCCCTACCTCAAAACCCTAGTTTTCAAGGGTTTTGTCTACATCCATCCACCATTCCATGTTATCCAACCACCAAGAAGGGAGGAGGATGAGCTAATTCTACTCAGAGGTGAAGAAATAGGAGTTTTCACCAAGATTACATGGCTATTCACACTTATACTCCTTCTCCTACCTTATTTTTTTTTGTATGAGTAGCTAAGCCCCTTAGGTGGTCCATTGAGGCAAAATGTTACATTGATGCCATGTTGGGGGAAATCAATATGTAAACCTCAATAATTTTGTTTGTAAATGATTTTATTCTAATTATATCTCATTTTCAGAGAATTAGCTTGTGGTTTGTACTTGAAAACATGGCTTAATTTGTGATCTGATCTTGAAACCACCCGGGCATAGGAGAGAATGTCGTATATGTATCTATTTTAAGATTTACTCCTACGTCCAACTAGTGGATCCCTAGCTAGAATCCCATCTTCCTATATACATATCCCTTAATATACTCCTATGTGTGAGATCTAAGTAACTAAATTAGAATCACTTAGTGTAATTGGCTTGGAGCTATCTATAGGCTATATGGTATGTGATGTGAGGTGAAATACCCTCATTTCCACCCTCATTACAACCCTTGACCCCCATTTTCTCTAAGAGATTCTACCATAGAAACCTAGACTTGATTAGTCTTAGTATAATTTCATCTAAACCCTAATCCAAATGAGCCTCGCGAGATTGGTTTGGGAGTTATAAGGTGTAGATCCCCTTCACATATTCTATTAATCCATAAACAATTAGTGGTTTAGGGTAACTCTCAAGCATCTATCTTATTGTTCGGTTAAACAATCTAAATGAATGAGTATGGTATGCAAGTTATAACCTGCAACCTAGGTTCTAGTCACATTACCTCAAACATCCCACACTTCCAATAACTTGCTTAAAACCCTAAGTGCTCCCTAACTAGTTAATGCTTGCCTAGTTAGTTATTTTACTTCCTTCCTTAGTAAATTGTCTTGTTCTTAAATTTTTGGTCTTGCTAGTGTAGTTAGTGTTCCTTTGTGCTTACTTGTTCTTGTTTTAGCTAGCTAGTTGCTAACCTAGACCTTTGCTTACTCTAGCTTGTTAGTTGATAATCTAGTGTAGTTTAACGACCTCACCTTCAACATCCCCCAATTAAGGAAAGACCTTCCAGTTGAGATCTATTACCTATATTCTCAAGGATTGAGATTTAGAAAATACATATAGTAGTAAATAATTTCCATTAATTTCAAATATTGTTCACAAAAATGTAAGAAGACTCTTACATTAATTTTTAACTTGAAAACTATTGCATATGAGAAGAAGTATCTAGTGAATCCTCCTTTACTTAGATTTAATGCATTCAGGTAGTTTCATCTAGTTTATCATGTCGTGATATATTTATATCTTTCATTTACCTAAAACTTCATGAAATAAAATGAAAATAAGTATATTGTTGTACTATGTAGGTGGGGTCCATTCAAAAGTGTGCAAGTAAGATAAAAACATATAATCAATCATTTACGTGAAAATAAGAATTGGCTTTTTCCTTGCATATTCTAACCCATGGTCGATATGCTCTCTTGGGCTTGCTCATTGTCCCTTCCTGGGATTGTGTGCATCACCCCTTGATACATTTCATCCTAAGGTTCAAAATATGATTTATTATCTTATGTGATACTCATAGTGGCATTATAATTAAATAAAATGTAAATAAACAACCAATAGTTGATTTCATAAATCCTCAAGAACTACTCAACAAACACCAACAATAGATATTGGAGTATCCATAATCATAAACACATACATGTTGTAGAACCATGAATTCATGCAATCATACTTCAAGAAATTTAATCATATCATCGAACAAGCAAAGACAAATCCAAGCAATCAACATTTAATCTACATGTATGCATACCCTAAAATGTCACCATCACATTATATAGATTAAACCCTACTCGGGTCCTAATCTAAGGTTTAGGGTTGTCTCAATTTAGATAAGGAATATGAGTTCAAACCCTAATTCCATCGCATATTAATCATTAGGTGAAACCCTAACTATTAGATTTATCATATCATTTCATTATGAACACTTAGAACAGACTGAGTTCATTAAGATTATTACAAGTTATGATCTTTGGTATCAAAACCCTAATTATCTATATTATGGTTATCCAATTTGGAAACCAAACCTATTCATGATTATGAACATCATCCTCTTAGATTATCATTATATTCAACAATATCAGACAACAACGTGAAGTAAGGTAATTTCATATATTCAACATGTTAAAACACAAATCTAGGATTTTCATGTACTAATCACTTACTAAACATGTATCCAAGTTACTTTTGGAATTGGGATTAGAACTAGGTCTAAATCTTATTTTATTTAGACTCTACTCGTTCTCCTAATTAATTTGGTATCAATTTTTCTATATTGTGACAATAATACTAATTCCTATGATTTAAACAAAATAAGAACTTACACCTCCAACATATGCCCACACGGCGTTTACTCATTGGCCATTATTATAAGGAGCCGCTGCCATGCTTGTTAAGTCTGGCACAGTTTATGGCCCCAATTTTTCCTTCTGGACCTGCCAATAACTAGGTGAAGCATAAAGATTTGAATGAACCCATCCAACCTTCTCCTTCCTCACGATCGCACATATTTGCACGTACACCACCCAATCGGGAGGTAGGACACCAGGTCCAGTTCATGTTCCAACAAGATAAATCCAACACTTCACTCTGTTTGAATTCATCTTCCTCACAAACACCCAGGTATATGCAAGAAGTGGTGTCACCCTCTTATGTTGGTGTGGGGACACCGCGCCACCATCCTCAACCCGAGCCTATGGCTATGGTGGAGCAAACTCCTACAACATGCATTTCCTTCCACATGGCCTAAGAACATTACAAGTTTCATGGGAAGCCTTGTCTTCCCTACTAGACACTCGTTTCTGGTCACACGGAGTGGCAGAAAGCCATAATGGCATTTTCTTGACCTTGCTACCATGTACGGCAATAGTTTGACGGTCAGCCATGAAAGGGCATGTAGATATTGCTTCCCCATATTACAAAACTAGTAACATTTTCTGGGTAGAGGGGAGGCTCTGGTGATTCCTTCTATAGGTTCTAGTGGAACCCTAAAGGTATGGAGGAGGAACAAGTAAAGAAGGAAGGAGAGGGAGGGATAGTGAAACACATAAGGAAAGGTTTGGTTTCCCTTCTACTTTGTAAACGGGGTGAGAGACAGACATAGTTCCCAATCTGTGGGTATGGAATGGAATGTCGTCACACTAATCCTGGTGATTTATACATCTTAGTGTCATTTGGTTAGACATTCCTAATAATAATGCTCAAGACATCGAAAGAAAAATAAAATCTCTTCTTTCTATTATTGAAACTTAGATTTTGTTGTCTCCTTGCCATGAAAATACTTGGTTGGCAAACCAAAAGCCATTAAGGCACATATTGGAAAATTTGATCATTAAACTATTTCTCAACTCCTTATGACTTCAAATCTATATTATTCTTTATCTATCTCTTTGATATTTCCCTTAAATCAATTATAGGACCTCATTAATATTTTTTCCAACTTATATCTAATTTGTGGTATTTATTGGGATATCTTTCATATAGAAAATATACTCTCTTAAGCATATCCTTAAATTAATTACCCATACCCCCTAGAAAGTCCTTTACCTATTAAATTCTAGAATAATCTTAATATGCTTATTATCCTTAAGCAATTAAAAAGTTAGGATGATATAACACTTTTCAATGCCTCAAATCTTATGTTGCCATTCACCGTTAGATAATTACTCCCTTAATTATTTTAAACATCACGTGTCTTATTTTCTTTTGAAAACTTGAATATTATGCCATATTTATGTTATCTAATAGTTCAAAAAGTCAATATCCTGTACTTATGCACATAATCTCTTATTCCTTAATCTTGATCCCCAAGGTCCTATTTGCAATGAAAATAGTCTCATGGGTCTCACATGGGCCATGGGTTGCATCCATGCCACAAAGTGGATAACATTATTATCCCATCAATTATATTTAGGGAATTTGTTTATCAAATTGAGTCTTATATATATATTTTTCAAAATTACAAAAAATTGAGTATATATTCACCCCTTCTTAAAAGGGATTTTGTCCCCAACATTCAAACATAGTAAGGATAAGCTCATTTCTAACTTAACTTACCTTCCAACCTTTAGGTTAGCAACCCTTCTTGGATTATCTTTAACAACTTTTATTAGTGCAAAAATTGTTCACGTTATTACTAAGATTGGTACTTGAATTCAATTCAAGGTATATCCACCTCCTTAGTATTTACATAATATTATCTCTTGGTGATTATATTTTCACCTAAGTTTCCAAACTTTTATTCAGTTATTCTCCTATAAGGGTGAGATAACACTTCAATCTTTATATTATATCATTAAAACTCAACTTAAGGTATTCATTCTCATATGTTAATTTTAAGCATAACATGTGTCTATTCAATCTCTCTCACTCATCATAAGATGAAATAAGAGTTTGGATATATCTCATAAACAAAGTTCATCCATTCTAAGAGTAGAGATGGTGTATCCACCCATTATCTTAAAATTTTGCTGAATAACCCTCAATAATGACTCGAAACCATAACTACTTTTAATCCCACTATATTATTATATTTCTTGAATTCAAGTTCCTTTCTCACTATCAAGTTTATGCACTACTCTCTTTAAGTTTTCATGATTACATGACTTCTTGTTTCTTTTATATTTATATATATATATATATATATATATATATATATATATATATATATATATATACCTCATGTGTCATCAACCTAGCCCATTTCCTTAAGGTCTCTAGTGGTACAAGTACCTTTGGAGTGATCTATTCCTATCCTCATGGACTTATGGTGTGCCTCTCACATTTACCCTTGGGCCTCATGGACTCATAAAGGTCACCAATATCTTGACACATGGGCCTCGAGCAACATGGATGGCTATCTCCTAACCCCATGGTATTATCCATTTAGGGAATGATCACCTCCTAATCTCAAGGGCCTTATGTACCTTTATTCCTCCCTACTTGACCTTACAATTGACCTAGTATCTACCCTACCTAAGGTTTATTGAGGGCATAAATTTTTTAGAAGTAATTTGCTAACTTGCATTTTATCCATTTCTTGGGGTACACAATATTTACTTTTATGTCCCTGCATTGGGATGATGACGTCCTTCCCTTCTAGGTTTGGTCTTATACTATCAGCCACTTCCTCATTGACTTTTCGTTGTGTCCCTCAGAGATGGCAAATTTGGGTTTAAAGAATCCATTTGCCTTCATGTTTTGTATACTTAATTTTCCAAGCTTTAGATTACATTCACGTTTACCTCAATTCTCAAATTGATTGGTCAACTTACCCTTCTAGGGAAGGTCCTAACCTAGGGTGTCTTCTTGACTCATAGGAGTAGGTTAGGCTCTCTAGCCACAACCTAATCCTAAGGGTTTAGGGTTTTGCCTCCCCCATAGGTCCTATTCCCACTCTTAGGTTGACCCACCCTAGTTCGGGACACCAATTCTAAAAGTTGAATTGAGGGTTTTGTACTTTCGAACATGCATTTTCTATTATTACTTCTCAACCCATATTTTATCCATCTTTGTGGTGTACCCACTCGTCGAGGATAATCATTGCATCATACCCACTTGCTAAGGGTACTTTCAATAACATGCCCACTCATTGGGGGTAGTTCCAATAGCATACTCACTCATTGGTGGTAGCATACCGACTCACTGGAGGTAGCATACTGACTCACTGGGGGTAATTTCAATAACATACCCACTCACTAGGGGTAGTTTCAATAGCATACCCACTCATTGGGGTTATTTCAATAACATACCCAGTCATTGGGGGTAGCTTCAATAGCATACTCACTCCTTGGGGTATTTCAATAACATACCCACTCACTAGGGGTAATTTTAATATCATGCCCACTCACTAGGGGTATGTCAATAACATACCCTCTCATTGGGGGTATTTTGGATAGCATACCCACTTGCTGGGGGTAGAAGACCCACTCATTGGGAGTATAATTTATTCAACCATTCCTCCATAAAAAAAGTTAGGGCGATGAGTAAGTTATATTTATAACTCTTCACATGAATCATGGAAGAATTTCTCCACCTACAAGCATACATGGGAGAATAGTTCACCTAAACTCATTAGATTTTTTTGTTACTCCTTTTTCCCTAATTTGTGTTCATATGGGTAGGGTTACTATATGACCACATTACTCCCATTTCCCAGTATTATGGTTTAAGGTTCGGGTTAGGGACCACCCCTTCACTTTAATGTTTTATGATTATGTTGACTCTCTAAGGTTTTTCCTTCTCAAGGGGAAACCCATAAAACCATTTTTCTTTACTTTATCATAAGTTACACATTACATGTACATTAATTGGCAGAAGATGCCCTAATCCTACTTTTTCTCAAAACCATATCTTGAGATGAGGAGGGAATTATCTTTTAGGGTTAATATATTAAGAGGATGAGAAATGGATGAAATTTTAAATGAAAAAACTTAGAGGAAACATTACATCATATAAAGCCTTGGTTGTGGCCAGACTAGTATCAAGGGGAAACCCATAAAACCATTTTTCTTTACTTTATCATAAGTTACACATTACATGTACATTAATTGGCAGAAGATGCCCTAATCCTACTTTTTCTCAAAACCATATCTTGAGATGAGGAGGGAATTATCTTTTAGGGTTAATATATTAAGAGGATGAGAAATGGATGAAATTTTAAATGAAAAAACTTAGAGGAAACATTACATTAGATAAAGCCTTGGTTGTGGCCAGACTAGTATCACTATGTCTAAGGGAGTCCTTGTATAACAACTTAATGGTGCACATGAAAAAATTTCCAGCCTTCCAAAGCTAGGACCTTTCTAGACACCATTACCTTAAGACTATGCCCTAATAACTTTCCTTATATATCTATTGATTACTTGAAATTATAAAATATTAAATATTATTTGAATATTTGGAGCTCTAATACAAAATGTAACGACCTCACTTTTATCATCCCCCAATTATAGAAAGACATTCAAGTTGAGATCCATTACCTATATTCCCAAGGGTCCATATTTAGCAAATAACAAATAATAGTAAATAATTTCCACTAATTTCAAATATTGTTTACAAAAAGTGTAAGGTGACTCTTACATGAATTTTCAACTAGAAAACTATTTCATATCAGAATAAGTATCTGGCTAATCCTCCTTTATTTAGATTTAATGCCTTTAGGTAATTTCATTTAGTTTATCATGTCTTGATATCTTCATTTCTTACATTTACCTAAAATGGCATGAAACAAAATGTGGATCAATATATTGTTATACTATATATGTAGGGTGCATGCAAAAGTGTGCAAGTAAGATAATAACATATAATCAACTAATTACTTGCAAATAAGAACTCACACTTTCCTTGCATATTCTAATCCATGATCAATATGCTCTCTTGGGCTTGATTATTGTCCCTTCCAAGGATCGTGTGCATCACCCCTTCATAGATGCCATCCTAGGGCTCAATATATGATATCTTATCTTATGTGAAACTCATAATGGCATTATAACTAAAAATTTAAATAAACAACCTACAATTTATTTCATTAGTCCTCATTAAATACTCAACAAATACTGATAATCAATATTGCAAGTAGCCATAATCATAACTGCGTACCTTTTTTAGAACCATGGAGATCATGTAATCATACTTCAAGTACTTTAAGTATAATATCAAACAAGCAAAGATGAATTCAAGCAATCTATATTTAATATGCATGTATGCATATGCTATAGTGTCACCATCATATTATACATATTAGACCCTACTCAGTCCTTATCTAGGGTTTAAGGTTGTCTTGGGTTTGGATAAGGAATAAGGGTACAAATTATAATCCCATCACATATTAAACATTAAGTGATGCTATAACTATTAGATCAAAGATATCATTTCATTATGAACACTTACATCAGATTTAGTTCCTTAATATTATCAAAATTTATGATCTTTGGTTTCAAAATGCTAATTTTCCATATGAATGGTTATCTACTTTATAAATCATACATATTCATCATTATGATCATTATACTCTTGGATTAACATCATATTCAACAATATAACACTACAGCATGAACTATTAATATATTCAACTTGTTAATACACAAATCTTGGATTTTCATGTACTAATCACTTATTAAACATGTGTCCAAGATACATTTCAAATTGGGATCAGAATTCGGTCTCAATCATTTTTTTTCAGGTTCTACTCGTTCTAGTGGTTAATTATGTATATAATTTTGTTATATTATGGCAATTGAAGTAATTACTATGATTTAAACAAAATTAGAACTTATACCTCCAACATATGGTCACATAGAGCCATTATTATAAGGACCTTGTGCCATGTTTGTTAAGTGGGGCATGGTTCACGACCCCAATTTTTTCTTCTGCACTATCCAATATAGATGAGTGAAGCACAACAGTTTGACAGAACCCATCCAACCTTCTCCTTCCTCATGATCACACGTATCTACATGTATGCTTTCAGGTCAGGAGGCAGGGTGACAGCTCCATTTCCTATTCCAACAAGATAAACCCACCACCTGACCCTCTTTGACCTTCTTTTCCTCAAAAATGCCTTAGTACAGGAAAGGAGTGGTGCTACCCTCTTCTTCTAGCGTGGGGTGACCACACCACTACCCTCAACCCAAGCATGTCATTATGGTGGAGCAAACTCCTACGACACGACTTTCCTTCCACATGACCTAGAAACAATACAAGCTTCACAAGAAGCCTTGCCTTCCCTACCAAACACTCATTTCCATTTGTAGGGAGTGGTGTAAAGCCATATTTCTGTCTACTGACCTCTCTACCATGTATGGTGATAGTCTGATGGTCGGCCATGAATGGGCATAAAGATCTCTCTTCCCCATATTACTATGACTAGGGAACATTATATGGGTAGAGGGGGGCTCTGATGATTCCTTATATAGGTTCTAGTGTAACCCTAAAGGTATAGATAAGGAACAAGTGAATAAGGAAGGAGACAGAGGGATAGTGCAGCACGCAAGGAAACGTCTGGTTTCCCTTCCACTCTGTATGTTGGATGAGAGACATACATATGTTCCGATATGAGAATATGGAAGGGAATTTCATCAAATTAAGCCCTAAAACGTATACATCTTAGTCTTGTATGGTTAATAGTCCTAATAATAACACGAAAGATACCAAAAGAAAAAGAAAAAGAAAAAGAAAATTAATTCTTTTTATTTTTGAAACTTGGATTTGGCCGACTCCTTGCCATGCTAATAATTGGTTGTCAAACCAAAAGCCATTAAGGAACATATTAGATAATATGATCATTATATTGTTTCTCATATCCTTATGACTTGAAATTCTAGATTATTCTTTCTCTGTCTCTTTGATATATCCCTTAAATCAATTATACAAACTCATTAATATTTTTTCCAACTTATATCTAATTTGTGGTATTTATTCGGTTATCTTTCATATACCAAATATGCTCTTTTAAGTATATACTTCAATTAATTACCGACATTGCCTGGAAAGTCATTTACTTCTCTAATTCTAGAATAATATTAATTTTCTTATTATCTTTAAGCAATTTAAAAGTTAGGATGAGATAACACTTTTTGATACCTCAAGTCTTGTGTTACCATTCATCAATAGATAATTACTCCCTTAATTATGTAAAACATCACATACCTTATTTTCTTTTGGAAACTTGCATATTATGTCATATTTCTACTATTTAATAATTCACAATGTTACTATCCTTTACTTTTGCATGAAATCTCTTATTCCTCAATCTTATATCCCAAGGTCCTATTTGCAATGCAAATAGTATCATGGGTCTCATTTGGGCTATAGGTTGCATATATGCCACAAAGTGGATAACGTTACTATCCCATACATTATAATTAGGGAATTTGTTTATCAAATTCAGTCTTTTATTACATATTTCAAATTTAAAAAATTATGTATATTACGTGTAGTTTCTTGCTTAACTTAACTAATTTCCATCTTTAGGTTGATAATTAGAATTTGTTTTCTAGTCTAATGTTAAAGTTAGATCTTGTTTGCTTGGCCTAGTATAAGTTTCTCCTTTCTTTCTTAGTTCACTTTCTAGGCTAATTAGCTATATGTTTAGGTGTATAGTAGATATTGCTTCTGACCTTCCTTTATTTTCTTGTTTGGACACCCTTAGTGTACTCAAACTAAATCCAAGTGAAACTGTTGAACCCTAGATTGTAATGTATGAATCTACCCCAAAATGAACATATCTCTATTATCCCCTCTCTCCTTAGGTTAGACCCTGACTTACCTCTCCTATACTACTCCTAAGCCTTTGCACTTATAGATTTTTTTAACAGTGTGTCCATAGGGTGCTATAAATTTGAGAGACCATGTCGTTCTCTTAAATAACATCCAATAAAAATTCAATTAGTTGGGTTTCCTTTGGAAAACGCATCACTGGTGCCAACTAGTGAAGGAAGAACAAAATATGGAGGAGGGCACTAGAGGGTACAAAAACTTAATACAACAAAGGAAAAAGAGAGAGGGATGTGTGGGGGATTCATTTGGGGTTTCACAACAGCGTGAGATGGCATATAGGTCGGGGTTGACCCACCTGCTTTGGCCATATACCTTGTACGGGGGAGACGGTGATTAACAAAATCCCCCGTCAACATGATACAACTATGATCTGTGGCTAGAAGATTCACGACTTCTGATTGGTAGAGGGACCCTAGCCGGATCACCGATGTGACATGACAAAAATGATTTAATAAAGGGTTTAATTGGGTATTTTAGGCTTTATATTGCAAAAAACATACTTTTGAACTTTCAATATGATTCTGATGAAATTTTCTCATCACTTTGCAAATTTCCTCTGGTCTTATATTAATTTTTTTGATCAATGAAGATAATTTTGAGGGCATTCAATTTGGGAAAATTCATTTCAAAGTCTAACTATGCACTCAACTTTAGTCTAATAATCCAAATGTGACATTTCATCAAATTCAAATCAATAGAACATAATGCAACTCAAAGTCATATAATTGAGGGCAAGAGAGGTCATAGAATGCAATTGAGCATACGATGAATCATGTTACAACCCTAATTCTTGAGTTCATTGGGTGAGAAATGTAATTTCTCACATTAAAGATAATTGGACAAATAATGATACAATTTGTTACGAATAAATGGATTTCATTCACAATAGCCTTGATGATTGTGTTGTGGGCTTTATTGGCCCAATAACAAGGAAATTCAATTTGTAAATGAATGATTAAGAAATAGAGAAAAGAAAGGTGTAGAAACCTCTAGAAGGAAAAAGAATATAATCCAAAATTAGATTTCATGCCTGTTGGGTTCCTTGGGTTCCAAGGAGTCCAAAGTTGCAAAAATAATGCAACATGAAAAGAACAGATCAATTAAATATTTTCCTTATTAAGAAAGAAATTGAAAACAATGATAAAATGCAAAAAATAAGTGAAAAGAGGAACAATTAAGTTATCCTTGGTGGTATTTCGTATCCCAATGATTCCTAATGATAAAAGAAACTCACATAAGGAAAATAGAAGAGAGATAAAGAGAAATCCTCAAAAAGGGATATTTTGATAAGAAATAAACAATATAATGAGAAAATAATGGATAAAAGATAAGTGAAAGGCTAAGGTATATTTCCAAGATGGAATTTCGAGCCATTAAGGTTCCTTGAGGTTCAAGGAACTCAGAATATTAATTTAATAGCAAGGGAAAGAGAAAATATGTGAGAAATATATATAATTGAGTACTATCTTGCACCTAAATAAAAGACACGTTTTCTTTTAGGTAATGAGCCCAAACTTGACAGGATGCTATATCAAGTCATTATTAACTTTCCCTCAAAATTTGGGATTAAATGGATAAACGGTTTGAGAGTTATGGATTTATGAAGAAACCCTAAGGTGAATATCACAATTTCGTTAAATAAAGAATCTTTCCTTTATAAACGTGGGCAAACAACACCGTTGGTTCAAATCCAATGGTGGCTGCTCCTCGTCCAATTTGAGAAGAACTGGGAACAAATAGAGTTTTGCTCGATCTGGACCCTCTCTTGGTACGTTTGTTGTGCATGTCTGGGGAGTGCTCCAATAACTTCAGGAGTCCAAACCGAACCAAAAGACCCCATGTTTCCTTTGTTTCCGTCAAATATTGGGGTTGCACAGGAGTCCTCTCCATGGACAGACAAGCTTGTAGGGGACTACCTATTTATAGGTTCGTAGACCTGTTTGAGGAACGAAGAGCATTGGCGGTGACACTGAGATTGCCTGGGACCTCTCGCTACCACCGATTCTTGGAAACGAGTTTTTCTCCTACTGTGCGCGGCCGCAGTACACGGTGTCGTCATTCCATGTGGGCCACCTTCCGGCAAGTTAGAGAGGCACCACAGGGTCCGTCGAGGCATGGAGGAGGCACCCCGCATGAAAAGGTGCACTATTACAATGGGGGCGGTGAGCAGAACGAGGCACTAATCCTTGGTCGCGGGTCTGAGACCAGAGGTGGCAGTGGCCTTGTGGTTTGGGCTAGAATAACCACCCTCAATGGCAATGGAGGAGCCAATCAGATTTAGGGGTCCTGGCCGGAGCTGCTCACAGAGATGGCTGCTCCATTTTGGCGTCAGAACGAGGAGTCAAATGATGGTTGACCGTGGCTGGGAGCCGACTCGCGAACAAGGAAATCGCGAGGTAGAAGATGATTAGAGTCAAAAGACTCTATCACCCCTGTAGGTAAGCGCATGACCCAAGGAGCGTTTGGTCTTTTCATCAATTTTCTGAGCCAAAGTGCTGGTTTGCTGTTAATTGGATATAATGCTGATGTGGCATCATGTTATTGGTCCATTTTTTATTAAGCTTGAAATAATCACAGAAAATAATTGGTAGCTCCGATGGAAACAAGCGAAATATGAAAATTGATTAGAAAAATGTGAACAATCCAATAAAAATATAATTGGAACCTGATATTATTTGCAATTTAAAAAGTACACAAAGTTATCACCTTTGATGTATTAAATTATGATAAAACCCTAATTTGATATGGAACTCATATTTAATGACTCTTTTGGGTTAAGTTGGTTTGGGACCCTAATTTTGAGAAATATTAACCTATTAAGAATAAAAGGGAGAGTTAATTTTGAAAAAGATAGTTTCATGCTTGTTTTAGGGTTTTATGCACATGATTATGTTTAGAAACCCTAATTTGGAAAAAAATGGGTTAAATCTGAAAATATAATTATAGAACTGAGTTTTCATGGTTATAAGATTTTTCGAGTATTAAAGTTCCTGATTTGTGGATAAATACTCTTAATGTAGAGATTAGGGTTTCTGAATGAATAAAGGTAGAATTAATGATGTTCATATGTGAGTTAAACCATAATGAATTATGAGTTGTTAATCCGAAAGAAACTAAAGGTGATAATTGAGTCTAATGACCTTGAAATAACTTAAAAGGATAAAGATGCTAGTTTTGGTATAAAAGAGAAATAATTGACTTTAATTGGGATTATGATGTTGAAATTAGGGTTTGTGAACTAAGAGAGATTTAAATATTATAAAAGTATTATGGAGGCAAAAACCCTAATAAAACCCTAAACTGTCCTAGAAAGCCTACGGTAGAATCCAAGTCTAGCTTTAGAATGTTATGGATAAACTATAACACTTGGATCCCATGCATTAATTTCAGGATACTTTTTATTGCTTGTTGCTTGTTCTTTATCCTTATTGCTTGGACAATCAAGTTGCTCTAGATCAGGTATGTGGTTAATTATGAGTAACCATCTTAGTTTCCCTAGGATTTTCCAGATGGTTAATCACATTGAATGCAAATTATCAGTTTGGATGTTCATACTTGCAAATCATAAAGTCACTATGATTATCACATTAATAATAGAAGTATGTATTCTCGCACCTACATGCCACCCTGATGGATGATGCCAAAGGTCAGGCCCAGATGGGTAGACCAATAGGCACCATGAGTGGTGACCCCAGGCACTAAGCTCGGGAATGAGAAGGTGGCCTATGATATTGAATGACTAGAGGGCACCATGAGTGGTGACCCCAGGAACCAAGCTTGGGATTGAGAAGGTGGCCTTAAGTCATTGGCAAAAGAAACCCTATGGTGGGTATGCCAGGGTTAGGGCAAAAGCGGTGGAGAATGTCATACTGAAAAGCATAAATTGGCTTGTTAATTAACTTGATTGTGATAATTAGATTGTTATTCATATGTGCAAGTTTTTGGTTGTCCCCACATACCAGTATATTTCGATATGCTGACTGACGTTTTGTTTGTCGGCATTTTAGGTACAACCCTGAAATGAACAAATAGTAAAGTGGCACATTGTGAAAATAAAACATAAATTGCAAGGAGGATTAGATAGAGTAGATTTCCAAAGTTTTAAAAGGCTTGCAAAGTTTTAATTTTTCCAACAGATTTCAGTTTAGTTGGTAGAATTTCATAATTATTATTGATTATTTGTTGAACCTTTGATCATGTTAATTGAATAACGGATCTGTCCATCGGGTCTCCCTTAATTGGGGGTTATCGGGAGGCGGGGTCGTTACAATTGGTATCAGAGCGAAGGTTCATCACTTAATCTTTAATAATTATTAAATTTTACAAATTATGTAGAACCCAAGGGAGTTATGACAGGATTATCCAAAAGACAGAGGTGTCTAGAAAAGGATCACAATCAGGGGCTGGAAATATTTTCCTCCGCACCGCTAGTCAGAATACGAGGACTCCCAGATCCGTGTGACTGCCTGGCCAAAGTCTTAGGGTATGAATCGAAATAAGATACCTTTAGGACTCTATCATCTTGTTCATCTCTTCTCACCTCAAATTCTGTTAAGGACCTTAAGGATTAGGGTTTTCTCTCTTCTCCTCACCCTCTTGAGGTATGGGTAAGGTTAATAAGGATTAAGGATCCCTACACCAAATTAATAAAAAGCATGTAAATAAGATGTTATGGACATAAGCTTAATAGATTAAGCGCAAACGAAAGAATAGATACATGCTTAGGTCATATGACATGAGTTGTCATTGCCCTCAGGAGAGACCTGAGGATAGACCTCCTTGGTAGGAGGATGAGTAGAGAGAGAGTTAGTCTTAAAGGTAGAGACCTCCATTAAAAGTAGAGGCCTAGCACATCCTCTGAGGATGATGCTAACCCTAACCCTAAGTGGAAGTCAGAGAGAGAGAGAGATGACGTGATGAGTTAGATGTCATGGTTGACTGGGTGTTTGGATGGAAATGCCTTTGGATTGCCATACGAGCCATGAGAGGTTGGATGACCTAGCACCTTTGGCAACCCAACCCTGGGAAGGGTCGTTACAATTGGTATCAGAGCCTGGACAAGGGATCATGATGGATGGCTTATGAGAAAAAGCATAAGGGGTTATGGATAATCTTAAGTAAACATAAGTTCGAGCATAGGCTTCACTCAGGTAGGGGCATACTTATGAGCTTGATCCTTCATGAAGAAAGGACCTCTTATAGAAAGGTTGGTTGTAGGGTTAGCTCTAGAGAGAGAAAGCAGGACCCAGCACGAAGGATGGAAGCCTAAAACCCCGAGATTTGAGGAACAGTGGGAGTTGAGGATGATGCGACCTAAGTGGATGATAGTGGTTTCCTTATGCTTGACCCCTGGAGGCTGATGATATCTTGGTTTCCCTTAGAGGAATAAAACCCTAGAGAGAGGTTGATGCTTCTGGTACCTATGTACCTATGGTGTAAGTGGTTACATGTTGAGATGAGGCAAAGAGTGCCTTAGACCCTGAGGAGGTTTAAGTAACCAGTTGTGAGGTTTTATACCTAGTAGGTTGTCCATGAGGAGGACTCAACTCTGAGGTGTTGCTCATATAAAAGGATCATGGGAGTACATGACATACCTTGGACGTGCTTGATTCGTGGTTAAGAGATTGAGCATGCAGTTGGATATCCAAAGGAGAACCTAGGGTTCCTAGGCCTAAGAGGGGAAGCAGTGTATCTGATTCTTATGATGAGATTTGAGTCTCTATAGTTTCAAGCATGGTACTCCTCATGTGTTGAGGTAAAGGAAACCCCTTAAGTTAAAGGTATGAGTGATGAATCCCTCACAACTAAGTTGGTCTAATGTTGAGGATGAGAACAAGTGTGACCTAGCAAGGTTTAGTATGTGGTCTTCTTGTGCCTTAGTCCTATGGATGTAAACCCTAAGGGTGTTTGTGATCTTGTTGTCAAGAGGTGTAGTTCCTCCCATCTTGGGAGAGGGACCCTTTTGTAGGGTGTATACCAGTTTTGTTGGTTCAAGGTCACCTAAAGAGGTCTCATAGGATCTTGAGAAGCTAAGTGAAACATACATGGTATGAGAATGAACCGTAGACCCATATATATCCATCTCTAAGTGCATGTGGATGTGTTACCATGTAGGTAATCGGTATGGGGCCTGACCAAGGAAGGTAGGTCACCATGACCCCTATGAAAGGATGAAAGTCAGCCCAGGAATGTAGAGAGAGATGATGAAGGCTCAGGTAAGGTTCTAAGTTGGACACATACTATAAAAAAAACCTAAGTCTATCCTAGGGTCAGATAGGGATAAGACTGATGGAAGTAGGAGTTGCCTAATTCCCTAGTTGCACATGACCATAGGGTCGGGAGGTAAAAACTATCATTGTCTGAGGGCCATGGGTTAGGAGATTGATCACCTTCATGAACTCATGGGACCCAAAGGACATATGAGTAAGGCACTCTCGGGATGTATAAGGGAAGAGGGATGACCCCAAAAGTGCTAGCACCCTATAGACCTAGAGGAGATGACCAAGGATTGTGTGTAAACCCAAGTAGGTTCGAGACCAATTTTCCATGGAAGTAACTTTGATATCAAGATGATTGTGATGTAGAGACATAAGTTCCACGTTTCAACTTAGATTTGAAGTTGTACTGGCAATGTGGGATGTATCATCTCTACTCTTGGAATAGGAATAACTTTGTTTTTGGACGGCCTCCAAATGCTTATTTCCTCTTGTTATGGGAGGGAGAGATGGGACAGTACACATGTCATACACCAAGGATAAAAGATTATGCGAGTTGGAACATTGCTACGAGGTATGAGGACTGAGATGATAACATACCTTGGTGGAGTGAATGATACATGGATGGTTTACAAACACTAAGAGGAATAGTGTAGTCATCTTATGAGGATGTTTGATCAGGAGCTATGTGGAATTTGCAAGTTAACCAAGGTTGAGTTTGATCACCATGAGGATGAGCTCAGAGTTTCTTGATGAAGATAAACTTAGACTCTGAGATGAGATTATAAGTATAATACATGGAGGTGTATGTCCTCAACAATACCTAACACCTAAGGATAAGAAGTGGTAATGAATGCTCTGGTTGAGATATAGCTGCCTAGTTTAGTTGGAAGCTAGAAGAAGTTGAGGTTTCTAGTCTAACCTTAAGTTGAGAAATAGAGATAAGTTTGGCTAATGCCCAGATGTATCAATAGTGGTTAATCAAGTAAATTATTGTTTAGTTAGCTAGTCTAGTCCGTAATATAATGAAAGGATGGTTGTAGAACCTCAGATGTATTTCTTTGGAAAGGAAAGTGATGAAACCCTAATGAGAGTGGTTTAGGGTTTCTTAGGTATCGATCTTGAGGAATCATGACATACCAGAGATCATGGTTTTAAGATCACCAAACACCGTGATACTACAAAGATAGTAAGTGATAGTAGCACTTTGGCTGCCTGATGTGAAGTTGCATGTAGCATGTGGCCATGCAAGCCAAGGGTGAAGGACGAACACCAGTAACCCCGTTCTTTGACTTAGAGGTTCCCCAAGAGGGAATGGGAGTTCATCCACTATGGATGGTGGTAAGTCTCCCCTTGACCAATAAGGTTAAGATGCAATATGGGTTATGGTAGATCACCTTACCTAGATGACATGAGAAAGAAAGGAGTACTTTCAAGAGACAAATTTTGTTGAACTACATAAGAGAGAGAGATGGTTCAACTATACCATGATGTGAGTTCAAAAGTTATTGAGTATGACCTGAAGGTTCACTTCCATGAGGTGGAAGTAGAAACATGCAGAACTCAATGTTAGTACCGCTTATCACCCCTAACTAATGGATAGTATGATCCAGACTAGAGGGTCTGAGGTGAGTAAGTGAGCTTGCTCAGGGTGATACAAAGAGACAGTTCTTAAGATGTGATGTTAACCACCATAGCCTTTATTGGGATGAAAGAAGTTCCATAAAGGAGGTTGTGTTGGTCACCACATCATTAAGATGATGTTGGTGAAGGAGGCCTCGCGAAGGTCAGAAAAGAACCACAGTGTGTGCAGATGAAGTCGCTTTGACTGTGCAATGGCTGAGAGAGAGCCCAGTGGTGACAGGAGTCATGAGCTGATGCAAAGTAGACTGACATGAGCTGATGCAAAGTAGACTGACATGCAGTTCATCTGAGAAAGCTGAGTCCCCGATATATGGGTCCATGTGAGATGGATTGGTGGAGATGCTTGTGCCCCTCAGGATAACATGATGAATAATGTGTTCCATGAGTCTGATCTAGAGCATTATGTGAGGTACCCAAGCCATGTGCTGAGCCCTTAACCTATTTCAGTTTTATGAGAGGCTGAAATGTCCCGAGTCACCTATGAGGGTACAATATACCAAGGTAAGAAAGAACTCAGATGGAATAATACATAATGATAAAGGTTCTTGGGAAGCACCATGGAAAGGGTAATGCCACATGGGAGCCATGATGGACATAAGAAAGGCTTATCTTGTTTGTTTGCTTGCTTGATGGAATTTTGAGGACAAAATTCTTATAAGAGGGGAAGGATGTTACAACCCTAATTCTTGAGTTCATTGGGTGAGAAATGTAATTTCTCACATTAAAGATAATTGGACAAATAAAGATACAATTTGTTACGAATAAATGGATTTCATTTACAATAGCCTTGATGATTGTGTTGTGGGCTTTATTGGCTATTGGGCCCAATAACAAGGAAATTCAATTTGTAAATGAATGATTAAGAAATAGAGAAAAGAAAGGTGTAAAAACCTCTAGAAGGCAAAAGAATATAATCCAAAATTAGATTTCATGCATGTTGGGTTCCTTGGGTTCCAAGGAGTCCAAAGTTGCAAAAATAATGCAACAAGAAAAGAAGAGATCAATTAAATATTTTCCTTATTAAGAAAGAAATTGAAAACAATGATAAAATGTGGAAAATAAGTGAAAAGATGTACAATTGAGTTATCCTTGGTGGGGTTTCATATCCCAAGGATTCCTAATGATAAAAGGAACTCACATAAGGAAAATAGAAGTGAGATAAAGAGAAATCCACAAAAAGAGATATTTTGATAAGAAACAAACAATATAATGAGAAAATAATGTATAAAAAAGTGAAAGGCTAAGGTATATTTCCAAGATGGCATTTCGAGCCATTAAGGTTCCTTGAGGTTCAAGGAACTCAGAATATTAATTTAATAGTAAGGGAAAGATAAAATATGTGAGAAATATATATAATTGAGTATTGTCTTGCACCTAATTAAAAGACACATTTTCTTTTAGATAATGAGCCCACACTTGGCAGGATGATAGATCAAGTCATTATTAACTTTCCCTCAAAATTTGGGATTAAAGGGATAAATGGTTTGAGAGTTATGGATTTTTGAAGAAACCTTAAAGTGAATATCACAATTTCGTTAAATAAAGAATCTTTCCTTTGTAAATGTGGGCAATCAACACTGTTGATTCAAATCCAATGGTGGCTGCTCCTCGTCCAATTTGAGAAGAACTAGGAACAGATAGAGTCTTGCTCGATCTGGACCCTCTCTTGGTACGTTTGTTGTGCAAGTCTGGGGAGTGCTCCAATAACTTCAGGAGTCCAAACCGAACCAAAAGGCCCCATTTTCCTTTGTTTCCGTCAAATATTGGGGTTGCACAGGAGTCCTCTCCATGGACAAACAAGCTTGTAGGGAACTACCTATTTATATGTTCGTAGACCTGTTTGAGGAACGAAGAGCATTGGCGGTGACACTGAGATTGCCTGGGACCTCTCGCTACCACCGATTCCTAGAAATGAGTTTTTCTCCCTGTTGTGCGTGGCCGCAGTACAGGGTGTTATCCTTCCATTTGGGCCACCTTTCGGCGAGTTAGAGAGGCACCATAGGGTCCGGCGAGGCCTGGAGGAGGCACCCCGCATGCAAAGGTGCGCTATTAGTGTAACATCCCTGACCTGGGTTATACTTTAACCCTAGGTGTTTTGATTAAGAAAGATGATTAAATTTTTAATCTCATCTTGTGAAAAGTAATTAGGGCTCATGAGGAACTTATGTTTCAATTTTGGTCCTGTTTGGACAATGTTGAAGCAATGTTTGCTTGTTTTGGACTAAAGTGCAAATTACCCAAGTTGAGGGGTTTAAGTGCAAATTGTGCATGATAATATGTTCCTCATGTGTTGAAGCATCATGAGAGTGAAAATTATGCTGAGGTATGGCTTATGGAAGCCTGAATACCAAGAAAGAGCTGATAAAGCAATGTATGTGCATGAAAACCTAGTTTTGGAGTAATATGCAATTTACCCAAAACCTAGGGTGAAATATGTAATTTACCACTTCAATAAGGTCCCTAATGTTTCTTGGCATCATTTAGAGCAAAGAAAATGAGAGGGGCGCCTCATTTGAATTAAGTTGGAGGAGAGAGAATCTTGAAATTAAAATAATCAAGATTTAAGCATAATGGAAATATTAATGCAAAAATAAATAAAATAATTCAAGGGCCTTCAACCAAAATTAATTTGGTGAAATTCAGATGTGTGTGTGAACGTCCTTGAGGTTTGCAAGGGCCGAAAATATCTTTAGGAGGTGAAATTCCACTCACCTTATTATTAGGAAAAGAATTCCCACTCAAAAATATATATTAGTATTATAATGGATTAAGGTGCTTATTTTCTTTTCCCTTAATCCATGGTTAATGGAAGGGAGTTCGGTGGCTTTGAGTTGCCTTTGCATGCAATCAAACCAAGGAGGAATAGGTGGTACCATTTTTGGAATTAATTGAATTTTAATTAAACATTTTCTCTTTCATCAATTTCCTTATAAAAGAGCCTTTTTCCAACCCACCTAAGGACTTTTTCAGATTTCCTTTCTTCCCCTTTCTTGAAAAACCGACCAAGAAGAATAAGGAAATCAGGGAGCACGTCCCCAACCTGTTGGTAAGCCTTTTATCCTCGTTCCTCAAGATTCCATGGTGGAAATCGAAAATAAATTATGGATTTCTTCCTATTTCGATCTCCTCTTCAATTCTAACCATTCCTTTTCACTCAAACCATGAGGACGAGCCTTGGAATGGTGAAAGGAATTGCATCCACCATTGTTTACGTGAGCTTGGAGCTTGGAAGCTCAATTGGAGGAGGGTTTTATAACTTGAACCCTTTTTCATTGTTATCCAACCATTAATCTTGCAATTTCAATGATTCCTTCATTATCTTGTTTAATTGCTGGTTGAAAATGGTTAATTTATGAAATCAGAAGTTGTTAGAACTTCAGGGACGAAGGTAGATGGTGATGACATCATCTTGGATACTTTTTCCAAAGAAATCATGGTTCATACGGTTTTGAGTTAATTGCTCATGCGGTTTCAGCAAACCATTTGAGAGCAAACGGTTTGAAACCGTTTGGGAGCAAACAGTTTCAAAACCGTTTGAGTGAGTTGACCAGGGGTTCACCGTTTGAGATTACTGTTCCTAATTATGTTTGTTAATGACTCACCAAATTTTATGGGTTAACTCCCAAGGAATCATGAGTTGAAGGCTAATCAATTAGGCAAACCTAATTGGATTAAGTGATGATGTTTCAGCTTGATTAATTTAACTTTTTGGGCAAATGGTTTCAAAACCATTTGAGTGAGTTGACCAAGGGTTTACCGTTTGAGATTACTGTTCATAATTATTTTGGTTAATGAATCACCAAATTTGATGGATTAATTCCCAAGGAATCATGAGACGAAGGCTAATCAATTGGGAAAACCCTAATTGAAATTAGTGCTGAAATTCCAATGAGTTGATTTGAGATTTTGGGTTGATTAACCCAAACGGTTTCAAAACCATTTGGGGATCACCCAAACGGTCTCAAGACCGCTTGGGGATCACCCAAGACCGTTTGGAGGTCTAGGGTTAAGCATGGTTGACTAATGATGTTCTAAAGGTACCAAATCATTTTGCAATTAAGTGTTGATTTGATGATCAACCCAATAGCTCAAACCTTATGATTTTTCACTAGAATCCAAGGGTTGGATGAGACGAACGGTCTCAAGACCGTTTGGAGGTCACCCAAGACCGTTTGGAGGTCTAGGGGTGAGTATGGTTAAGCAATTTATGATCCAATGATACTGAGTTAAAGTGTAATCAATTGCTGATTTGGTGATCAATCCAATGATCCAAACCCTAATTAGTTGAATTGGATTTTGATGATGTGATGGGAAAATGGTCTCAAGACCATTTGGTGGTCATCCAAACGACCTCAAGACCGTTTGGGGTCAGGTCATGTTCATTTTGGATGATGGTTCAATGGTTTCAAAGTGACTAATCTTGCATTGATTAGTGTTGAAGGATCATCGATTCCAAACCCTAATTCAATTGATTCAAACCCTAATTGAGGTTCAATTGAGAGTCAAATCAGTTGAAGGTTGACCTATTTAACTCAATTGAAGTATGAGGATAGGTCCAATTGATGATTGGTTCCATAAATTCAATGATTAAAGGAATCAATATTGAGAAACCCTAGTTGAGGGTGATACCATGAGAAACCCTAGTTGAGGGTGATTCCATGAGAAACCCTAGTTGAGGGTGATTCCATGAGAAACCCTAGTTGAGGGTGATTCCATGAGAAACCCTAGTTGAGGGTGATTCCATGAGAAACCCTAGTTGAGGGTGATTCCATGTGAAACCCTAGTTGAGGGTGATTCCATGTGAAACCCTAATTGAGGGTGATTCCATGTGAAACCCTAGTTGACGGTGATTCCATGAGAAACCCTGACTAAGTATTAACACCACATGATGTACTAATGTTATGTTGTGATGAGAGGCCCTAAGAAGGGTGAAGGCATGTGAGACCCTAATGAGGAGTCATAATATATAAAGACTTAATCTTGGACAATATGACAATGAATCATAATTCTAATCTTAAGTAAGGGTACAAAGAAACCCTAATGATGAGATAGAAGGAATGGCCTTATAAAGGTGAAACATTTCATGTGGTTGATTATAAGCAACCTTATTGTAAACAATTTCTTTATCATTAGACAAGTCCATATCATTAAAGATAGTAGGACAATTCTAATGTGTGGCCTATGCATTATATGCTATAGGTGAGTGATTAGTGATGGAATGTATTAAGAAGGGAAATACCTTAATACAAGATAAGATGGCTAATTCAGGTGAGTATGAAGTGATGAGAAAGTGATACATTAAAATATGATAGTTATCACATTCAACACTTCAGGGTTTATATACCTTGATGTACTCCAAATCCAATATAATTGGATAAGAAACATATGAAGTGTGTTATGCAACTATTACAATGAAATGTAATGAGTTGTTGCACTTTATGTGTGTTAGTTAATGTACCTTGAGAATGGGGTTAAGCCCAAATGATGTGTACGATATAATCATACCATGATGAGGATGAGAAATGAACTCATACCTTGAGTTGATGATCATTAATGCTATATGATGAAAGTAATGCTCTGGAATAATCAAATATGATACCATTGAATGCCTCAGAGGTATGGATTAATGAATTAAGGGTTGGATAGATTATATAATCATGAAACCCTAATTAATAAAAAAAGGGGAACCCTAACCCTGACTTGGGTAAAAGGAATGATAAGCCCTGTTTGATAGTAAACCCTAAATCCTGGAAAGGAATAATGGTGTTACTATTGTATCACATGATGTGATGAATATCTTGTATGACTATTATCATGCCTAATAACCATGCAGGTATGATGAGATAATGAACATAGCTAGATTTGAGCTGTGACATTTATATTATAAATGTTGATTGGCATTATGAGCCTTAATGTTGTTGTTGCTTAGTAAAAGTAACAATGTGTAAGGATTCTATGAGTCATATGAGCAAGTTGTTGCCTAGAAAGAGGTGATAAGATATTTCATGGCCTTGTGAGCCAGGTGTGATGCTTGTGTAACAAGTATCATGAATGCCTTGGTTAGATGACCTGAAGGTGATAGTTACCTAATAAATGGTAATGATGCTCAATGATGAGTTAAGGGTTTGAATACCCAGAACCATATGAATACGGTGATGAGAATGTGAAGGGATGAGAATTCCCAGTATTGAAATGAGGGACTGAGTTCCCAAGGTCTTTGAAAGACTGATAAGTATCTGATGAAAGTAGTACATGTCTCTTTATAGAATTTTTGTAATAAGTCTTATTTGAGAACTTGGATGATGCTAAAAGAATATGAAAATGTACTTAATTAACCAAGTGAAATATATTAATGTAGAGTCCTGACCATAGATCCATCATCATCAGGAATAGGTGATGGTGAAACGGGTGCTCTGCGGCAAAACTCGGAACGCATATTTTGAATATGTGGGGGTAAATGGGCGAAAAATATCCTTACTTCCGGTGAAGAGATTGAGGGAAGGTAAATAACAAACCTCTCAATCCTTCATGTATCGGGATGGATGTATCACTAATCTCTCGATTATTGGGATAGATGTCGTACACATCTCCCCATAATACTTATGTCAAATCGATGGAGATACACATTAAATCTCTCGATGTCCGATGAGAGTGCAGTTGACACTGTAACTCTATAGAGAAGTTCCAGTATACCCTGGAAAGCTATTTTGAGCAGTCGACACATTCCTGCTTGTTGTCCCGCACTGACCGGGATGTGAGAGGTCATGGGAATCTGGCTCTTCCATTGACCTATGTATGGTTCCGATTCAACTTCGCAGTGGTCGGTTGGAGTATGAGCAGTATACCTCATCTCCTCAGGGCATAAGTGTGATTGTAAAATGAAATCAGCCATATAGCATGATTGCTTAAGGATTGAATACGGAAATTCATTGGCTGATGTTACATTTCTGTTATATATTTGTAGTTCATTGATGTTATTCATATATGTTGTATTCATTACAAGTAGATGGATGAACTATGAGTCTACCAAGAGTAGATGCAATAATATCCTTGAAAAAGGAGATTACTTCTCTTTGTTCATACAAGTGACTTACCTACTATTGATTAAATATATAAATCCTTCTGCTCAGTTTATTTTAATAAGCTGCTATAACAATGTTTTGGCGGAGAGTTATATCTCCCGCTGGGGCAATTTACAATTGTCTCACCCCCGTGGGATCCAACTTTTTAGGTGGACGCGGACAAAGAAGCAAAATTCCATTGCAGGGAATGGACAGCAGCTGTAACAGCAGGGACAACAATAATATCCTAGGTGGAGACACTGCCTGTCAAGTTATGTAGTTAGAAAGTCCTATGTCTCGTCTCTATACTCTTAGGTCCTCGGAGTTTTGATTCAGTGTTTTGATTAATCAATCTGAGGTTTTGGCTTGATGCCTCGAGATTTGTATACTGTCTGTATATAATGTTTATAATGCAGTTGATGTAGTAGTCTCTGAAAAGAGATGGTACAGGGTATGTACGTTTGAACCAGAATGTAAATGTTATACAATGGTTCTTGATAGAAAATATTTCCTATGTGTGGATCTCTTTGTAAAAAGTTTTAAATTTTCAGTGATTTTCACTAATCCGCTGCAAATGATTCGCTTCTGCATTAGTTAATCTTGTTTTCACGATACTGACGTCACAAATTAGTGGTATCAGAGCTTTGGGTTCGCTGAGTCTACAGAGACATAGGACTAAGATAGTAGAGTCTATTTTGGTGTCATCCAGTGTATCTGATAGTGTCTTCTACTCATGTAAGAGAAGAAGAACTTAAAGATGACTGGGTCACATGAGGAGGTTGTTGTTGAAGGCAGCAATGTTGCGCCAAGAAGAGGTGCATGGGAACAGGCAAGAGAGAGACAATTGCCTGAGAATCCCCTAGCTGATCCAACTATAATAAGAAAATCCTTCTTTAAGTGTTACTATTGGAGAATTTAGGGCAACAGGAATGTATATAGTGGATCAAGCATTGGCAGTGTAACCTAGATTACCAGCCTCAATGATAATGTTTTAGATATCAACAAGATTTGTGTTTAGCATCAGCAAGTTGAAGCAAAAGGAAATGATGAAATTCTGGACTTAAATTGAGTCTGTGCTCAACCTCATCCTGTTGAATCAACCTTTGAGGCAGAGTTAGCCTGAGGCAGTGAATAATCCATGTATTATGACAGGTTAGACCAGATAATGTCATTCAAATATGTCATCTTATGAATTCCTGTATTAACTGAGAAAGGAATTGATTGGACTTTCCTTGATTAGTCCTGTAAGGACTTATGTTTTGCATAGTAAAACATTACAAATGTTTTATGTTGTTTTTACCTCTATAAGAAAAGATGAGGTACAGAAGAGATGCCTGGATAAAATCCAGGGATGTTAAGCCTTATGCTTGTGATAATATGAAAAGGAGTATGATAGCATACAAAGTGCATACCACTTAATCTCAGTATTTATATACCCTGCCCAGGTATACAACTATTGATGATAAAGTGGGTATGGAAACTATTAGATTGTTGTCTTTTTTATTGCTCTGATCAAGTAGTCATTCTGAGACAGTCTAAAATGAGTAACATGAATCAGAAATATGGAATGAATAAATGTGTCTTATCCTAAGCTTAAGAAAGAGAAGTCTGAGATAATCTCAGATGAGCATGTTGTATGAGAAACTAAAAGTGTAATCCTCATAAGATAATAATGTGATGTGTTCTCAACACATGTGTTAGATACCAAGGTGAAAGATCATGGTATCTGAGAAAAATCAGATGGTTTTGGTTGGCTATCTGGAGTGGTCAACCATGAAATTAGTCTTATTATATAAAATGATATAAACATCATATGTTAGGGGTTTATGCTCTGCATAAACATGATAATAATAAAGAATGCATGATGTCTCTCTGAATAACAAAAGTGTTTCTTGACACGAAAGCTGACTCCATAGTCAATGATGAGGGATAGTGGAGCATGTGCCTTGTGTGTTGATTCTATAAGAATCATGTATGAAAACACTTTGTGCTGATCAAAGCTTTATGGTGTCTCCATAATAAGGAGATGTTATGTGAAGATAAGGTGGTATAATGATTGAATAACATCTGTCTTCCTTTATCTGGGATTTCGAGGACGAAATCCTTGTTAGGGGTTTATGATTTGTAACATCCCTCACTTGGGTTATACTTTAAATCTAGGTGTTTTAATTAAGAAAGATGATTAAATGTTTAATCTCATCTTGTGAAAAGTAATTATGGCTCATGAGGAACTTATGTTTCAATTTTGGTCCTGAATGGACAATGTTGAAGCAAAGTTTGCTTGTTTTGGACTAAAGTGCAAATTACCCAAGTTGAGGGGTTTAAGTGCAAATTATGCATGATAATATGTTCCTCATGTGTTGAAGCATAATGAGAGTGAAAATGATGCAAAGGTATGGCTTATGGAAGCCTGAATACCAAGAAAGAGATGATAAAGCAATGTATGTGCATGAAAACCTAGTTTTGGAGTAATATGCAATTTACCCAAAACCTAGGGTGCAATATGTAATTTACCACTTCAATAAGGTCCCTAATGTTTCTTGGCATCATTTAGAGAAAATAAAATGTTATAACCCCAATTTTTGGGTTCGTTTGATGAGAAATGTAATTTCTCATATTATAGATATTTGAATAAATGATGATATAATGTGCTTCAAATAAATGAATTTCGTTCACAATAGCCTTGATGATTGTGTTGTGGGCTTTATTGGCTATTGGGCCCAAATAACAAGGAAATTCAATTAGTAAATGGATAATTGAATTTTTAAGAAAAGAAATATGTACAAACCTCTAGAAAGCAAATTCAAAAAGGATTTCGTACCTCTTGGGTTCCTTGGGTACCAAGGAATCCAAGGTTGCAAAAAAAAGCAATAAGAAAAGAAAAGATTAATTAAGTATTTCTTTATGAAGAAAGAAATTGAAAATAATGGTAAAATGTGGAAAATGAGTGGAAAGAGGCATAAATGAGATTTCTTGGGGAAATTTTGTATCCATGAGGTTGCTAATATTAAATGAATGCCAACAAGGAAAATAAATCAGAAATAAAAAGAAATCCTCAAAAAGGAATATTTTAATAAGAAATACACAAGATAATGGGAGATAATGCATATAGATGCATCTAGAAGGATAATAAGTATCCTTAAAAAGTAATATCGAAATAATATAGTTCTTGGGGTACAAGGAGCCCCAATGAAAGAAGAGGAAAGAGAAAATACCAAAATTTGGAGAATAAAATATAATATGATACTTTATTAATGATTTTGGTGGCATATTGAAAAAGGAAGTAATTTCTATTAAAAGAAAATAGAAATTCGTTCTAATGGATTAAAAGGGCAAGAATAATGATAATAAGAGAAAAGATTTTCATTTTTCTAAGTATCCATGAGACAAGGAATATCAAGGAAGAAAAAGGAGAGAGAGAATATTGCTTCTCTTTGAAGCAATCGACTTCCTACTTGGAAAAGGACTCTTGGACTCGTGGATAACCCACCTAGGGCTTCGTACCCTCCTCTATAAAAGTTTGGGACCTCTAGGACGAGCCCAAGGACATCCCTGCATCCCTTCCTCTCTCATCTCCCTCTTCCTCTACATCCTTTTCGTTCAAAACCCTAGCAGGGTAAAGCAAGGTGATCCTGGCACAACAAAGAGACCAAGTGGGACTAATATAGAGGTTGGACGTGCCCCGAGGTCAGAGCAAGGCTTAGCCATCAAGGCCGCGCCCTGAAGCATGCACAACAGCAACCACCAAGCTGCAGTGGCGGCTGTAGGTGCTTGGCCTAATGGATGAGCAACCGATCGTCTTGGCTGCGTGTGGTTGGAGCCCTGTGTGTGCATGAGGGCGGCGGAGGCAAGGGTTACATTTCCAGTGAAGTTCGGGCCTAGAGCGGGGAGCAGGTGTCGTGCCAAAGCTGCATGGCCGCCGAGCATTGCAGGCCTGGCCAGCGCAAGATGGCTGCCTTGATCACAGATTAATGGCAACCCTAGTTGCGTGGGGGAGCGCCGGAGGTGATGGTACTGTCCCTGGGGGTCATTGGACCCTGGAGAGGAGGGGGCACACCCGCGGTTTGCAGCAGATCGCGCGTCAGCCTTAGGGCAAGCAACGAGGAAGAAGATGAAGAGCTTTTGGACGGAAATACCCCCGAGGAAGCACAAGGCTGGGCATCACGCGAGGGGCAAAAATGACCTTCCGTTATGTTTTAAGTCGGCCGGCTCGTGCTGGAGAAAAAGGCATGCTTGGGCTGACATGTTAAGCCCTCATTGGCTGTGGTAAGCGATTTCCTACAAAAATCATATCTAAAGATTGGTAGCTCGAATTTAGATGAGTTATATATGAATTTTGATCAGAAGAATACAAGGAATCCAATAAAAATAGTTGTATAGCCTGAATATGATCATAGTTCGAAATTTAGTGCAAATTATCATCTTTAATGAATTAAAGGTTAAGAAACCCTATTTTGATATGATTAATGTGTTTAATAGGTATTAATGGATCATTAGAGTTGATGTTAACCTGTTAAATGTAAAAAGGTACATTATGTTCAAAAAGGAATAACTTTGCACATGATTAGCCTAATTTAGAGTTTATGTGCTTAAATATGCATGAAATTTGAAAAGGGCATAACATTATCATCTTTAATGATTTAATTAAGGAAAAACCCTTAGATTTGATGATAAATGGACTTAATGATGTAATTCAAGTTGATATTAACATGTTGTTAATAAAAGTGAAAATAGGATTGAAAAGATGGATTTAATGTTGCTCAATCAATAATTCATGCCAATATTAACATGTGGATCTAAAAAGATGATCTTTTTACAAAATTGACTTAATTTAGGGTTTCATGCACGAATATGCATTAATGAGCTTGAAAACCCTAATTTAGGCAAATATGTCATTTAAATGTTTTAATTGTTCAAATCCAGGAATAAATAAGGATATGATGATCCTAAGTCAATTCGGGTATAAAATACTATTAAAATGAATAGTTTGAGCAATTAGGGTTTATTAGGGAAATTGGTCTAAGAAACCCTAATGAATATTAATGAAACCTTAAAGCGGATTAGAAACCCTAGAAAGAGAATCCAAGTCAATAAAGTAGATTTTTGATAAAGTGTGTAATAAATAGAGTACATATTCTTTTCAGGAATTATGTGATGATTGAATTACTTGCTTGGATCTGTTGATTGGCTTGATTGTATATACATGAAGTATATCTTGAATAATCTGCATGACTCTTCAAATCAGGTATGTGGTTATGATTATGAATAACCGCTTTAGTTTCCCGATGGATTCCTGAATGTTTAATCGCATTGAATGTAACCAAACTGTTGGATGTTTATTTATTTCATGCAACTATAAAGTGACTATGATTATCACTGTAAAGGTATATATATATAACTGGCTAGATCCGGGTTCACCTCTGTTACTTTCAAAAGGCTAAAAAAAGGGGTAATCCTAGAGCAAGGTCTAGGTTACCGTGAGTTAGAAACTGGGCTACCTACATGTAGTGCCATGAGACTCTTTAGCGTACCCCGAGTTAAGGAGTGGTCTACTTACGAGTAGTGCCATGTGAGTCAACCCTAGAAACGGGTTCACTTATAGGTGGATCATGAGGCGTTTAATGGGGAAAACACAGAGGATAGGGTACTCTTGGATCGTGGAGTTATATCTAAAATGTAATCTTGGTTGTTAAATGATTAATTGAATGACTACATTGTTATCATAGTTGCGTGTTTATTGTTTCCCCCACATACTAGCTTCGGCTGACTGACGTTTTGTTTGTCGGCGTTTTAGGTACAAGCCAAAAGGACAAACAGTAAATCGTCATATTGTGAAATACATGAAATAAAATACAAGGAGGATTAGTTAGAGTAGAATCCTTAAGTGGATAGAAGTTAGACATCCAAGTTTTCAAAAAGGTATGAAAAAATTTATTTCCTTACAACTTTCAGTATAGTATGTTAAAATTTGATAATTATTCTTGGTTAATTGCCGAACCTTTGATCTGGAAGTCATGGGTGCGGCTTCGACCTCTCGGTCTCCCTTAATTAGGGGTTATCGGGAGGTGGAGTCGTAACATTTGGTATCAGAGCTTAGGTTCCTCAGTTAACCATTAATAATTATTAAATTTTACAAACTCCATAGAACCCAAGGGAGTTATTAGAGGATTATCTGAAAGACGGAGGTGTCTAGAAAAGGATCATGACCGGGGGCTGGCAATATTTTCCTCCGCACCGCTAGTCGGAATACGAGGACTCCCAGATCCGTGTGACTTCCTGGCCGAAGTCTTAGGGTATGAATCGAAATAAGATACCTTTAGGACTTTCTCATCTTATTCATCCCTTCTCATCACAAAATTCTGTTAAGAATCTGAAGGATTAGGGTTTTCTTTCTTCTCCTCACCCTCTTGAGGTATGGGTAAGATTGATAAGGTTTAAGGGATCCTCCATCACATTAAAGGAAATGCATGGAAATAAGATGTCATGGACATAATCTTAATAGATTAAGCACAAATTAAAGAACATATACATGCTTAGGTCGTATGACATAAGTTGTCATGTCCTCAGAAGAGACATGAGGCTAGACCTTCTTGACAGGAGGATAAGTCAATTTTGGAGATAGAGATCTCCATTGCTAGTAGAGACCTGGCACATCCTCAGAGGATGATGCTAACCCTAACCCTAAGTGAAGGTTAGAGAAAGATGAGTTAGACGAGGTGTTTGAAGGGACATGCCTTTGGTATGCCATATGATCCATGGGTGACCTAGCACCTTTGGAAACCCAACCCTGGAAAGGGTCATGCATGTTAGGGTAAAGGATAGCTCCTTCGATGATGTTGTTAGTGAAGGACCTGTAGAGACCCTATGGGCTTATATGAATAGGCATAGTATGCACCTAGGGTATGTTAGTTGAAACCCTGACCATGAGGGTATGAAGGATGGCTTATGAAATAAGCATGGATGACCTTGAGAGAACATAAGTCGAACAAAGGCTTCATGCTTTGGAGGTTGACCCTTCACAAAGAGAGGACCTCTAATGGTGAGGTTGGTTGTAGGGTTAGCTCTAGATAGAGAGCAGGAAACCCAGAAAGAAGGTTGGAAGCCTAAAACCCCGAGATATGAGATGATAGTGGTTGCCTCATGATCGATCCCTAGGAGTTGATGATGTCTTGGTTGCCTTTAGAGGGACCAAACCCTAGAGGGAGAAGATGAAGCTTCTGGTACCTAGGTGCCTACGGTATAAGTATTTACCCTCTGGGAAAGGAAGAAGATGTTCTGTGTACCCTGAAGTGGATTTGTAACAGGTTATGAGGCCTTGCACCTTGTTATTTGTCCTTGAGGAGGACTCAACCTTAAAGTGTTGATTCAGGGAAAAGATGACAGGAAGTGTATGTCATACCTGTTACATGTTTGGTTTGTCGTTAAGAGATAAAGTATGCAGTTGGACACCTACAAGTCGACCTAGGGTTCCTAGGTATAAGAGGGGAGGTGGTATACCTAATGCTCATGACGAGAATTAAGTTGCTATGGTTTCGAGCATGGTACTCCTCATGTATAGAGGAAAAGGGAAGTCCCTTAAGTTTAAGTTATGTGTGATGAACCCCTCACCACTAGGTTGATGATAAAGGAAGGTATGACCGTGATCCAACATTGAGGACAGAGGACAAGTATGACCTAGCATGGTTTAGTAGGTGATCTGTTTATGCCTTAATAGTTTGCTAGGGTTAAGTAGGATCATGTGGATGTAAACCCTAGACCTAAGAGCTTTTGTGACCTTGATGTCAAGAGATAGTTTTCCTCCCATCCTGGGAGAGAGACACCTTTGGTAGGGTGTATATCAGTTTTGGTTAGTTTAAGGTAACCTAAAGAGGTCTCTTAGGATCTTGAGAAGCTAAGTGAAAAGTACATGGTATGAGAATGAACTCATAGGCCCATAGGTATCCATCTCTAAGTGCATGAAGATGTGTTACCATGGAGGTAGCCGGTATAGGGCTTGACCAAGGTAGGCAGGTTGCCATGATCCTGATGAAAGGATGAAAGTCAGCCCATGAATGCAGAGAGAGAGAGATGATGAAGGCTTGGGAAAGGTTCTAAGCTGGACATGTACTATAAATGGAGAATCCTAAGTCTATCCTAGGGTCAGGTAGGGATAAGACCGATGGAAGTAGGAGTTGCCTTATTCCCCCGTTGCACATGACCATAGGGTCGGGAGGTAACAACTATCATTGTCTGAGGGCCATGGGTTAGGAGATTGATCACCTTCATGAACTCATGGGACCCGAAGGGCAGATGAGTAGGGCACTCTCTTGATGCATGAGGGAAGAGGGATGACCCCAAAAGAGTCGGTACCCTATAGACCTAGAGGAGATGACCAAGGATATAAACCTCAATACGCTCAAGACTAGTTTTCCATGGAGGTAACTTTGATATCGAAATGTTTGTGATGAAGAGACATATGTGGCAAGTTGCAACTTAGATGTTAAGGTGTATTGGCAAGGTGGGATGTACCATCTCTACTCTTAGAACAGGAAGAACTCTGTATTTGGACTGCAGCCAAATGCTTATTTCCTCTTGTTATAGGGGTGAGAGATAGGACGTTACGCATGCCATACACCCAGGATAAGAGATGATGTAGGTTGGAATGTTTCCATGAGAAATGGGGATAGAGAAGATAACCTACCCTGGTAAAGTGAATGATACATGGATGGTTTGCAAACACTAAGAGGAATGAGGTAGTCACCTTATGAGGATGTTTTTATCATGGACTATGTAGAACTTACAAGTTATACCAGGTTGAGTTTGATCACCATGATGATGAAATCAGAGAAGTGTTCTTAATAAATATGGACATAGAGTTTGAAGTGAGATGATAAGTGAAATACATGGAAGTGTATGTCTTCAATGTTATCTAATACCTAAGGATGTGAAGCGATAATGGATGCTCTAGTTGAGATACATCTGACTTGTTTGACTAGAAGACTAAAAGAGGTTGTTTGGCTAACCCTAAGTTTGGAAAGGAGAGGTGTTTGGATAACTCTCAGATGTAACAAGTTACGTTGAAAAGTTAAAGGGGTGTTTGGTTAGCCAATCTAGTCCTTGATACAATGAAAGGATGGTGGTAGTACCTCAGATGCACTTCCTTAGAAGAGAAGGCGATGAAACCCCGACTAGAGTGGTTTAGGGTTTCGGTGGAATCGATCTTGAGGAATCATGACATACAGGAAATCATGATTGAAGATCACCATACACCGTGGTAAATGGCAATAGCACTTTAGATACCTAAGATAAAGTTGCATGTGGTATATGGTCATGCAAGATGAGGTAAAGGACAAACCCCAGTAACCTAGTGTATCGATATAGAGGACAAAAGAGTCCTTGAGAGAGAATGGGAGTTCATCACTATGAATATTGTGATAGGTCTCCCCTAGACCAAGGAAGGTCGAGATGCAATATGGGTTATGGTAGATCACCTTACCTAGATGACATAAGAAAGAAGGAGTTTTGTCAAGGGACAGATCTGGTTCAACTACCCATGAGAGAGAGATGGTTCAACTATGAAGCGATTTCAAGGGTTTTTGAGTTTGACCTAATGGTTCCCTTCCAAAAGGTGGAAGTGGGTACATGAAGAACGTGATGGTACAGTTTATCACCCCTAACTAATGGTTAGTATGATCCAGACTAAAGGGTCTGATGAGAGCATGTGTGCTCGTACAGGGTGATATCTAAAGACAGTTCTTGTCCTACGAAAGATGTGATGATGATCTCCATAGCCAGTATCGGGGATTCTAAGAAGCTCTGTAAGGGAGGTTGTGTCGGGAACCACTTCAATAAGGTGATGTTGGTGAAAGGACCACATGATGATTAAAAGAGGACCACAGTGCATGAAGACGAAAGTCACTTTAATCATGCAATGGCTGAAAGGAGCCTAGAGATGACGAGAGTCGTGAGCAGGTGCAAAGTAGACTAACATGCAGTGCACTGTGGGAGAATATAATGTGAGAATCCGACCCCTCTGAGCTGCAGCTGAGAAAGTTGAGTCCCCGATACATGGGTCCATAAGAGATGGATGGGTGGAGATGGTTAGGTTTTGATCCTACCCCTCAGGATAGAGTAATGTGGGATGTTTTCCATGTGTCCAATTTAGAGCACTATGTGAGGTATTCCGACCGTGTGCTGACCAATGAACCTAGTGAGCCCCAAGGGAGGCTAAAATGGCCTGAGTCACCTGTGTAGTTTATAGACGCCAGGATGAAAGAACTCATAGAAAAGAATATATGATGATAAAGGTTCTTTAGATGCGCCATGAGTACGGTAAAGCCATATAGGGGCCAATAATGGACATGGAAAAGTCTTATCCTGAATTGTTTGTTTGCTTGATAGAATTTTGAGGACAAAATTCCTATAAGGGGGAAAGGATGTTATAACCCCAATTTTTGGGTTCGTTTGATGAGAAATGTAATTTCTCATATTATAGATATTTGAATAAATGATGATATAATGTGCTTCAAATAAATGAATTTCGTTCACAATAGCCTTGATGATTGTGTTGTGGGCTTTATTGGCTATTGGGCCCAAATAATAAGGAAATTCAATTAGTAAATGGATAATTGAATTTTTAAGAAAAGAAATATGTAGAAACCTCTAGAAGGAAAATTCAAAAAGGATTTTGTACCTCTTGGGTTCCTTGGGTACCTGGTGCGATTCCGCTAGTGGTGCTAACACACTAATCAATTGAATAGATGCGCCTCACGAGGTCGGAATGCACGGTGAGAGATGGGAGTTTGCTTTCAAAATTTATAAAACCTAAACTAGCTACCTACGTCTACTAAAACACTACACCTGCAAGCGCACGGGGTCGTGTCATAGTATAGGAAGGTGGCAAGTAAAGGGTCGATCCACAGGGAAAAGAGGGGGCGCTAGAGCTAGGTTGGTTTTGTTGGGTTCCTACTGCGGAGACTAGGGTTAAGGGTTTGAAGGTGATTTTGATTGTTAACTAAGGATGAACAAGAAAGCAATTAAAGGCGAGAATGAAATCTATGTTAACCCTAGATTAGATTAAGACTAAGCAAGCAAGGAAAGACTAAGCAAGGTATGAAAAGGCAAGTTACACTAAGGCAAGCAAGAGAGAAGCAAAAGAGAAATTAAAGAACTGAACTAGCATAAACAAGGCAAGAGCAAGGCAAGAAGCTAACTAAGCAAGAAAAGAACTAACTAAGCTAACCAAGCACAAAACTAGGGTTTTAAGCAGTAAAGAGATGTGTGGGCTGTTTTGGGGTATGAACTTATCACTTAAGTTGGGGGGTGACATATGAACATTATGATTCCATTTAGATTATCCAAACCAAACAACAAGTTAGAGTCTAATGAATTGACCTAAGCTACTAACTGGCCATGGATATGCTAGGTTGTACATAGGGGAACTAGTCCCTAACACCCCCTACTACCCTTACGAGGCTCAATTGGGTTAGGGGTTAGGTTCAATTCAGTTAGAGTCTAATCAAGTCTAGGTTTCTAGATTAGGCATTCCTAGGGCAATTGGGGGCCGAGGGTAGTAATGGGGAGGTGAGACTAGGGTTTTGGACCCCAATTCCCCCACATTCTAGCCTTGAGAAGGCTCCATGCTAATTGCACTAGAATTATCTAATCTAGCTACTTAGATCTCTCACTTAGGTTTAGGGAGATTGATTAGGATGTAGGAAGATGGGAGGCAACCTAGGGATCCAAGAATTGGACCTAGGGGCAAATCCCAAAATTCACACATACAAGCAATTTGCCTAAATTCCTAGGTGATTTCACACACAAACCAACAAGCAATCCATGGAGAAAGAGATGCAAATAGAATATAATCATTAACAAATGAAATTACAAAGTTTACATGTCATTTTCCCCCAACATGGTATCAAAGTAACATATTTTCCCCCAAACAGCCCACCCAAGGGGCCTAGCTACTCATAACAAAGCAAAATACAAAAAGAGAGGAGAAAGAGGTAGAAGAAGCCATGGAGCTCGGTGTAGATAAAGAAGTCCTCCTCTCCAGCAGCTGCAGGGATGTCCTCCTTCTTATCCTTGTATGAAATGGTGTGGAATGATGGAGGGAAGTGGATGGAAGGCTTAGATATGGAGGGTTATGTGGTGGAAATGGTGAAATGGAGTGGATTTGAGGTGGTTATGGAGTGGAATCGAGTGGGTGGTGATTTGGGGAGCTAGGAAGGGGTAGAAGGTAGCCAACCTCGTGCCCCAGCCGCCACCTAGGTATATATAGGTGTCTAGGGGGTCTAGGGTTAAGTTAGGGGTAAAATGGGGAAAACAGTGGGAAAATCGGGTAAAATTATGTGTAGCACGGCCGTGCTGGTCTGCACGGCCGTGTTGGGCAATGGGTAGCACGGCCGTGGTGGATGGGAACGGCCGTGGTGAGAAAATGGATTGAACAGGGGAATTTTGAGTTTCTGGGGCTGGTGGCACGGCCGTGCTGGGAATTGCCAAAACGGCCATTCTTGGTAACACTACCGTTTTGGCCAACTGGGTCAATTTTTGATGATTCTGCTGCTTGGGGCATGTCCCAGCACGGCCATTCCATGGTAGCACGGCGTTGTTGGGGTCCTTCCTCTGCATTTGAGTGTTGAACTTGGCCATCCATGAAGGTTATTGCTTCAATACATCCTTTGACCACTTGGGGTAGGTTTGGAGTGATTTTGGCCTCATTTTGGGCTCCTCCAAGCCTAGGGAAACCCGAGATTCAACCATCTTCTTTCCAATCCATCAAGTAGTGGCCAAAGTACCTATAAAACATGCAAAAACCATCCATAAGTGCATTTGACAATAAAACACATATTGAGGGAAATAACATGTAATCTAACAAGTATAGATGTGGCTGAAATGCAAAATGACACAAGATAAAGCCCTAAAATAAGGCTGAATCAGTACCAAGGAGTCCAAGGTTGCAAAAAGAAAGCAATAAGAAAAGAAAAGATTAATTAAGTATTTCTTTATGAAGAAAGAAATTGAAAATAATGGTAAAATGTGGAAAATGAGTGGAAAGAGGCATAAATGAGATTTCTTGGGGAAATTTCGTATCCATGAGGTTGCTAATATTAAAAGGAATGCCAATAAGGAAAATAAATGAGAAATAAAAAGAAATCCTCAAAAAGGAATATTTTAATAAGAAATACACAAGATAATGGGAAATAATGCATATAGATGCATCTAGAAGGATAATAAGTATCCTTAAAAAGTAATTTCAAAATAATATAGTTCTTGGGGTACAAGGAGCCCCAATGAAAGAAGAGGAAAGAGAAAATACCAAAATTTGGAGAATAAAAGATAATATGATACTTTATTAATGATTTTGGTGGCATATTGAAAAAGGAAGTAATTTCTATTAAAAGAAAATAGAAATTCGTTCTAATGGATTAAAAGGGCAAGAATAATGATAATAAGAGAAAAGATTTTCATTTTTCTAAGTATCCATGAGATAAGGAATGTCAAGGAAGAAAAAGGAGAGAGAGAATATTGCTTCTCTTTGAAGCAATCGACTTCCTACTTGGAAAAGGACTCTTGGACTCGTGGATAACCCACCTAGGGCTTCGTACCCTCCTCTATAAAAGGTTGGGACCTCTAGGACGAGCCCAAGGACATCCCTGCATCCCTTCCTCTCTCATCTCCCTCTTCCTCTACATCCTTTTCGTTCAAAACCCTAGCAGGGTAAAGCAAGGTGATCCTGGCACAACAAAGAGACCAAGTGGGACTAATATGGAGGTTGGACGTGCCCCGAGGTCAGAGCAAGGCTTAGCCATCAAGGCCGCGCCCTGAAGCATGCACAACAGCAGCCACCAAGCTGCAGTGATGAATGTAGGTGCTTGGCCTAATGGATGAGCAACCGATCGTCTTGGCTGCGTGTGGTTGGAGCCCTGTGTGTGCATGAGGGCGGCGGAGGCAAGGGTTACATTTCTAGTGAAGTTCGGGCCTAGAGCGGGGAGCAGGTGTTGTGCCAAAGCTACATGGCTGCCGAACATTGCAGGCCTGGCCAGCGCAAGATGGCTGCCTTGATCACAGATTAATGGCAATCCTAGTTGCGTGGGGGAGTGCCAGAGGTGATGCTATTGTCCCTGGGGGTCATTGGACCCTGGAGAGGAGGGGGCACACCCGCGGTTTGCAGCAGATCGCGCGTCAGCCTTAGGGCAAGCATCGAGGAAGAAGATGAAGAGCTTTTGGATGGAAATACCCCCGAGGAAGCACGAGGCCAGGCATCGCGCGAGGGGCAAAAATGACCTTCCGTTATGTTTTAAGTCAGCCGGCTCGCGCTGGAGAAAAAGGCATGCTTGGGCTGACGTGTCAAGCCCTCATTGGCTTTGGTAAGCGATTTCCTACAAAAATCATATCTAAAGATTGGTAGCTCGGATTTAGATAAGTTATATATGAATTTTTATCAGAAGAACACAAGGAATCCAATAAAAATAGTTTTATAGCCTGAATATGATCATATTTCGAAATGTAGTGCAAATTATCATCTTTAATGAATTAAAGGTTAAGAAACCCTATTTTGATATGATTAATGTGTTTAATTGGGTTTAATGGATCATTAGAGTTGATGTTAACCTGTTAAATGTAAAAAGGTACATTATGTTCAAAAAGGAATAACTTTGCACATGATTAGCCTAATTTAGAGTTTATGTGCTTAAATATGCATGAAATTTGAAAAGGGCATAAAATTATCATCTTTAATGATTTAATTAAGGAAAAACCCTTAGATTTGATGATAAATGGACTTAATGATGTAATTCAAGTTGATATTAACATGTTGTTAATAAAAGTGAAAATAGGATTTAAAAGATGGGTTTAATGTTGCTCAATGAATAATTCAGGCCAATATTAACATGTGGATCTAAAAAGATGATCTTTTTACTAAATTGGCTTAATTTAGGGTTTCATGCACGAATATGCATTAATGATCTTGAAAACCCTAGATTAGGCGAATATGTCATTTAAATGTTTTAATTGTTCAAATCCAGGAATAAATAAGGATATGATGATCCTAAGTCAATTCGGGTATAAAAGACTATTAAAATGAATAGTTTCAGTAATTAGGGTTTATTAGGGAAATTGGTCTAAGAAACCCTAATGAATATTAATGAAACCTTAAAGTGGATTAGAAACCCTAGAAAGAGAATCCAAGTCAATAAAGTAGATTCTTGATAAAGTGTGTAATAAATAGAGTACATATTCTTTTCAGGAATTATGTGATGATTGAATTACTTGCTTGGATCTGTTGATTGGCTTGATTGTATATACATGAAGTATATCTTGAATAATCTGCATGACTCTTCAAATCAGGTATGTGGTTATGATTATGAATAACCTCTTTAGTTTCTCGATGGATTCCCGAATGTTTAATCGCATTGAATGTAACCAAACTGTTGGATGTTTATTTATTTCATGCAACTATAAAGTGACTATGATTATCACTATAAAGGTATATATATATAACTGGCTAGATCGGGGTCCACCTCTGTTACTTTCAAAAGGCTAAAAAAAGGGGTAATCCTAGAGCAAGGTCTAGGTTACCATGAGTTAGAAACTGGGCTACCTACGTGTAGTGCCATGAGACTCTTTAGCGTACCCCGAGTTAAGGAGTGGTCTACTTACGAGTAGTGCCATGTGACTCAACCCTAGAAACAGTTTCACTTATAGGTGGATCATGAGGGGTTTAATGGGGACAACACAGAGGATAGGGTACTCTTGGATCGCGGAGTTATATCTAAAACGTAATCTTGGTTGTTAAATGATTAATTGAATGACTACATTGTTATCATAGTTGCGTATTTATTGTTTCCCCCACATACTAGCTTCGGCTGACCGACGTTTTGTTTGTCGGCGTTTTAGGTACAAGCCAAAAGGACAAACAGTAAATCGTCATATTGTGAAATACATGAAGTAAAATACAAGGAGGATTAGTTAGAGTAGAATCCTTAAGTGGATAGAAGTTAGACATTCAAGTTTTCAAAAAGGTATGCAAAAATTTATTTCCTTACAACTTTCAGTATAGTATGTTAAAATTTGATAATTATTCTTGGTTAATTGTCGAACCTTTGATCCGGAAGTCATGGGTGCGGCTTCAACCTCTCGATCTCCCTTAATTGGGGGTTATCGGGAGGTGGGGTTGTAACATAAAATGAGAGGGGCGCCTCATTTGAATTAAGTTGGAGGAGAGAGAATCTTGATATTAAAATAATCAAGATTTAAGCATAATGGAAATATTAGTGCAATAATAAATAAAATAATTCAAGGGCCTTCAACCAAAATTAATTTGGTGGAATTAATAGGTGTGTGTGAACGTCCTTGAGGTTTGCAAGGGCCGAAAATATCTTGAGGAGGTGAAATTCCACTCACCTTATTATAAGGAAAAGAATTCCCACTCAAAAATATATATTAGTATTATAATGGATTAAGGTGCGTATTTTATTTTCCCTTAATCCATGTATAATGGAAGGGAGTTTGGTGGCTTTGAGTTGCCTTTGCATGCAAGCAATCCAAGGAGGAAGAGGTGGTACCATTTTTGGAATTAATTGAATTTTAATTAAACATTTTCTCTTTCATCAATTTCCTTATAAAAGAACCTTTTTCCAACCCACCTAAGGACTTTTTCAGATTTCCTTTCTTCCCCTTGCTTGCAAAACTGACCAAGAAGGCTAAGGACAGTAGGGAGCACGTCCCCAACCTTTTGGTAAGCCTTTGATCCTCGTTCTTCAAGATTCCATGGTGGAAATCAAAAATAAATTATGGATTTCTTCCTATTTCGATCTCCTCTTCAATTCTAACCATTCCTTTTCACTCAAACCATGAGGACAAGCCTTGGAATGGTGAAAGGAGTTGCATCCACCATTGTTGACATGAGCTAGGAGCTTGGAAGCTCAATTAGAGGTAGGTTTTATAACTTGAACCCTTTTTCATTGTTATTCATCCGGTTCTATAATTTTTTTGAATGTATAGTACAAATTTCATCTTATTTGGACATTCCTACAATTTTATACAAATAATTGAAGTTAATGTGTTGAAAACCCCTTTATTTGCCTTTTATTCTGACTTTTTCAAGTCAACAATCTATTTAGAAAAAGAGGGGTGAGCCCCAGCCCTTAAATCAGCTATCTGCATATTGCGTCCTGATCTAACGACCATCAGGTTGTCTCCTACCTTCCCCAATCAGCGAGGAGGAGTCTTTGTGATCGAAAAAGGTAATCATCTATAGACGACTCTGATATGAAAAACTGAGAAAATGGAAAGCTTGGTATCATGATTTCATGCCTTATAAGCCCTACTTTGACCACCCTTAACGATTGGTTTCACCATTAAATCATTTCCCTCACTCACCCCTCTCACTCTCGTGACCATGGCTGCAACCTAGAATTGATTTAGCCATAGAACCTACCCTTGTGATATAAAATCTCTCCCAATGACTCGCCATCACCACACCTTGCAATAACCCTCATCCTCTCTCTTGCTCTCAGCCTCAAATGCCCCTCTATCTCATTCGTTCTTCTGTTGTTCGAACATGATCCACTACATATCTTGTTTTGGGCATTCCTCCGTCCCACACCTTCCGACCAAATTGAAGTCTCCTTCCTGTACACGAGGTCACAACAGACCAAAGAGGCACCTCACCACCTTCTCCAGCTCCTCCTGTTCCGAAAACCCTGACTCTCCAGTGAGCCCCCTTTGTCTTGCTTAACCAATGAAGGAATGCAATCAAGAATAGTTGGTCTAAGAAAGGTTTGCCCTGGTCTAAGGGAAACTGACCCGATCCAAAGGGCTCAACAAACCCGAATTCAAAATGACCAAATTAGAGGTTGAACCAACAAATATGCACTTGAATTGGACCACTGAACCAACAAGTTGCACACCTAAGTTTCTCAACCTTGTCCATCATTTTTACATCTAATGATCGCCCTTGTCCTCTATTAATGGTATTTTTTCTCCATCTCACATGAAAAATTGATTAAAATCCCTATATCTTGTTTTAATCATAGAAAATGCATCCTAATTCCAAAAATTATAAGTAAACAATCAATTTTGATCAAAAAATCCAGTAAACTGTTTAAAAGTACTTGTGAAACTTGATTCCTTATGAATTTGACTAATATCCCTAGATTTGATCTCTTGCTGATATAATTTGTCTAATGATTCAATAATGGTGTTTAATCTTTGGAAACCCTAATTTTTTACTTTGTTATTATCTTGAGACACAAAAATCATACTTGACTCATTAGTGATCTAGATATATTTTTGTTGACTTGATTCAATCTTGAATATGATTTCTATGAATAAATGAATCATCTTAATATTATATTCTAAATCTTATGAAATAGTTAATCTATTGACCTAATACTTGATCTCTTACTTCACTTATAATATCAATCTCTTGTTTTATGAGTCATTATTTCTTATTATATATGCCAATGTGATATCCTTTTGGGCCACTCAACGATGGGTGCTTCAATCCTTTTATCAATGTCTAGGCAGTGGGATTGGGACTGGGGTAAGAAAGGTTCCGTGAAAACTAGACACCAACTTGCTCTCCCACAATTGTTCTCCCTTATTATCCCTCCCTTTACTGGGTCAGGTTTTCTTGGTTACCAGAACCAGATAAGACAAACAACTATCAGAGGCAATTGATGTGTCTGAGAAGCCCCCAATACCTCTCTATTAATAGGAGGGGTTAAAGTCAGGGTTCCCCATCTGTGTGGGAGTTGAAGGGACTAGAATCTCAAAATTTTTCAACCTTCAAATGGCAAAAGGTTGGTTCTCCAGGTGAACCAGTTAGTTGGCATGCGAGCCGATCGGTTGGCCTAGTGAACTGGTCATTTTGTATGTTTCCCATTCACATATAATTGGCAATTCTAATCCAATTAATGCACAACATGATGTCAACACTAATCCTTGATGTAGTCACATTGCACCACAAATCGGATGTTTTGTGAAGCTATCCAGTCGTCTCATGACCACCATCCGATCGATTCATTAAGTGAATCGATTGGTTGGTGCCCCAGTTCATGTAGAACTCAACCAATGCAATATCCAACCAACTTGACACTCCAACCGATCGTTTCATCACATGAACTGATTGGTTGGGAGTTCCAGTTATCTTATTTGTTACCTGAATTAAATACTTAAATACTTTAGTAATAAACCCAATCATCATTCATGATCAAAACTCTTTTTCTAGGCCAGTTCCTATGTGTGTGACCCTATAGGTCCCATTTTACATTGGCAATGATTGTCCATAACCAATTATGAAATCACAATCAAAGAGCGGTGCCTACTCACACATCATTGCTACCCAAGTAAATGGAAAGTTGTAGAACATCTTCAACCTACAATTTTGATTGGTGTTATAGTGTATGTATTCCTTTGTCACTAATATCCCAACTGAACTTGAGGCATGGAATAGTCATCCTCTTCAACATTCAATGTATGTTCCGCAAACCAGAGCAGACTATCTGAGATAAATGTAAGCTTAATCTCACATATTGACTCACATGTGCTTGGGAATGCATTTCTCAGTCTCATTTATCAAGAGTCGTGGGATATCATACTTCTATAGGAGGGACAAATTACATCTACATCACTTACAATCAATCTCCATGTGTCACTGTCACCCAATCATCACCTTTATGGAAACCCTTATTCAAGATTATGTTAGATAATGTCAAAGCATACCGAATGACATGTGATCAGTGTAGTAACTTTAGGTCTAAGAACCACAATCACCACCAACACTATAATAGATGATTATGACTACCATTTATGGTTTCCATGTATCACCCTTATGGTGGTTTTGTCTAATACAATGTTCTCTAGCATGTATATATGTGCTTGTATTCATATCACATATCATAACTGATGAGATTGTGTCATCAACCAGCACACACTCTAGTCTTATGTGTTATTCATGTTTATCAGCCTTCTACAATAACATCTGACTAGGACATAATGAGAATATATATATACTCTTAACATTTATATTATCTCACTGTTCAAGTCACGTACTTGAAGACATATGTCATTGAGTGATATCATTCTCTATCATTGATCATGTTACATAATTATCTCATAATTGAATAAAACAAACTAAATTGGATGCTTGCCTTTATTATTAATCAAATCATTTCCAAATTATGCCGTTAGAATCGTCATATGATTGAGTCTCTTGGCATACATATTAACACGACTATGGTAGCCTGCATGAGTATTTTGGGCGTGTCTAAGTCATCCTTTTCTTCAACCAACTGTTGTATAGGTTGTAGTATAACAATGCACTATCTAATTTTTAGTTATTTATTAGTATCTTGAATGATCTGAAATTTTTACTCGAGCACTGAACTCTATTTAAAACAACATGCTATTTTTTAATAATTTTTGGAGGAGGTTTGACTTATTAAGTAAACTATTTACAACAACATTTTAATGACAAAAATTTCTGCTAAAATAAAAGAAAGTATAGTGAGGGGTCAATTTTGCAAATTACCCAAGCATCTGTATTTCTCTATATGATCAAACTAACATACTAGCCATTATCATATTTTGTGATTCATTTCAGAGAAACAAAATCCTTGCTAGAAGGTGAGAGTTAGGGTTTGGATGGAGAAAGTGGTGAAGATGGTGATCTAGGGTTTTCTCTTCCTAGAATGTATTAAATCAAGTTAGTGTCATATCTATATAGCTTTTCTTGGTGACTCTTCTCTCACATGTCAAGATTCTTCTTCTCCTATAATTTGATTCAAAATGATATCAACTCTTTCTCTTTTCTCACTCTTTCTCCATAATTCTCCATTCTAGTGTTTCTAAGTTGAAAGGAAGAAGAAAGCAATGATTTGCTAGTGTTTTGATATGGATTTGAAAATTTCAGATGTGATGCTACATTTTTAAGGTGTTTTCACACCATAGGTGAGTGGGTACTTACTTTAAGCACTATATTGCACGAATTTGAATTAAATCCTCAATAATCTTCAGTTCCTTTGTATGTGACCACCAATTGTAAATTTGCCTTTTAGTTTAACCTTATGAAAGATGATCTAGAAATGCATTGTTTTCCTGTTGTGTTGAATTATGGATGATATAAACTTATTTGAAATGGATACAAATAATCTAAAATAGAATTTTCAAAGTTGTTGCAGAAGTTATAATAATATACAAAAATCTAGGGTTTTTTATTATGTCTCAAATTATTGTATATTTAAATAAATAACTTTGCCTATTTGAATCTGCTTGTTTATGAATGATTGTTTTATCTGAATGTATAGTACATGTATGTCATGTAATGTCTTGGATTTCATTCGATGTTATCAGTGTTTTTTGATATCTCAGTAAAGATGGTGAAACCCTAGATAATTGGAAAGATGAAAGTTTGTGAATAGACATCATGAAATCTAAAATATGATTATTTTATCATTATAAATTCATTTATTCAAGGTTATTCTTGATACACGATATTTTAGTGGATGGTGTGGAAACCCTAGTTCAGTTCATTCTAGGGTTTCATATCTATGCTAGGTTGTATGTGAACTGTTGAAAGCAGTCTTTATCAATGAAAGTTTATGACACATTAAATCTTTATGCGAGTCATGTGATATGTGAATGAGGCGAACAAAACCCTAAGGATAGGGTATTCATTGAATCAAGTAATTCTAATTTAATACTCTTCAGTATGATAACTTATGTCATTTAGTTGCTCAATTTATGATACATATTGTTGGTAATGTATGAAAAAGGAATGTTTATAAGGTTAAACTAAGAAATATTGATTTGATGATTGAACTATAAATTTAAAGAGTGAATTAGACTTTAGATGCCCTAAACAATATAGAATCTTCACATGATGAAGCTTACAATGTGAAGAGGAAACAACTATCCGACTAGAGGTAGTCCAAATTGAGGTGAGTTGGATCGTACCAGTAGGATGTGGGGTTCTTGATCGATAGGACATACTCCTTATAAATTGTATGGTATCCAACACCAACCAAGGATGTCGGTGGTACATGTGTTACAATTTATAGTGATCAGTGCTCAATAGGCCCAGTAATGCACAATAAGCTAGAGTGCTTCGACTCTCTACCTGAGAACCCAGGTTTAGAGGAGGACTTCAAATATCTGGTTGCTTCCATTAGCCTTCGAGAGCTAGACGTGGTGACTGCCCACTATAGAAAGGGCAGATGAGACTATAGGATTAGTAACTCGGTCATGTTTCTAACCCTTTTACAATGAGATCGTAGCTTACAACAATACTTTCACATGTCGCGGTACACTTCAACAGGGTTCGAGGCATAATAATATAAATGAGAGATTAAGCAAGAGTGTACAATTATTCATGTATTATTTGTGGTTATCTCCAATAGATTGCCATTTGTATGTTTTTGAATTACTAGTTTCTTATGTAATTAATCAAGTATGCTCAAATAATGATGTACTCCTTTTGTATATTTAGAGAATAGAATGATTAGTTCCTCAATAGTTCATTATAATCCTACTTTAAATTCAATTTCTCAATAATATATCTTTGGATATTAATGTACTTTATATTATTTCTTTGAAGTATTCATTCACCGAGCGAGTAGGTTCACCCCTCTACTCACATTTTTTTAGAAAAACCACGTGGACTTGAAAAATATCAATGCAAGTGTAAATCTACCACGAGAGTTAAGCACTCGATTAGTGAAGTTCGCTTGGTCCTTGTCAATCTAGGTCCTTATAGAGTAATGAGAGAGTTGTAAATGATGATGTGTAATTTTGTTTCCTTAATAATAGAGAATGTGTCTGAGTATCATGTCATATGTACATGGAAGTGTGAGAAACAAATGAATGTTTACAAATGTATCTTTATTGTTAAAATTGATTAGAATCAAGTCATAATTTCCCTTGAAATGTTTGCTTATGTGATTGAATCTGAGAAAACAAAGAGCTTGAAAAAAATAAAGGGCGATCTTTGTATTATATTTAATTCTCCACTTTATCCTAATCTCATGATTAGTGATAATCGTGAGACGTGGTTGTATCAATCTAAATAAGAGGATTCCCTAATTTCCTAAGGCACTTTGGACATTATCTTGAAATGGATAAATTTCAAATGCAATCAAGTGTTTTTCTTATCCATTTTCCTAATTCATACCCTTCCAAATGATCTTATATTCTATTTTATTTATTTCCCACCTATTTAACTATGCACTTTATTTCAATAATTACTTATGTAATATGGACCCAAATGATGAAGGATATGATTTATCTCATATTTGACCAGAACCCAATCATAATTATACTTGGACAAAACTATTTTTGTCTATCATAACGAGTTTTGAAATAAAGGTAAGGAGATATCTTGGGTCTTTTATTTGATATGACGGTATATCAAAATGCTAATCATGCAATTATTTGAAAAGTGGATTCCTTAGTTTATTGTATTGTAGTTGACCGACCCTAGGCCGTTTTCTCTCTCTCTCTCTCTCTCCAAATTCGATAGGTACATAATCTCATACATTATTCCCTAACTTGAGTCATTGCCAAGCACGTTAGTCTAGCCATAAATTGCTATAGCTCTTAACTAGTTTGGACCGTCGTCTCTTACATTCTTTTCCTTCTTTCCTAGTTAAAATCAATTTGGGACTACTTTTGAACCGCTCAAAATTTACTAATTTCAATTTTTTTTCTTTATTAAGTCTACGTGGTCTTTTCTAGTGTACTAAAAACAAGTACTTGGTAGAAGCCGCCAAATGAACTAGAGGGTTTGACTAAACTGAGTAAAAGTTGATCTTGTGCGTGGTGACTTCAACTTGTAGTTAACTAGGTGTGTAATCATATCAAACTAGAATGGGGCGGGGGGTGACATGAATCCGAGAGGAAAAGTCGTGTAATGAATGTTAGCTAGATATGATACGGTCTGAATTCCAAGAATTGTCTAATCTCAACTGAAAAAAAAACACATTTATGATTAATAAATAGATTATATATCTGAAATGCTATAATTGTTTTATATATTATCAAAAAAGTTTACATTGTATATAAGAATGATAATTATCAATGGTATATGTATGTAGTTGTTGAACTTCTTTTTTTCAACCAGATACAAAGATATTTAATATATGATCTGAATTTTATTTGGAATCAGTGCCCAATCCAAAATGTGTCGAGGATCAATTAACTTCTGAAGGTAGATTTTGGTTTTGAAATTTTCTATGCAGTAAATGGCGGCATGTGCCCTACACAAAAATATCTCCAAATAATATGGTAACCTGTCCAACTCGTGCATTGATTTGGTGTCTTCTGCTACAAATATTCTAGTTGCAACATCTATAGAATGAAGATGAACATCATGTCTGCGTCAACCAAGAAAAGAAAAAGTTGTCCGTGCTACTAGTAAGGAGATCATCTGCTCCGGACGTGTTTTCGATGTTGTTTATATTACGTATTGATTATAATGAGAGATGTCCGAATCAATGGGATAAAGACACATGATTGGGTGTTTTGTTGATGCTGTTGTCGTTGTAGTCGTTGTTTTACGTGCCTGGCTGTTTTAGCTAGGTTACGTCAATCACTTGATTGCGACAGGACACGGGTGGATTGCGATTAAAGGTTAACGATGTGGGTTGATAGAATCTGCATGAGAGACAGCAACGCATGGCCAACCTGCTGTAGTATCTGGTGCATCAAATAGCAAGCAAGGCAAAGCATCTGATGATCACGCACGCGTCTTCTCTGATTAAAATCTGTCAAGGTGATGGGCCTCTATACCTTACTACTCGCGCACCACCACCTCCAAGCTTACAAAGTTAGCTTTTGGTCATAAGGCGCGCACGCCCGGCGGAGCCAATCCGATCGCGCAGCTTGGAGCAGATTCTTGATCCTGATCCTTCCCACTACAATCAATGAACAGGAATCGAGAAAAGATAGGCAGAAGCATCGGCCGGCGGGACCAAATCTTCTGTTACCCTCAGCCGGCGCGGTGTAGGGAGGCGTGAATGTTATAAAGTGGGAAAGGTGATGGAAACATATGACCAAATATGCACATGGAAGGGCAGCGAGAAAGAGGGAGAAGAGGACCATATGAATGGATACCCACACGATCGATCTCCTGATGAATCAGAAGTGAAGCTGAATGCGGGATGTCGCGGAACGTCGTCCAGGATATGGTAATGATGATCGTGGACGGCCACTCGATATGATCTCTGTTGACGTGATTTTGACGAAGGATAACATCACAAAGCTGGTAATTTAAGGCCACCAGCAACCATAACAACCTATGCGTCAACGCTATAAGTAAATAAGACCGCTGTTCTGTCAAGATCCCGGCCGTATATAGCAGAAAATCTGTGTGTGTCGCTGGCCGGCCGTGGTTTGTTGCACGGGTGTTATATTGATGTGTTTGGGAAATATCTTCCAAGGAGAGATTATATTGGTAACAATTTTTCTTTGAAAATTACTTTGGAGAAAATCCAATTATCATTATAGCACCTTTTGTAAAATATTTTTCGAGATACGACACTTCAGAGAGAAAACACCACCTTTTTTTGACGTTTTATGTTCCCTATGTCAAAAAGCGCCACTACGTGTGACGTTTTCATTAAAAAAAAATAAAAATATAAAAAATAAAAAAGCAAATTGTGTGGGATTTTTTGTTTTTTTTTATAAAAATGAAAACCTCAAATATAGTGGCGTTTTCTCATTCTGAATATGAAAACTTCACTTTGAATGGTGGGTTCCACACAAAAAGTATTATTTTGAAAAATATTTTGTACGCAATAATATATTGGTAATTTTTTTTTAAGTGTGCTATATTAATATTTTTTCCAAATACTTTCTAAACTAGCATATTTTAAAAGAGTTGCACTATGTGGGATCATTTTGGCGCACAAAATAAGATAGATCTGTCCTTTTCCTCTTCAGAGTAAGGATTTTATTTGTTATATCCTTGGTTTTGTGTGAAAAGGACAAAATATCCCGTATGCATTTACCGTTTTAGAAGTGGGCCGGCCATCCATGGGGTGTTGCACCGTGGAAGAGCATCTTGTACTCATTCTTGGTTTCGGTGGATGGTTGATGGATGAATAGGGCCATACGGGCAATAATAGGGGGCGTCTTTTCCCCACTGGCAAGGAGCAGGCTTGTGGGATGTTGTTGCCGTAGTGTGTTGTTTGACTTTTAGCACTTGTTTCATTACTGCGGCCGGCGGAGTATGGTCGTGGGAACTAGTCTACCAACAAGGAATGAGTGAGTTCCAACCGATTCCTTGGTGCACATGGGAGGTGGATGAGAAAAAAAGCAGAGCTCAGCTAAAGAACTGTAGTAAATGAAATTCTTAGCATGTTCTTGCTTGCTCCGTTAGCTGTTTGTGTTGTTGTTTTTCCCTTGAAGACGTGATATGAGAGGGGATCTCAATGATGAATCATAGTGCATATTATTGCATCAATATATGACCCGATACCCCATCCTGCCATGATGCCATTCCTTTGCTGCTGCATTTCGCCATGAGGGCAATCAACTTAATTAGCTCCAATCCAAGGCTGGCCATGTGATCATAGACCTTACCTTTCGGTGCACCTGCATTGATACTTTGCTAGAGGACCGAAGGGTATGTGCAAGCTAAAGGTACAGTGCAGTAACAGTGGTCGCACAAGCCAACAACTCTGCACATGCATGCCCCTGGGGGGTGTAGCGTACGTGCTGGCTCCATCGGCTATAGTGCGTGCCTGGAGGACCGGCCAGACCGTCCTTTGAATTTCATCAGCTACTTGCCGATTTGAAATTTGCACTATGCTAAGGATTGGTTTGGAATTTGCAAAATGCTAAAAATTGGCTAAATCAAGTGAGCCAACAAGTAGCAAACGATATCACTGAAGTGGATTTATTAGGATTTGAACGCAGAATATGCTACACTTGCAATGCAGTGCCTGAACATTGGGGGAGGGGAGGGGGCGTTGTAAACATAGACCGTATAACAAGCAAGATTAAGAAACAATACGATAACGTAAAGTTAGACAAGGTGACACAGCGCAAGATCCAATAAAAACAGTATAATCAAGCAGTAGATGGATTATAAATGAACAAATAAAGATAAGAACTTACCTCAGAATGAGTCATCCTTGAGAGGACTTGTCGTAGAAAAAATAGCACACTGCCAATTGTACAAGCAGGTGCATGCGCTATCTTACCTATGATTAAACGATTCACACGATTAAATATTTTCAAATAGGAAGCGTCAATGGATTAAAAGTGTATTTACTGGATTTGTAACCGACCATTGACAACTTGTATTCAACAATCCAAAACAACTGTTGGAATATAGTTTCAACTGGTCAAATACAATTGGTGGAATACAATTAGAATGCAATATAACCAACTGTTCGAATATAAGCCCTCTTGCAGTGCTTTGGAGCTCCTATTTCGTCTTGGCATTCCACTCACGTCTCACTATCTCACTCTCACTATCTCACTGATAAAGGAGGAGGATCAATGTCTTCATCAAATTGCGTACAATAGTATGACAACACCACAGTCTTCCCTAATTGACATATTGGCGACCCACCCAATGCATCTGTTTTAGCTCACCTAACTACTCATCAAGGTAACCGAGTTCTTCTACAGATTTCCGCCAATTCTCGCTGGATTGTGCATTCAGTGTTACTCAGCACATGACTAGAATGTCATCCTCACCTCTTCAGACTCCTTTTTTATACATTCCATGATCACACTAGTAGATCGGTTGGTATAATGGGTCATTAAGTGTGGAAATCTCCCTCTGTCATCCAAATGGTGATTGTATGTTGTTCATTTTGTTCCTAGTTTTTCCTATAATCTCATGTCACTGGAAAATTAACTTAATTTTCTTTGACATTTTGTAACATTCCAGTTCTAGTTTTGTCTCACAGGATTGGTTGACTTTGATGATAATTGGGCAAGGAGTGCGCTCAGATAATATATACTACCTCTCTTCCCCTCTACTACCAATGCTCAGAATGACTCATCCTTGAGAGGACTTGTCTTAGAAAAAATAGCACACTTCCAATGGTACAAGCAGGTGCATGCGCTATCTTACCTATGATTAAACAATTCACACGATTAAATATTTTTAAATAGGAAGCGTCAATGGATTAAAAGTGTATTTACTGGATTTGTAACCGACCATTGACAACTTGTATTCAACAATCCAAAACAACTGTTGGAATATAGTTTCAACTGGTCAAATACAATTGGTGGAATACAGTTAGAATGCAATATAACCAACTGTTCGAATATAAGCCCTCTTATAGTGCTTTGGAGCTCCTATTTCGTCTTGGCATTCCACTTACGTCTCACTATCTCACTGATAAAGGAGGAGGATCAATGTCTTCATCAAACTGCGTACAATAGTATGACAACACCACAGTCTTCCCTAATTGACATATTGGCGACCCATCCAATGCATCAGTTTTAGCTCATCTAACTACTAATCAAGGTAACTGAGTTCTTCTACAAATTTATGTCAATTCTAGCTGGATTGTGCATTCAGGTGTTACTCAACACACATGACTAGTATGTCATCCTCACCTCTTCAGACTTCTTTATTACACATTCCATGATCATACTAGTAGATGGGTTGGTAAAATAGGTCACGAAGTGTGGAAATCTCCTTCTGTCATCCAAATGGTAATTGTATGTTGTTCATTTTGTTCCTAATTTTTCCTATAATCTCATGTCACTGGCAAATTAACTTGATTTTCTTTGACATTTTGTAACATTCCAGTTATAGTTTTGTCTCACAGGATTGGTCGACTTTGATGATGATTGGACAAGGAGTGCGCTCAGATAATATATACTACCTCTCTTCCCCTCCACTACCAATGCTCTTATTACGACTTCTCTACAACAACATCTAAGCTTTGACCATCCTTCTATGGACAAACTCAAGATCTTAGATACCACTATTTCTTCTTATTCTTCTACTTTGTGTGATGCTTGTCGGTTGGGAAAACACCATCTAGTATCTTTGTCATATTGTATGTCAAACAATCCTTAAAAAAATTGATTTAATTCATAGTGATGCATGTGGCCCGTTTCAAACAATGAGTTATAATGATTTCAAATATTTCCTTACTTTGTTGATGATTTCTCAAGGATGACTTGGCTTTATCTTCTTCAAACTCGTGATGAAGTTTACCCCCTTATTCACTTATTTTATAAAATGATCTCCATTCAACCTTTCATGTCTATGAAGATCATTTGTACTTATAATCTCCTTGAGTACACCTCATAGGTAGTTGTTATATCCTCAATTTTGGTGAAATTGAATTACATCAATATAAAGACATAGTTTGATAAATACTTTTCAACAAAGATATTATTAGTATAATAATGTTAGTCACCTTTGTAGCATGAGTGCATGTGTCACATGTTAAATAAATAGAAGGAATTTATACATGAATAGATAATAATAACTTTGTTACAGAAAATTAAATAATTGCTGAGTTTCAAAAAGAAAACAGGCTATGTGGTTTTGATATATAAAAGGATAATTATCTAGTCAAGTGTGGCAACACATTGTTTGTGGCATCACAAATAATATTATCTTGGTTTAACTTTTGTATACTTGCAAACAATAAAGATAAGAAAGAGAATTATAGAAATTTGGGAGAATAAGGATATCCCCTGAGATAATGGTATTATTTTAATGAGATATCTAAATGAGAAACTTTTCTATATAAAAGACCTCTCAATGAATTACAACTACTAAATATAACTGAGAACGGTTTTTTTATGAATTGTCATGGAATGAGGATAATGGGTTTAGAAAATATGTCAAAAGAAAAGAGAAAAAGAATGATCTAGATCTCAAGCCATAAAGATTTATCAATAATTTAAGGAACATGTTTCCCAATGTGTATTAAATAATTATGTGCTTTTCTTTATGGATTTTTCACTGCTAAATCCAAATCCTAATAAGATTATGGTTGTTGGGAAATATGGGCACTGAGTATAGCAGCAGAAATCAAATTTTATCCATTTGTATTGCCATAACAACAAGATCATGTCAACTACTATGAAATAGAAAGGATCTTTTAACGAGTTAAATTTAATGAGGGAGTTTGTATAAATATATATACTTTATCCAATCACCAGATATATAGTATGTATCATATACATGCTCTAACCAAAAATGAGAACATGCAATATATAAAACGTACAAGCAATAGTTATGGACATACTAATTTAATTCCTTGGAGCCACAATGAATTACTACCACCTATGGTCCACATCATATCATGTTGTTAGTGAAGATTTGTGCTTAAACCAATCCGGGTTGATCAGATCAACTCATGAACCGGTCGGCTCACCTCCTGGTTGCTCGGTTAGGCTCTTCTGAAGCAGTCATTTGGTCTTCAGGTCCAAGCTACGTCTCGACACCTCCAGGCATTCGGTTGGGCCACCAGTCAATCGGTTCATCCACCTATCGTCTAGCCTCATCAGTCCTACAGTCGAATAGGTCGTCTCACGGGCCGGTCATTTTGCCTTTGTGTAGATCGTCATCTCACGTCAAAACATAAATTAAAACTATCCTATTTCTTATTACATTATTTATGGAGAAAACCTCGAGTTACATTCGATGGGAAATAGGAAGAAAAGAATTAATTTATACTTGGAAAGGAGAGAGAGGCTCGGTACACAGACTGATTAACGACAGGAATAAAACCACAACTATGCATATACAGATCTGGGGTTTTAGCCATAACCACACTTTCATCCACCATCAAAATCAATTGTATGGCCACACATGTAAATTGCATATATATATATATATATATATATATTTGGGTTCTTATATGGAGATTTAGACAGATGTGCATATCTCAGTTTAAATATTCACATCGCATGTAATAAATAAACACGGTAAAACTAAAAATTTGATCATATCGATTATCCTAAAACATAATTAATTGACGTGACTTTGATGCCACTATAGGAAAATACAACATCAGATAGGTAGCAGAAACAAAAAATTTACTAACATATTTCCCATTGACTAGTAGATCACTTCAATAACTATGCAATGGGAAGGATGGTTTCACAAAGATATACCTGGTCTAAGAGCAAGTCTAGTGACAATCTTCATTGATGTAGATACACACTCTATATTGGACGGTGGTTGTATAGCTCCTAGTCATACTCAGACTCGTCTGACTGCTCCTCCACAGACATCAGACTCAGACCACTGCTGTAGCGGGTCCTTAGATCTCACCACAGACTGCGAGTTGACGTTACCCTCCTAGAACCAACAACAAACTCTTGGCTCTAGAGTAATCCACATGGACCAACTAGAACTCCTCTCGTCCTACAGGAATAGACATGAAGGAGTTTTCCCTTTCGTTGGTGTACTAGTCACCAACATGCTCTCCCACAATAATGATCATCAGTTGTTGCTCTCCCATGGCTATCCCTCCTTAGTTGGGCAGGACTTTCTTGGGCTCTCGTGGTTACCACAACCAGAGAGGACAATACTTGTTAGAGCAACTGATTCTCAATTATCTGTGTAGTAGAGGACAACACTTGTTAGAGCAACTGATTCTCAATTATCTGTGTAGTAGTTGTGCTCTGGGAAGCCCTCAATACTCCTCTTTATATAGGAGGAGTTAGGGTTAGGGTTCCCAGTCCCCAGCTAATGTGAGACTAAAGAGGGAGTGGAAAGGACAAGTAGATCTTAAATTTTCACAACTTTTCTAGAAGTTTCACAACCTGCGTGCGAAGAAACAGTTGTCTCGCGCGTGAGACGGTCATTTTGCTAAGTGAAACAGACATTTTGTACCTTTCAGTTATGCACATATGTTGGCAATTCAATTCCAATTAGTACTCAACTTGACGTACCCCCGAAACGGGAGTTTGGTGCAGTAGAGACGGGTGTCTGGCACCAAACCAAATGGTCATTTGGTGCAACTGAGATGGGTGTCCCACACCAATCCATACGGCCATTTTGCACAAGTAAGACGGGTGTCTCGTAGCCCAGTTTAGGAAGAATTCCCACCAATGTACAAAACAATCAGCCAGACACTCCAAACAACAGTCTCAACATTTGAATCGACCGTTTGGCAGTCTAGTCAGCTGATCTGTTTGGTGAATTGAAATACCTAAACACTTTAGTAATCAATTCAATTATCATTCAAGATCAAACTCCTCTTCTAGATGAGTTCCTATATGTGTGACCCTATAGGTTCTATATCATGTTGGCAATGAATGTCCATAACTAGCTTATGACATCACAAGCAATGAGCGATGCCCAGTCGCACATATTTGCTACCCAAGTTGTGTATGTTATTACATTTTTTGTATATTTCCTTTGTCACTGATATGCAGATTGAACTAGAGAAATGGAGAAGTCATCCTCATTATTATTCATTCTTTTTTCTTGAACCAAAGCAGACTGTATGAGATATATGTGAGCTCAACATATTGACTCACATGTGTATGGCCATACTTTTCTCAGTCTCTCTAATCAAGGGGCCTAGGATATCATACATTTTATAGGAGGGACAAATCTCATATCTATCACTCACAGTCAATCCCCATGTCTCAAAGTCACCCAATCATCACAGTTATAACAACCCATGTTTCAGGACTGCATTTGATGATGTCAAAGTGTACCCAAAGACATGTGATGAGTGCAGTGATTTCATGTCTAAGAACCACAACCACCACCATCACTGTGAGAGCTGACTATGACTTCCATGATGATGGATTCTATGTATCAGACTCATGGTGGGTCAGTCTGATACATTGTTCTGTAACATGTATCTTTGTGCTTGGTTTGATATTGTCATATCACGACCAATGAGATTCAATAACAACCAACTCACACTCTGATCTTATATGTCATTGTTGTCTATCAACCTTCCACAATGACAATCGATCAGGGACATCATGAGAATATATATATATATATATATATATATATATATATATATATATATATATATATATATATATATATATATATATATGTGTGTGTGTGTGTGTGTGTGTGTACTCTTAACATCTGTATGATCTCATTTTTCAGGTCCTCAACCTGAAGATATACGTCATTGAGTAATAATATTCTCTAGACATTTATAGTGTTCCAACATTATCTCATAACTTAATGAAACATAATAAATTGGAAGCTTGCCATTTGTGATTAATTATCAAATCATGTATCTAATGCCTCATCCCAATCATCATATGATTGGCTCTTTAGGCATACATACCAATAGACTCCCACTTGCACTTAGAGCCAATCACCCACAAATCTTATCCCGAGTGACCTAACATGACCTTCATGCTTCTATTATGTTAGTGCTTTTATAGTGGGTTTAGCAACATTTGCTTTAAGTTAGTATTTTGCAATTTTCTCATCTTCTGTACGACCACTTGTATGAGATGGAAGCATCATAGTATGCTATCTGAGATTCCTAGCCTAACTAGTAGCTCCATTGTTGTCATCAATATTTCTACTATGTCATCAATGGTTTGGAACCTCACACAAGTTCGCCCATATGAACTTATTGATCCATACAATATCCTATGTTGTTTTCATAACACAGAGATACTTGGCTTCTTTTGTAGATTTGAACAACTCTCATGAGATCAGAACCCTTTCTAGATAATAGTTTTCATCAAACACTAATTTATATTGCAATCCTTTATTTGTCCGTTTGGAAGCTTGTATCGATGTAACTCTTTACACCTAACTCTTCCTTATCATCATACTCAAGGAACGAATCCTTTTAGTGCTCTACAAGCACTTAAGGATGTTATGTATGGTACTCTAATGACTGTCACTAGCATTTGACATATACACTCTCGTCATGTCTAATACATACAAGATTTCTAGGTAGGTATATATGTGTCTTCTCATCATGTCAAATACATATGAGATGACTGGATATCCTCTCATCATGTCAAATACATACAAGATAACTAGATATCTTCTCATCATGTACAATACATACAAGATAACGGGATAAGTAAATAGCATTGCATTCAAGATAGATCCAATGGCATCTATATATGTGTCCCTATTCTTCATAAGAACTAGGACATTGGGCTCTTGAAAGACTAACTCCATGGAACATGGACAAGTTTTCTCTCACTGAGTCTTGCATGTTGAACCCTTTAGCATCTTATCAATGTATGTGCTTTTACTTAGGTCAAGAACCTTTCCAAATGTATATCTATAGACCTCGATCCCTATCACATAGGATGCTTTACCTAAACCCTTCATATAGAAGGTACTTTCCTTGCCATGTTTTAACATTTATAAGATAAGGGTGTTGTTCTGCATCATTATGTGGAATATCAATGTGCTCCCACTAAATATTTTGTAATTATAGATTCCATCTTCATTCTGACTCAAGTCAAACCATTTGACTATCTTGTCAAATCAAAGATTCCAACTCAGATATGCTTGATTCAATTCTCATATTGACCTTTGTAGCTTTTGAGTTTATTTTTTATTAATGGATATATAAAACCATTAGGTTGTGTTACATACACATCTTCTTCATTATTCCAATTAAGATATGTAGTTTTAACATAATAAGCTGCAACAACAAACATGATCTAGATGGATATAACCATGGTAACTGGTGAAAGGCTTCATCACATTCAAAAATTTGAACTAGTTTCAAACTCTTTGCAACCAATCTACCCTTTACATGTTGGTCTTCTTACATAGACCAAATGCACCCAATGGGTTTTACCCCTTATGGATCCACCAAGGTCATACCTTGTTGGTTTACATGGAGTCCATCATTGATCTTATAGCCTAAAGCCATTACTTATATTCTGGCTCCTCAATAGTTTCTAGGTAGGTAATTGACTCATCTCTATGATCAACTTACCGCCTTCTTGAGTCATAAGATATCATAACCTTTCAAACTCAAGGCGTTCTACTAAAATTATGAGTTCTGTGTTTACATAAGGAACTTGATATTCCACAACAGTTTGTGATTCTCCTTGTTCCTTGTTGTACCTCCTTAGGTTCAATGTTTTCTCATTTATCTCAAACATTTTGAGTTCTACTTTTACTCCCACTGATTCCTTTAGAACTAAGTTTCGTTTAGGAATTAAATCATACAGTCTAGCAAATACTTTGTTGTCGGATTGGGATAAGAGTATTATTCAACAAGATAACATTCATGTGATTTGTGGATAAAGACTATTAAGAAAGTATTTTCTTATACAAGCTTCCAATCCCAATCACTACAAAAGACTCATCTGAACACTTCCCATGCCATATCTCATATGGTGTCTTTAGAACCATTTTAGACCATACATTTTTTAGTGTTTAGCATGTGCCCAAAAGAAATTGTAAGATTAGCTAGATTTTATTGATAATATCACCATGACTTAACATGGTGTGATACCTTCTTTCTAATACATCAGTATGTTTCAGGTGGAGTTCATTATGATACACTATCATGATCTCCTTGAAGGTCCTCAAATTCTTAGTTTATGTATTTTAACATCGATCATATTGAGGTATCTTAATACTTTTACCAATTTAGTTACGTACTTCATTTATGATCTTCTTAAACACTTCAAGAGATCCAAACTTGTATTTCATTAAATAATAATTTCAATATCTACTGATTGTATCGGTAAATATAACGAGGTACTTATAACTACCTTTAGCATTCATCCAAAAAGGTCTTTGTACATCAGTATGTACTAGTCCTAATGGAATAATCAATCTCCCACTACATCTATTGAAGATACTCTTGTCATATTGCACATCAAATAACACATGCACATCTCTATTGGTTCAATAATCAATAGAGTCTAGATAACCATCTTATGGATTCTAGAAATGCATTTCTTGTTTATGCAGTCTAGATGACAATGCTATAGGTATTCATTGTTTGAGTTATCAAGTCATTCAATATATTTATCATACACATTTGTATTTACAACTATCAAGTATAGTTTATGAGACATAGGGCATTTCCATAAAAGATCATAATGTTCTTTTCATACAAAACATATGATGTTTGGCAAGTACACAATAGCAATTCACTAATTCTATTATGTGACCATGACTGACAACCTTTAACTATAGTGGCAGCTACCCTTGCTCCATATAGTTCTAGCTTACTTCTTCTTAGGTCCTAAAGTAGAGATCTATATCTCTATATTCTTCCTGAGATCCTCTATAAAGAGGATAATTCCTTTCCAATGTCCAAACAAGTGATAATGGTGGAACTTTGTTTCTTTATCCTTTAAGTGAAAAGGACAAATCCCTTTTACACTTACCCTTCTCCATATATTGAGTGCAAAATAATTGGACTTAAGCTTAGCCTTAGAACACTTCTTATCCTTGCCTTTTCCCTAGGACTCACTTCTGTTGATCACCATCACAAATTTGTCCTTATTCTTCCTTGCTTTGTCATCAACATGTCAAACATTTGATAACTAACTATATGATTCATGCAACACTTGCATAATTATATTCCTAGTCAACTCTTGACCTAAGAGAAATCCCAGTCATTCCACATTTCCAATCACATTGAGCACATGGGGTTCTACCGGGCCTCCCTTTGTCAGTTTGCACTCAATTAGTGTTTTGGAGACATTATACCTTCTTTGCTTTACATGATTCTTAAGATGTGTACCATCTCAAGAATGTCCATATCTTCATGTTGTTCATGCAACTCATAGTTCATACAATAGAGCATTAAGTATTCAAATGTCTATGGCATCATTGGAATGCTTCCAATAAGCATCCACTTAGCCTTAGGCACATTTGGAGTGGGTTCCTATGGCACTGCTCTATCAAGGACATAGAGATTTCTCTCATTGATGAGAACATTTCTCAAAGTCCTTAACCAATTGTGGAACTTTATCCCATTATTGTCCTTCTTGAGGACTGATCGCAATTTGAACGTGTTTGTGTTTGACATTTGATTCTACAAAGAAATATAATGAATTTTCAAAACATGTTTGATTAGATAATTTGATGATATTAATTAAATCTTTAATTAACTACCGCTCCCACTATTTTGTTAAAATTGATAGCCCTCAATACCTATTTGGAATATTGCAACGTACAATATTCTAGTGGGACAATCCTAATTTCATCAAATCATGAGCCAGCTAGGGTTGTCACCCACAACTTGATTCTATCAGATAGGCAATCATGCCAATTGCATCATATTCAACTCTCGGATAGATGACATGCGCAACTCTTTGCCATGATCGTCTGCATGCCTCTAGATACTTAATCCAATTAAGGTCACCTAGTTAAACCTGACCCAACATTCAATACGATATATATGCACCCTACTAGAGCAGACCCAAATATCTACCATCACACTTCCACGAGATAGATGGTGCACCACGCTAGGGTGTGCCCACACTTAGTTGATCAAGCTTTTCATTTGTGATGATTATGGAAGGCATCTAAGACTTAATATTTTAACGAGGGAGTTTGTATAAATACATATAATTTATCCAATCACCACATATATAGTACGTATCATATACATGCTATAACCACAAATGAGAACATGCAATAAACAAAACACACAAGCGATGGTTATGGCCAAACTAATGTAATTCCTTGGAGCCACAAGGAACTACTACCACATTTGGGCCACATCATATGCAACCTATTGTTGGTGAAAATCTGTGCTTAAACCAATCCAGGTTAATCGATTCAACTCTTAAACTGGTCGGCTCACCTCCTGGTTGCTCAGTTGGGCTCTTCTGAAGCGGTCATCTGGTCCTCAGGTCCAAGCAGTGTTTGGAAACCTCTAGGCATTCGGTTGGGCCACCAATCGATTGGTTCATCCTCCTATCATCTGGCCTACTCAGTCCTCCAATCGATCGGGTCGTCTCACGAGTCGATCATTTCACCTTTGTGTAGATCGTCATCTCACGTCCAAACATAAATTAAAACTATCATATTTCTTATTATGTTGTTTATGGAGAAAACCTCGAGTTACATTTGATGGGAAATAAGAAGAAAAGAATTAATTTACTCTTAGAAAGGAGAGAGAGGCTTGGTATGCATACCATTTAACAATAGGAATAAAACTGCAACCAAGCATACACATATTTGGGATTTTGTCCATAACCACACTTTCATATTATATATATATATATATATATATATATATATATATATATATTCGTTTGAGTTCTTATGTGGTGATTTAGACGGACGTGCACATCAACTAGTTTAAATATTTACATCGCATGCAATAAATAAATATGGTAAAACCAAAAATCTGATCATATTGATTATCTCAAAATATAATTAATTGACGTGTCTATGATGCCACTATAGGGAAATACGACATCAGATAGGCAGCGGAAACAAAAATTGTACTGACATATATCCCATTAACCAGCAGATTGTGTCAATAACTATGCAATGGGGAGGATGGTTTCATGAAGATATACTAGGACCTGGAGCAAGTCCAGCAACAATACTTGTTGATGTAGATGCACACTCTATCTTGGATGGTGGTTGTGCAACTCCTAGTCACTCTAAGACTCATTTGACTGCTCCTCCACAAACATTAGACTTAGACAACTACTGAAGCGACTCCTCAAATCTCACCATGGATTGTGAGTTGACGTTGCCCTCCTAGTAGCAGCCAACAGACTCCTGCCTCTAGATTAGTCCACACGGACCAACTAGAACTCTTGTCGTCCTGTAGGAACAGACCGGAAGGAGTTGTCCCTTCCATTGGTATACTAGTCACCAGCATGCATTCCCACACCAATGATCCTCAGTTATTGCTCTCCCATGGCTATCCCTCCCTAGTCGGGTAGGACTTTCCATGGCTCTCATGGTTACCACAATCAGAGATGACAACACTTATAAGAGCAACTAATTTTCAATTGTTTGTGTAGTAGTTGTGTTTTGGGAAGCCCCCAATACCTCTCCATATATAGGTGGGGTTAGGGTCAGGGTTCCCAGTCCCCATACACTGCGAGACTAAAGTGGGAGTGGAAAGGACAAGTAGATCTTGAATTTTCACAACTTTTCTAGAAGTTTCAAAACATGTGTGTGATAAAACGTTCATCTCGTCCAGAGACATAGTCATCTCGTGCGTGAGATGGTCATTTAGATAAGTGAAATGACCATTTCACACCTTCTAGTTCTACACATACGTTGGCAATTCAATTCTAATTAGTACTCAACTTGAATTACCCCCAAAACTAGTTTGGTGCAAGCTGAGACAGACGTCTCACACCAAACCAAACGGTTATTTGGTGCAACTGAGACAGGCATCTTTTTGCACAAGCGAGACAGTCATATCGCATCCCAGATCAGGCAGAATTCCAACCAAAGTATAATACAATTAGCCTAACACACCAAACAATAGTCTCAATATTTGAACCGATCGTTGGGCATTCTAGTCAGCTGATCTGTTGCGTAAATTGAAATACCTAAACACTTTAGTAATCAATTCAATTATCATTCAAGATCAAACTCCTCTTGTAGATGATTTCCCACGTGTGTGACCCTATAGGTCCCATATCACATTTGCAGTGAATGTCCATAACTAGCTTATGAAATCACAAGCAATGAGTGGTGCCCAGTCGCACATCATTGCTACCCAAGTGAATGGAAAGTTGGGGAGAAACTTCAACCTATAATCTGTGTATGGTGTTATAGTTTTTGTATAGTTCCTTTATCACTAATATCCAGATTGAACTAGAGGCTCGGAGCAGTCATCCTCATTATTATTCAATCTTGTTTCTTGAACCAGAGCAGACTGCATGAGATATATGTGACCTCAACATATTCACTCATGTTTGTATGGCCATACTTTTCTCAGTATTTCTAATCAAGAGGCCTATGATATCATACTCCATATAGGAGGGACAAAACCCATATCTATCACTCACAGTCAATCCCCATGTGTCAGAGTCACCCAATCATCACCGTTATAACAACCCATGTTTCAAGACTGCATTTGATGATGTCAAAGTGTACCCCACGACATGTGATGAGTGCAGTGATTTCATGTCTAAGAACCACAACCATCACCATCACTGTGAGAGATGACTATGACTTCCATGATGATGGCTTCCATGTGTCAGTCTCACGATGGCTCTATCTGATACATTGTTATGTAACATGTATTTGTGTGCTTGATTTGATATGGCCATATCATGACCAATGAGATTCATTCATATCAACCAACTCACACTATGATCTTATGAGTCATTGTTGTCTATCAACCTTCCACAATGACAACCGATCAGGGACATCATGAGATTATATATATGTACTCTTAATATCCATATGATCTCATTTCTCAGGTCCTCAACCTGAAGACATACATCATTGAGTAATAATATTCTCTAGACATTTATGGTCACTACTACAGAAACAACGTTCAGTGTCGCTTTTCTAGGCGTCGGTTATTTAGGAAAACCGACGCCTATAATATTAGACGTCGGTTATTTATGCAAACCGATGTCTATATTCGAAGACCATCCAGACATGGGTACCGCTTTGTATTCAGCGTCGGCTGGTTATAACAGACCGACGCCTAAAATCGCCCGTGAAATCCAATTTTCGAGCGAAAACATTTTAGGTCACCTACAATGTCGGTCTTTTAACAATTCACCAACGCCTATTTAAAATGAAAATTTGCGTGAAAAGTCCCACTTTCAGTGTCGGTTATCCTTCGATAACCGACACTGATAATGGTTCCCGCCAAATAATGAGCATGTTGTCCATGACGAGCATGGCGAGGATACCAATGTAAGTTCTAAAAACATATCATGTATTTCTATAAAATTCATTATCTTCTAGTTATGTCATATATCCCATATTTCTATATTGTGCTAATTCAGTGGGTTTATTTATGTCAAATTTTAGGTTGATGATGCACATGTACCCACTGAAGCACTGGAGCAACTTGATGCGCAACACCAAACACTTAACAAGAAAAGGGGCATCACTCTGTTGAAGAAGTTAATAGCACTGAGTGGTAGTGGATCCAAATTGGTTGTGGAGTTTGATAATGGAGGAAATGCAATTGGAGTGAACCGCAATAATTTTGTAAACTATCTTGGGTGTGTCACTCGAAGCCATTGTGGTGTTAAGTATGATAATTGGCATAAAGTTCCTCAGGGGAAGAAAGACTTGATATGGAAGGATTTATGTGTGGGTTATTATTATTTGCAAATCTATTTTGTAGATTACAAATTATATTATTTGCAATTCTATTTTTGGATACTAGTTAATAAGAATTCTATTTTACAGAATCTATTTGCATTGGATGAGAAGCTGCATCGTAAAAGCGTGATGCAACGCGCTGGAAAGATGCTTAGGAACTATAAGACAAATCTGAACAGAGAATACATAAAAGATGGTGATAAGAAGAAGAAGTCATCCCTTGAGCAGTGGAACTTCTTGGACAAAGAAGATTGGGACAATTTTGTTGCTTCAAGAAAATCTTAAGAATTCAAGGTATTAGGCGTCACTCCCAATTTAATTAATATATGTTGTATTCACCTATTCAAGATTAACATTTAGTGCTACTAACCAAATCATTAATGTGCATACTAACTAGGCCCTCAGTGACGCGCAAAAAGCAAGGCGTGCACTGAATGTGCATGACCACACTATGGGTCCAAAGGGCTATGCAAGCGTTCGCCAAAGACTATAGGCGGAGTCTGCGGCTACTCAGGAGTCTACTCCTACTCAGGAGTCTGCCACACCCATGCCTCACCATGATATCTGGATAGCTGGGAGGCAAAACAAGAAGGGTGAAATAAAGAAGCCCGTAACTACTGAGGCGGCTGCGAAAATGGTAAAATACAACTCTTAGAGCAATCGTTTGAATATTGATTATTTGTGGTGTTAATGTTACAACCCCAAATTTTGGGTTCCTTTGGTGAGAAATATAATTTCTCATATTAAAGATATTTGGACAAACAATGATATAATTTGTTGAGAATAAATGGATGTTGTTTGAACTAGCCTTGTTGTTTGATTTGTGGGCTTTATTGGCTATTGGGCCCAATAACAAGGAAATTCAATTAATTAATGAATAACTGAGTTGTTGAGAAAAGAGAGGTGAGGTAGAAACCTCTAGAAGGAAAAGGAATGTAATCCAAGAGTGAATTTCGTGCCTCTTGGGTTCCTTGGGTCCCAAGGAGTCTAAAATTGCATAGAGGATGCAATAAGAAAAGAAAAGACCAATTAAGTATTTCTTTATTAAGAAAGAAATTGAAAATAATGATAAAATGTGGAAAATGAGTTAAAAGAGGTACAATTGGGTTATCCTTGATGGATTTTCGTATCTAAAGGATTCCTAATAATAAAAGGAATGACAGTGAGAGAAATAATAAGGGAGATAAAGAGGAATCCTAAAAAAGGAATAATTTAATGGAAGGAATTAGGGAAATATGAGAAATTGACTTTCAAAAGAAGATAAAGGCAGATGGATGTTCCCTGATATGGGAATTCGTGCCCTTAGTTGTCTTGAGGTCCAAGGGACCCCAAATAATGAGATAATGGCAAAAGGAAAAGGAATATAAATTAAATTGGATTAATTCATGAGATAACTTGGGAGAGAAGGAAGACCTCTCATTCAATGCAATTTGTTCCCCACATTTTGTACAAAGCTAGATAATGACAAGACAAACGTTCCCTTAAAATTTGAGGAAAAAAGGAGTTATGGTTTGGGAGATATTAATTTCTCAAGAATTCTCCCAAATTAAGGCCTTAATTTGACAAATAGAAAGAAAATGGCATTTTCTCTTAATCGCGGGCAACGAAGGCCGTTGGATCTTGATCCAACGGGGGATGGTCATCGTCCAAGTCCCACTGGGACTGTGATTCTGTGAGTTACAGAGGGACTTTCCCTCTTGATTTTCTCGTGTTTCACTGGATGTACAGGTTGGCTAATGTTTCCATCAGACTCAAGGAAAGAAACCAAAGGGAAAAACCCCTGGTTTGAAAAAGGTTGGTTGCCGATTGGGAAAGTTCCCAATTCGGCAGGAGCTTGCCCGACCCTATATATAGGGAGGGACGAACCAGGGAGCCAACGCCTCTATTTCTTATCCCAGTTGCTGCGGTTTGTTGCGAGGAACGTCCCCATGTATTCAATTGGATTGTTAGTCGTAACCCTCACCCTCGCCACCACCACGAACCTTGCCGGAGTCCGGTGAGAAGGGGGGACTCCCGACATGCTCGTGGCTACGATTGAGCCAGAGGTCAGGTTCGAGTGAAGGAGTCGGAGCTCCCTGCAAAGTTGCGAGCACTTTGGTGGCCGGAAGCTCCAAGTCAACCACTGGGTTGACCAACAGAGCGCAACAGGGAGGCGCGCGAGGTTGAAGAAGGCTTCGCGGCGATTTACCAACCTGCCCCTCGCTCCCTTCAGTCACGACAAGGTCAGAAGCGTCTTTTATTCATTTTAGTTGGTTGTTATGGGTGCGCGCATCTATGGACGTTGGATCCTAAGTGGACCAGCGGTCCATTAATCGGACGATCCGTGTTTTTCTTAATTTAGCAAATAAACTAGAAAAAGGAAGTTTTCTTATTAAAATCATATCTTTTGATAGAAAACTCTGATGAGGAAAGTTAATACCTGAATCTTGCTCAGAAAAGTACGAGGAATTCAATAAAATGCTAGTAGAGGCTAGTTTTACTTCTAGTTCTCAAAGTACATAAAGTTAGTACTTTGATGCTTTAAATGGATCTAAAACCCTAGATTTGTTTAATGGTGAGTTTAATAACTAGTTTAATATTCTGAATCAAGATTGGACCTTTTGACATAAAAAGGATAATAGGAATATGATTTGAGTTTAAAAACCCATGATTTTCTTGATTAGGGTTTTCCTGTGTGCAAAAGTGCAATCAATGTTAAACTAGGGTTTATTAACCTAGCAGATGTGATAAATAGTAATTAAGGTACAGTTGTCAATTGAACTATAATCATTGATGAATAACCTGAAAATGATAATTGGCCTTAATGATCTTGACATGACCTAAAAAGAATAAAACATGATGGTTTTAGTATAAAAGTTCCTAATCATGGATAGATACCCTTAATATGATAAGTAGGGTTTTCTAATGGATAAAGTTGGAATTATTAATAAATGGAGTTCATAGGTGAATTAGATCATAAGGAATTATGAGTTGTTAATCCGAAATAAACTAAAGGTGATAATTGAGTATACTGACCTTGAAATAACTTAAAAGGATAAAGAAAGTAGTTTTGGTATAAAAGAGAAATAATCGACTTTAACTGGGCTTATGATGTTGAAATTAGGGTTTATGAACTAAGAGAGCATTTAATATGATAAAAGTGTTATGGAGGCAAAAACCCTAATAAAACCCTAATGCGGCCTAGGAAGCCTAAGGTGGAATCCAAGTCTAGCTTTAGAATGTTCTGGATAAATTATAACACTTGGATCCCATGCATTAATTTCAGGATATTGTTGATTGCTTGTTGCTTGTTCTTTATCCTTATTGCTTGGACAATCAAGTTGCTCTGGATCAGGTATGTGGTTAATTATGAATAGACACCTTAGTTTCCCAAGGATTTTCCGGATGATTAATCACATTGAATGCAAACTATTTGTTTGGATGTTCATACTTGCAAATCATAAAGCACTATGATTATCACATTAAAAATAGAAGTATGAATCCTCACACCTACATGCCACCCTGATGGATGATGCCAAAGGTCAGGCCCATATGGGTAGACCAATGGACACCTTGAGTGGTGACCCCAGGCACCAAGAAGGTGGTCTATGCATGACTAGTGGGCACCATGAGTGGTGACCCCCAGGCACCAAGCTCGGGATTGAGAAGGTGGCCTTAAGTCATTGGCAAAGGGCACCCTAAGGTGGGTATGCCAGGGTTAGGGCAAAAGCGGTGGAGAATGTCATACTAAAAAGTGTAAATTGGCTTGTTAATTAATTTGATTGTGAATATTAAATTGTTAGCTATATTTGCAAGATTTTGGTTGTTCCCACATACCAGTATATTTCGATATACTGACCGACGTTTTGTTTGTCGGCGTTTTAGGAACAACAATTGAAAGAACAAACAGTAAAGTGACACATTGTGAAAGTAAAACATAAAGTGCAAGGAGGATTAGTTAGAGTGGATTCAAGCTTGGATAGATAGATTCCCAAAGTTTCCAAAGGTAAGTAAAGTTTTAATTTTATACCAAATTCTAGTTAGTTAGTAGAATTGCATAATTGTTATTGATTATTTGTTGAACCTTTGATCGTGTTAATTGGATAACGGCACCGACCTTTCGGTCTCCCTTAATTGGGGGTTATCGGGAGGCTGGGTCATTACAATTGGTATCAGAGCATAGGTTCCTCAATTAATCTTTAATAATTATTAAATTTTACAAATTCCATAGAACCGAGGGAGTTATTAGAGGATTGTCTGAAAGACTGAGGTGTCTAGAAAAGGATCACATCCAGGGGCTGGCAATATTTTCCTCTGCACCGCTAGTCAGAATATGAGGACTCCTGGATTGTGTGACTGCCTGGCCGATGTCTTAGGATATGACTCGAAATAAGATACCTTTAGGACTCTCTCATCTTGTTCATCCCTTCTCAACTCAAATGCTGTTAAGGACCTTAAGGATTAGGGTTTTCTCTTTTCTCCTCACCCTCTTGAGATATGGGTAAGGTTAATAAGGTCTAAGGAATCCTCCAACAAATTAATAAAAAGCATGTAAACAAGATGTCATGGACATAAGCTTATTAGATTAAGTGCAAACTAAAGGATAGATACATGCTTAGGTCGTATGACACGAGTTGTCTTTGCCCTCAGGAGAGACCTGAGGATAGACCTCCTTGTCTGGAGGATGAGTAGAGAGAATTAGTCTTGGAGGTAGAGACCTCCATTAAAAGTAGAGACCTAGCACATCCTTTGAGGATGATGTTAACCCTAACCCTAAGTGAAGATTAGAGAGAGAGAGAGAGATGACATGATGAGTTAGATGTCATGGTTGACCAGATGTTTGGATTGTCATACGATCCATGTGAGGTTGGGTGACCTAGCACCTTTGGCAACTCGGGAAAGGTTCGTGCATGTTAAAGCAAAGGGTAGCTCCTTCATGGATGAAGTTAGTGAAGGACCTATAGAAACCTTATGGCTTATGCAAGTAAGGGATAGCATGCCCCCAAAGTACGCCAATGGTACGGTAGTAGGTTGAAACCCTGGCCAGAAGGGCATGATGGATGGCTTATGAGATATGCATAAAGAGATATGAATAATCTTGAGCCAAACATGAGTTGAGCATAGGCTTCAACCACACAGGGGTTTGCTTGAGAGCATGAGCCTTCATGGAGAAGGAACCTCTAGTAGGTATGGTTGGAGGTGGTTTTATCTCTAGACAGAGGAAGCAAGTCTAAAACCCCGAAACTTGAGGAATAGTGGGGAGTTAAAGATGATGCGACCTAAGTGGATGATAGTGGTTGCCTTATGCTTGATTCCTGGAGGCTGATGATATATTGGTTGCCTTTAGAGGAACCAAACCCTAGAGAGAGGACGATGCTTCTAGTACCCATGGTATAAGTGGTTACCTACTAGATGAGATAAAGAGTGCTTTAGACCCTAAGGAGGTTTAAGTAACCAGTTGTGAGGCTTTATACCTAGTTGGATACCCAAAGGAGAACCTAGGGTTCCTAGGCCTAAGAGGGGAAGCAGTGTATCTGATGCTCATGATGAGATTTGAGTCTCTATAGCTTTGAGCATGGTACTCCTCATGTGTAGAGGTAAAGGAAAACCCTTACGTTAAGGGTATGTTTGATGAACCCCTCACAACTAAGTAGATGTAATGTTGGGGATGAGAACAAGTGCGACCTAGCATGGTTTTGTAGGTACGCTTGTGCCTTGGTAGTTGTTGGTTTAACCATGCTCATATGGATGTAAACCCTAAGAATGCTTGTGACCTTTGTTATAAAGGTGTAGTTTCCTCCCATCCTGGGAGAGCGGCCCTTTGGTAGGAAGTTTACCAGTTTGGTTGGTTTTGAGGTAACCTAAGGAGGTTTCATAGGATTTTGAGAAGCTAAGCGAAGAGTACATGGCATGAGAATGAACCTATAGACCCATAGATAACCATCTCTATATGCATGTGGATGTGTTACCATGGAGGTAACCGGTATGGAGCTCGACCAAGGTAGGCAGGTCACCATGACCCTTATGAAAGGATAAAAGATAGCCCAAGAATGCACAGAGAGATGATGAAGGATTAGGTAAGGTTTTGAGTTGAACATGTACTATGATAGAACCCTAAGTCTATCCAAGGGTCAGGTAGGGATAAGACCGATGAAAGATGGAGTTGCCTAATTCCCTAGTTGCACATGACCATAGGGTCGGGAGTTAACAGTTATCATTGTCTGAGGGTCATGGGTTATGAGATTGATCACCTTCATGAACTCATGGGACCCAAAGGGAAGATGAGTAGGGCACTCTATGGATGCATAAGGGAAGAGGGATGACCCCAAAAGTGCCGACACCCTATAGACCTAGAGGATATGACCAAGGATTGTGTGGTGACCCAAGTAGGTTTCAGATCAGTCTTCCGTGGAAGAAATTTTTGATATAATGATGTTTGTGATGTGGAGACAGGAGTTGCACATTTCAACTTAGATTTGAAGGTGTACTTGCAAGGTGGGATGTATCATCTCTACTCCTAGAATGGGAATAACTCTGTATTTGGACGGCCACCAAATGCTTATTTCTTCTTGTTATGGGAGTGAGAGATAGGACTATACGCATGCCTTACACCAAGGATAATAGATGATGGAAGTTGGAATGTTGTTATGAGGTAGGAGGATAGAGATGATAACATACCCTGGTGAAGTGAATTATACATGGATGGTTCGCAAACACTAAGAGAGGTAGTGTAGTCAGCTTATGATGATGTTTTATCAGGAACTATGTGGAAATTGCAAGTTAACCAAGGTCGAGTTCGATCACAGTGAGGATGAGCTCAGAGCTTCTTGATGAAGATAGACTTAGAGCTTGAGATGAGATGATAAGTATAATACATGGAAGTGTATGTTACCTAACACTTATGGATGAGAGGTGGTAATGAATGCTCTGGTTGAGATCTAGCTGCCTAGTTTAGTTAGAGGCTAGAAGAAGTAGAGGTTGTTTGGCTAACCCTAAGTTTGGAAAGAAGATGTGTTTTGTGTAATACTCAGATGTAATAAGATATGTTGAACAAGTTAATGGTTGTTTGGGTAAACCATTTAGTCCTCGATGAGTTAAAAGGATGGTGATAGAACCTCAGATACACTTCTTTGGATAGGGAGGTAATAAAACCCTTTTGAGAGTGGTTTAGGGTTTCTGAGGTATCAAGCTTGAGGAATCATAACAATACAGGTGGTCATGATATACATTGGTACTACAAAGATAGTAAGTAATGGTAGCATTCAGGATGCTTAAAACAAAGTTGCATGTAACATGTGGCCATGCAAGCCAGGAGGTGAAGGACGAACACTAATTAACCCAGTGCATGGATATAAAGTATTAAGAGTTCCATAGAGGGAATGGGAGTTCATCACTATGGATGTTGTGAGTCTCTCCTAGACCAAGAAGGTCAAGATACAATATGGGTTATGATAGATCACCTTACCTAGATGACATGAGAAAGGAAGAGTTCTGTCAAGGGACAGATCTGGTTGAACTACATATGAAAAGAGATGGTTCAACTACACCATGATGCAAGTTCAAAAGTTCTTGGGTATAACCAAGGGTCACTTCCATGAGGTGGGAGTGGATACATGAAGAACTCGATGATAGTACAGTTTATCACCCCATACTAATGGACAATATGTTTGATGAGAGCATGTGTGCTCATTTAGGGTGATACATAGAGACAGTTCTTAAGATGTGATGTTAACTACCATAGCCTTTATCGGGATGCAAGAAGTTCTATAGGGAGGTTGTGTCGATCACCACCTCATTATGATGATGTGGTGAAGGAGGCCTCGCGAAGGTCAGAAAAGAACCACAAGTGTGTGCAGATGAAGTCGCTTTGATCGTACAATGGCTGAGAGAGAGCCCAGTGGTGACATGAGTCACGAGTTGATGTAAAGCATACTGATATGTCGTTCACTGTGGGAGAATATGTGATGTGAAAATCCGACCCCTCCAAGCTACACCTGAGAAAGCTGAGTCCCCGATATATGGGTCCATTTGAGATGGATTGGTGGAGATGGTTGTGTTAACCTTACCCCTCAGGATAAAATGATGTGTTGCATGAGTCCGATCTAGAGCACTATGTGAGGTACCCAAGCCAGGTGTTGTGCCCTGAACCTATTCAGCTTTTGAAAGGCTGAAAAGTCCTGAGTCACCTATGAGGGTACGATATACCAAGGTAAGAAAGAACTCAGATGGAAGAAAACGAGATAATGAAGGTTCTTGGGAAACACCATGGAAAAGGAGAAGCCACATGGGAGCCCTGATGGACATAAGAAGACTTATCTTGTTTGTTTTCTTGTTTGATGTAATTTTGAGTGCAAAATTCTCATAAGATGGGAAGGATGTTACAACCCCAAGTTTTGGGTTCCTTTGGTGAAAAATGTAATTTCTCATATTAAAGATATTTGGACAAACAATGATATAATTTGTTGAGAATAAATGGATGTTGTTTGAAATAGCCTTGTTGTTTGATTTGTGGGCTTTATTGGCTATTGGGCCCAATAATAAGGAAATTTAATTAATTAATGAATAACTGAGTTGTTGAGAAAAGAGAGGTGAGGTAGAAACCTCTAGAAGGCAAAGGAATGTAATCCAAGAGTGAATTTCGTGCCTCTTGGGTTCCTTGGGTCCCAAGGAGTCTAAAATTGCATAGAGGGTGCAATAAGAAAAGAAAAGACCAATTAAGTATTTCTTTATTAAGAAAGAAATTGAAAATAATGATGAAATGTGGAAAATGTGTTAAAAGAGGCACAATTGAGTTATCCTTGATGGATTTTCGTATCCAAAGGATTCCTAACAATAAAAGGAATGAAAATGAGAGAAATAATAAGGGAGATAAAGAGGAATCCTCAAAAAGGAATAATTTAATGGAAGGAATTAGGGAAATATGAGAAATTGACTTTCAAAAGAAGATAAAGGTAGATGGATGTTCCATGATATGGGAATTCATGCCCTTAGTTGTCTTGAGGTCCAAGGGACCCCAAATAATGAGATAATAGCAAAAGGAAAAGGAATATAAATTAAATTGGATTAATTCATGAGATAACTTGGGATAGAAGGAAGACTCCTCATTCATTGCAATTTGTTTCCCAAATTTTGTACAAAGCTAGATAATGACAAGACAAACGTTCCCTTAAAATTTGAGGAAAAAAGGAGTTATGGTTTGGGAGATATTAATTTCTCAAGAATTCTCCCAAATTAAGGCCTTAATTTGACAAATAGAAAGAAAATGGCATTTTCTCTAGATCGCGGGCAACAAAGGCCGACGGTCATCGTCCAAGTCCCACTGGGACTGTGATTCTGTGAGTTACAGATGGACTTTCCCTCTTGATTTTCTCGCATTTCACTGGATGTACAGGTTGGCTAATGTTTCTATCAGACTCAAGGAAAGAAACTGAAGGGAAAAACCCCTGGTTTGACAAAGGTTGGTTGCCGATTGGGAAAGTTCCCAATTCGGCAGGAGCTTGCCCGACCCTATATATAGGGAGGGATGAACCAGGGAGCCAGTGCCTCTATTTCTTATCCCAGTTGCTGCGGTTTGTTGCGAGGAACGTCCCCATGTATTCAATTGGATTGTTAGTCGTAACCCTCACCCTCGCCACCACCACGAACCTCGCCGGAGTCCGGCGAGAAGGGGGGGACTCCCGACATGCTTGCGGCTACGATTGAGCTAGCGGTCAGGTTCGAGTGAAGGAGTCAAAGCTCCCTGCAAAGTTGCGAGCACTTTGGTGGTCGGAAGCTCCAAGTCAACCACTAGGTTGACCAACGGAGCGCAACAGGGAGGCGCGCGAGGTTGAAGAAGGCTTCGCGGCGATTTACCAACCTACCCCTCGCTCCCTTCAGTCACGACATGGTCAAAAGCATCTTTTATTCATTTTAATAAGTTATTATGGGCGCGCGCATATGTGGACATTGGATCCTAAGGGGACCAACGGTCCATTAATCGAACGATCCATGTTTTTCTTAATTTAGCAAATAAACTAGAAAAAGGAAGTTTTCTTATTAAAATCATATCGTTTGATAGAAAACTCTGATGAGGAAATTTAATACATGAATCTTGCTCAGAAAAGTACGAGGAATTCAATAAAAATGCTAGTAGAGGCTAGTTTTACTTCCAGTTCGAAAAGTACATAAAGTTAGTACTTTGATGCTTTAAATGGATCTAAAACCCTAGATTTGTTTAATGGTGAGTTTAATAACTAGTTTAATATTCTGAATCAAGATTGGACCTTTTGACATAAAAAGGATAATAGGAATATGATTTGAGTTTAAAACCCCATGATTTTCTTGATTAGGGTTTTCCTGTGTGCAAAAGTGCAATCAATGTTAAACTAGGGTTTATTAACCTAGCAGATGTGATAAATAGTAATTAAGGTACAGTTGTCAATTGAACTATAATCATTGATGAAGAACCTGAAAATGATAATTGGCCTTAATGATCTTGACATGACCTAAAAAGAATAAAACATGATGGTTTTAGTATAAAAGTTCCTAATCATGGATAGATACCCTTAATATGATAAGTAGGGTTTTCTAATGGATAAAGTTGGAATTATTAATAAATGGAGTTCATAGGTGAATTAGATCATAAGGAATTATGAGTTGTTAATCCGAAATAAACTAAAGGTGATAATTGATTATACTGACCTTGAAATAACTTAAAAGGATAAAGAAAGTAGTTTGGGTATAAAAGAGAAATAATCAACTTTAACTGGGCTTATGATGTTGAAATTAGGGTTTATGAACTAAGATAGCATTTAATATGATAAAAGCATTATGGAGGCAAAAACCCTAATAAAATCCTAATGTGGTCTAGGAAGCCTAAGGTGGAATCCAAGTCTAGCTTTAGAATGTTCTGGATAAACTATACACTTGGATCCCATGCATTAATTTTAGGATATTGTTGATTGCTTGTTGCTTGTTCTTTATCCTTATTGCTTGGACAATCAAGTTGCTCTGGATCAGGTATGTGGTTAATTATGAATAGACACCTTAGTTTCCCGAGGATTTTCCGGATGATTAATTACATTGAATGCAAACTATCTGTTTGGATGTTCATACTTGCAAATCATAAAGTCACTATGATTATCACATTAAAAATAGAAGTATGAATCCTCACACCTACATGCCACCCTGATGGATGATGCCAAAGGTTAGGCCCAGATGGGTAGACCAATGGACACCTTAAGTGGTGACCCCAGGCACCAAGAAGGTGGCCTATGCATGACTAGTGGGCACCATGAGTGGTGACCCCCAGGGACCAAGCTCGGGATTGAGAAGGTGGCCTTAATTCATTGGCAAAGGGCACCCTAAGGTGGGTATGCCAGGGTTAGGGCAAAAGTGGTGGAGAATGTCATACTAAAAAGTGTAAATTGGCTTGTTAATTAATTTGATTGTGAATATTAAATTGTTAGCTATATTTGCAAGATTTTAGTTGTTCCCACATACCACTATATTTCGATATACTGACCGACGTTTTGTTTGTCGGAGTTTTAGGAACAACAATTGAAAGAACAAATAGTAAAGTGACACATTGTGAAAGTAAAATATAAAGTACAAGGAGGATTAGTTAGAGTGGATTCAAGCTTGGATAGATAGATTCCCAAAGTTTCCAAAGGTAAGTAAAGTTTTAATTTTATACCAAATTCCAGTTAGTTAGTAGAATTTCATAATTGTTATTGATTATTTGTCGAACCTTTGATCCTGTTAATTGGATAACGGCACCGACCTTTCGGTCTCCCTTAATTGGGGGTTATCGGGAGGCGGGGTCGTTACAGTTAACTTACCAATTTCTATTGATGGTGATTAGCGGGAGCTGCACGAGCAGAGGAAATAAGGCACGTTCATCTCTCAGGGCACAAGGGATGACTTGACAGTTGCTCTGGGTAACCCAGAGCATCCTGGACGTGTTAGGTGTGCAGGCGCTGGTGTGGGCATCAAAGAATTCTTTGGGCCATCCCAGCGCAAACCCAGAGCAGGACTTTCACAAGAAGAGGTAACCTATTCTTTTTTTAGAATGTTACTACAAAAGGGAATTCAATAATAAGAAGCTAATGTTTCTTTTATCCATGTATAGGAGAATAAGAGAGTCGATGATATAGTTGCTAAGAAGGTCAATGATATAGTTGCCGAGAAGGTCAAGGAAGAAATAGTGCGGTGGCAGGCATCTCAGGCTTCCAATCAGCCTATGGCGACCCACCCTTCTCCTGATGCACAGACTGCGAGTAATCCTGGAGACCCATCACCTAGCACGTCTGCTGTAAGTATTGTTTATGACATTGTAGCTAGTCTTTTCAAGATGATATGTTCGAAAGGTGATATGTATATATGTATAACATTCTTTATGTAAATTTGTAGGCATTGAAGCCATGCTGCTTAAGAATGCAAGACTATGTTGTTGCAGAGGCGCATGCTTACCAGTCCCTTCCTGGGGCAACGTTTCATGGGACTCCAATGCCGTTGGGCTACGTTCGTGTGAGCCCGATATGTGTATTACCCGATTGGAGGGAAGCTGCATTGCCATATGCCCACCCAGATATTGATACACTTGGTGAGGCAGAAGGCGGGGTGATATTGTGGCCCAAAGCAGATGTCGTCTACACTACTAAAATTGTAAGATAAATTTACATTACTTTAGATTGTTAATGTGTATATATGAGGTCAACTGATCTGAAATTATATATATAGGTTAAAAAGAAGACACCCGGAGCACCTAGGCCTCCACCTCCACTTCCTGCATTACCAAGTTGGGTTCCAACTAACCTAAAATACCCGTTAGGTCCTGCTTGTAGGGGAATGGCATGTTGGCTACGGGTACATAATATACATTGCCCTATAATTGTTTCTTTAGGAGAAAATTATGCAGGTCAATCATACGATAGCTCTTTATTTATACAATATATTATTGAGCTGTTTATGTATGATTGGATGAATACATCAATGATAGAGACATGGATAAGGTGAGATCTTGTTTATACATCCATATACCTTGTGTAAGATCCGGTGATCTGGTTTCTTATATATTAATGCATACATAATACATGTTTTACAGCTACTTAGTCGAAGATCAATGCAAACAATTTGCATTTGATCATGTGGGATTTTTTTATTCCATCATTGATTAGTATGGTAGCTAAAGACCCTGATAGTGTTCAACAATACTGTATAGATGCTTTTACACTTTTCGGTCAGCAAAAGAACATGATAATAATAGCTCCATTCAATGTCAAGTAAGTTTACTTTATTTATAATTTAGACTTAAGAAAATTCCATTTTATTGTGCATTTTGAGTTATTAATTTTTAACTTTTTTACCTCTAGCGGTAGACATTGGGAGTTACTAGTTATTGTCCCCGAGACATTCACTGTTTATTATCTAGATCCTACGGGAAGTACATTGAACACTAAAATTGGACACATATTGAGAATGCCATTATTCTGGTGAGAAATATTTCATTTTTATATCCATTAACATATGTTATTACATTACTATTTAATTATGCAATTTACTGTGTTACATTAACATGTAGGGGTTTAGATGCATTCAAAAATGCTGGAGGAAATGTCCCAAGGAGAAAGAACCAACCAATAATTTGGGAGAACGTAAAAGTAAGTTCCCGACTCCAATGTATATATTATCTATGTGAACTGTGCTTAGTTGTATTTTTTAATATTTTGTATGTTTCAATTTATAGTGCGGTACACAAGACAACGGTTGGGCATGCGCATACTATGTGATGCGATTTATGTAGATGATTATCCGACATGCCGCATTGGATATTAATACCATACATGAGGTATTATATATAGTCTCATTAGTTAGTATGAAATATATCAATCTTATTTTTATATTATTACTTATATATATACATCATTCTCTTTGCAGGTGTTTAAAATTGACCACACTATAGGTAAATGCTTAAAAAATGTACATGCTCCATATACGATGGAAGCATTAAATGAAATAAGAGAAGAATGGGAAAAAGCCATACAAGCAGTGGTGATTGTAAGATATAATTGGGATGCTGATATTGATACTGAATGATATTTTGTAAATGAATATTTCTGAATGTTTATACATGTTTGAATGTTTCTACATGTATTTGAATGTTTCTACATGTGTGAATGTGAGAATTGAATTGATGTCTGAATGTATCTACTTGTGTGAAAAAATATTTGTTGATTTTACAGGTTTGTGGCCTGTTTGTAGGCTAATATCAATGGATGTCATAAACCTGCAGTTCAGAAAACTGAACTGCAGGTTCTCATCCTGCTGACCAGCCACAACAGACCTGCAAACTAATAAGAAAAAAAATTAAAGTATAGGCGTCGGTTATTTATAGAACACCGTCATCAAAGGCCTACAACGTCGGCTATTTGATAAAAACCGACGCCTAATAGGACAAACAACCCGACCGTGCAGGAAAGCACGACCGTGGTGGAATAGGTGTCGCTTATTAGTATAAAACTGACGCCTATAGTACTAAACACGGCCGTGCTTCGTCGTGTCGTCTGGGTGTATGGCGTCGGTTGTTAAGTTGTTAACCGACGCAGAAAGTGTCCTAGGTGGTGCTCTTTTTTGTGGCGTGAACCTTATAGACGTCGGCCAACTATATATAACCGACACTTATATGTCATATAGGCATCAGTTAGAAAACCGACGCTGAAGAGTTCGACCTTTAGCGGTGCCCACATAGGCGTCACTTGAAAACTGTCGCCAAAGGGGGTTAAACAACCGACGCCAAAGGCTGTTTCTGTAGTAGTGGGTGTTCCATCATTATCTCGTAACTTAATGAAACATAATAAATTGTAAGCTTGCCTTTTGTTATTAATTATCAAATCATGTATCTAATGCCTCATCCCAATCATCATATGATTTCTCTCTGGGCATACATACCGACGTCACACACAAACTTGGCAATTTGATTCCAATTAATATCATACCAACTTGTTTATTGAAGCAAGAGCAGACCGTCTAAGATAATGTGACCACAATATCATATATTGATTCACATGTGCATGCACATGCGTTTCTCAGTCTCGCTTATCTAGTGGCCAGGATATCATACTCTAGTAGGAGGGAAAAATCACATATATGTCACTCACAGTCTATCCCCTTGTGTCAAAGTTACCCAATCATCACCTTTATAACAACCCATGTTTTAGGACTGTGTTTGATGATGCAAAGTGTACCCAACGACGTGTGATGAGTGTAGTGATTTTTGGTGGAAGAATCACATTCACCACCATGAGAGGTGACTATGACCACCAATTATAGTTTCCATGTGTCACTCTCAAGGTGGGTCTGTCTGATACATTGTTCCCTAACATGTATCTGTTTGCTTGGTTTGATATTTCCATATCATGACTAATGAGATTTTGTCATGAACCAACCCACACTATAAAATTTTATGTTATTGGTGTCTATCTACCTTCCACAGTAACAACCAATTTGGGACATAATAAGAATGTACACACTCTTAGCATTTATATGATCTCATTCTTCCAAGTCACATACTTGAAGACATACGTCATTGAGTTTTTTCATTCTATAGACATTCATAATATTTTCTCATTATCTCGCAACTGAGTGAAATAGAATGAATTGTAAGCTTGCCTTTATAAGTATTAATCAAATCCTTTATGGTATATTCCATGTCAATCATCACATGATTGGATCTATGGGCATACCTTACCAACAAACTCCCACTGGCACTTAGAGATAATCACCTACGAATCTCATTCTTAGCGATCCAAACATGTCCATCATCCTTCTACTACACAAGTGGCTAATCCAGCGGGTCAGTGACACACATAGAACGTACGTGTAAAATGTAAGTGCATGTGTCATGTAATATAGGCAAAAAGATGCTCGAGTTATCGAACTCAAGGAATCATACACCAGATACTACTACTTACTGAATCCAATACTACTACTTACTAAATCCAAATCAGCTAGATCTAGAAAAGGAGTGGATTGGTTCTTTAATTAACTAAGAACAAAAAGTAAATCTAACTAAGGTTATTGTGATCAAGAATGAATGACTGAATCAGAGTGGAACAAATTGCTTAGGAAGGTGGTTTTACCATGAATCATACTGAGAATAACATCTAAGTACTAGCATACATCACTCCTAACCCTGGATAAAGTGCATGTAGCAGGAACTACCCACTTCCATAGTGCAGTTCACTACCAATTCTAATGCCAATTCAAATTCCATAACAATTGGTTCATTAGTTAGGTTCTTTGCGATAAACGAGTTTCTCCTCGTGATTATGCTCCACCTTTCCCAAAGGGCACAGTAAAAGGATAAATCTGTGTTGTTCCAACCCTTAACCCTTCTCCTGAAATGATTAAGGATCTAATAATCTATTTATGGTGATCAAGCACAAATAGAACATAACAATCTCATAAGTTTATATCCAGAAATTAGGAGTAAGAGTGATGTTAATGCATAAAAGTCAGGAACAATGCATATATGTGGTACTCCCAGATCCTAAGGATGAAAGACTAGCCGAACATACGAGACATGGTATCATAGTAAATCAAAAATATGCAAAATATTAATTTTGAGATATTGGAAATCGGAGAAAGAGTTAAGGAGGAGATTTGGAGGAGATGGAGTCGCCACCAAAACTCCTTTGAAGTCTGTTGGGTAGTGTTCCTCCACTTTTCTCCCTCATGTCGACTCTCGTGTCATCCCCTTATGATAGAGAATGAAATTCTACTTCTAATGGTGTCTTTTATAGCTGTCGTACATGTTTAGGTTGAGAGAAAACCTAAATACTATATTTTATAATAATATGTGTTGGATTTAACACATGCAATCAAGCTTGTCAGTGCATGTGTCGGTACTACCGACTTGTAAGTTGGTACTATCGAATTCTTTGCAGTAGAAAGCATTTTACTTTTTGACATGGAACAATAATATTTTATGTACTTCGATTCCATGTTGGTACTACCGAGTTGCATGTCGGTACTATTGACGTTACTCCAGTAAATAATAATTATCTATAATAAAATAAGCACTGAATTAAATCAAATAATTCTTATATTAATTAAAATATGTAAAATACATGTAAAATACATGAAAAAATATAAGAGTTGATGCACACATAATTAACACTAATTTGGTGAAATATGTATTAAAAGATATAAAATTAAGAGAAATTGAAAATAAAATCAACCAAATTAGGTTATCAAAATAGTGACAGTTTGTGAACACATCACACCCCTAAGCTTGAATATTTCTCATCCTCGAGCAACACTACTCTTTGATTTGTTTGAAAGAGTAAGCAAAAAGACAAGTACCTATGAATTACTTTTCCCAACCGCCGTTGATCAGTCGGTCCCAAACCAGTCCTTGCTAACCACTGAACAAGTAACTACTCTAAAGAGATCAAAAATGTTCATAATAGATGTCCACAATAAGATCAATGAAAAACACTGTCAATATGAATCATTTAATATCATGACCAGTAGGACACATGCTTGATGCACCATGTGATCTTCCTATCTACATTGCTCTGATCTACCTAAATAAACTACTTGGAAGAAGATCCCCAAATAAACATGGATGAGGGGAATAATTATGATGGCGGCCTACCTTACAGATCAATGGATGGAAAAGATGGGTGTCTATGAAAATAGGATTCACAAGAATTATCCAAATTATTTATGTAAGAAGTAAAAATATGATGCACCTATATGATGGATAAAATGTGAATGTATGCCTTCTAATGCCAATTTTTTATTTTGGTGGAATGATGTATGCAATGTATGTCTCTTCCTAATGATTAGTGTAGGTGGAAAGGTGTTTACAAAAAAAAGCAACAATCCCCTTATTTGTTTCTTAGAGAGAATATGGTATTGAACTTAAAAATAGTTTCCTCCTTTTTCCTCTTTTTTGTTCTTTTTCAATAACTTTTTTCCCGTCCTTTTATTTTAGGAAGATAAATAGTTCATTCTTGGGCTTTTTTACATTTTTTTATTTGGAGAAGGAGTAAGGATATACAACCTTTATTACACTCCTATATGAGAGAACATCATAGAAGATAACAAATATGTAACACCTTATAAAATATGCAATGCAAATGCAACTATATGCAATTTTGTTATGCAAACCACAAATGCTCAAAAGATGATATGGAACCTTTTATTTTCTTTTTCTAATGCACAAGAAGATGAAGTAGCTATATGCTTTCTAGAATGCAATGTAATGCAAACAAGAGGAAAATAACTTGGATTAAACCTTATCATCCTATAGTGGTGAAGGAAGATGAATGGAAGGTGGATGAGATCACATGACTAAAAGACTTTGTCTTTCCCAATCGTAATATCTCCCTCTCCTATCAACTTGTGTAACAGGGTAACCTTAGAGTTTATTTCTAGAATTCACATTAAAGATCATGTTACTATTTGGTTGGTTTGGACTCAAGCATCATCATCATAAGACAAGCCATAGGGTTAAGTTAGGTTTTTCATTCATTCAGTATGTCTTCAAGCCGACTATTCCAAATGATTCCTCTAGTTATGTACACTTAAACATAGCAAATTTAGCTTAAAGAGCAAAGCATAAGAGCACATTCAGTTTTCAATAATTTTCAAAATTGATGCCACAACATCAAGAAATGGGTAATCCTAACTAGAATTTTATATTTCATCCACAATTACACTACATAGAAGTGGACCTTAAAAACAAAGATGGAAGATCTTTTTTTTAACAAAAAACATGCAAATATATGATAAAAAGTAAATATACAAGAGATAAAGATAGAAGCACCGTTCCATTCCTCCCCTTAAGCTTGAATATGACATTGACCCCAATTTCAAAAGAAAAGGAAGACAAATGGAACAGTTATATTGATATGTGAGATGATATCTAGGGTAAAAGAAGGGTGGGTGGGATCCACATGAAAGTATGCCCTCCAATAAGAACTCGATCTCAGTGAAGTGTCTTATATCATCTATGAGCTCATGTTTGAGGAGTATAGGTGATAGCATGAAGAAAAACCTCCTCAAACTCTACTTCAAATAGTCTGCAAATTGATAAAGCAACCTGTGTCGGTCACACTGACTATGAAGTTGGTGGTACCAAGATGAATTTAGAAATATCATGTAACTCATCAATGAAGTTTCAGTGGTACCAAACAATTGATCGGTGCTTTCAAGATTGCAAACTCATTTCCTATAACAATAAATGGTTGACTCAGTGCTACTAAGAGAGTGTTTGTGGTACCGACTCAGTGCATTCCTACACACAAAATACACATATCAAGGCACCCTTTTTACATACATCAAAACTAGTTATCAACAATATACAAACAAGAATGTAAAAATAGAACTGAAAGTAAAAAAAAACTGGATTAGTGGGTTACCTCCCACAAGTGCCCTTGTTTAACATCCTAGGTTGGACACATGTCAATCAATAATAATTAGGTGGTCATGGAGGAGGGTGAAGATCTCTTCACCTCTTCCTTCTAAACATCTGGTTCCTTGCAACAATGAGAAAAAATAAATAATAGTCAGAAGACTAGTGTGTATGGTTGACATTCCATTTCAAAAGTAAATTATCATTGCAAGCATGAATCACAACCAATTCTTGATGTGGGAGCACATGTAGAAAAAATAATCCATGAGATGAACAGTATAATGATGATTGCTCCTTAATTTATATTATCATCCCCAACGGATCACTCCTATCTACACATAATGGAGGGATTACATCAAAGGTGAATTTGTGTGCCTCCTCCTCTTCTAATAACTCAACTCCCCCATATTCATTAATATCCTCACAAATTTTTTCAAAATTATCATCTGGATATTTATCCCATATAGGATCATCCATAAGGAAATGAAGAGATGGGTCTTGTGGTGAAGGAATTATGTGATGGGTAATGGGAAATTCCTCCACCTTTTCACTCTCAGTATCCTCTTCTTCACTCTCTTCCTCCTCTCTAATATCACTATCAAATAATTCACCTTCCATATCCTACTCTCCTTCACTCATATCCCAAACACATGTATCAAATTGTCTTCCACCTTATTTGCATCATTCTCCTCATCTTCCTCATCAGATCCCCAATCATATTCAAGATCAATCCTAGGAGTTGAGGGTGTGGGTGTGGGCTCAATGGAAGGACATGGTAGAGGTGATTCTAAAATTTCTTCCATTATGTTCTCCTCACTCTCTAATTCCTTATCCTCAACCTCAACTTCTTCCATTTTCTCTACTCATCCCCAACCTCCATTAGAAATTGGACTTCAATGATTTAAAATAGATTGAACCATAATCCTAATATGCTCACGATGAATTTCCTTGAAGGTTTTCCTATGATGTGATGAAGGTGGACTCAGACATGTATAACCTACATGTGCATTTCCACACTCAAGACAAATAGGAGCCATGCACTTTTTTAAAAACTTTTTTATTTCAAAAGAAAAGAAGGCTAACTACAAAGAAATATCTAGATGAATATGAACAATGCCTAAATTAACAGTGAAGGTTTATGTAATGAAAAAAATGAAAAAATAAAAAAAATAAATACAGTGGCCTAGAGTGACTGGTCTCAGTACTCATTGTGTTGGTGAAGCTGATTCCCCAGCAACGGTGCCAAAAACTTGACACGTATAGATCATATGTGTAAAACGTAAGTGCATGTGTTGTGTAATATAGGCCAAAAGAGGCCCGAATTGTCGAACTTAGGGAATCGTACACTAGATACTACTACTTACTGAAGTAAATTCTGCTAGATCTAGAAAAAGAGTTGATTGGTTGTTTAATTAACTAAGAACAAAAAGTGAATCTAACAAAGGTTATTGTGATCAAGAATGAATGATTGAATCAGAGTAGAACGGATTCCTTAGGACGGTAGTTTCACTATGAAAAATACTAAAACTAACATCTAAGCACTAACATACATCACTCCTAACCCTATATAAAGAGTATGTAGCAAGAACTACCCACTTTCATAGTACAGTTCACTACCTATTCTAATGCCAATTTCATTTCCATAACAATTGCTTAATTAGAAAGGTGCTTTACGATAAAGTTTGGGTTTCTCCTCCTGATTATGCTCCACCTTTCCAAAAGGGCACAGTAAACGAGTAAACCTATGTTGTTCCAACCCTTAACCCTTCTCTTGAAACGATTAAGGATCTAGTAATCTATTTATGGTGATCAAGCACAAATAGAACATAACAATCTCATAAGTTTATATCCAGAAATTAGGAGTAAGAGTGATATTAATGCATAAAAGTCAGGTACAATGCATATCTAAACTACTCCCAGATCCTAAGGATGAAAGACTAGCCAAACATGAGAGACATGGTATCACAGTAAATTAAAAATACACAAAACATGGATTTTGAGATAATAGAAATAGGAGAAAGAGTTAAGGAGGAGATCTGGAGGAGATGGAGTCAGTCTGCCATCGTTTCCACCGCCAAAATGCCTTTGATGTCTGTCGGGTAGGGTTCTTCCACTTTTCTCCCTCATTTCGACTCTCGTGCCACTTCTAATGGTGTCTTTTATAGCCGTCGTACGTGTTTAGGTTGAGAGAAAACCTAAATAATATTTTTCAAATTATATGTGTTGGATTTAACATATGCAATTAAGCTCGTCAGCTCCTGTGTCAATACTACCGACTAGGAAGTCAGTATTACCTAGTTCTTTGTAGTAGAAATTATTTTCCTTTTTGATGTGGAACAATAATACAAATTTTTGTACTTCGATTCCATGTCGGTACTACCGAGTTGCATGTCGATGTACTGACATTGCTCTAGTAAATAATAATTATCCACAATAAAATAAGCAATTAATTAAATCAAAATAATTAGTATAATAATTAAAATATGTAAAATACATGAAATATATATAAGAACTAATGCACACATGATTTACACTAATTTGGTGAAATATGTAGTAAAAGATATACAATTAAGAGCAATTGAAAATGAAATTAACCAAATTAGGCAATCAAAATAGTGACAATTTGTGCATACATCAGTCGGCAACATTTTCCTATGAGTCGGTATATTGCATGTTTCTTATCTCTTCGCTCTGAGATGAAATTGTTGTAATATGGTATCTGATATTCCCTACCTAACAATTAGCTCCATTATTGTCATGGTATTACTATTGAGTCATCAATGGTTGGAACATCTATGAACCTTTAGATCCATATAGTATCTACAAGTATACTCTGCTAATATTGTATTAATGACTATTAGTTGGGAACCCTTCCGACTATAAACATTTCCCCTTTTAAATCAAACATATTTTATTGTGATCATTTTGTCATTATGGAAGCTTGCATCAATGTAACCGTTTACATCCAACTCTTCCTTTGATTGCTGTCCTTATTGACTAGCAATCTATCCTTAAGTACTTCACAAGTACTAATAGATGTTTTTAATGACATTCCAATAACCCTTATTGGAATTTAGTTATTATCTTGTCATGTACAATACATACAAGATTATTTGGGATGATAGCATTCATGATAGATCCATTAGTACAACCTATGGCATCTTAATCATGTCATTTCCATTCTCCACAAGAATTGGAACATAATGTCCATGAGAGACTAATCCTAATTCTCTCTCACTAAATCCTTCCCCTGATGAACTTTTTCAACACATTGCTATTGTATGTGCTCAAACTTCCAGTATGAAATATTCATGAACTATCTCATAGGTCTTGTTCCTTATCTCATATGATGTTTCACTCAATCCTTCATTGCTGAAGGAGTTTTCCATGCCAGTTCTCAATATTCAAAATGGATGTTATTCTTCATCATATGTGGAATATTCATATATGCTCCCACTAAATATTTTGTAATCACAAATTCCATATTTGTTCATGATTCAAGTCAAACTTTTTTTAGTATCTTGTCAAGTCAAAAGATCCCATCCCTGAGCTGCTTGTTTCAATCCTAGAGTGAACTTTGTAGTTTAAAGACTTTATTTGCATTTTTGAAGTTATAAAAACTTTTAGGATGTGTCATGTACACATCCACTGATGTATTCCTTTAAGAAATCTGATTTTAATCTTCATATGCTAAATCTCTTAGTCTATTTAGCTACAACAACGAGCTTGACAATTGGTAAAGGAATTTCTATCACGTTCGACAACTTGAATTGAATTGAAAACCTATCCAACCAACTAGTCCTTTTATGCTATCCATGTAGGTATTTACCACAAGACCTTATATCACCTTTTGGGTTTTATCCCTTAGGTAGTACCATCAAGGTCATACCTTGTTAGTTTGCATGGATCCCATAATGGCCTTGATCCACTACTTAGATTGTGGTTCTCAATAGCTTCTAGTTGGATCATCCTTTTATGAGCAACCCATCTGAATCATTGGATTCCCAATCCTCCAATCTAAGATGTTTCCTACTAGAAATATTTTATTCTATCTTATATGATGAACTAGAGATTTCATAACATCTTTTGATTTTCTTAGTTCTCATTGTAATATTTTAATGATCTTATATATTTTGAGTTCTACTTTTACTCACACTAATTCTTTTGGAACTCAGTTATCCTATCAACAAAACATTTTGTTATTGGATTGGGATTAATAGTAACATTCAACAAATATGGTTTGTGGATAAACCTTTTTGAGAAACTACTTTCTCAATGTAGGTTTCAATCCTTTGGACATAATGGGACATTCCCAAATCATATCATATACGATGTCTTATAAACCATTTAGATGGTACATCATTTAGTGATAGCTTTGTATCAATGAGGATAAGAAGATTAGATTAATTTATAATCATAACATGATTCATCATGGTATGATTCCTTCATTCTGACACATCATCATGTTTAGACAGATTTGACTTGCGATACATTATCACAGTCCTTTCTTTGAAGGTACTCAAGGTATCAATGTAAAATATTTCAATATTTGATCTCATCAAATTTTCTTGATACTTTCATCATAGTCATACTTCATTTATAATCTCCATGAACATTTCAAGAGATTTCTATTTTAATTAGTACATATCATCATATTACCAGTAAATGAATATGAGGTATAAGTAATTATCTATATCATATATTTCGTAAGATCTTCATGCATCACATGTATGAGGTCTAATGGAATGCTTATCTCCCACTATATCTAGTGAAGGATGTCATGTCACATTGTGCATAAATAAGTCTTTGCATGTTTCATTAGGTCAATAACCAAGGGAATCTAGATTAACATCAATACGTATTCCAGACATACATTTCTTATATGTACATCCAAGGTGACTATTTATAATGATAGTCTTGAGTTATCAATTAATATTCTTTGGTATTAACATTATAAACATTCATCTCAAAATATTTCCTATAAAGACTATTTTGATGTTTGGGTGTTTCCATTCAAGATCATATCTTTTGAAGTAGAAACATTAATTTCTTACTTTATTGATATATCATCCTTGTCAAACAAGATTCTTTAAAGTAAATGTTTCTATTTTGAATGCATAATGAACTAGTAGTTCTATTAACTCTATTACATGCCCATTGGGCTAAGGTATATTTAAATGTAGACTAAAGCTTCTACAACTCTTGATCCACCTTGTCCATCATTGTCCTTCCATGAAGTCTTGGAGGTGGGTGAATCTCATCTTATCTTTTTTTTATATTTATTCTATTATCTATCGATTTTTGTACTAATTAATTTTTTGAGTCTATAATATAATGTTTGAGCCTACAATAATCGAATTTCTGTCATTTTTTGATAATAATCAAAATTAAAAATAAAATAATTTTTCAAAAAGTATTAGAAACTAAAAATCAATTATCATTCAATTACTCTAAATTAACTATATTTATAGGTTCTCACTCTCATGAAGGTAATGTTAAGTCTTTCTTGCTCTTTCTTGCTTCTTAGAAGGGAATTCCTTTTGATCAAAGAATAATCAATTTTGATTTACTATCAAAATGGTTAGCTCCATCAGAAAGCTTTTTTCATACAAATTCCCATTCTTCTGTGGATTGGTATGAATTTATAACAAATGCAATTTTACTTCTTTCCTGATCCTGCACATCAAGTATGTCAAATCTCTATTTGGTATCAAATACCAAAACAAAGAAGTAATAAAATTTATCTTATAACTCTTATACCTGAAGTGGAGGCATTAATGCCTTCCTTCTTCTTCTTTAATTCCTCTAACCAGAGTGGGAAATTCCTTTTCTGGATGGTGAGAATGGTGGAAATCACCTCTTACTTTCTTTACACCTCCCTTTGCTTTGAGATCTAAAGACTTGGGCTTCTGGCTAACTTTAAAACTCTTCTTAGATTTGCCTTTTCCTTTAGACATCCCCTTTGTCTTGTTGATCATCTTTAGAGACTTGGGCTTGTCTTTCTTCATTTGTCTCTCAGATGTTCTCGACATGCCCAACAACTTTGCCAATGGTTTGTCAAAGTTGTTCATGTTGTAGTTCCTGAAAAACTGACTATATGACTCGGGTAGAGACTAAAGAATCACATTAGTGGCCAACTCTTAACCTGAGGGGAATCCCACTCTATCTAGGTTCTCAACATACCCAATGAGCTTGAGTAGGGCCTACTATATCTGCTTCTGCCATGCTACTTTTGAACAACACCTTGGAGACATCATATCTCTCTTATCTTGTCTGATCTTGGTACATGTTCTTGAGATGTGTGACCATATCAATCACACCCATATTCTCATTCTGCCTCTGAAACTCATAGTTCATGGATCATAGCATCAGATAGTTGACATCCATGAGATCTTCAATATGCTTCTTGTAAACATCCTTGTCAGCCCTTCGTACATTTTGAGGTGGTACATCTAGTTCTGGCATTTCCAAGACATAGAGCTTTCTCTCCTGTGTGAGAACAATTCTCATCATCATGAACCAGTCATAGAAGTTGTCCCATTAAGTTTTTCCTTCTCAAGTACCAATCATAGAGAAAAGTGATTGTTCTTTGTTGCCATTTGATTCTAAAAAAGAATTTGTAATTTTGTCAAAAAATCATATTTGATTTGATATGATTTGATTTGATTAAAAGTGGGGCAATAATAATTAGGTCTTAATTCATTATCATTCTCATTATTTTGTTCAAATTGACAACCCTCAAGTATCAATTCAGAAAATTGTAGAGAATCAATTTTCTAATGAGCCAAGATCCATATTTCATCAAATCATGAGTCGGCTTTTGTCGATCACCCACAACTTGATTATTTAGGTAGGCAATTATGCCAATTGCATCATATGCAACTCTTGGATAGACGATATGTGCAACTCCTTGCCATGATCATCTGCATACCTCTGGTCTTGGGCTCTCCAAATCACCAGTTAAGCCTGACCCAGTAGCCAATACGATAGTTATGCACCATGATTTGTGTAAACCTACATATCTACCATCACACTTCCATGAGATAGCTGGTGCACCATGCTTTGTGCAAATATACACTTGGTTAATAAAGTTTTTCATGTGTATTTCTAATGGGAAGCATTTTGGACTTAATATGTTTGATTGAGGGATTTACAATATATATATGTATATGTATATACATACATATATATATATATATATACTGTATCGAATCACCACATATAAAGTATGTATCATATACATGCTATATCCCACAACGTAAACATGCAATATAAAACAAAAAATGATGGTTATCTCCATATCTACTTGTACTTCCTTGGAGCCACAAGGAATTACTACCGCCTAGGTTAATCATCACATCTCATGTATGAACCTGCTATAGGCGTAGATTTGTGCTTACCAGTCTAGGTAGATCGGTTAAACCCTTGAACCGGTCATCTTGCCTCTTGTCCTGTTAGTTGGTTATCACAGAAGGTCATCTATCCGCCTCCAGTCCAATTGATGTTTAGACTCATTCCAAATAGTTGGTTGGGTCCACCATGCAGTCATTTGGTTGCATTGTTCTATTCTTCATGATCCTCTAGATGGTCGGCTCATCTCACAAACTGGTCATCTCATTCGGCGATGATCATCTTCTTTGTCGTTGCAAGAAAAGAAACTATCCTATTGCTACTTTATTATTACATTGTAAAGAGAAACCTCAAGTTACATTCGAGGGGAGAAAAGGTAGGAAATAATTAAGTTTACATTGGGAAGAGGGAGGTAGAGGCTCGATAAGTAGATCGAGATAAATATAAACCAAACCATCAAACCACACAGATATAGGGTTTAGGCCATAACGACACTACACATCCACCATCAAAACCACTTTTAGGGCAACGTGTGTAAATTGCATATATATCATATCTTATATATGTATATTAGTTTTAGATTATGTGGCCTTTGATTGGATACACATATGAGATAGTTTAAATATTCACGTCATTTGTAATAAATAAATGATTAAACCAAAAATCTGATCATATCGATTATCCTAAAACATAATAAATTAATGTGGCTCTGATACCATTGTTGGAAAATATGGGCACATAGTATAGCAGCGACAACAAAATTTAATCTATCTATATTCCCATAAAAACAAGATCTCATCAATTACTATAAAATAGGAAGGATCATTTAACAAGTTATACTTGGTCCTAGAGCAAGTCCAGCGATAACAACAAGCTTCAATGCAACTATGTACTAGGTTTTCTTGGATGGTGGTTTTACAACTTCTGGTCTTCACCACGAACAGTGGACACGACAGCTTTTGTAGCGACTTCTATGGTCTCGCCATGGAATCCAGGGTGACTTTCCTCTCCTAGAAGTAGCCAAAGGACTCCTTCCTCTAGTGTAGTCCACACAAACCAACTACAACTCATGTCGTTCAACTAGAATAGACAGGAAGGAGTTGTCTCTCTCGTTGGTGTACTAGTCACTAACTTGTTCCCCCACAACAATGATCCTCAGTTGTTCTCTCCCGTAGCTATCCCTCACTTATCTATTAGGACTAGCTTGGGCTCTCCCAGTTACCAAAAGTAGAGAGGACAACAATTGTTAGATGAACTGATTCTTAGTTGTATGTGTTGTGTTATGGGAAGCCCCTAATACCCCCTATTAATATGCGGGGTTAGGGTCAGGGTTCCATGTATGTATGGGATTGTGCAGGAGTGGAAGGGACCAGAAGATTTTGAATTTTCACAACCTACGACACTATAAACGGTCATCTAGAACACCCAGATGGTCTTTTGGTGTACGAGAAGGTCATCTTGCACTGTCAAACGACCATTTGACAGTTTCCCAATTGCATACAAATTTGGCAATTCGATTCCAATTAATATTACATATTAATTTCCTTGCACCACAAGTAATGTGCAATCAAACAAGTTTGGGAAACATCCAGAACCTTTGTTCGGCCCCAACCAAGCCATCTCACCCATGCAAGACGCCCGTCTCATTCACTTAGATGGCCGTCTAGTGAACCTGAGTTGAGTCGGTCAGTTCAACTGATTGAACTAGTTGGTTCACCCCTTAATTTGGGAAAAACTTAGCCAATTCAAACTCTAATCAGCTTGACAACCCAAATGGCCTTCTCAACACTTGAGATGCCCATCTGACCTGTCCAAACGGCCGTCTCAACACTTGAGATGGTCATTTGGTAGTTCAATCAACTAATCCATTGTGTCAATTGAATACCTAAACACTTTAGCAATCAATCCAATCATTATTCAAGATAAACTCCTCTTCTAGATGAGTTCCAATGTGTGTGACCCTATTGGTCCCATATCATGTTGGCAGTGAATGTCCATAATTAATTTATGACATCACAAGTTGAGAGCGGTGCCTAGTCACACATTAGTGCTACCCAAGTGAATGGAAAGCTAGAGAACAACATCAACCTACAATCTGCGTAAGGTGTTGTAGTGATTATATAATTCCTTAGTCTCTGATATCCAAGATGAACTTGAGGCATGGAATCATCCTCCTCTCAATGTTTGATCCATGTTTTTGTTGAACCAAGAGCAGACTACCTGAGATAATGTGACCTCAATATCACATATTGATTCATATGTGCATGTGTATACATTTCTCAGTCTTTCTTATCAAGTGGCCAGGATATCATACTCTAGTAGGAGGGACAAATCCCATATCTATCACTCATAGTATATCCCAAACTATCAAAGTTACCAAATCATTATCTTTATAACAACCCATGTTTCAGGACTGTGTTTGATGATGTCAAAGCATACCCAACAACATGTGATGATTGCAATGATTTTAGGTCTAAGAATCACATTCACCACCTTCACTATGAGAGATGACTATGACCACCAATTATGTTTTTCAGTGTCACTCTCCAGGTGGGTCTATCTGATACACTGTTCCCTAACATGTATATGTGTGCTTGGTTTGATATTTCCTATCATGACTAATGATATTTTGTCATCAACCAACCCACGCTCTAACATTTTGTGTTATTGGTGTCTATCTGCCTTCCACAGTAACAACTGATTAGGGACATAATAAGAATGTATACACTCTTAGCATTTGTATGATCTCATTCTTCCAAGTCACGCACTTGAAGACATATGTCATTGAGTCTTGTCATTCTATAGACATTCATAATGTTTCCTCATTATCTCATAACTAAGTGAAATATAATGAATTGGAAGCTTGCCTTTATAAGTATTAATCAAATCCTTTATGGTACATGCCATGTCAATCATCACATGATTGGCTCTATGGGAATACCTTACCAACAATAGTAGTGTCTTCGTGACTTTTGGTTTTATTAGAATAAAAGACAAGATTTTTCACATGAAGAAAAGTAAGAAGAATATAGAGTTATTCCTTGCCTTTATCCCATAATTTAGTTGATTTTAAATCAATTTCTAAAAAGGAATGTCCTTTCATTTTTTATGGATAAGTTAAAATATCACTATTGGGCATCAAAAAGTATTTGGGAACAAAGGAACCCCAAATACAAAAGTCAGGGATCTAACTACAAAAACACCAATGGCTCAAGACCAACCTGTTCAGCCCATAAACGAGCTGAGGTCTGACTTTGCCAACAACAAGTAAGCTATTTACAATATCATCAAAAATAACATTGGAATCCTTCTCAAGTCCATTATGTAACCTGGAATTCCTTTCCCTCCATACATGAAACATGATGGAAGTCATACAAATGCCCACAAAGTGTCTCATAGGTTGATTCTTATGTGTGTTCCTTAGAATCCAGGAAATGCTTTCATCCATCTCGTACGACGGGTTCCCCCCAAGCCACACTTCACCATAGCCCTCATCCATATGTACCTGTTGTAACTACATTCCCACCATAGGTGCTTGTGTGATTCATCCTCACATTTACACAAGAGGCATGTAGTGCTCGCTCCCAACCCACATCTGATGAGCCGATCCATCGTAGGCATCTTCCTCATAAACCCCCTATAGAAACAACAACTCCATTTGGGGAAATGAGTCTAGTTCTAAATGAGCTGAGCCTAAGGAACCTGCGGGCCTATAGCAATCTGTGCCCAGGCCATGGTATCAGTTATTTTCCACGTTCCATTCAACAGCTGGTAGTTTGTTTGAACCTTCATCCAAAGAAGGTTCATTCTCCTCCACACTCTTGAGGACCAGTTTTGATCGAACAACAACAGCCTCTCCCCGTACCTCCTTCTCATCCAGATAGCCCAGGTAGACATCCCATTTAGGAGGAACGTGTCAATCCTCATCTCAGTCACACAGTCAACAATGGAAACCAGGTCCCTAACGCCTAGACCACCAAGATCCGTAGATGCAGCCACCATGCTCCAAGAAATGGCATGATTTCTACTAGACCATAAGAAAGAACTAATGATTGCTCTAGCTTTTTCCAAAATAAACCCAGGTAATTCAGCTTGTCTACACCAAAAGAGGAGCTTGCTCGTAAGAACAACTTTAATTAGAACAATTCTGCCAGCCAGCGACAGCTTCAGACCCACCCATTTGTCCACCATGCTTCGAAGATTATCAATAATCTCCATAAAATCCCTACCAGAACCTTTGCCTCCCATGATCGGTATGCCCAAATACTTAGTTGGAAAAGTATCGATCTCCAAACCTGTGACATTCTTTAGCCTCCCTCTCCTAGCATCACAATATCTGGAAAGGTAAATCCTAGATTTGATTCTGCTGATGTAAAGTCCAGAAAGTTTACCGAAAGTCTTCAGCATGGATTTCATCGCCCTCAAGTATTTGTCATGACCTGCTAGAAACAGCAAGACATCATCTGCAAAAATCATATGTTATAGGAGTGGAGTGCTCCCCACCTTGAAGGACTTGAGATAACCCCTAGCTTCAGCCTTTTAAATGAGAAAGGTTAACGCCTCCATTACCAGCGTAAACTGTGGGCTCCGATCTCCAAAACCATGATATAAACACGATTTAAACTTAGCGGAAGCATTCGATTAGTTGCGGAATATGAAAAATTACTGGGAATTAAAGCTTTTGAGACAAGATCTGGAAATTATGAAACTCATTTTTATAATAAACCAAGTAAACAGTTTACATCTCTGTTAAACCACTTCTCGAGTAGTTATATACAACATGATTCAAAAATCTCAGGAGCCAACACCGAAAACTCAAACCACTGATTCCTAGGACCTGAGAGTACAGAGACGGCATAGGACTATCTAACTATATAATTCAGCAATCAGTATCTCCACCTGAGATTCACTGCTGCCTTCAGTATTGTTGTTGCTGTTGTTGCTCATCCTTAAACGGGATCCTTCGTCTTCGACGACCACCTAAAAAGTTGAAATCTACGGGGTGAGACAATGTACAAATTGTCCCAGTGAGAGTTATAACTCTCAACTAGAAGCTTTATATAGCAAATCAAGAAAACAACATAGGAAAGGTAACTTAAATCATGCAACAACAGATTTAATAACAAGTGAAGCAACTTCTACTTAAGCAGTCATTCCTTTAAAGCATATAAAGAACATGTGTACAAAATATTTGAACAGATCATTAATGTAAGCAATGTAACACCAAACATTATTTCTCGTGGTTCAACCTAAAAAGATATGCTACGCGGTTGATTATGTTTTACAAACATTATTATGCCCTATGGAGATGAGGTATACCGCTCATACTCCAACCGATCACTAGTAAGTTGCATCAGTATCATACATAGGTCATTAAAAGAGCCGGATTCTTAAGACCTCATCTTCCTCAGTCAGTTAGAGGATTGCTTGCAGGACACTTTGTGTCTCTGCTGTTATAGCTTACCAGGGTAATCTGGTCCTTCGCTATTTTAGAGTTACAGTGGCGTTCTGTACTCTCTTCGTCATTGGAAGATTTCTTATTTATCTCTCACTAATGCGGTGTTTGTGTTTTCTTTGGGAGATTTGTGGTACATCTCACCATTTGGATTTGTAGTGAAGGGTTGATGGATTATGATAAATCTACATCAATTCCTACACTAGGATGTAAGGATTTACGCATCCATTTCCCCCACATACTCAAGAGTATGTGATCCAGGAGTCCCCTTAGGAAAACCTGTTTCACCATCATTTGGTCTCTGACAATGATGGATCTATGATCAGGGCTCTACATGATATGATTATACTTGATTATTAGGTATATTTCATTATTCTTTTAACATCATACATGTTCTCAAACATTCAAGTACTAAACATGGCTATAACAGAAGAATACTAAATGTAACAGGTATTACTCATATCAGTTATCAGATGGATATCAATTCTTAATCATCTTATCACTATGATTCAGGAACATGGTTACTTACACCCTTATATCATCATAACACTTGCTATCAAGTGACATGTCAGCATCAAGTCATCTATTAGCATGACCTTGATGTCATTCATGGCCCTCAAGGCATATCAGTTTCATATGATGCTACTTGCATCTAGGCAACATAGTTATTTCGGTTCATAATCTATTGACATACTTTCAATGGATATGATGTCATGATCCTTACCTGGATATGATTATTCTCTTATAAGAATCTGCATGATTAAATCAATTGATAATAATCAATAATTCATAGTCAGATTAGTAGTCAATAAGACAGAATTAACCTTTCAATTCAAGGTTATACTTTTATGTCCTTACAAAGGGTAAGATTCCCTTGTTTACATCATTTAGGGTTATTCACCCCTTCCATTATGATTGCGAATAATAATTCCTCATCTCATATCTTGATCATACAATTCATGCTTAAAGGAATAACATGAGTTTAGAGTTTATTGTTCATTTCAACATATTATCATGAACTAGGGTTTACTATTCACATTACTCATGATTACCCTAAAACTAGGGTTTACTATTCACATTACTCATGATTACCCTAAAACTAGGGTTTACTATTCTCATCATAGAGAAATGAGCTCATAGTATCATAATAAATGAGAAACATCATCATTGATGCTTTCAAATTAGGTTAAGACTCATCAATCATCTTAATTAGGGTTTCAATCGGATAATCATCAATGTTCCACAATGTGAAATCAAATCAAGGTTGAACCTATCAATTGACCTCCAATTGGGCCCAAACTTGGCCCAAACGGTCTTGAGATCGTTTGGGTGACCTCCAAACAGTCTTGAGACCGTTTGCCCAAGGTTTGACCAAAAACCAAGTCGGTTGGATAAGGGTTAAACCCTAAATAGATCTAAAATCAGTATTTTTATCAATTCATCAACCTATTGAAATTGGACCCACAAACCATCAAATTTCCTTAACCCTAGACCTCCAAACGGTCTTGGGGTGTCACTAAACGAGTGTGAGACCATTTGGATGAACCCCCAAATGGTTTTGAACCCGTTTGGGTCCTTCAACCCAAAACTCAACAAGATCTATACTTGAAATCAGCAATTTCAACCCGATTAGGGTTAGGGTGTTGAAGTTCCTTCAACTCTCAATTGGTTAGGAATTAGATTATAATTCTTTGTAGAAATGAAATTCAATATATTATGAACAGACCCTGAAATGGTCGTCCCTTGGTCAACCCTATCAAATGGTCTTGAGACCGTTTTGATCCAAACGATCTTGCAAGATCGTTTGAGATCAAACGGGTTGAAACCGTTTGACCTTAAACGGGTTGCAACCGTTTGGACCAAAAGGGTCCAAGGTCATTTGATAAAGTTACCTAGGAATCCACGCCCATCATCCTCAACCTCTGTTCAGGTCGGTTACACCACCGTTTTTCTTGCAAAAGTGCAAGGAAGAAGGGAGGTAGAAGAAGAACTAAGCACAAAAAGTAAGAACAAAGATATGCATAATAAAGCTAGGAGTTTAGAGTTATAAAACCCACCTTAGAATGTTGTTCCTAGAGATCCAAGCTTCCAAGCTTCAAGCCTCTAATGGTGTCTTGAGCTCCTCAACTCGGCCAGAGGTGATTCTCCAAGGAAAAGATGGGGATGGTCGGCTAAAATAAAGAACCTGAGTCAGTTAACCATAAAACCAACCTTTTAAGAAGAATTCCACCATGAATTCGAGCTTGAAGATGGTTTCTCCTTCACCTTAGCACTAGTTGGTCGTCTCCCAGAGGTCCAGAGCTCTGCCTTGGTCGTTTTGAGAAAGAAGAGAAATGAAGATGAGAAGTGATCCGTTTCTTGGTTTGCAAAGGAACTAAGCTTATATACCTTAGGTAGTTTTCCACCTTAAGGACCTCTAGTACATGGAATTCTCATCCAAGTCCCTCCTTGTTTCTAAGGAACGTCCAAGACATCAAATATTATGCAAAGCCCGTCTAAACTCAAGATCTAAGGGTAAAGAAAGCCATCTTTCAACTAGGATACATATATGAAGGGTCTTCATGCTCATACTAGGTGAAACTACTTCAAAGGTCATTCTTTTCATCTGATTACTTCATTGAAGCATCCCTTTCATCATTTCTACTCTAAATGATGTCAAGAGTCATACTAGATGTTCTAGAAGGTGTATTTTACAGGTTACACCCCATAATTTGGGTAAATTGCATTTTACTCCAAATTAGTGTTTTTAAGCATAAGGATCATTCCACAAGCTGCATCTTGATGCCCAAGCTTGGAAAATCCATTATACTTCATCATATTCATACTTATGTTGTATCAACATTAAAGGAACATATAAACATGTGAAATTTGCAAGTTAACCCCTCTGATTGGGCAAATTGCACATAGGTCCCTGTATTGCAAACAATACTTCAACATTGGTTCATAAGGGACAGAAATGGAAACATATGTTCCATAGAAGCTTTAATTATATACTAAAGGATAATGACAACTATCTAATTTCATAATTAGGCAAAACACCTAGGCTTAGCTCATAACCCAGGTCAGGGGTGTTACAAATCATAAACCCCTAACAAGGATTTCGTCCCCGAAATCTCAGGAAGAAAAGGGGAAGGCATATATTGTTTCAGCATTACATTATTACATCCTTAGGTGACATTCTATTTTTTTTTTGGGATATGTTATAGAATTTTGATCAACATTTTCTTAGGATCAAAATCAAGCCCTGAAATTTATTTGAGACCATATAAGGGCCTTTGCACCCTGAGTGTATCATCACTTCTGATAATTAGCATACTAACTCTCTTTATTATATGCATTAACCATCTTATTAGTTACACATTCTTATCATAAAGAAAAGTTTTCTTGTCAAACAAGGATTTACTTAACAGTCATTCTAGAGAAGGATATGTTTATTTTAAGAACATAAGCCCCTAACAAGGGATGTTCTTAAAATTCTATGTTTATTTAAGAACATAAACCCCTAACAAGGGATGTTCTTAACCTTCTTGCTTTGGTATTAATTACTTGTGTTATCAACACTTTATATCTCTTTCTTCCTTTTATTATGGGACATGGCTCATTACATATATTCTTTCAACCATCACTAATTATGGTTGACCTTCTTTATTCTCATTTTTCTTATCTTATGATACTCTTTAGGTTGTTTCAGATTGACTACTTGATCAGAGTAATCAAAAGATAACAATTTAAGAGTTTCCATATTTACTTTATCATCAGTAATTGTATATCTGGCCAGGGTATATGATTACTGAGGTAAGAAAATATGTACTTGAGTACTATCATATTCCTTCTATTTTCTCATCCTTACAAACATAATTATTAACTTTACTGAATCCTATATCCAGATCAAATCTTTAATACCTTTTCTTCTTATAGAAGTAAGCATGTAATATGAAACGTATATCTGATGCATCATTGAAAGCTTTTATGAGACCAATCAAGGAATAGTTCAATCAATTACTATTTCAATTTTATCCAAAAGATCATAAAGAGATTTATAAGAAATACCATTTATCTTGTCTAACCAGTCATGGCTCGAGGATTTTATCAAATCCTTGCATATTAGGGTATAAGATCCACTTGAATGCGACGATTAGAAAAGAAGAGGATGCAGGGAGATCATACCTCCTGCATAACAGCAGACTTACTCAACGGAGTATTCAACAACAAACTATCTGCTTTATGACTGACTGTCATATTGCAGTTACAGATCACTCTTCGAGTGATAAAAGTGTGTGTAGCACCCGGGTCAATCAAAACAAATACTACACAGGATTTAGACATATCAGAATATAAAAGTTTCATATGACCTACCAAAAACTGTGGATCGACCACTGCATCAGGTGGGTTCATAGCATAGAACCTCACTATCGCCTATGGTTGATTTGGTGCAGATGATCCAGCTTGGGACGCTTGTCCATGTCCTTGAGCTGCTCCTTGAGATTGCCTTCTCTGTGATTCTTGTTGCCCTTGTCTCAGAGGTTGTGTCACATAGACAAGCTTAGATCGACAGTCCTTCATCAAATTCCCCATCTTACCACAGTTGTAGCAGTGTCTCTCCAGTTGTTGTGGTCTAAAGGGTTCCTTATCCTTTCTGGATAACCATTGCCTTGAGGTACTAGGTCCTGGTTGTGTTGGTGACATCAGAAACTTCTTTCTTCTGGAATTTCCAGGCCTTTGCTTCTGGGTTTGGATAGGCCTTTTCTCAATTCTTCCTCTATATATCCTTTCTGGACAATTAGATCTGATATGTCCAGGCCTCCTACAATTATGACAGGTCCTGGTCTCTGGTTGTATTCTAATCCCTACATTACTATGGGCTGATTCATCAGGCTGAGGCTGAGCATAGGCTTGCTCTGAGTTCAAAGCTTCATCATTTACTTCTGCTTCAACCTGCTGCTGAGGGTTACATATCCTATGGATATCCAAAACATCATCATTAGGAGCTGGCAATCTGGGTTGTACTGCTAGTGTTTGTTCCACTAGATACATCATGGTTGCCCTAAATTCCCCAACAGTGATTCCTAAGGAAGGATTCCTTATCATGTTGGATTAACTAGGGGAAACTCAAGTAAGTGTTCCTCTACTGCTTGCTCCTCTGCACTTCTTCTAGGTGTAGCATTGTTGCTTTCTGCAACAAACTCCTTGTCCTTATATATCTTCTTCTCCTGAGGAGCAGAAGATTCTATTAGATGAGGAAGAAACACTAAAGATAGACTCGACATCCTAAGTCCTATGTCTCTGTAGACTCGGCGAACCTAGAGCTCTGATACCACTTAATTGTGGGCTCCGATCTCCAAAACCATGATATAAACCCGATTTAAACTTAGCGGAAGCATTCGATTAGTTGCGGAATATGAAAAATTATTGGGAATTAAAACTTTTGAGACAAGATCTAGAAATTATAAAACTCCTTTTTATAATAAACCAAGTAAATAGTTTACATCTCTGTTAAACCACTTCTCGAGTAGTTATATACAACATGATTCAAAAATCTCAGGAGCCAACACCGAAAACTCAAACCACTGATTCCTAGGACCTGAGAGTACAGAGACGACATAGGACTATCTAACTATATAACTCAGCAATCAGTATCTCCACCTGAGATTCACTACTGCCTTCGGTACTGTTGTTGCTGTTGTTTCTCATCCTTAAACGAGATCCTTCGTCTTTGACGACCACCTAAAAAGTTGAAATCTACGGGGTGAGACAATGTACAAATTGTCCCAGTGAGAGTTATAACTTTCAACTAGAAGCTTTATATAGCAAATCAAGAAAACAACATAGGCAACGTAACTTAAATCATGCAACAATAGATTTAATAACAAGTGAAGAAACTTCTACTTAAGCAGTCATTCCTTTAAAGCATATAAAGAACATGTGTACAAAATATTTGAACAGATCATTAATGTAAGCAATGTAACACCAAACATTATTTCTCGTGGTTCAACCTAAGCAGATATGCTACGCGGTTGATTATGTTTTACAAACATTATTATGCCCCGTGGAGATGAGGTATACCGCTCATACTCCAACCGATCACTAGTAAGTTGCATCAGTATCATACATAGTTCATTAAAAGAGCCGGATTCTTAAGACCTCATCTTCCTCAGTCAGTTAGAGGATTGCTTGCAGGACACTTTGTGTCTCTGCTGTTATAGCTTACCAGGGTAATCTGGTCCTTCACTATTTTAGAGTTACAGTGGTGTTCTGTACTCTCTTCGTCATCGGAAGATTTCTTGTTTATCTCTCACCGATGCGGTGTTTGTGTTTTCTTTGGGAGATTTGTGGTACATCTCACCATTTGGATTTGTAGTGAAGGGTTGATGGATTATGATAAATCTACATCAATTCCTACACTAGGATGTAAGGATTTACACATCCATTTACCCCAAATACTCAAGAGTATGTGATCCAGGAGTCCCCTTAGGAAAACCTGTTTCACCATCATTTGGTCTCTGACAATGATGGATCTATGATCAGGGCTCTACATGATATGATTATACTTGATTATTAGGTACATTTCATTATTATTCTCAAACATTCAAGTAATAAACATGGCTATAACAGAAGAATACTAAATGTAACAGGTATTACTCATATCAGTTATCAGATGGATATCAATTCTTAATCATCTTATCACTATGATTCAGGAACATGGTTACTTACACCCTTATATCATCATAACACTTGCTATCAAGTGACATGTCAGCATCAAGTCATCTATTAGCATGACCTTGATGTCATTCATTGCCCTCAAGGCATATCAGTTTCATATGATGCCACTTGCATCTAGGCAACATAGTTATTTCGGTTCATAAGCTATTGACATACTTTCAATGGATATGATGTCATGATCCTTACCTGGATATGATTATTCTCTTATAAGAATCTGCATGATTAAATCAATTGATAATAATCAACAATTCATAGTCAGATTAGTAGTCAATAAGACAGAATTAACCTTTCAATTCAAGGTTATACTTTTATGTCCTTACAAAGGGTAAGATTCCCTTGTTTACATCATTTAGGGTTATTCACCCCTTCCATTATGATTGGGAATAATAATTCCTCATCTCATATCTTGATCATACAATTCATGCTTAAAGGAATAACATGAGTTTAGAGTTTATTGTTCATTTCAACATATTATCATGAACTAGGGTTTACTATTCACATTACTCATGATTACCCTAAAACTAGGGTTTACTATTCACATTACTCATGATTACCCTAAAACTAGGGTTTACTATTCTCATCATAGTGAAATGAGCTCATAGTATCATCATAAATGAGAAACATCATCATTGATGCTTTCAAATTAGGTTAAGACTCATCAATCATCTTAATTAGGGTTTCAATCGGATAATCATCAATGTTCCACAATGTGAAATCAAATCAAGGTTGAACCTATCAATTGACCTCCAATTGGGCCCAAACGTGGCCCAAATGGTCTTGAGATCATTTGGGTGACCTCCAAACGGTCTTGAGACCGTTTTCCCAAGGTTTGACCAAAAACCAAGTCGGTTGGATAAGGGTTAAACCCTAAATAGATCTAAAATCAGCATTTTTATCAATTCATCAAACTATTGAAATTGGACCCTCAAACCATCAAATTTCCTTAACCTTAGACCTCCAAACTGTCTTGGGGTGTCACTAAACGAGTGTGAGACCGTTTGGATGAACCCCCAAATGGTTTTGAACCCGTTTGGGTCCTTCAACCCAAAACTCAACAAGATCTATACTTGAAATCAACAATTTCAACCCGATTAGGGTTAGGGTGTTGAAGTGCCTTCAACTCTCAATTGGTTAGGAATTAGATTATAATTCTTTGTAGAAATGAAACTAAATATATTATGAACAGAGCCTCAAATGGTCGTCCCTTGGTAAACCCTATCAAATGGTCTTGAGGCCGTTTTGATCCAAACGATCTTGCAAGATCGTTTGAGATCAAACGGGTTGAAACCGTTTGACCTTAAACGGGTTGCAACCGTTTGGACCAAAAGGGTCCAAGGTCATTTGATAAAGTTACCTAGGAATCCACGCCCATCATCCTCAACCTCTGTTCAGGCCGGTTACACCACCGTTTTTCTTGCAAAAGTGCAAGGAAGAAGGGAGGTAGAAGAAGAACTAAGCACAACAAGTAAGAACAAAGATATGCATAATAAAGCTAGGAGTTTAGAGTTATAAAACCCACCTTAGAACGTTGTTCCTAGAGCTCCAAGCTTCCAAGATTCAAGCCTCTAATGGTGTCTTGAGCTCCTCAACTCGGCCAGAGGTGATTCTCCAAGGAAAAGATGGGGATGGTCGGCTAAAATAAAGAACCTGAGTCAGTTAACCATAAAACCAACCTTTTAAGAAGAATTCCACCATGAATTCGAGCTTGAAGATGATTTCTCCTTCACCTTAGCACTAGTTGGTCGTCTCCCAGAGGTCCAGAGCTCTGCCTTGGCCATTTTGAGAAAGAAGAGAAATGAAGAGGAGAAGTGATCCGTTTCTTGGTTTGCAAAGGAACTAAGCTTATATACCTTAGGTAGTTTTCCACCTTAAGGACCTCTAGTACATGGAATTCTCATACCAGTCCCTCCTTGTTTCTAAGGCACGTCCAAGACATCAAAGCTTATGCAAATCCCATCTAAACTCAAGATCTAAGGGTAAAGAAAGCCATCTTTCAACTAGGATACATATATGAAGGGTCTTCATGCTCATACTAGGTGAAACTACTTCAAAGATCATTCTTTTCATCTGATTACTTCATTGAAGCATCCCTTTCATCATTTCTACTCTAAATGATGTAAAGAGTCATACTAGATGTTCTAGAAGGTGTATTTTATAGGTTACACCCCATAATTTGGGTAAATTGCATTTTACTCCAAATTAGTGTTTTTAAGCATAAGGATCATTCCACAAGCTGCATCTTGATGCCCAAGCTTGGAAAATCCATTATACTTAATCATATTCATACTTATGTTGTCTCAACATTAAAGAAACATATATACATGCGAAATTTGCAAGTTAACCCCTCTGATTGGGCAAATTGCACATAGGTCCCTGTATTGCAAACAATACTTCAACATTGGTTCATAAGGGACAGAAATGGAAACATATGTTCCATAGAAGCTTTAATTATATACTAAAGGATAATGAAAACCATCTAATTTCATAATTAGGCAAAACACCTAGGGTTAGCTCATAACCCAGGTCAGGGGTGTTACATAAACAGCAGGGGGACAGCGGATCTCCCTGTCACAAACCATTCATAGCTTTAAACAACCCTTTAGGAATACCATTGACAAGCACTGAGAAAGAGGTTGTCTCTATGCATTTCCTCATCAAACCAATCCACCTGTTCGAGAACCCAAAGGCCTCTAAGATCACCCAAAGGGCTGACCAGTTAACATGATCGTAGGCCTTTGATATGTCAACCTTCATACAAGCCTTCTTGGTTCTATTCTTGTAGTTGAAATCCAGCAGGAACTCACTAGCCAGCAGCCCACTATCAGATATAGATCTACCTTTGATAAAGGCAGACTGATTATGGAACACCACCTCAGGAAGAATGGTACTCAGCCTCTTCGCCAGGAGTTTAGCAATTATTTTGTAGAGGACAGAACAACATGATATAGGTCTGAAGTCCTCTACTGAGGGTACATTAGGCTTCTTAGGAATAAGGCGCATGAATGCATGATTGACTCTTCTGACCATAGATCCTCCAACCAAGAACCATCTCACTGCCCAACTAACATCTTCGTTAACGATCTCCCAGAAAGTGTGGAAAAATTTGCCATTGAAACCATCTGGCCCAGGTGCTTTGGACGCACCTATGGAGAACACAGCACGTTTAATTTCTTCATCAGAGGTTGAGCCACACAACTTCTTGTTCATCTCCTCAGAGACACATTGAGGGGGGATCTTACAAGAAGAGGAACATCTTCCTTGATTGTATAGATCAGAGAAAAACTTGATAGCTTCATCTGCCACCTCCTCTGACCCACCCGTGGGTGATCCATCCTCTTTTGTAAGAGAGTGGATGCAGTCTCTCATATGATTTTTCTTAGTATTTGCATGGTACACCTGCGTGTTACGATCACCATCTCTAATCCACCTTAATCTGCTTCACTGCCAAAATAGGAGTTCTTCAGCCATTTTAAGCTATTTAAGCTTCTTTGTCACCTTGTCTTCTACCCCTATCAACTCGGGTCGAAGTGGGTCTTTCCTCAGGTCTTTATCATCCTTAGAGTATTCTAGCATGGCTTTATTCACTAGAGTAGGGATGTCTGAGAGATCCTTGGCCCAAATCTTGATTGCAGCTTTAAGGATTTTCAGCTTTTCTGCCACCACAAAGATTGGATTGCCCTCAATGCGCGTATTCCAAGTCTCTGCCACCAGATTTTTTAGACTCAGCCACTCCAACCATAAGTTCAAGAATCTGAAAGGTTTGTTCATCTGTCTTGCACCATTAAGATTCAACAACATCCACGCATGGTCGTTGTTTGGGTGCCCCCCCCAAACTCACTGACGGTTTGGGGAACACATTTAGCCAATTCGCATTGACCAAGGCCCTATCAAGGTTTCTAGCAATTCTGAAACCCGAATTTCTTTTATTCTGCCAAGTAGTAATCCCCCCTGTCATGTTGACTTCAGCCAGATTAGCTGCATCCACTACTACATTGAACCTTCTGATGATGGAATCCAAAATAGGTTTGCCACTGAACTTATCAGATCCTTTCCTTACATGATTGAAATCACCAATCATAAGGTGTGGTAGAGCCTGCTGTGTGGAGTTAATGATCTGGTCCCAAATGCTTGTTCTATACATCTCATTATCGTGCCCATACACAACACTGACCACACAGTGAAACCCCCACACATTGATTGGACATCCCAAACTGTGTTGTTCCACCCGATCACGATTCTTCCACCATCAACCTGTGGGAGATTAGATTCGCATCCCCAACCGACCAGAAACAAGTTGGATATCCTCTACCCAAAGGCCCATTTTATTTTAGTCTCCAAGTAGATGGCTATGGTATCTTGCTCCCTGCTAATGATCTCCTTCACCCTCCTCTACCTCTCTAGCCTCGAGGCACCCCTCACATTCCACGTGAGGATAGTCATTTGGTACGAGAAGAACCACCCCTTCCGGAGGTGGAGATTCTGGATGAGGTACACCTCCCTCTATTAAAAGGAACGTCCTTTTAATGCATATGGAAAAGGAAGTAATTAATTTAGGTAAATACATTACTATGAGGGGATCTTCAAAGAAGGAGACACCCTTTTAACACTTAAGAACAGGTGATTATGGTATGTATTCCTTACCACTTCTAAAAGTATATGGGAAACCAGAAAGGAATTATGAGAAGGCATATATTGGCATTTAATGGGAATAGAAAGCACCTATTCTATGTCGGTGGATTAGGACTCACATTGTCTATTCCATCAGTGAGGGTATGTGGAATGGAACTTGGCTTTCTCTATTCCTCTCAACACCTCTCTTCATTGTAACCCTAAGGTTCCTTCTAGTGTATATATAAGGACCCTAGGATCATCACAATGATCCCAGGCATGCCTCCCTCATCCATTGAGAACACTGTGCCTACTCCCTAAATCCTTGAGGATCCATCCTTGACCCCTAGAGAAACACCAGAACGGTGGGGCTTCTCATGAACCTACCATCATCCTCAGTCATCTCTGCCATAGAGCATGATTCCCTAAAGTTACCAGGAACCCTGCCACAACAATCGATCTTCCTTATGTCTCTAATTCATGATGAACCAGAGTGGAGTCAACTGCAGTGCCTAGGTGATGCATCGACTGCATCTGCGTCCGTTGTGGTGTCCCCAATCTCATGCATGATGGAAGTGGTGGTTGTGAGGAGGCAACATGGGAAGAGGTTGAGGAGGGAGATGCTAGCTTTGTTGGACGACGCTTGGGTGGCATGCACAGGTGGAAGGAGCTCTTTGTCTATAGGTGGGGAGCCGAGAGGGAGAAAGGGAGAGAGAGATAGAGGCCACACAATGGAAGGGGAGGAAGAATCCTAGAGGCGATCCTGCTAGTGTGGTGAGTAAGGAAAATGTCAAAATAGCACTTTGGTGGCGGTTGGATAAGGCACCAATGTCCCTGTCTGTGTCACGGGTCTCCAACAGAGATGAAGACGAGAGGGGTGTGTAGGAGTTGGGTCCCAGCCTCTTGGGTCAGAACCGGGCGTGAACCAACAAGTGGGTTGGTGTAGGAGAAAACTAGGGAGTGAACCGCAGCATCCGCACTTAGACAATTTGGACTGCCATTGACCAATGGGGAAGAACCACGTGGCCCATATTTAAGCTATAATATGCTTTTCTTATGAAATTCATAGGAAATGTTAGGATTATCCCAAAATAGTAAGGTTATATATCAAAACTATCGAGCTAATGTGTGGAACACAAATAGAATATGTTTGAGACCTAATTATGCTTCCTATTCCAAAAGTAGTGCAAATATGGGTTTAAGTGGTGATTGTTGTATAGAAACCCTAGATTGGTGCATTAACTTGTTAAACACATTAAGGCTCTCAAATCATGCTATAATCTGATAAAGTTGAAGATAATGATGATTTAAGATAATCATGACTATGTTGATAATACTTAGGGTTTCTTATAAGAATAGTCATGTATATGAGTCATTAGAGTTTAAAGATCCTATCTTGATTTGTTGATTAATGAACATAATTAATATAGTGCTCATGATACTATAATATGGTTGGTTTGATAATCATGGAAACAGTTAATGTGAAATAGTGTTCTTGAGCCATTAAATCAATGAACATGGGAATTGGAGTATTGAAGCATGACTCTAATGACCACTTGACACCAAGAGAACCCTGGACTCTAGATTATGGCCGAGTAAGGTCTAATCTATTTATTGTGATGGTGACACTTTAGGATTTATATTTATGCAGACAAAAATGTGGATTGCTTGATTTTCTTATTGATTGGATAATATGCTTGAAGTGTATTTTCCTTGATAATCTGCATGTCTCACCATCAAGGTACGTGGTTATGCCTAAGAATAACCTATTTAGTTTCATGTGGCTTTCTCAGAGTTCTTCCACATGGATTACAAGTAAATGCTTGTATGTTTATTTAATTTTGTTCAATCATAATGCTACTATGAATATCACATAAAAGAAATATTATGTGAATAAAATGTCAATTTATATTTGCAAGTATTTGTTGGAATATAACTTATATACTTGCACATTTTTTTATGCACCCCCACATACCAGTATGGCAACATACTAATCGCATATTTGTTTTACATAGTTTTAGGTATAAGATGATATATATTATAACAGACATGACACTAAAGATGGAAAGGTGATGAAAGCATTAAAGGTTTATAAGGAGGATTTAGCCATTTGTTTCTTCCCAAAAGTACAGTCCTAATGATAGTATGTTCATGTAAGCATTTGGTAAACATTATTTGAAATGAATGAAATTATTTGGTAGTTTATATTATTTGATTAAGATATGGATCCTTGGGTATTTTTTTTGTAGGTAATTGTTGTCATCTATTTGGCCTTCCTTAATTGGGGGTTGCTGAAAAGTGAGGTCGTTACATTTGGTATCAGAGTGCCTGATTTTTTAAATATTATTTAATAGTCCATAATTTCAAGTAAATTGTAGAAACTTGAGGGAACCATTAGGGCATTTTCTAAAGAGTGAGTATCTAGAAGGGACCACAACTTGGGGGCTGACAAAAGTTTATTCCACACCTCTAGTTGGCTTATGAGGACTCTCGGGCATGTGCCGCCTGCATGGCCGAAGTTGGATGCTTTTTCCCAAAGTAAAATATCTTTAGGGTGTCTTCTATCATCTAGATTCATCCAATTCTCATCCTCTTTCTTAATAAACCAAAAAAGGAATTCCCTACTCAACTCAAGTTAGGGTTTTGAGAAGAATTAGGATTAAGGCAACCTCTACCAATTAATGAACATGTAAGTGTGAAAATAATAATGTACATAATACGGTACATGTAATGTGGAAATGAAAATCTAATGTGGAAATAATGATAAAGTAAAGAAGGATGTTTTATGGTTTTTCCCTTGAAAAGGTAAACCCTAGATGGAACTAAGGTTGGTCTAGGAAAAACCCTTATTGGGTCAAGGGAATCATAAACCCTAAGAAGTAGGGTGTCAATTGAGTAGTCCCTTACCCTAACCTAAACCATAATTCTAGGAAAGATAAGTAGTGTATACCCATATGAACCCAATTAGGGTAAGAGTAAAAAAAAGATAAGAAAAAAATAAATGAGTTTAGGTAACCCAGTCTCCCATGCATGAGTGTGGAGAAATTTATACATGATGCGTGTGGAAAAGATTTGAATATACATAAGAAATATAAAATAACCAAGGGTTATACATGAAAAAGAAAACATGGATATAACTTGATCATAACCGTAATGCTATCTCTGGAAGGATGAATGGATGAAGAATACTCCCAGCGAGTGAGTATCAATACCCCCAGTGAGTGGGTATACCACAGAGATTGAGAAATTAAAGGTTGAGAAGTTATAATAATAATAATTAAAAAAAAAGAGTTAGGTCACTCAGTCTTCACTACATGCGTTGATGTGGAACAAGAAATTAATGAGAAATTTTTTAAGAAACTTATGAACTACATGTTATATAAATAACTTCTCAACTATCTCTAGTGGATGTAAGTGATACATGTGGGATGTAAGAAATGTCACATGTAAGAAATGTCACTATGGTATCAAATCACTTTGAGGTCATGTGCTTATGTGAGAAAAAGGTTAAGTTGATAGGTGATCTAATTACATCGAGGTCATATGCTTATGTGAGACAAAGGTCCATATTAAGTTGACATGTGATCAAGATAAGGCCAATATATATATTGCACACACTATAAGGACCAGCCTAGAGAAAGGGTTCCCCACATGAATACTCCAGAGAGGGAGTGGCCCACAAAGATTAAATTGAGAAGTTATAATGAAAACAATGCATAAAAATGAAAATATAAAACCTTTAGGGCTGGTGTGCCAACCAGGGGTTGGTAACGCAAGTGTGGGAGGATGACCTATGGGGGAGGTAAAACCTTAGACCTTGGGGTCAGGTTGTGGCTAAAGAGCATTCCTTCCTCCTATGAGCCAAGAAGGCACCCTAGGTTAGGACCTTCCCTAGAAAGGAAAGTTGACTAAATAAATTTAAAGATTGAGGAGACTTTAATTGTCACCTAAAGGCTGGACAGCTAAGGATATAAAATATGAAAGTGTTGACTCAAGGTCAATTAGGTCAATGTTGACTCACATATAAATTGACTAAACCCGTGTTTTGCCCATTCCACATATTGGTGTCTAATGTCTCTACTTGAGTGATTTCATATTAGGTATAGACACACTCCAAATGCCCTAACTTGCGCATATCAAATTGGAGAAAAGACAAGTCAAAGTCATACAAGTGCACATTTTTGTAATATGATGTATATCCATTAGAATCATGTTGTAAATCACTTGTAATGATTGTATGACTTGTAATTAAGCTTAGAAAAATATCATGAGAACTTAGATCGAATTTTAGAGCACTTTAGATGCAACTTTGAAAATTGATTATAGGCACTTTGTCGGTCGAGTTTCCCAGCCTGAAAACTCGACCGATCATCCTTGATCAATTTTCTGGAGATTGAATTGGTCGAGTTGTGTTTACACAGAACTTGACCAATCAAGTAACTGAACATTTCGATTCCTAATGGTCGGTCGAGTTTTGTCAGGACAAACTCGACCGATCATTTGAGTATCGGCCTTGTCGTTTACTTGATCGGTCGAGTTACCCTTATAGAAACTCGACCGATTGTATTGTACGGAAAAGTGCAGAAAAGTGCTTCTAGCCGTTGTGGAGTTGCAACAAGTGAAAATAGATCCGTTGCAAGCCACAAAATGGCTAGTTTACAAAGTATTGCCAAAGGCTAAGAGGCATCCCCAGCTATAAATAGGACCCCTTGGGCTTCATTCTAAGGTTGAGCATTCAATGCAAACTCTATGTGAGGTTCCTATTCTATAGTTGAGTGCTTCCTACAGCCTCATCTCTCTCTCTAAGCTTAATCACTTGCTACATCCATTAGAGTGAGTAGGAAATATGTAAGAGAGCTAGTCCTACATGTACATCTTGTGAGGCTCTCACTTCCACCACCTCCTTATCTATCTTTTCTACAAATGAAGATGAACGTTCTCTCTCTTGTCCAAGAGAGGTGAAGAAGAACAAGGGAAGGAGTCCCTTGGTAAAGATCAAGGCTGAAGACTTGGAGCTAGAGTAGGTAAGCCCTTGGTGAAGGAAGAAGACTCCTTGCTCAAGTAGGTAAATCCTTGGTGGAAGCTTCTCCGAGTGAAGGTGAAGTCAAAGGCAGAAGATCCAAGAAGAGTGGGTAATCCCTACAAGGCTGAAGACTTGTGCAAGAGTAGGTAAGTCCTTGGAAGAAGGCAGAAGACTCCTTGCAAAGTGGGTAATTCCTTGGTAAGGTTGAAGACTCTTTGTATTGGATAGGTAAGTCCTTTGGTTGGTCATGTATTGTATGTCTTATGAATGAATATAAGAGTGCAATAGTTTGGAAGTCCTAGAGGTTGACCTCTCTAGGCAAGTGGACTGACATACTTCTAGTTTGAAGTGTGGAACCACTCTAAATAGCTTGTCTATTGGTGCATGTTCAATCTCTCTCTCCCTTGCTATGTATGTTTTAGTTGCACTCAAATTACCTATTTAGCAACCTTATCTTGTCATATATCTTGAAGGTTTAATGAGTTTTGTTCAAGTGCTTTCAGCTCTATTCACCCCCCTCTAGAGCATCTAATCACCCATCTAGGATCCAACAGAAAGCACATATATTGAGTATGATTTATTGAACCTAAGTATGCCATCTCTGAAGAACATGAGGAAAAGTCATTTTGGAAGTGGTTGACTGTATGAGACTGAGCCTGGAAAAGAAATATTGCATTGAAATGTTACCATGAGGGGACATAAAGTAAATACTGAGCATTGTAAGAGATGGAGGAATCTAGTTTAAAGAATTGCAAATGAAAATAAAGTGCTAGTGATGAACCCTTGGGAAGGGTAGATCCCAAAGTCAATACTAAGGTCAAGTAGGGAGTATTAAAGATACATGGACCGATGGGATTAGGAGTTGATTACTCCCTAAATGCACAAGACCATCTGGTCAGGAGGTAACAAATATGTTTTCCCAAGACACATATCTTAGGAGATTGACCATCTTCATGATGTTCATGCGGCCCAATGGGTGAATGTGAGAGGCACTCCCTAGATGTAGATGAGATCACTCCAAAAAGTACCTATACCCCTAGAGACCTCAAGGAAGTGACTAAGGTTCATAATACCTGAGGTGTATGTGTAAATGATACAAACAAGTCATGTAATAATGAAATGAGTTGTGTAAAAAATCAAGAGTGAAAAGATATTTGACTCCATGAACTATAAGAATATTGTGGGATTAAAAAGTATATATGGTTTAGAGTCATATTGATATGATTAAACCTAAAATGTCAAATTAAAAGATAATGTGTGAATATATTGTCTCTTCTCTTGGAATGGAATGAACTTTGTATCTAGACTGCAGTCAAATGCTTATTTCATCCCATTATGAGGGAGAGAGATTTGGTAGACACATGTTATGCTTCAAAGATGACATATAATAATGAATAACTTAAGTTCAGTGGTAATGACGTGATCTAGGGTTGGAGGTCTTACCACACCCTTATGTGGAATAAATGAACAATAGGTTGGAAACCTAGGTGAAAAGGAAGTCACCGAGTCAAATTGAAATCATAAAAATGAATATGTAATCACCAAGAGGTAATATGTAGAAAATACTAATGATGTGAATATACCTTGAATTGAATTCAAGTACCAATCATAGTAATAATTTGAGAAATTGATAGATTAATAAAAGTTGTTAAATGATATCTAAGTAGGGTTGGTAACCCTAAATTGTGAAAATAATTTGAGTTGCTATTCACCTTAACCTTATTGGATGAGAATTTTGGGGACAAAATTCCTTTTAAGGAGGGGTGAATGTTATATCCTCAATTTTGTTGAAATTGTATTACATAAATATAAAGCCATGGTTTGGTGAATACTTTTCTACAAAGGTATTATTGGTAGAATAACAATGTTAGTCACCATTGTGGCATCAGTTATTGTGTCACAAGTTAAATATATAGGAGGAACTCATACATGAATAGATAATAATAGCTTTGATATGGAAAATTAAATAATTGTTGAGTTTCTAAAAGAAAATATGTTGTGTGGTGTTTTAGATAATTAAAAGGATAATTATCTAGCCAAGTGTGGAAACACAATATTTGTGGAATCACAAATAACATTATCTCAATTTAACTTTTGTATACTTACAAAACATACAAAAAAGAAAGAGAATTATAGAAATTTGGGAGAATAGGGATATCCCCTGAGATAATTTCATTGTTTTAATGAGGTGTCTAAAGAAGAAACTTTTGTATATAAAAGACCTCCCAGTGAATTACAATTACTAAATATAACCGAGAATGGGTTTTTATGAATTGCCATGGAATGAGGATAATTGGTTTAGCAAATATGTCAAAAAAAGAGACAAAAATGATCTAGACCTCAAGTCATAAAGATTTACCAATAATTTAAGGAACATGTTGCCCAATGTGTACTAAATAATTATGTGCTTTTTTTATGGCTTTTTGGTTACCAAATCCAAATCCTAATAAGGTTATGGTTGTTGGGAAATATGTGCACAGAGTATAGCAACAGAAACAAAATTTTATCTATCTGTATTCCCATAACAAGAAGATCGCATCAACTACTATGAAATAGGATGGATGGTTTAACAAGTTATTCTTAGTCTTGGAGCAAGTCTAGTGACAACGAATTACTTCAATGCAATTGTGTACTAGTTTCTCTTGGACGGTGGTTGTGCATCTCCTTGTCTTCACCACAAACAACGAACATGAAAGCTTCTATAGTGACTCCTTTGGTCTCACCAAGGACTACAGGCTGACTTTGCTCTCCTAGTAGTAGCCAAAGAACTCCTACCTCTAGAGTAGTCCAACGGACCAACTAGAACTCATGTCATTCAACTAGAATAGATGGGAATGAGGAATCCTTCCTGTTGGTGTGCTAATCACCAACTTTCCCTCCCACAACAATGATCATAAGTTGTTCTCTCCCGTAGCTATCCCTCCCTTGTTGGGTAGGACTTGCTTGGACTCTCTCAATTACCACAACCAGATAGGACAACAATTGTCAGAGGAACTGATTCTCAATGGTTCGTGGTTTGTGTTGTGTTCTGGGAAGCCCCCAGTACCCCTTTATATATAGGCGGGGTTAGGGTCAGGGTTCCCAGTCTGTAGAGGATTATACGAGAGTGGAAGGAACTGGAAGATCTTGAATTTTCACAACCTGCAACACTCCAAATAGTCATGGCACACCCAGATGGTCTTTGGTGTATGAAATGATTGGCTCGCACTGCCAAATGATCATTTGACAAATTTCCAATCACATACAAATTTGGCAATTTGATTCTGATTAATATTACATATTAATTTCCTTTCACTACAAGTAATGTGCAATCGAACTTGTTCGGGAAACATCCAAAGCCTTTGTTCGACCCCAATTGAGCCATCTCACCCATGGGAGATGCCCGTCTCATTCACCTAGACGGCCGTCTGGTAAACCTGAGTTGAGTCGGTCAATTAATAGATTGAACTAGTCGGTTCACTCCTTAATTTGGGCAGAACTTAGTCTATTCAAACTCTGATCACTCTGACAACCCAAATGGCCATCTTCGTGACTTTTGGTTTTATTAGAATAAAAACTAAGAGTTTTGACATGAGGAAAAGTAAGTAAATTATGTAGAATATAGAGTTATTCCTTGTCTTTTTCCCATAATTTAATTGATTTTAAATCAATTTTAAAAAAGTCATATTGTAAGGACCCTACTCCTTGGTAACCCCCAATAAAGGAAGACCAAGAAGCTAGATCTACTATCCCAAAAAAGTATCAATGGTTTTGCAAATAATAAAAAAATATTAATAAATTCTACCAAAGACTAAGATTAAAGCAGGATTTAAATTTTCTTTTCACATACCTTTCAAAAATAGGAGATTGGAACTTTACACAATGTAGAGTTCTATCTAACAAAATCCTCCTTTTTGTAGTTATCTTTATTCTTCAAATATCTCTTTACTATTTATCTTTTGTCAAGTATTCCTAAAATGCCAACAAACAAAACGTCGGTCAGTATAAAGAATATACTGGTATGTCGTGACAACCAATATCTTACCCAAATTTCATTACAACCTAATCACATCAAATAGTTGTTAACAATTCAAGATTACATTTTCATTATGACTTCCCAACCATTTTTACTCATCCTCAGGGATATCCTCTCTTAGGTTTTAGTCCTTGCAAGGGACTTTAGACTACCTTCTCCATCATGAGCTTGGTACCTTATAGGTCACCTCTCTAGGTTCCCTATGGTCTTCCCTCTAGGGCTTTACCACCTATGACCTTCCCTCCAGGGCTTGGTCCTCATAAATCTTACATCCAGAGATGGTATGTGGGTTCGGGCAAGTCATAAATAATTACATTGTGATAATCATAGTCACTTTATAGATTGCAAGAAATAAAGTCATCCAAACAATTATTTTCAAGAAATCGATGAAACCTTGGAAATCACCATGAAACTAAAGCGAGAAATCATAAAATAACCACATACCTGATTCAGAAGCCTCAAAGAGTCAAGAAAGATATCAATCCAAACAGGCAATCCAATCAACCAAGTCAAGCAAATCACACAAGCAATTTGAATCTTGAAAAGCATGCATTTTCTAATCATTACATACTCCTCATTAACCCTTTTATTGACTTGGGAATCCCTTCTAGGGTTTCTATGTTGAATTAGGGTTCCTTATGGTTTCTTAGATCTATTTCTCAATTTTTATCTATTAGGTCAACAAACCCTAAAACATCTTTTCAATGCATTAAACCCTCACTAATCAAAATATCCAAATTAAGGGCCTTTAACCACAGATTAGTTGAAGAACATCATTTTCATGCCTTCTTGATTTATTTCCACAATTAAAACCATTAAACCTCACAATTATCGAAATTAGGGTTTTTAAGCCCATTAATGCACATTTATAATCACGGAACCCTAACTAAGAAAATATCATCCAAGTAGATCTAATCCATCCTTTTTATGTCAAAAGACTAAAATTTTCTCATAATTGTCATGGAACATCATTAGATTCATCAATTTTCAAAACTTAGGTTTTTAATTTAAGAAAAACCATTAAAGATAGAACCTTTACATACTTTTCAAGTCAGAAACATATTTAGTATTTGATTATATTTTTATTGAATTCCTTGCATTCTCCTGATCAATTTTCATACAAAACTTTTCTTGATCTGAGTTATCAATCAGTAAATACATTTTATACAAAAATAAACATGTAACAGCCAATCGTGGATTGCTACTTCTGCCATAGGAATTACCTTTTATTTTCATTGCTTTTCCATCTTTGGTTCACGGGTCCTTTCTTGGGTCCGGTTCCTTCTTGACAGGTGACCCACCTCACCCCTCTCTAGTCTCACAAGCCTCCTCCCACCCACAGGCTCTGCCCACCGTTGTCGCTTGGGTGGTTCCTGGCGAGAAAAGCCCTTCTAGGTTTCCTTCCCTACACTGGCAGCCGACCGCTGCCCTTGTTGACCCAAAAGCGACCACTAGGAGGGATGAGAAGGCTCCATCCCATTCAACCCTACCCATCTTTGGGTCTATGTCCTCTATATCTGTGTAGGAATAGGGCACCAAGGACCTGATCGTGTGATGGGAACTCCACGCCCAAGGCAGTTCATGAGAGTACAATGATGTAGTAGAGATTGCACTTTTGAATCCTTTTAGCAGTGTGATCATTGGTTGCTCAGCGCTTGGAGCAAAGGAGCCTGATCCCCTTAGTCGAAGAAACATACATTGTCCGACACACACACACATAGATCTGTGGGGAAAAGAGGAGAAGGAAACACAGGGTTTTGATGACTTTTTGGATATCTGTTCTGGTCTCATATACAAAATAGAACCTTTATATAGGCAAAAGTGTAGAGATTGCGGTTTGATCAATCTCTGTAAACTAGCAAGTAAAGCAAGTTTCTCACGAGTTAGAGTTGTGGGAAAAAGGGCCCTTCTCAAAAAGGTTACTTTTCTTTGTCTTAATCCCCAAGTTTGGAAGTAATTAATTCTCCCTCTCTATAGTCCTATTTGTACCAAAATTTGGGGAAAACCTTTCGTTTAGTCTCCTCCTCATTTAGGAAGGTTATAAAAATCCATATCTTTTACTCCAATAATCTTTTTAAACCCAAATCTTAAGGGAACCTCTTTAATGACTTAAATTCCTTGTGTTCAAAGTTTGGAACCAAAACTCAAAATAAAAGAGATTTATCTTCATATGCAAGTCATCATTTAGTAAGGCATATTTTATTCATATTTTCTCTCTCGTTCTCTTTTGTTTCCTTTATTTGTATTCCTTTAGCATTAGAAACCATATGAATTCGATATATAATCCATCATGATCAATCATACCACTATCCATAGAATTCCACATATTTCTCATCATTATCTTAATTTCTTTTCCTTTTTATGCATTATTTGATTTCTTTCCTTTTTTATCATATTGGAGTCACGAACTCATTAGGATCCACAAAATCATACATTTAAAGGAAATATTATCAAAGAAATTCATTTATTACACATAAATCATACAATTTCATAGCCATACATTTTATTGGAGAAATTGCATTTCAAACCATATCAACCCAAAAAATTGGGGTTGTAACATCCTTCCCCTCTTATAGGATTTTTTCCCTCAAAATTCCACCAACCATACAAACAATTCAGGACAAGACTTTTTCCATGTCCATCATGAGCTCCCATGTGGCTTCATCCTCTCCATGGTGCTTCTAAAGAACCTTTACCATCTCTATCCTTTACTCTTGAGCTCTCTCTCACCTTGGTATCTCGTACCCTCATAGGTGACTAGGGTAAGTCAGCCTCCCTTGTAGTTCAATAGATTTGATGCTCAACACATGGCTCAGGTACATCACATAGTGCTCTAGATCGAACATATGGAACACATCATACATCATATTATCCTGAGTGGTAAGGATAAACAAAAGTAGCTCCACTAATCCATTCAAAAATCTCAAATGGGCCCATGTATCGGGGACTCAACTTTCCTCTATTCCTAGAGTTATCTCAGAGTGGTCGGATTTCCAAAACACATGTTCACCATAGTGAAGTGTGAGTCAGTCTGCTTCACATCAGCATGTGACTCCTGACGATCCTTGGCTTTCTCAGCCATTGCTCGATCAAAGTGACTTTATCAGCATACATTTTGGTTTCTTTGACCTCCATAAGGTCCTCTCATCGACATCACCCTAGTGAAGCGGTGACCGACACAACCTCCCATAAAGAGCTTCATACATCTTGGTACTGGCTTTCATAGTTGTCATAACAAACAAACTCAGCTAGGGGTAGGTACCGCTCCTACGATCCACCCCAAATGAGCACATATGCTCACATTAGACCTTCTATAGTTTGGATCATACTCTCTTGACTGTCCATCAGTCAGGGGGGTGATATGATGTACTAAACTTCCATCTAGTATTAAGTTCTTCATGTACTTACTTCCTCAACATGGAAGTGAACTTAAGACCATGCTCAAGAATATTTGAACTCTAATTATTATGCAGTTGAACTATCTCTCCCTCATATATATATGGTTGAACCAGATCTGTCACACTGGAAATGCTCTCTTAGGAAAGGAAATGTGTCAACTTGGTAAGGTGATCTACCATAACCCATATTTCATCATGACCTCTCTTTCTCCAGGGGAGACCCACCAAAATGTCCATGGTGATCCACTCCCATTCCCCCTCAAGGACTCCTAATTATCTATAGAAATCCACTGAGTTACTGGTGTTCAGCCTTCACCCTCTGGCATGTATGGAAACTGGCCACATGCACCTCTATATCCTTCTTCATTCTAGGCCTTCAAGATACCTCCAAAAACCTTAACCATCTTGGTAGTACCAGGGTGTACAATGTACTTAGAATCATGAGATTCTTGCATGACATGATTCTTCAAGGGTGAATCCTCATAAACCCTAAAACACTCTGGTAGTGGATTTCACCACCTACCTTTTTCTAAGAGGTACATCTGAGGTTCTTATAACAATCCTTTTATCTCATCAAGCTCTGGGTTGGCTAACTAGGCAACCACCCACTCGACCAACATGTCTAGTTGTATCTGGATGTTAGCCACACATGTCCAGTCTTCTAATGGTCACAGGGTCCACCTAGCAACCTTTTCCAGCCTCTCCACTGGCTAAACGAGATAGCTACACACCTGATCTATTTCCGACTAAGAGAATATGTTACCACATTAGCTTCCTTATGTGCTAGGTGATGGTGAAGACGTAACCTCCATATACTCCACTCATCGTCCTTGTCTTGGGTTTAGGTCTGTCTGAGTCAGGAAAACTTCAAGCTCTAGCATCCAAATCTCGGTTACCAAAACCAAACTTTGACCCTTAAATCCAAAATACTCTCGACTAGCCTATCCTGAAATGATGATTACCGTAGTTCATCTATGCTTTCATATCATCTATCCAATATACTCACAAAAGGTGTGGTACTTCTTCCATCCTCAATTATCATTGAAAGGTTTCAACTCATATCACCTTTATCCTTAGTATATGGCATGCATTTCGTCCTATCTCTCACACCCATAACAAGATGAAATAAGCATTTGGCTAAAGTCCAAATACAAAGTTTGTCTTATTCCAAGAGTAGAGATGGTGCATCACATGTCGCCATTACACTTTCCAGTTTAAGTTGAACATACTTCACATGACTCCACACCATGCAAATCTCAATTCTATGTTTACACCCCTGGTAAGACTTTTCCCATCACCTTTAGGTCTTAACATCACTCTTATGTTCAATCCTTAGTCATTACCTCAAGGTATCTAGGGTGTCGGTACTTTTGGGGTGATCTTACCCTTATGAATCTAGGGAGTGCCTCTCACTTTTACCCCTTAGGCCCCATGAACTCATGAAGGTGGTCAACCTCCAAACCCATGATCCTCAGGTAAATGTATTTGTTACCTCCCGACTCTATGGTCTTATGCATCTAGGAAACAAACAACTCCTACTCCCATCGATCTTATCCTTCCTTGACCTTGGTATTGACTTAGGATCCTATCCTAGCTCGTAGCTCCTTTGTTGATACTCAAGCACATCTCATCCTTGAATCCTCAACTGAATCTCTATCATCTCTTTAGGCATTCCTAGTTAACCTGGCATCCCTTCATAGGAATCATGGAGGCCTACCCTAATCGGTCTGGACCCATACAGGTTACCTCTATAGAAACATATCCTCATGCCCATTAGAGATGGTTACACATGGGTCTATAGATTCATGATCATACTATGTGCTCTTACACTTAGCTCATCAAGCTCTTATAAGTGACCTCTTAAGGTTACCTCACACCTAAACAAGAGTCGGTTCTCACTCCAACATGAAGGGTCCCTTCCTAGGATAGGAGAAAACTACCACTTGATAGTAACAAAGGTCACAAAACGTCCTTGCATCCAAAGCTTGTATCATCATGAATATGCGTAGCTCCTATCTGGATACCTATGCACATGGATAGCAAGGAGACAACATATTAAACCATTCTAAGTTCCTTGGAATGTCATACTTGTTCATCATTCCTCTCAGTTGGATCCATATCATACATACATAGCCACCAACTTGCATAAATGGATCATCAAACATATATCTCAGTTCAAGTGGGGTTTCCTTTTTCTCTAACATATGGGTGTTCCACGCTTAATTTCTTACAAACTCACTCAGCCTCATGAGTATTATGACACTAGGTACTGCTACTTCCCCTCTTGGGTCCAAGAATCCCAGGTTCACCTCTTATGCATCATCTATCTAAACTGCATGCCCAACTACTCAAACATGAACCATACCTATACATGTATGGCATATACTTCCTCTTCCACATGAACAATCCTTAGAGCCCTCACCAGGACTACCAAATGGGTGTGAAGCCTCATCATTTGTTACCGTACCATACCTCTTTGGGGTCTTTGGAACTCTCCTTCCTACACCTAAAAGGTAGGCACTTATATCATTTGCATACTTGTTCACAGAAGCCTCTTTCTCTTTTCTAGGGTTTGATTTCCCTAAAGGCATCTAAGGTACAAAGAACTCTATATATCATGCATGAGGCAACCACATACCTCTACTCAGGGTTGTTTATTCTAGGCCCCATCATACCACACTTCTCATGATTCCTCATGTCTCAGAGTCTAGGTCTGCAACCTTCTTCATCAACGTCTCTCCCTCTCTCTAGAGCTAACACCATGACTGGTCCTACCACTGGAGGTTCCCTCTCAAAAGATGGGTCAAGCTCTTAAGGATACACATCTATACCTACCTGGATGAAACATACTATCAAAACTTATGTCTGACCAAGATCATCCAAAGCTATGCATGCCTACCTCATAAACTATTAGGCATAACCCTTCTGGCTTAGGACTAAAACCTACTGCCAGCCTTGCTGTAACTCACTTCTATGTAGGTGCATGCCTCATGTGCTCATATATGCATGTTAGGGTTCCTATATGATCACCACTAAACTCTTCAATGAGGGAGCCATCCCTCGCCCTTAATAGGCACAACCCACCCAAGGACGGGTCACCAAAGAGCACTAGGGGGTCAAATCACCACACCTGGTCTAAGTTTATCTTGCACACTCAAAACATCTGTGTAAAGAATGCATATCTAGCAACGTACATACATGCATAGTCAACTATGATATCCAACTCATCATGTCTTCTCTTTCTCTATCCACCACTTAAGGTTTTGGGTTGAGCATCATCCTCAAAGGATGCATCATGTCTCTTCCCCTTCCTAGAGGCTTCTTCCTCCAAGGCTATCCCTCTCCTCATCTTCCTACAAAATGGTCTAAACTCGTCAGTGTCCTTAAGGGTATCCAAGGTCACAGCAACATGGCCATGCAAACTAAGCATGTAACTAACTTCAATCTAAGTTTCATCATTTAGACTTATGTTATAACCTCAATTTTTTCAAATTCAGAATTGAAATGTAATTCCTGCTTTTAAATATAGATGAACATGTAATTTTTTTATTTGACTTGAATGTATGGGTTTCATTAACAAATAGCCTTTCTTTTGTGATTTCATAGGCATTATTGGCTATTGGGCCCAATAACAAGGAAAAAGGAAACAAAAGAAAAAGGAATTTATTTAATAAAAGAATAAGTAAGACAAAGGAGAAAAGAAAGAGGTAGAAGCCTCTAGAAGGCTAAGAGGTAGCCTCCAAAGGTAGATTTCGTGTCTTTGGGATTTCTTGGATCCCAAGGAGCCCGAGTTGCAAAAATAATAAGAAAGGAAAGAGAAAATACCAATTAAATTGGCTTTATTTAAAGGATAACTTGGTTATGAAGGAAATACCCTTTTCCTTTGGAATTTGGCTTTCAAATGATACACAAGTAGATAATGCCAAGATAGAGTTTCCTTTAAAATTTGAATGAAAAAGGATAAATGAGGAGAGAGTTATGGATTTTACAAGTTTCCAATGAATTGAATTAAATAATACATGATTTTCGCATTTTAAAGGAAAAAGGAAAATCGGGGGCGATGAAATCCATTGGATCCCCGCATGGTCCAGAGGACCATGGATCTGATGGTGGTTGTGCATCGTCTACCCTGAGTCACAGAAGGAAAGGGAGAGGTTAAAGAACTGGGATTTACTTGCATTTAAGGCGATGAGCAGAGATGTGGACAAGTCCATCATCTTTGGGAGTCTGTTCTGAGGAGGACTAACCCAATTTGTGGGTGGTTTGGTGGAGAATTGGAGAAGTCCCCAAATTCTCAAATACTTGTAAGGGACTCTATATAAAGGGAGGGGTCTGGGCATCACGAGCAATTGTGTGAACCCTGCCCTTGAGTTCGGAGCATTGCGGCAATCGTTCCCGCGCTCATAATTTGGCCATCCACCCTGATCTTCCCCTTTGTCTATTAGCAGACAGTGCCGAAGGAGCCAAGGCTTGTTGGCGGTGAAGGAGTGAAGCCAGCCAACAATTGATGGGTTGGACAAGTTCACGAGGTGCAGACGAAGCTCCTAGACCAATCAGATCGACCACGAGTGGATGAGAGCTTGAAGTCAACCTCAGAGTTGACCTCAACTCGCGGAAAGCTACTCACGTGAGGTTGAAGAAGATGACCAGTCAATTTACCATTCTGCCCTTCTGCTCCTTCTGCCCAGATAAGGGCTTTTTCGCCCTTTTCTTTCATTTGATCATGAGTGAGGTATGTGATCACGGACCGTTGGATCCCGCGTGGTCCAACGGACCATTGATCGAACGGCTGATGATTTTCAAAAAATAATAGATAATCCAAGAAAATGCTTTTCTTTGAAAATTTTGTAGTAATTAATAGGAAGGTCAAATGAAGAAACTTTATATATGAAAAATGATCAAAAATATGATTAATCTAATAAAAATAGTTTTAGAATCTGATTTCATTTCTAATTGCAAAAGTACCTTGAGTTGATCATAAAGTGCATTAAATTTAGGTTAAAAACCCAAATGATGATTAGAGATCAAATCTAAGTTGCTCAATGAGTTAATTCGAGTATTAATAACCTATTGAGAAATAAAGTGAGATTTAGATCTGATATTAGAGAATAATTGGTTTTTTTATGGTTTTAATCCATGAATCTGTGATAATACATTTAGAAACCCTAATCTAGGGTAAAGAAGGAAATTAACTTGAATAATCCGCATTAATTGGGATAATGATGATATTTATTGATCCTAAGCCGGTTAGAAGGAATATGACAAGCTAATTAGTGTTTGTACTTAGATTTACTGAATTAGGGTTTTTAGTATCAATAAATGAGGATGAACCCTAATGAAACCCTAAAAGGAAGTAGGAAACCCTAAGAAGCGAGTTCATATGAGTGTAATCTGAGAAAGTGAATAGTAATTAAATTATATGATGATTTCAGGATCATTGCTTGTGTGAACTGCCTATTTTCCTGGATATTTCTTTGCTTTAATTATTGATTAGCTTGTTGAATCAATATGAATAATCAATCTAGTCTCATGAAGTTTTCTCGAACATTTGATCGATTGGATGCAACCTAAACTGTTGAGTGTTTATTTATGTAATCCTATAAAGTCACTATGATTATTAGAATTAATTTTATATGTGCATCCTCAAACCTACATCCAATCCTGATGTATGATGCATGACCAAGCCCCGGAGGGAAGGTCTATTCAGTCAAGCCCCAGAGGGAAGACCATTGGGCACCGAGAGGTGACCCCAGACACCAAGCTCAGGATGGAGAAGGTGGCCTTCTATCCCTTTCAAGGACAAAACCCTAGAGAGGGTGATCTAGGGTTAGGGCAAAAAGCGGTTGAGAATGACACATCGAAAATGTAACTTTGGATTGTTAATAAATTATTTGTGATAATTAGATTGTTAGTAATTATTTGTGAAATTGTGATTGTCCCCCACATACTGGTATAGAAATATACTGATCAAAATTTTGATTGTCGGCGTTTTAGGTACAATCATTGAAAAGGACAAACAGTAAATTGAAAGATTGTTAAGGTACTAATAATCAGTTCAAGGAGGATTGGATAGATAGACTCCATCTATGGATAGAAGTCTAGAAATCTGAAATTTTTACAAGGTATGGAAGAGATTTATTTTATTCTATCTTTCCAGTTTAGTTTCAGTAGAATTTGATAATTATTATTGATTAAATGTCGAACCACTAATCCGAAAATATTGGGATAACATCGCTGAACTTTTAGTCTCCCTTAAGTGGGGGTTACCGGGAGGTGAGGTCATTACATTTGGTATCAGAGTTGTGGTTTCTCATTTAATCCTTAGTAATTATTAAATTTTACAAACTCTATAGAACCGAGGGAGTTATTAGAGGATTTTCCAAAATACACAGGTGTCTACAAAAGGATGACGGTCCTGGGGCTGGCAATATTTTCCTTCACCCGGTAGTCAGTCACGAGGACTCCTAGACGCAGTGTGACTGCCTGACCAATGTCTGAGGATCTGACTCAAAATAAGATACCTTTAGGACTCTCTCACCTATTTCGTCCCTTCTCAACCCTAATTCAATTAAGGATTCTAGGATTTAGGGTTTTTCTCTCTCTTCCCCACCCTCTTGAGGTTAGGGTAGGTATGATAAGGATTAGGGGATCCTCCACCAAATTAATAAAAGATACATAAACAAGATGTTATCAGCATAAGTATAATTAGTTTAAACGTAAACTAAAGTTCGTTTGAATGCTTATGTAGATGGCTCGTGTGAAGACCGTAGCTATCCCTGAGGCCACTAAGAACCCTGCTAAGGGTTGGCCTCCCCACAAGAGGAGGGGATATTCTGAGAAGAGGAAGAGGGACTAGGGTGATGGGTCCTCAAAGAAGAGAAAGAGACCTGAGGGAGCCTCAGAAGAAGGCCCTGATCCTAAGACAGTATCCTTCGACAACCCCAAGATGGACCAAGAAGAGGAACACATGTCTGAGAATGAGGTCAAGTTCAAGGAGAACTAGACCGGTGGTTCATGACCAGAAATGGTGGTTCACACCCCTGATGCCCTATGGATGGAACAACAGAAGAGGCTAACTGAGGCCATTAGTGCTCTGGCCCTCAGGGATATAGCCAGAAATGAAAATGGTGAGTCATTTTCTGTTCATCCCTGATTCAGAGTCACCATTCTGGACTTTGTCAAGCTGAACATCATGAGATTATGGGGAGAGGATAAGACCGAAGCGGTTAACAAAGCGAATGCTTGGCTGCTGGTAGTCGAGAATGGTTTTCGCATGCTAGAGGTACAGTCGAACAAGATGGTTCTTTTTGCTGCTCATCTCTTGGAAGGAGTAGCCAAGATCTGGTGGGAACACCACATCATGGGATGAGATCTAAGTGAGGATCTGATGGCATGGACCGACTTTAGGACTATCTTCACTGCCAGATTCATCCCCACCTCAGCTAAGAAAGAGAAGGAAAGAGAGTTCACCAACATGATCTAGAGTAATCTATCTGTTGCAGATTTTGGCCGCAAGTTCTGCATCCTGAAATGTTTTGGGCACATGATGGATGAGGAAAGACGAGTGCACCATTTTGTGGAGCGTCTTCACCCCGCAATCAAACCACATGTGATGGCAAGTAAACCAACAACCTTCTCTGAAGCCTATAACACCGCCTTAGAGATGGAAAGGATAGTGATGCCTTCTCAGAACCCACCCAAAGGATATATGGGTTTCACTGAAGGAACTCGAGGATAGAAGAATGACCAAAAGAAAGGATAAGGGAATAACCACAACAAGGGCAAGCATGGACACAAAGGAAATCCACATGGTGAGAGTCACTTTCAAAAGTTTCGTACCTATGAATAGACACATTCTGGGAAGTGCTGCTTCTAGAAGAGGGTGTGCTACTGTTTCCAACAAGAGGGACACTTCATCGCCAACTATCCTCTACCTGATCCGAGAGGTCCAGTGGCAATGCAACCAGTGGCAGCAACACCCCCAGCAGGAGGAGTACCAGCTGGAGGTCCACCTATTGGAGAGAGAAGGCAAGCCAGAGTGTTCGCCATCGACAATGAGGAAGTCCAGACGAATGCTAATAGGTTGATCGAGGGTAATAACCCATAGATTTTTCCTTTCAGTTTAGTTTGATCATGTAATAGCAGTCTGATATAGTATGAAACTATGTAGGCATGCTTAAAGTCATGGGACAAAATCTAAAAGCTCTTTTTGATTCTGGTTTTACTAATATTTTTATTTCGAGAAATCTGGCAACTATGCTTTGTTTGGACATCAAGGATTTAGACTATGTTTTAGATGTCATAGCCCCAAGTGGTTATATATACATCGCTTTTAAAAACCCCTATCTTTCCAGTTAAGTACCTAAGTCACAAGCTTCCCACTAACTTCATCCTCCTCGATATGAATGATTTTGATGTAATCATTGGTATGGATTAGCTTTACACCTATAGAGCACAGATTGACTGTAGAGAGAATAAGATCCTTATGAGGAAGCTTGGTCATCCACACTTTATCATTTGAGGAAGGAGATATGCAACTAACAGCCTTTATGTGTCAGCTTTGAAAGTTGAGAAGATGATATCCAAAGGCTTCCGAGCATACCTAGCCATAGTCATTGAGCCTCAGGCCAAGGTACGACCCTTAGAGGAGATAGAGGTTGTTTGGGAGTATGCAAACATGTTTCCAGATGATCTACCAAGGATTCCCCCTGAGAGGGAGGTAGATTTCTCCATTGAGTTAGCTCCTAGAACTAGCCCTATATCTAAGGCACCCTATAGAATGGCCCCAGCTGAGTTTCTTGAGTTGAAGACTCAGTTGCAGGAGTTTCTAGATAAAGGTTTTATCCAGCCTAGTATGTCACCTTGGGGAGCACCAATCCTTTTTTTAAGAAGAAGGATGGATCACTTCGGATGTGTATTGATTACCGAATGATCAACCAGGCAACCATTAAGAACAAGTACCCCCTACCCAGGATAGATGACCTTTTTGACCAGCTCAAATTAGCACGAGTCTTTTTTAAGATCGATTTGAGGTCAGGATACCATCATGTGAGAGTAAGGAGTGAGGATATACCTATGATGGCTTTCCAAACCCGATATGACCATTATGAGTTTGTGGTCATGCCGTTTGGGTTGACCAATACACCCATTGTCTTTATGAACCTTATGAATAGTGTGTTCCAACCCTTCCTTGACTCCTTTGTGATCGTGTTCATAGACGACATCTTGGTGTATTCCGATGACCTAGTTCAATACTGTGACAATCTGGGTAGAGTCCTTGATATCCTAAGAAAGCAGAATTTCTACAAAAAGTTCTCAAAATGTGAGTTTTGGATAGACTGAGTCATGTTTCTCGGACACATCATCTCAGGAGGAACTATCACCGTAGATTCAACTAAAGTGTCGGTAATTCAAGATTGGCCTACACCGAAGAACCCCTCTGAGATTTGCAACTTCTTGGGGTTGGCCGGATATTATTAGTGCTTCATTGAGGATTTCTCGAAGACCGCCTTGCCTCTTACCGTGTTGACTCAGAAGGATGTAAAGTTCGTGTGGTCTGATATATGCGAGCCTTGTTTTCAGGAGTTAAAGGAGAAGTTGACCACCGCCCCAGTATTGTCCCTACCTTTCGGCAATGAGGCTTTTTTTATATTCACTGATGCTTCAAAGATGGGACTTGGCTATGTGTTGGAGCAGGATTGACATGTGGTTGCATATGCCTCCCGACAACTCAATCCTAATGAGGTGAACTACCTGACACATGACTTAGAGTTGGCTGCTATCATACGTGCATTGAAGATATGGCAGCATTACATGTACGGTGCTACCTTCGAGATCCTCACCAACCATAAGAGCCTAAAGTACCTCGTGACATAGAGAGACCTGAACCTACGACAGCGACGATGGATGGAGTACATGCAGGATTACGACTTCACCATAGCCTATCATCCTAGAAAGGCGAACATCATAGCTGATGCGTTGAGTCGGAAATAGCTCAGGTGTGTGGATATTTTGTCTAGCCAATGGAAAATCTTAGAAGATCTGGTGGAGTGGACTCCACAGCCGTTAGAGGACCGAGTTCGATTGGTCAATATTCAGATTTAGTCAGAGTTGCTGAATGAGATAGTGGCAGCACAGTTGACTAGTTCAGAACTCAATAGAATGAAGGGCTTATTGGAGAAGCCATAGACTCATCTCTCGATGGGAGTAGATGGAGGGATCAGATTCGAAAACCGTATATGGGTTCCAGAGGATTCATCATTGAAGGAAATAATTTGGCAAGAGGCTCATGGTTCTAAGTATACAGTACAAAGATGTTTAAGGACCTGTAGAGGTATTTCTGGTGGCCATGAATGAAGAGAGACATTGCAGAATATGTGGCCAACTGTCTTACGTGCCAGATGGTGAAGGCTAAACACCAACGACCCCGTAGAATTTTACAGTCAATAGAGATTCCAGAGTGAAAATGGGAGCAGATCACCATGGATTTCGTGGTGGGTCTACCCCAGACCAAGAAAGGTCATGATGCGATATGGGTTGTGGTAGATCGCCTTACCAAGTCAGCACACTTCCTTTCCTTGAAGACCACTGCCAAAGTGTCATACCTAGCTGAGATGTATATTAGGGAGATAGTACTTTTGCATGGCATAACTGGTTCCATCATATCTGATAGAGACCCAAAGTTCACTTCCATGTTGTGGAAGAAAGTACAAGAAGAACTTGGTATAAGGTTGAAGTTTAATACCGCTTATCACCCCCATACGGATGGTTAGTCAGAGAGGATGATCCAGATGTTAGAGGATCTATTGAGAGCTTGTGTGCTTGACTGGGGTGGATCATGGGAGTAGTACTTACCTTTGGATGAGGTTTCCTACAACAACAGCTACCAAGCCAGTATCGGGATGCCTCCGCATGAAGCTATTTATGGGAGACCGTGTCAGTCTCTGCTTCACTGGGATGATGTCAGTGAGAGGACCTTGTTGAGGTCAGATGAGCTCCAAGTGTATGCAGATAAAGTTGCTTTTATCAAGCAGAGACTGAAGAGAGTCCAGGATCGATAGAAGTCGTATGCTGATGTGAAGCAGACTAACGTGCAGTTCACCGTGGGAGAGGTTGTGTTCTTGAAAATCCGACCACTCTAAGCTATAGCTAAGAATAGAGGGAAGCTGAGTGCCCAATACGTGGGTCTGTTTGAGGTGTTAGAATGGATTGGTGAAGCTGCATACCATTTGGCGTTACCCCCTCAATATAGTATGATGCATGATGTGTTTCACGTGTCCAATATGAAGAAATATGTGCAAGATCTGAGCCATGTACTGATCATTTAGCCTATTGAGCTTCAAGGGAAGCTGACCTATCCTGAGTCACCTTTGCAGATTTTAGATACCAAGGTGAAAGAACTCAGATGTAAGAATATAGAGATGGTAAAGGTTATTTGGAAGAACCATGGAGAGGATGAGGCCACATGGGAGCTGAAGACTGACATGGAAAAAGCATATCCTGAGTTGTTTATTTGATTGTTGAATTTTAAGGGAAAAATTATTATAAGGAAGGGAGGATGTTACAACCTCAATTTTTTCAAATTTAGAATTGAAATGTAATTACTCCTCTTAAATGCAGATGAACATGTAATTGTTTGATTTTACTTGAATGTATGGGTTTCATTAACAAATAGCCTTGCTTGTGTGATTTCGTAGGCCTTATTGGCTATTGGGCCCAATAGCAAGGAAAAAGAAAATAAAAGAAAAAGGAATTTAGTTAATTAAAGAATAAGTAAGAAAAAGGAGAAAAGAAAGACGTAGAAGCCTCTAGAAGGCTAATAGGTAGCCTCCAAAGGTAGAATTTGTGTCTTAGGGATTTCTTGGATCCCAAGGAGCCCAAGTTGCCAAAATAATAAGAAAGGAAAGAGAAAACACCCATTCAATTGGCTTTATTTAAAGGATAACTTCTTATGAAGGAAATACCTTTTTCCTTTGGAATTTGGCTTTCAAACTTGATACACTGGTAGATAATGCCAATCCATAGTTTCCTTTAAAATTTGAATGAAAAAGGATAAACGAGGAGAGAGTTGGATTTTACAAGTTTCTAATGAATTGAATTAAATAATACATGATTTTCTCGTTTTAAAGGAAAAAAGGAAAATTGGGGGCGATGACATCCATCTGATCCCCGCGTGGTCTAGAGGACCACAGATCTAATAGCGGTTGTGCATCTACCCTGAGTCACTGAAGGAAAGGGAGAGGGGAAAGAACTAGGATTTACTTGCATTTAAGGCGATGAGCAGAGATGTGGACAAGTCCATCATCTTCGAGAGTCTGTTTTGAGGAGGACTAACCCAATTTGTGGGTGGTTTTGTGGAGAATTGGAGAAGTCCCCAAATTCTTAGATACATGTAAGTGACTCTATATAAAGGGAGGGGTCTGGGCATCATGAGCAATTGCATGAACCCTGCCCTTGAGTTCAGAGCATTACGGCGATCGTTCTCGTGCTCATAATTATGCCATCCACCCCGATCTTCCCCTTTGTCTAGCAGCAGATAGCGTCGGAGGAGCCAAGGCTTGTTGGCAGTGAAGGAGCGAAGCCAGCCAATAATTGAAGGATTTGACAAGTTTGCGAGGAGAAGACAAAGTTCATGGACCAATCAGATCGACTGTAGGTGGACGAGAGCTCGAAGTCAACCTCAGAGTTGACCTTGGCTCGCGGCAAGCTACTCTTGCGAGGTTGAAGAAGACGACCTGCCAATTTACCATTCTGCACTTCCGCTCCTTCAGCCCAGGTAAGAGATTTTTCACCCTTTTCTTTCATTTGATTGCGAGTGAGGTGTGTGATCGCAGACCGTTGGATCCCACGTGGTCCAGTGGACCATTGATCGAACGACTGATGATTTTCAAAAAATAATACATAATCCAAGAAAATGCTTTTCTTTGCAAAAATTGTAGTAATTAATAAGAAGGTCAGATGAAGAAACTTTATATATGAAAAATGATCAGAAAAATATGAGTAATCTAATAAAAATAGTTTTAGCATCTAATTTCATTTATAATTGCAAAAGTCCCTTAAGTTGATCATAAAGTGCATTAAATTTAGGTTAAAACCCCTAATGATGATTAGAGATCAAATCTAAGTTGTTTAATGGGTTAATTCAAGTATTAATAGCCTATTTAGAGATAAAGTGATATTTAGATCTGATATTAGAGAATAATTGGTTTGTTTTAGGGTTTTAATCCATGAATCTGTGATAATACATGCAGAAATCCTAATCTAGGGTAAAGAAGGAAATTAACTTGAATAATCCACATTAATTGGGATAATGATGATATTTATTGATCCTAAGCCTGTTAAAAGGAATATGACAAGCTAATTAGGGTTTATACTTAGATTTTCTGAATTAGGGTTTATCGTATCAATAAATGAGGATGAACCCTAATGAAGCCTTAAAAGGAAGTAGGAACCCCTAGGAAGCGAGTTCATATGAGTGTAATTTGAGGAAGTGAATAGTAATTAAATTATATGATGATTTCAAGATCATTTCTTGTGTGAACTTCTTGTTTTCCTGGATATTTCTTTGCTTGGATTATTGATTAGCTTGTTGAATCAACTGAACAGGTATGTGGTTATTTATAAATAATTGATTTAGTTTCACAAAGTTTTCTCAAATGTTTGATCAATTGGATGCAACCTAAACTGTTGAGTGTTTATTTATGTAATCCTATAAAATTACTATGATTATCACAATTAAGTTTATATGTGCATCCTCGAACCTACATGCCACCCTGCTGTATGATGCATTACCAAGCCCCAGAGGGAAGGTCTATTCGGTCAAGCCCCAGAGGGAAGACCATTGGGCACCGAGAGGTGACCCCAGGCACCAATCTCCAAATGGAGAATGTGGCCTTCTGTCCCTTACAAGGACAAAACCCTAGAGAGGGTGATCCAGGGTTAGGGCAAAAGCGGGTGAGAATGACACATCAAAAACATAACTTTGGATTGTTCATAAATTATTTGTGATAATTAGGTTGTTAGCAATTATTTGTGAAATTGTGATTATCCCCCACATATCGGTATAGAAATATACTGATCGGCATTTTGATTGTCGGCGTTTTAGGTACAATCATTGAAAAGGACAAATAGTAATATAAACATTGTGAAGGTACAAATAATCAATTCAAAGAGGATTAGATAGATAGACTCCATCTATGGATAGTAGTCTAGAAATCCGAATTTTTTACAAGGTATGCAAGAGATTTATTTTATTCTAGCTTTCCAATTTTGTTTTAGTAGAATTTGATAATTATTATTGATTAAATGTCGAACCGCTGATCCGGAAATATTGGGATAACATCTTAGACCTTTTGGTCTCTGTTGTGTGTTTTCTACATCATCTTTTCACATGTTATCACACACAAATTTGGTTCATTTTGATATCACTTAGCCTCTTTTCATATTACTCTTTCCATCTTTTTGCTACTTTACTTATCGCATAACATGTATTGTAGATTTGTTCCAAAAAGACTGATTTGCAGAGTTTAATTCTGCTGAAATAACAGAATGTACGACGTGCATGATAAATACACGATGTGCAACATTTTAGAAGACCTTTTCGTTCACCCAGACTGAAAAATGCATGGCGTGTTCATCCTTGAACATGACGTGTGAGTTTCTAGAAAGTGCAAAAAAAGGCAAATGCACGGCGTGTTTTCAATAACACGACATGCACCTAGGAGCATCAAGTAGATCAAAGTTTCTAGAAAGTTGCACGGCATGCATTACTTCAACGCATGCCATGCACAATGCATTCTGGAGCAACGGTCAAAGGTTTTACATGGCGTGCACTAGGAACGCATACCGTGTCGCTGTTAGTTTTAGAATTTTGAAAATTACGATCCTTTGTTTAAAACAAAGAGGGAACTTAATGGGCAGTTATCCACGGTCATAATTCAAAGTTCTCTCTTCCCAAAACAAGTCTAGAGAAGATGAAGGCAATTTTGAGGAGAAAAGAGGTGGTTTCTTGCCAAAGGATCCCCATTCTTCTTCTCTTCTTCTCCATTATCTTCTCCAAAGGTGCAACAGAGCATCTCCGCTTCATGCAGCCTCTCAGGAGAGGAGTCGGTTCATCGTGGAGCAGTTGGAGGAGTAGAATTTCGTCCCTAAAGCGAGAATTCTACCTTCTTGTGGTTACATCTTTGGATCTTCTTGCTTTTCTTCCTCTAGATCATGCTAGATTTTGAAATTTCTGTAACAATTCTGCAAAACATGATTATGGACGAGTAAACTCCTTTTCTTGGGCATGGGAGAGTAGCTCCCATGTCATAGCATGTATGGAATAAGTTAATTTTGTGCTAAATACTATATTGCTTGTTTTTCTCCCATGAGAGTACCGGTTTTATCATCTCTTGCATGTATTGCTGGCCACTTTATATGCATGTGTTCTGCTTTCTTAATATGAGAAGATAGGTAGGAATGTATGGAGGTTCACTTCTTGGAAACTCTTATACTACCACAAGATTGTAGATTATAGAGTTGAGGAGCAGGTTGTGATCTAAAACAAAAATTATGCATGAGAATGTGGATTTGAGTTGTGATCGTTTCATTTACACTGGGAGGTGAAGTGCAACACATACCTCTCCTTTAAAACTAGTTCTTAGTATGTTTAAATTTTGTATTCCTATTATGTGCTATGATATGTGAGTGAAATTCTAATGTCCAAGATCCATTAACATCTTAATCTAAACCCTTTTCAGTAATCTTTTCATTATTTGTTTAAATCTGAATTTATGTAATTAGATAAACACCACCATCCTTTTTAAACCAATCTAGATTGTTGAACTTTAGTGTTGTTGCATTTGATTAATTACGAAAGCTCCTTGTGTTTGACCTCATCTATGACTATCTCTGTATACTTGTGTAGATTGGTTAAGTTGAGTAAACGATCCTTCTTAGGATTGAAACTCGTTAGTGTAAAACAACCAACAAGTTTTTGGCACTGTTGTCGGGGAGCTACGATAATCTAATTGGAGTAACAAGTGCTAATTAGTATTCAAGACTAGATCACCATTTCCATTTTCTAATTTCCATATACCTTTTAGTTGTGTTCTCAATTCCTCTTGCTATTTTTCAGGTTGTATGTGTCTCTCACAAAGGGGTCTTCAAACATCAACGTTGTTAGACCTTGAGATCAAGCACACTCTTTCAAGCTTAAGAAGAGCAAGGAGAGTAGAGCCACCACTGCTAGAAGGTACTCCACCATCATCACTGCCACAATCTTCTTCACCCCTTGAAGAAGCTACACAAAGTAATCCAACCATGGAGGATGACCATCCTTTGAAGGATTTCACAATGTCGGTCACCACAAACATTTGTTGGGCCATTGATCTGCCCATAGTAGAAGTGAACAATTTCTCTATTTCTCCTTCTATGATGCAATGATACAACATAATTGTTTTGGATGTACAACCAATGAAGATCCAAGTCTTCATGTTGTCGAGTTCTTGGAATATCTGAATACTTTCCGAATCAACGGAGTATATGCCGATGGAGTGAGACTTATGCTATTTCCCTTCACCCTAAGAGATAGAACCAAGGTGTGGCTTTTGTTTCTTACAAAGAATTCAATCAAAAGTTGGGACCGACTCCTAAATGGGTTCCTTGCAAAGTACTTCCCGCCTAGAAAGACATCCCAACTAAGGAATCAGCTCACCAATTTCTCTCAAAATGATGGAGAAACTCTGTATGACACATGGGAACGGTTTAAGGATCTTCAATGCCTTTCCCCACACCATGGTTTGACTAACTGGCTGCTACTTCAAACTTTCTATAATGGACTGTTTTACAACACCCAATTGACACTGGATGCTGCAGCAAATGGCGCATTGATGACTAAGTCTTATAGGGAGGCTTATGACATTATTGAAGGTATATCGCTTAATCACTGCCAATGGGGATCAGATAGGGGAGAAAAAGTAGCCTCTACAGCTAGTTCTTCAACTGGGAAGCAAGGAGGGAAACATATTGTTGATGTCGTTGATCTTATTGATGCCAAACTTGATGTTCTTACACAGAAGTTCGAGAAGATGGCCACTTTGCAAATCCAATCAGCTGAAGTAATATGTGAAGCTTGTGGTAATGTAGGACATACTTCTTCTTCATGCTTTGCTCCTAATGCAATTCAAGAGAGCTTTGAACAAGTAAATGTTATTGGAATGCAAGGGAACAAGCAGTAAGTCCCTGTTACAACACATACAATCCGGGATGGAGAGATCATCCTAATTTCTCCTATCAGAACACAAGCAACGCTCAGAACTTCCAACAAGGACAGCAATAACCGCAGCAACAACAATAATCAACCGACAAGGGAATCCACTAGGTTTCAACAATAGGGGTTATCAAAAGCCACAACAACCCCAAAGCTCTTCTTTGGTGGCCATGATGGAGAAATTTGTTTCTACACAAATGTAGCAAAATGAGGAGTTCTGGGGGAATTATAAGCTATTGAAAGATGTTATTGCCCAACTTTCTGCTAAAGTGGATGGCATTTCCACTCATACCAAGATGTTGGAGAATCAAATAGCACAACAAGATCTAGCACAACAAAGGAGTCCAAAATCTGATTTTCTTTCAAACCAACCGGAAGTGAACCAAAGACAACAAGAAAATGCCATAACTTTGAGGAGTGGAGTTGAAATTCAGAGACCTTCTCCACCCAAGGAGAATAACACTGAGGTGACTGATGAGGAGGAGTCCAACACTCCTATTTACAGCAAGGATAAAGGTATGACTAAAATACCACCTTCTTACAAGTCTAATGTACCATTTCCACAAAGGTTTTCAAACAAGGATGATTTATAGTTTAGGAAGTTTATGGACATTCTAAACAAGCTTCATGTCAACTTCCTCTAGACGAAGTTATTGCCAAGATGCCATCTTATGCTAAGTTCTTAAAGGATATCTTAACTAAAAGAAGAAAGGTGGATCAAGTTGAAACAATGATGATTTCAGAAAGAATGAGTTCTATTATTCAAAATAGACTTTCACAAAAGTGAGATGATTTGGGAGCCTTCACCCTGTCATGCAAGATCAGCAACACCACTTTTGACAAGGGTCTAGTAGACCTCGCAGCTAGCATTAGTCTCATACTGTCTACTTTGTGGCAGGATCTACATCTTCGAGATCTAAAATCAACAAATATGGCTATTAAACTAGTAGATCATTCCATCAAGTACCCGAAAGGTATTGTGATAGATGTGTTAGTGCAGATTGGGAAGTTCTATATCTCTTGTGATTTTATTGTTTTAGATATGGTAGAAATTCCTTCCAATCTTGTTCTTTTTGGAAGACCCTTCTTAAGAACTGTCGGATGTCTTGTTGACGTTCGGGAAGGTAAACTCACGCTCAGAGTTGGTGATGAACCCATGGAATTCTCTATTTATGATGCTATGAAAGCAACTTCATGTGTTGAATAAATTTGTTTATTGGATCCTATTGATTCAATTGTGGAGGATGATGAAAGTATTACTGATTTTATGTTAAACATTTGTGATGATGATGAGACTGCAATCAACAAGTCTAAAAATTCTAGAGTACTTCCTATTGCTAAAGCACATGCTACCAATGACGAAACTCCACTTGTTGATGATAAAGTTGAAGAAAGCATAGTCAGGATAAAGGTATAACTTAAATCCCTTCCACCTGGGCTTAGGTATGCATTTCTTGACTCTAATTCTACTTCCCCTATTATAATAAATGATAAGTTAACCAATGACCAAGAAAATAAGTTGCTTGATGAATTGCGTTTTTATAAAGATGTCATTGGTTATTCTATCAATGATTTGAGAGGCATTCATCCCTCCATCTGCATGCAAATAATAAATATGGAGGATGATGATAATCCAAATATTGAACCACCTAGATGTTTAAATAAAAACATGCTTGAAGTGGTTAAGAAAGAAATTTTTAAATCGATGGATGCCGGGATCATTTATCTGGTATGTGACAGCCCTTGGATTAGTGCCATTCATGTGGTACCTAAGAAAGGAGGTGCAACTGTCATAAAAAGAGAAAGTGATGAGTTGATACAAACATGTATAGTCACGGGGTGGCGTATGTGTATTGATTATCGGCGCCTGAATAAGGCAACTCGCAAGGATCATTTTTCGTTGCCCTTTATTGATTTGATGCTTGAACACCTCGCTAAGCACTCTTATTTTTGTTATTTGGACAGGTATTCTAGGTTTTTCCAGATTCCTATCTACCCTCCCGACCAAGAGAAAACTACATTCACTTGTACTTATGGAACATATGCTTATCGCCACATGCCTTTCAGTCTTTGCAATGCTCCCGTGACTTTTCAGCGGTGTATGATGACCATTTTCTCTGATTTCATTGAAAATATAATGGAAATTTTCATGGATGATTTTACTGTATATGGAGATTCCTTTGATCAATTCTTATGTAACCTATCATCAGTCTTAGCCTGCTATAAAAAGGTTAACCTAGTGCTGAACTAGGAGAACTGCTATTTCATGGTACAATCTGGTGTAGTACTAGGCCATGTTGTATCTAACAAGGGTATTGAAGTTGACAGGGCAAATGTTGAAGCCATTGAGAAGATGTCTACTCCATCTTCAGTTAAAGACATCTGCAACTTTCTTGGACATGCAGGTTTTTATAGAAGATTTTTTAAGGACTTCTCAAAAATTGCAAAGTTGTTGTGTTCCCTACTTGCAAAAGATGTCAAATTTGTATTTGATGATGACTGCCACGTAGCTTTTTCCAAGCTCAAGGGGGCCCTCATTTCAGCCCCAATTATTCAACCTCTGGATTGGGATTCTCCTTTTTAGTTAATGTGTGATGCAAGTGATTATGCAGTGGGATCTATTCTAGGATAGCAGAAGGACAAGAAACTCCACATCATTTATTATGCAAGCAAGACCCTTGATGAAGCGCAAATCAACTATACAACCATCGAGAAGGAGATGCTTGCCATTGTATATGCCTTTGACAAATTTTGACAATATTTGGTGGGATCTAAGGTGATAATATACATTGATCATGCTGCCATAAAATATTTGTTGAACAACAAAGATGCCAAACCACATCTTATTCGCTGGATTTTTCTATGACAAGAATTCGATCTTGAAATCCGAGATAAGAAAGGTACAGAAAAAAATTTTGCTGATCATCTTTCTAGATTAACTATAGAGGTTGGAGATCCATTGCCCATTGAAAAGCTTTATGTGTTATCATCTACTCAAGAACCATGGTTCATGGATATTTCTAACTTTCTTGCTACTAGACAACTCCCACCTGATTTGACGTATCAACAGAAGAAGAAATTCTTTCATGATGTGAAATTCTACTATTGGGATGATCCGCTGTTATTCAAGCACGGAAGTGATGGGATGATCTGCCGATGTGTTACTGAAGAAGAAATTCCTACCATTATTGCTGAATGCCATGCATATCCTTATGGAGGCCATTTTGGAGGAGAGAAGACTGTTGCAAAGATACTACAAGCCAGTTTCTATTGGCCCATGTTATTCAATGACGTCAATCTATTTGTTAAACCTTGTGATAGATGTCAAAGAATTGGAGGTATATCTCGCCGTGATGACATGCCCCTCAACTCTATCTTGGAGGTTGAGGTATTTGACGTATGGGGAGTGGATTACATGGGACCATTCCCATCATCTTACGACTACCAATACATTTTTTTTGCTTGTGAATATGTGTCCAAATGGGTTGAGACCATCCCAACCCAAGCGTCGGATGCTAAATCTGTAGTAAAGCTTTTTCAAAAGATAATCTTTCCTCAGTTTAGAGTTACTTGAGTCGTAATTTTATATGGAGGCACACATTTTGCTGAAAGACAATTGAACAAACTTCTTTCTAAATATGGTGTGAATCATAAGATCTCTATGCCCTATCATCCTCAAACTTTTGGGAAGGTAGAGGTCTCAAATAGGCAGCTGAAGAACATCCTTGAAAAGATTGTTTCTAGTTCAAGAAAAGATTGGGCTTTAAAGATAGATGATGCATTATGGGCATACCACATAGCCTACAAGACAATCATAGGAACTACTCCATTCAAGCTGATCTATGGAAAATCATGTCACCATCTGCTGGAGTTAGAACACCTTGCTTTGTGGGCCATCAAATTCTTGAACTTTGACATGAAAAAGGCAGGAGAGAAGTGCCTTTTGCAGCTACAGGAACTTGAGGAACTTCACCTTGATTCTTATGAGAATGCAAAGCTATACAAAGAGAAGACAAAGGCTTGACGTGATAAGAGAATTCACAGGAAGAACTTCCAAGAAGGAGATAAAGTTTTGCTATTTAACTCTAGAACTAAGTTATTTCCCGGGAAGCTGAAATCAAAGTGGTCAGGACCATTTCTTGTGTTAAAAATCTTTCCATATGGAGCTGTGGAAATCCAAGGCAAGGATGGCAATTTCAAAGTGAATGGACAGCGTTGCAAGCTATATACTTTTGGAGATGCAGTAGACAAGGGAGCCTATTGCTCCCTCCAAGATGCTTGAAGGAAGAATTGAAGAGTCTTACTCCAGACTCTAAATGGAGGACCTTGTGGGAGTTGACCCCATATTAGGATAGATTTATTTTAAGTTCTTTGAGTAAAAAACACTATTTAATTTCATCAATAAGCTTGTCAGGGATGACTATAATAATTTAGACATAGACGTCACCACATCTATCATTATTTTGTGTTGACTGACTGCTATTTTCTGTAAAAATTCTAAAATGCACGACGTGTCTTTATTTGACACGGTGTGCAACCCATCAGAATAGATACTGAAATTGGATTACATCTGCAGGTACACTCTGTGTTTCTCAACAACACGACGTGTTCAATTCACAAATGAAGTTTTTGGAATGTTACACGATGTGCTTATTTTAGTTACGTCGTGTACTCATCACTCAAATCACTAGCAAAAGTTTCTGGAAACTCACACGCCATGCATTAATTCACGCATGCTGTGCGTCTGGGCATAAAGTCAGGTCTACAAAGAGAATTTAAGGAAGAACATGTCATGCATGTCATCTACACACCGTGCATCTGAGCATAAAAGGCAGATCTGAATAAGGGAAATTAAAGAAGAACATGTCGTGCATGTCTTATGCACGCTGTGTCTTTTTTTGTAATGTTTGGCCAAAAGGGGGGGGCACACGACCTAACTCCTCACTACACTAGAGAAATCAGTCGTGTGAGAGGAAAAACCTTAGTAGCCGTGCGCCACCTCCTTCTTCCCTGACTCACGTCGTGCACTCACGCATGCCATTTCCTCCTTCTTCCAGACGTGCACCATCCACGCAGCCTACGCCGCCACCGCGCTGCCAGCACCGCACGGCCGTAAGCCGTGCACGATGCCTCCAAGTTCTCCAGCGGACATGCCCACCCTAGCACAACCGATCAATGTCGTCGGCACCAGCGACGCCACCAAGCACAGCAACGCCACCGAGCGCCTTCTTCTCCATGCCCTTGGCGATGCCGCCCAGTCACGATCAGCGGCTCTAGGAGCCACCTAGTTTGGCGCCACCTCGATAGTAGCTAACGACATCGATGGCACATCCAAGCAGCCGCCATCAATGCCAGATAGCTCTGCCTTTCCCCTAACTCTTCACCTCGCGGCACCAATTTCAAACTGCAGAAAACCTATAGGTGCACGTCGTACCTCCATAATACACGTTGTGCATTCCAGTTTCGAGGCTGAAGGAATACCTTCTAGGTGCATGTCATGATCATCAACTGCATGTTGTGCACTCCTATAGAAGGCAATGGCACCAATCAAGAGGGGTTCGGGCAGACATCATGGTGGTGTTACCTCTTCCGCCACACCTTTTGACGTAGCATTTGTGCCCTCCACCCAATTCTGAGTCACCCCTAAGGAGGATGTGGACTACTAATTCCTCATTAGTAGGCGGGTATTACCTTCCCACTACATTTGTGAAGAAACTCTAGACAAGCTTGGCTTCAAGAATGAGGTAATGGGCTATCTTTGATTCTTAGGTCTCCATATAGTATGCACTAGAGTTGCAAAGATCTACCCTCACCTTGTTTACGAGTTCATGACTACCTTTATGGCAGAAGATGATCCTCAAAACTGTCATGAGATGTATCCAAAGATCAGTTTTCATCTTCTAAACAAATGTTTTGCTATGGATCTTCGTCTATTTTGTACCTTGCTCAGGTGCAACTATGGAGGCTACACTGACTATCTGCCCACCTTCCATAGTGATACTTTTTGGTCTGAAATTACCAATAAAAAGGTGCACAAGGCGAGCTTCTTCGCTCCATAACCTGATTTTTAGAGTTGAGCATCACCTTCTAAGCACCGGTCCTTTTGCCAAAAATGAAATTCAAGGGGTCGTGGGCAAAACTGACCTTCTTTTCTTGTGGTGCATGGTCAATAATGAGAAAATCAGTTCCGACTATTATATTATCAATAAACCTCTAGAAGCCAAGAAGAAGAAGCAGAGAGAGGCGGGTGATATCATGTGTGGTGGAATGCTCACAACACTTGCTATGTAGCTAGGACTAGACGTGACCAAATTAGAACCTACACCAGGGAAAAACCTTGTAAACATCAATTATCTTATTTCTTGTGGCCTAATATCAAAGCATAGTGATAGAACTAGAAAGTTCAAGGTTTTTTTCACAAAGAAACAGTTCATAGAAGACCTTGATGCAGCCCGCAATGACCTCAGCAAGAAAGCAAATTGGAAGGTTGAGTTACAACCTGAGGACGAAGAGGAGGCAACCACCCATGGCGCCAGCAGTTCTATAGCAGCTGCAGCTACCGCTACAGCTACAACACCACTTCTGTTACAACCCCAATTTTGGGTTCATCTGATGAGAAATGTAAACTCTCATATTGGACAAATAATGATGTAATTTCGTTTACAATAGACTTGATGATTGTATTGTGGGCTTTATTGGCTATTGGGCCCAATATCAAGGAAATTCAATTAATTAATGAATAATTGAGAATTTGAGAAAAGAAAGATGTGGAAACCTCTAGAAGGCAAAAGAATGTAATCCACAGATGGATTTCGTGCCTCTTGGGTTCCTTGGGTTCCAAGGAGTCCAAAGTTGCAAAGAAAAGCAATAAGAAAAGAAAAGATAAATTAAGTATTTCTTTATTAAGAAAGAAATTGAAAATAATGGTAAAATGTGGAAAACAAGTGCAAAGAGGTAAAATTGAGTTATTCTTGGTGGAATTTTGTATCCCAAGGATTCCTAAGGATAATAGGAATACCAATGAGGAAAATAAAATATAAATAAAGAGAAATTCTCAAAAAGAGCTATTTTAATAAGAAATAAACAAGATAATGAGAAATAATAAAGAAAAATGCATTTAGATGCATCTAGAAGGATAATGAGTATCCAATAAAAAGGATTTCGAAATCATACAATTTCTTGGGATCCAAGGAGTCCCAATGAAGAAAGAGGAAAGAGAAAATACCAATAAAGTCAAATAAGAAGATAATATGACGCATAATGAATAATTATGAGGTATTGTTAAAAAGAAGTATTGTTTCAACAAAAGGAAATATAATTTCGTGGTTAATGGATTAAAATGCAAGAATAATGATAATAAGAGAAAGGATTTTCATTTTTCCAATTATCCATGAAATAAAGCTCAAAAAAAGGATAATGAGGAGAGAGAAGAATACTTATCCTAGAAGGAATATGAACCCTTTTGGAAAGGGACTCTTTGAGTCGTGTATAAGCCTACCTAGGGCTTCGTATCTCACCCCTATATAAGGGGTAGAGCTCTGGTTCGAAGGGAAGGAGAACCCCACGTTTCTCTAACCTCCTCTCCTTCTTCCTTCCGTGCTAACCCTAAACCATGGGTGGTGAGTTATCTGGAGCAACAGAGAGATGTGGAGCCATAGTGAAGAGGGCCTGATGTACCCCGATGACTAGTGGGTGATCAGTGAACATCTTGGAGTGTCTGACTTCACCCGAACACCTGCGGCACACCTGTAGCACGGTTGCAACAAGGTTGTGAACCGCGGGCTTGCAAAGCCTACTCCTGGCCATTGCGTCCAAACCTGAGGTGGCCCCACCTGTGAGGGGGCACGACGAAGGTAGGGGACTTGTCCCCGAAGGCCGTAGAGGGCCCAGGAATGAAGCAATAGCCGTGCAAGGCCGCCTAGGGCAGCGCAGCACGGCTGCGCAAGGATGAAGATGATGAAGGTCACATTGGACTGTTCTACCCCTCTGGTGTATGAAGCAACGACAACTTACACGGGGGTATTTTCGACATTCAGTTATGTTTCCAAACATACAAAGCACGTTGCATGGAAAGGGGGACACGTGGCGCCCTCCGATTGGCCCAAGTAAGTGATTTCTTGCAAAAATCGTATCTCCATATTGGTAACTCCGATTAGGACAAGTAATACATGAATTTTGATCAGGAGAACGAGAGGAATACAATAAAAATGATATTAAAGATTGATTTCGTTCCTAATTGAAAAAGTACTATAAGTTGATGAAAAGTGCATTAAAGTTAAGTTAAAAACCCTATTTGTGATTAGAGGTTGAATCTAGTATGCTTAATGGGTTAATTTAAGTATTAATAACCTATTGAATGATAATGTTAGATTCAAACCTGATCTATATGTGAATTTGCATGATTTAGGGTTTTTACCTCATATGAGAATGATTAAGCATTTAGAAACCCTAATTTAGGGTAAAAGAGGATAAGATCATATTTAATTTGAAAAGTGTGAAAATAAGTTGTTAAATGATGGTTCTAAGTTATTTTGAATACAAAAGTCCCTAATTATGGATAAATACCCTTAATGTAACAATTAGGGTTTTCTCATGAATAAAGGGTAGTATTAATGGCAAATCAAGTTCATATGTGAATTTAATCATAATGAACTTTGAGTTGATGATGAATGAGCATAATGATCTTGTCATGGACAAAAAGGATAAAAATGGTAGCTTTAATGTTAAAGAGGCTTAATGAACTTATTTAATGGTTAATTATGCCTTTAATTCAAAACTGAGGATTAGATGTTGAGATAATTAGGGTTTGTGATCAATTGCGTTAAAATAGAGTTTAAAATAGTAAAAGATGAAGGGAAACCCTAATTGCAAAGTAAACCATAAAAGAGGTAGAAATCCTAAAAAGGAATAGAAACCATAAGTAGCAAGATGGTTTGCATAGTATTTGATAAAAAGGAATTGGATGTAATTTTAGGAATCTTGTACTTGCTTGATTGGATTGATTGGACTACTCTATCTCAAATATGCATGTACATGTATGTGGTTAATTATGAATAACCGCCTTAGTTTCCCGAGGATTTTCCGAATGGTTAATCACATTGAATGTAAATTATCAGTTTGGATGTTCATACTTGCAAATCATAAAGTCACTATGATTATCACATTAATAATAGAAGTATGTATTCTCGCACCTACATGCCACCCTAATGGATGATGCCAAAGGTCAGGCCCAGATGGGTAGACCAATGGGCACCATGAGTGGTGACCCCAGGCACCAAGCTCGAGAATGAGAAGGTGGCCTATGATATTGAATGACTAACGGATACTATGAAGGGTGACCCCAGGTACCAAGCCCAGGATTGAGAAGGTGGCCTCAAGTCATTGGCAAAAGAAACCCTAAGGTGGGTATGCTAGGGTTAGGGAAAAAGCGGTGGAAATGTCATACTGAAAAGCATAAATTGACTTGTTAATTAACTTGATTGTGATAATTAGATTGTTATCCATATGTGCAAACTTTTGGTTGTCCCCACATACCAGTATATTTCGATATGTTGACCGACGTTTTGTTTGTCAGCGTTTTAGGTACAACCCTGAAATGAACAAACAGTAAAGTGACAAATTGTGAAAGTAAAACATAAAGTGCAAGGAGGATTAGATAGAGTAGATTCAAGCTTGGATAGATAGATTTCCAAGGTTTTAAAAGGTACGTAAAATTTTATTTTAATACCAGTTTTTAGTTTAGTTAGTAGAATTTCATAATTATTATTGATTATTTGTTGAACCTTTGATCCGGATTATTGGTTAACGGCTCTGACCTTTCGGTCTCTCTTAATTGGGGGTTACCAGGATGTGAGGTCGTTACAATTGGTATCAGAGCGAAGGTTCCTCACTTAATCTTTAATAATTATTAAATTTTACAAATTTTGTAGAACCCAAGGGAGTTATTAGAGGATTATCCGAAAGGCAGAGGTGTCTAGAAAAGGATCACGACCGGGGGCTGGCAATATTTTCCTCTGCACTGCTAGTCGAAATACGAGGACTCTTGGATATGTGTGACTGCCTGGACAAAGTCTTAGGGTATGAATCGAAATAAGATACCTTTAGGACTCTCTCATCTTATTCATCCCTTCTCAACTCAAATTTTGTTAAGGACTATAAGGATTAGGGTTTTCTCTATTTTCCTCACCCTCTTGAGGTATGGGTAGGGTTGATAAGGATTAAGGAATCATCCACCAAATTAATAAAAAGCATGTAAATAAGATGTCATGAACATAATCTTAATAGAGTAAGCGTAAAAGAATAGATACATGTTTAGGTCGTATGATATAAGTTGTCATTGCCCTCAGGAGAAACTTGAGGTTAGACCTTCTTGTCAGGAGGATGAGTAGAGAAAGTTGGTCTTGGAGGTAGAGATCTCCATTAAAGTAGAGACCTAGCACATCCTCTAGGGATGATGTTAACCCTAACCCTAAGTGGATGTTAGAGAGAGAGAGGACATGATGAGTTAGATGTCATGGTTGATTGGGTGTTTGAATAGACATGCCTTGGATACCATATGAGCCATGAGAGGTTAGATGACCTAGTACCTCTAACGAACCAACCCTGGAAAGGGTCGTGCATGTTTTAGTGAAGGATAGCTCCTTCATTGATGAGGTTAGTGAAGAACCTATAGAAACCCTAGGGGCTTATGCAAGTAAGGGATAGCATGCACCTAGAGTACGTTAGTGGTACGGTAGTAGGTTGAAACCCTGGCCAGAAGGGCACGATGGATGGCTTATGAGATAAGCATAAAGAGATATGGATAATCATGAGCAAACATAAGTTTAAGAATAGGCTTCACCTACGTAGAGGTATGCCTGTGAGCTTGATCCTTCATGGAGATATGACCTCTAGTAGTATGACTGGATGTGGAGTTAGCTTTAGAGAGAGATAGAAGGAACCAAGCAAGAAGGTTGGAAACCTAAAACCCCAAGATGTGAGGAATAGTGGGGAGACGAGATTGATGCGACCTAAGTGGATGATAGTGGTTTCCTCATGCATGATCCCTAGAGGCTGATGATATCTTGGTTACCTTTAGAGGAACCAAACTCTAGAGAGAGGATGATGCTTCTGGTACCTATGTTCCTGTGGTATAGGCGTTTACCTTCTGAGATAGGAAGAAGAGTTCCTTAGACCTAGAGAGGTTTGGTAACAGGTTGTGAGGCCTTGTACCTTGTTGGTTGTCCTTGAAGAGGACTCGACCCTGATGTGTTGCTTGAGTTGAAGGATGACAGGGAGTGCATGTCATGCCTTATACATGCTTGATTCGTGGTTAAGAATTTGAGCATGCAGTTGGACACCCAAAGGTGAACCTAGGGTTCCTAGGCCTAAGAGGGGAAGCAGTGTACCCAATGCTCATGATGAGATTTGAGTCTCTATAGTTTCGAGCATGGTACTCCTCATACATAGAGGTAAAGGAAACCCCTTAAGTTAAGGGTATGTTTGATGAACCCCTCACGACTAAGTTGATCTAATGTTGAGGAAAGAGAACAAGTATGACCTAGCATGGTTTAATAGGTGGTCTGTTTGTGCCCTAGTAGCTGCTGGGTTAGGCATGCTCATGTGAAGGTAAACCCTAATGATGGTTGTGACCTTGTTGTTAAGAGTTGTAGTTTCCTACCATCCTGGGAGAGGGACCCTTTGGTTGGGTGTATACTAGTTTTGTTGGTTTTGAGGTAACCAGAAGAGGTTTCATAGGATCTTGAGAAGATAAGTGAAGAGTACATGGTATGAGAATGAACCTATAGACCCATAGTTAACCATCTCTACATGCATGTGAATGTGTTACCATGAAGGTAACCGGTATGGGGCCTGACCAAGGTAGACAGGTCACCATGATCCCTGTGAAAGGATGAAAGACAACCCACGAATGCAGAGAGAGATGATGAAGGCTTGGGTAAGGTTCTAAGTTGGACATGTACTATAATATAATCCTCATTCTATCCTAGGGTCAGGTAGGGATAAGACCGATGGAAGTAGGAGTTACCTAATTCCCTAAGTTGCACATGACCATAGGGTCGGGAGGTAACAACTATCATTTTCTGAGGGCCATGGGTTAGGAGATTGATCACCTTCATGAACTCATGGGACCCAAAGGGAAGATGAGTAGGGCACTCTCTTGATGCATGAGGGAAGAGGTATGACCCCAAAAGTACCGGCACCCTATAGACCTAGAGGAGATGACCAAGGGATGTGTGTAAACCTCAGTACGTTCAAGACTAGTTTTCCATGGAAGTAACCTTGATATCGAGATGATTGTGATGTAGAGACATAAGTGGCACGTCTAAACTTGGATTTAAAGGTGTACTGGTAAGGTGGGATGTACCATCTCTACTCTTGGAATAGGAAGAACTCTGTATTTGGACTACAGCCAAATGCTTATTTTCTCTTGTTATGGGGGTGAGAGATAGGACAGCACGCATGTCATACATCAAGGATAAAACATGATGTGAGTTGGAACATTGCTATGATGTATGAGGATAGAGAGGATAACATACCCTGGTGGAGTGAACGATACCTGGATGGTTTACCAACACTAAAGAGGAATAAGGTAGCCATCTTATAAGAATGTTCTTAGCATGAGCTATGTGGATTTTGCAAGTTAACCAAGGTTGAGTTTGATCACAATGAGGATGATCTCAGAGCTTCTTGATGAATACCAACTTAGAGTTTGAGATGAGATGATAAGTATAAAACATGGAGGTGAATGTTACCTAACACCTAAGGATAAGAAGTGGTAATGAATGCTCTGGTTGAGATATAGTGCTTAGTTTAGCTGGAAGCTATAAGAAGTTGAGGTTGTTAGGTTAACCTTAAGTTGAGAAAAAGAGATAAGTTTGGCTAACACTCTGATATAACGAGATCTGTTGAACAAGATTAGTGGTTGTTTGGATAGCCAGCCTAGTCCTTGACGTGGTAGAAGGATGGTTGTAGAACCATGGATACACTTCTTTGGATAGGAAGGTAATAAAACCCTTTTGAGAGTGGTTTAGGGTTTTTGAGGAATCGATCTTGAGGAATCATGACATATAGGAGATCATGGTTTTAAGATCACCAAACACCGTGATACTACAAAGATAGTAAGTGATAGTAGCACTTTGGTTGCTTTATGTGAAGTTGCATGTAGCATGTGGTCATACAAGCCAAGAGTGAAGGACGAGCACCAGTAACCCAGTGCTTTGACTTAGAGGTCCCAGTGCTTTGACTTAGAGGTTAAAGAATCCCCGAGAGGGAATGGGAATTCATCACTACAGATGTGGTGGTAAGTCTTCCCTAGACCAAAGAAGATCAAGATGCAATATGGGTTATGGTAGATCGCCTTACCTAGATGACATGAGATAGAAAGAATGTTGTCAAGGGACAGATTCGGTTGAACTACTTAAGAGAGAAAGATGGTTCAACTACACCATGATGCAAGTTCAAAAGTTCTTGAGTATGACCTAAAGGTTCACTTCCATGAGGTGGAAGTAGATACATGAAGAACTCGATGATAGTATAGTTTATCACCCCTAACTAATGGTTAGTTTGATCCATACTAGAGGGTCTGATGAGAGAAAGTGTGCTTGTTCAGGGTGATACAAAGAGACAGTTCTTAAGATGCGATGTTAACCACCATAGCCTTTATCGGGATGCAAGAAGTTCTATAGGGAGGTTGTGTCGGTCACCACTTCATTAAGATGATGTTGGTGAAGGAGGCCTCACGAAGGTAAAAAAAGAAACACAATGTGTGCAGATGAAGTCGCTTTGATCATGCAATGGCTGAGAGAGAGCCCAGTGGTGACATGAGTCATGAGCTGATGCAAAGCAGACTGACATGCAGTTCACTGTGGGAGAATATAATGTGCAAATCCGACCCCTCTGAGCTACAGTTGAGAAAGTTGAGTCCCCGATATATGGGTCCATTTGAGATGGATTGGTGGAGATGATTGTGTTTATCCTTGCCCCTCAGGATAACATGATGTATAAGGTGTTACATGAGTCTATTCTAGAGCACTATGTGAGGTACCCAAGCCAGGTGTTGAGCCCTGAACCTATTCAGCTTTTGAGAGGTTGAAATGTCCTGAGTCACCTATGAGGGTATGATATACCAAGGTAAGAAAGAACTCAGATGGAAGAATATGAGATGATGAAGGTTCTTGGGAAGCACCATGGAAAGGGTAAGGCCACATGGGAGCCACGATGGACATAGGAAAGGTTTATCTTGATTTGTTTGTTTGCTTGGTGGAATTTTGAGGGCAAAATTCCTATAAGAGGGGAAGGATGTTACAACCCCGATTTTGGGTTCATCTGATGAGAAATGTAAACTCTCATATTGGACAAATAATGATGTAATTTTGTTTACAAAAGCCTTGATGATTGTATTGTGGGCTTTATTGGTTATTGGGCCCAATATCAAGGAAATTCAATTAATTAATGAATAATTGAGAATTTGAGAAAAGAAAGATGTGGAAACCTCTAGAAGGTAAAAGAATGTAATCCAAAGATGGATTTCGTTCCTCTTGGGTTTCTTGGGTTCCAAGGAGTCCAAAGTTGCAAAGAAAAGCAATAAGAAAAGAAAAGATCAATTAAGTATTTCTTTATTAAGAAAGAAATTGAAAATAATGGTAAAATGTGGAAAACAAGTGAAAAGAGGTAAAATTGAGTTATTCTTGGTGGAATTTCGTATCCCAAGGATTCCTAAGGATAAGAGGAATACCAATGAGTAAAATAAAAGAGAAATAAAGAGAAATCCTCAAAAAGAGCTATTTTAATAAGAAATAAACAAGATAATGAGAAATAATAAAGAATAATGCATTTAGATGCATCTAGAAGGATAATGAGTATCCAATAAAAAGGATTTCGAAATCATACAGTTTCTTGGGATCCAAGGAGTCCCAATGAAGAAAGAGGAAAGAGAAAATACCAATAAAGTCAAATAAGAAGATAATATGACACATAATGAATAATTATGAGGTATTGTTAAAAAGAAGTATTGTTTCAACAAAAGGAAATATAATTTCGTGGTTAATGGATTAAAATGCCAGAATAATGATAATAAGAGAAAGGATTTTCATTTTTCCAATTATCCATGAAATAAAGCTTAACAAAAGGATAATGAGGAGAGAGAAGAATACTTCTCCTAGAAGGAATATGAACCCTTTTGGAAAGGGACTCTTTGAGTCGTGTATAAGCCTACCTAGGGCTTCATTTCTTACCCCTATATAAGTGGTAGAGCTCTGGTTCGAAGGGAAGGAGAACCCCATGTTTCTCTAACCTCCTCTCCTTCTTCCTTCCGTGCTAACCCTAAACCATGGGTGGTGAGTTCTCTGGAGTAACGGGGAGATGTGGAGCCATAGTGAAGAGGGCCTTATGTACCCCGGTGACTAGTGGGTGATCAGTGAACGTCTTGGAGCATCGGACTTCACCCGAACACCTGCAGCACACCTGTAGCATGGCTGCAGCAAGGTTGTGAACCGCGGGCTTGTAGAGCCTACTCCCGCCCATTGCGGCCAAACCTGAGGTGGCCCCACCTGTGAGGGGGCACGACGAAGGTAGGGGACTTGTCCCCGAAGCCTGTCGAGGGCCCAGGAGTGAAGGAATAGTCGCACAAAGCCAGCTAGGGCAGTGCAGCACTACTGCGCAAGGATGAAGATGACGAAGGTCACATTGGACCATTCTACCCCTCTGGTGTATGAAGCAGTGACAACTTACATGGGGGTATTTTCGACATTCAGTTATGTTTCCAAACATACAAAGCACGTTGCATGGAAAGGGGGACACGTGGCGCCCTCCGATTGGCTCAAGTAAGTGATTTCTTGCAAAAATCGTATCTCCATATTGGTAACTCTGATTAGGACAAGTAATACATGAATTTTGATAAGGAGAACGAGAGGAATCCAATAAAAATGATATTAAAGATTGATTCCGTTCCTAATTTCAATAGTACTATAAGTTGATGAAAAGTGCATTAAAGTTAAGTTAAAAATCCTATTTGTGATTAGAGGTTGAATCTAGTATGCTTAATGGGTTAATTTAAATATTAATAACATGTTGAATGATAATGTTAGATTCAAACCTGATCTAGATGTGAATTTGCATGATTTAGGGTTTTTACCTCATATGAGAATGATTAAGCATTTAGAAACCCTAATTTAGGGTAAAAGAGGATAAGATCATATTTAATTTGAAAAATGTGAATATATGTTGTTAAATGATGATTCTAAGTTATTTTGAATACAAAAGTCCCTAATTATGGATAAATACCCTTAATGTAATAATTAGGGTTTTCTCATGAATAAAGGGGTAGTATTAATGGCAAATCAAGTTCATATGTGAATTAGATCATAATGAACTTTGAGTTGATGATGAATGAGCATAATGATCTTGTCATTGACAAAAAGGATAAAAATGGTAGCTTTAATGTAAAATGGGCTTAATGAACTTATTTAATGGTTAATTATGCCTTTAATCTGAAACTGAGGATTAGATGTTGAGATAATTAGGGTTTGTGTTCAATTGCGTTAAAATAGAGTTTAAAATAGTAAAAGATGAAGGGAAACCCTAATTGCAAAGTAAACCATAAAAGAGGTAGAAATCCTAAAAAGGAATAGAAACCATAAAGTAAAAAGATGGTTTGGATAGTTTTTGATAAAAAGGAATTGGATGTAATTTCAGGAATTTTGTACTTGCTTGATTGGATTGATTGGACTACTCTGTCTCAAATCTACATGTATAGGTATGTGGTTAATTATGAATAACTGCCTTAGTTTCCTGAGGATTTTCCGAATGGTTAATCAAATTGAATGCAAATTATTAGTTTGGATGTTCATACTTGAAAATCATAAAGTCACTATGATTATCACATTAATAATAGAAGTATGTATTCTCGCACCTACATGCCACCCTGATGGATGATGCCAAAGGTCAGGCCCAGATGGGTAAACCAATGGGCACCATGAGTGGTGACCCCAGGCACCAAGCTCGGGAATGAGAAGGTGGCCTATGATATTGATTGACTAATGGTCACTATGAAGGGTGACCCCAGGCACCAAGCTCGGGATTGAGAAGGTGGCCTCAAGTCATTGGCAAAAGAAACCCTAAGGTGGGTATGACAGGGTTAGGGCAAAAGCGGTGGAGAATGTCATACTGAAAAGTGTAAATTGACTTGTTAATTAACTTGATTGTGATAATTAGATTGTTATCCATATGTGCAAACTTTTGGTTGTCCCTACATACCCGTATATTTCGATATGCTGACTGATGTTTTTTTGTCGGCGTTTTAGGTACAACCCTGAAATGAACAAATAGTAAAGTGACACATTGTGAAAGTAAAACATAAAGTGCAAGGAGGATTAGATAGAGTAGATTCAAGCTTGGATAGATAGATTTCCAAGGTTTTAAAAGGTATGCAAAATTTTATTTTAATACCAGTATTTAGTTTAGTTAGTAGAATTTCATAATTATTATTGATTATTTGTTGAACCTTTGATCCAGGTTATTGGTTAACGGCTCTGACCTTTCGGTCTCCCTTAATTGGACGTTACTGGGAGGTGGGGTCGTTACAAATTCCACCCTCCACCGCTACTCAAACTGAGTATACTTGGGTGATGCCCGATGTTTGGCATCTTTATGGATATGTTCAGTAGAGGTTAGACCACATCGACGGCTGTTTGGACCATGTGGGCACGTAGTACACTGCGATACATGACATGGTCCACCGGATGGACTCTTGGCATATCTCTCAGGGCCATTACTCTATCCCGCTGTCGTATTAGTTACCACCACCACAGTAGCCTGAGTTTCTACATCCATCGGAGTTTCCACAGCAGCCCCAATTTCCCCAGTAGTATGACTCTGCAGACCAGTCAATGTACATTCCAGATCTCGTCAGCCAATATTTCCCTGATTAGGAGGGCGGTGGCCCTCCTTTTTGATATTTGATCCATGACAGGTTTTCAGTTGTGAACTCCATGAGTTTTTTTGATGTAGTGAGGACACTGTTGATTTCAAGCTTGGGGGGGGGCACAACTGGCCTGTAATTGTAGTTTTCATTTTGCATATCCTTTTGTTAGAGTCAGTTGTGTCAGTTTTTCATTCCTTTGTGTTCTATGTTATGTTTCCTTTGATGGAGATCTTAATATGAATTGAGGCTACCATGATAGAATGAAAACCATGCTTGATCTATCTTGTCATTTGTGTTTATTATGGATATATGAAAAGATATTCAACAACATGCATGAATCAAATGAAAAAAAGGAAAATCCCCATGTATGCGTTTGTGGTTTGAAATCTCAATTTTTACATCTTTGATTTCTCAATACATGTAATGGTTCCACATTTTTGTGAATAAATCAACTTGCAACACTTACTAGAATATGGGATACTCTTGTCAAACTCTTCATGTGTTTACAATCAACTTTTCAGTGAATTTTTTTTGAAAGAATGATTGAAATCTTGCTAATCTTAACACTCTTATTGACTCTTTGGTGTTGTACCATACTTGCTCTATCATTTGTTTACCTTTACCCAATAAAATATGGAAAACGATCTACATATCATGCTATCCTAGTGTGAGTTCAATCTGGAAACGATGGTAGGTGGTATGAAAAATCAAAAGAGGGTAAAAACAACACCCCAACCAGCATTCCATGTGAGCATAAGCCTAAATTAGCATCTGAGTACCGGAAACCCAAAAATTTCCATCATCGTATCCTTTGAGAAAAAGAGTACAACTTAGTTTGTTAATGTTAGCACTGATTTTATCATCTTATATCCATACTAATTGAAAATTTTGTAATGTACATCCACTAATTATTTGGATCGACTTTCCAAATTCTATTTAGTGTTGTCTAGTTGATTATCTTGTTTGATTTGGAACCACCATTACTGAACTAAAATTCTCTATTTTAGATGTCTAAATTGAGAAGATAACAATGAACACAAATGCTATGTACATGGTTGGTTGAGCCGATTGCATATCTTCTATTCATTTAATCCATGCATGAGTTTGAATATTCTTTCACCCTCATTTTAGCCCTGTTCTTTTTGCTTGAGGACAAGTAATAGTTCAAGCTTAGGGGGATTTTTTTGTGTGTTTTTCACATCATCTTTTCACATGTTATCACACACAAATTTGGTTCATTTTGATATCAATTAGCGTCTTTTCATATTACTATTGCAATCTTTTTGCTACTTTACTTATCGCATAACATGGATTGCATATTTGTTCCAAAAAGACTGATTTGCAGAGTATAATTCTACTGAAATAGCAGAACGCACGGCATGCATGAGAAAGACACGACATGCAAGATTTCAGAAGACATTTTTGTTCACCCAGACTGAAAAATGCACGGTGTGTTCATCCTTGAACACGAGTGTGAGTTTCTAGAAAGTGTAGAACAAACCAAACGCACGACGAGTTTTTGACAACATGACATGCACCTGGGAGTGTCAAGTAGACCAAAGTTTCTGGAAAGTTGTACGGCGTGCATTCTGAAGCAATTGTCGAAGGTTTTACACGGCGAGCACTAGGAACGCACGCCATGTTGATGTCAGTTTCATAATTTTGAAAATTACGATCCTTTATTTAAAACAAAGAGAGAACTTAATGGGTAGTTATCCATGGTCAGAATTCAAAGTTCTCTCATCCCAGAGCAAGTCTAGAGTAGATGAAGGCAATTTTGAGGAGAAAAGAGGTGGTTTCTTTCCAAAGGAGCCCAATCTTCTTCTCTTCTTCTCCATTGTCTTCTCCAAAGGTGCAACAGAGCTTCTCCACTTCACGCAGCCTCTCGGGAGAGGAGTTGGTTCATCTTGAAGCAGATGGAGGAGTATAATTTCATCCCTAAGCCAGAATTCTACCTTCTTGTGGTTACATCTTTGGATCTTCTTGCTTTTCTTCCTCTAGATCATGCTAGATTTTGAAATTTCTATAACAATTCTGCAAAACATGATTATGGATGAGTAAACTCCTTTTCTTGGGCACGGGAGAGTAGATCACATGTCATAGCATGTATGGAACAAGATAATCTCATACTAAATACTATGTTGCTTGTTTTTCTACCATGAGAGTATCGGTTTTATCATCTCTTTCATGTATTGCTGGCCACTTTATATGCATGTGTTCTGCTTTCTTACTTAATCTCAGAAGATAGGTAGGAATGTATGGAGGTGCTCTTCTTGGCAACTCTTTGTCTACCACGAGAGTGGAGATTATAGAGTTGAGGAACATGTTGTGATCTACCATAGAGTATGATGTCCTGAAGTCACCAGGAATGCGTCCACGACAACTGGTCTTCCTTCTGTCACCAGTTCATGATGAACTAAAGTGAAGTCAACTACAACTCCTAGGTGATGCATCACCTATTGCTGCATTTGTGGTGGTGTCCCCAATCTTGTGCATGATGGAGGTGGTGGCTATGAGGAGGCAGCATGGGAAGAGGATGAGGAGGGGGATGCCAGCTTCGTTGGATGACGCCTGGGTGGTGTGTGCAGATGGAAGGATCTCTATGTTTGTAGGTGGGGAGTCAAGAGGGAGAAAGGGAGAGAAAGATAAAGGCCACACAATGGAGGGGGAGGAAGAAGCCTAGGGGTGATCCTTCCTACGTGGTGTGTAAGGAGGATGTTAAGGGGGTACTTAGGTGGTGGTTGGATAGGGAACCTGAGTCCCTGTCTACATTGTGGGTCTCCAGTGGAGATGATGACGAGATGGGCGTGCAGGAGTCGGGTCCCAGTTGCTTGGTCAGAATCGGGCATGAACTAACAAGTGGGTCGGTCCAATTGAAAACTACATATTGAACCACAATGTCCTCACTTAGACAACTTGGCACTGGCACTGGCACTAACCAATGGGGAAGCGCAGTGTGGCCCCAATTTAAGGTATATTATGCTTTTCTTGTAAAATTCATAGAAAATGGTAGGATTATATGAAAATAGTAAGATTATATATCAAAACGATCGGACTAACGTGAGGAACACAAATAAAATATGTTTGAGACTTAATTATGCTTCTTATTCCAAAAGTAGTGCAAGGATGGGTTTAAGTGGTGATTAGTGTATAGAAACCCTAGATTGGTGCATTAACTTGTTAAATATATTAATGATCTCAAATCATGTTGTAATATGATAAAGTTGAAGATAATGATGATTCAAGATAATCATGATTATGTTGATAATACTTAGGGTTTCTTATGACAATAGTCATGCATATGAGTCATTAGAGTTTTAAGATCCTATCTTGATTTTTTGATTAAATAGCATAATTATAGTTCTCATGATACTATAATATGGTAGATTTGATAATTTTGGAAACAATTAATGTGAAATAGGGTTCTTGAGTCATTAAATCAATGAACATGGGAATTGGAGTATCAAAGCATGACTCTAATGATGACTTGACACCAAAAGAACCATGGACCCTAGATTAGGATCGAGTAAGGCTTAATCTTTCTATTGTGATGGTGACAATTTAGGATTTATATTCATACAGACTAAAATGTGGGTTGCTTGATTTTCTTGTTGATTGGATAATATGCTTGAAGTGTATTTTGCATGATAATATGTATGGCTCACCATCAAGGTACGTGGTTACGCCTAAGAATAACCACTTTAGTTTCATGTGGCTTTCTCAGAGTTTTTCCGCATGGATTGCAATAAATGCTTGTCTATTTATTTAGTTTCTATTCAATCATAATGCCACTATGAATATCACATAAAAGAAAGATTATGTGGAGTAAAAATGTTAATTTATATTTACAAGTATTTGTTGGAATGTATATATTGTTATTTACTTGCACACTTTTGGATGTATTCCATGTACCAATATGGTAACATACGGATCGTGTATTTGTTTCATGCAGTTTTAGGTATAAGTTGTCATGAAAGCATTAAAGATTTAAAAGAAGGATTTAGCTAGTTGTTTCTTCTCAAAAGTACAGTCCTAATGATAGTAAGTTCATGTAAGCATTTGCTAAACTTTATTTGAATTTAATGTAATTATCTGCTATTTTATATGGTTTGATTAAAATCTGGATCCTTGGATATTTTTTGTAGGTAATGGCTCTCATATTTTTGGCCTTCCTTAATTGGGGGTTTCTGAAAAGTGAGGTTGTTACATTAGTTTTATTCTTTTATCAAGATATGGGAATAATCCATCAACTCTCTTGTACTTATTCACCACAACAAAATAGTATTGTTGAGCATAAACATTATCACCTGCTTGACATTACACACTCCCTTACTATTCATTTGAATATTCCAGAAGAAAATTTGATGTTATTATCATTAGATGCTATTTAATCAATTGTTAGCCATCCTTGATTTTCAAACAACATAGTCATTTATTGATTCCCTATTCACAAAACAAATCATTTCCTTTACGGTCTTGGATTTTGGATGCATCTCCTTTGTCCACAGTTTTGACCCTAAGGACGAAAGACTCTCCCCACAAGAAAAAAAATGATTTTTTGAGGACATCATTTCTCTCATAATGGTAAAAGTGTCTTGATCACCTTATCTGACCATGGTTATATTTAATCTTAAGTCACCTTTTAATGAGCATGATTTGTTCTTTTCCTCATTTTCATCACCCACTGATTCTATCAACGAACTGGTCTCACTTCCTAAATACTTTCCATCAACCCCATCATCGCCAACACAAGAGTATGACTGATGCATGGAAGTTGATCCTCAAATAGCATCCCCACTATTATCGTCTATTCTAGTACGATTTGGCTTACTAGTGGTGCTTCCCAAAGGTATACGTTCTGGCACCACCAAACAACTAAATTTTGAACACAAGTTGTCTAGCTTGCCTCTTTCTTGTTGTTTCTACTTTTTCCATCATTTTGGATATCATTGTTTATTCTAAAACTTTTAATGTATGCTTTATGATAATCTAAATGGAAATATGCCATGTTGGAAGATATACAAGCTTTTTGTCACTATCACTACTACAGAACCTACCTTTATTGTCGATTATTTAAAGCCTTTAGTGTTGGTTTCTAAGCGACACCTATGTGGGCGACACTAAAAGTCCACCCATCAGGCGTCGGTTCCAAAACCGACACCCAAACTCTTCGCGCGCCACCGAAAACACGCCATCATGGGACTATAAGCATCGGTTATTAGTTAAAAACCGACGCCCAAACCCTTCGCGCCACAGAAAGGGCACCATCTTGGGCACTATCAGTGTCGGTTATAAGTAAAAAAACTGACACCATACATCTTCGCCCCACGGCCGTGCTATCCAGCACGGCCGTGGTGTTAAGGACATAGACGTCGGTTTATTGTAGGAACACCGACACTATATCATTATGTGTCGGTTATTTACAAATAACCGACGCCTATTGGTTTTTTTTTCCTGTCAGTCTGCAGACCTGCTGTGGCTGGTCGCAAGATGAGAAACATGTTCAGTTCAGTTATGAACTGCAGGTTTTACGACATCCATTGATATCAGCCGACAACAGGCCGCAAACCTGCAAAATTAACAATAAAAAAGTAGCACATGCATTTAGCAATGCAACCTGCAGTTCCATTTTATTTTCACACATTTATAAACATTCACACATGCTAGCAATCTGTAGTTCCATTCATTCACATTCACACATGTAGAAACATTCATATAGCAACCAACACTTTCATTCATTTTCACTCAGACACATGTAGAAACATCCAGACATGTAGAAACATTCACACATATATTATAATTCAAAAATTCATTTACAAAGTATCATTGTTTAGTCATTATTTGCTATCAGGATCCCAATTATATTTTAAAGCCCCCACTAATTGTATGGTTGTTGCCCATTCTTTTCTTACTTCATTTAATTCTCCCATTGTATAGGGAGCATTAACATTTGGTAAGTCCTTTCCTGTAATGGGGTCAGCTTTAAACACCTGTAAAGAGAATGATGTATATATATAATTAATGAGCTATAAATAAGATTGATATATTTCGATCATATTATCTAATGAGACTATATAATACCTAAGCAATACATTCGATATCTAGTACGACATGTTTGATAATCATGTGCATATATCGCATGACATAGTATCCACATGCCCATCCGTTGTCTTGTGTAGCACACTATAAATTCAAACATACAAAATATTAAAAAATACAACTAATTAAGCATTGTTCACATAAATAATATATACATATATTGCAGTCGGGAACTTACTTGCACGTTCTTCCAAATTATTGGCTAGTTCTTTTTCGTGGGGACCTTTCCTCCAGCCTTTTTGTACTCCTCAAAATCCCTACATGTTAATGTAACACAAAACATTGCAATTAAATAGTAATGTAATAACATATGTTAACGGATGTGAAAAATGAAATATTTCTCACCGAAATATTGCCATTTTCATTATGTGTCCAAATATTGTATTCAATTTACCCCCCTTAGGATCTAGATAAAACACAGTGAACGTCTCTGGGGAAATAACCAATAACTCCCAATGCCTACCCCTAGAGGAAAAAAAGTTAAAAATTAATAACTCAAAATCCACAATAAAATGTAATTTTCTTAAGTCCAAATTATAATAAGCAAAGTAAACTTACTCTACATTGAATGGTGCCATTATCATCGTCTTCTTTTTTACAGCAAAATTTGAAAAAGACTCACAGCAGTATTGTTGAACTGATGTAGGGTCTTTAGCTACTAGACTAATCAAGGATGGAATCAAAAACCCTACATGTTCGAATCCAAAATCAGCACATATGTTGTCTAAGTAGCTGCAAAATATGTATTAATTGCGCATGTATTAATAAATAAGAAACCAGATCACCAGATCATACATAAGGTATATGGATGTATAAAGAATATCTCACCTTATCCATAGCTCTATCAGAGATGTATTTATCCAATCATATCGAAACAACTCCAATATATCTTGTATAAATAGTTTTGTTTCGTATGACTGACCTGTAGAATCTGAATCAGAAGAAACAGTTATAGGGGAGTTTATATCATGTTCCCCTAACCATACTGTCATACCCCTACAGTTAGGACCTAACGGGACAGGTAGGTCATGTGGAACCCAACTAGGTAATGCAGGAGATGGAAGTGGAGGCCTAGATGTTGTGGGTGTCTTCTTTTTAACCTGTATATATATAATTTCATATCAACTGCCAGCATATACACACACTAACAATTGAACGTAATGTAAATTTACCATACCTTATCAGTAAAGAAGACATCCGCTTTTAGCCACAATATCACTCCGCCTACTGCCTCACCAAGCGTTTCACAATCTAGGTGGGCATATGGCAGTGGAAGATCCATCCACTTGGGGAATATATGTATCGGGCTCACCCGAATCCAACCAGCTGGTACTGGAGACCCGTGACACGTTTCCCCTGGTAGGGATGGGTAAGCCGACGCCTCTGCCACGACATATTCTTTACTTTTTAGACGGCATGGCTTCAACCCCTAAAAAATTTTGTGTAAAGAATGTTATATACATATATACATACCATCTTTTTTTGAAACGACTACAATTTCATATATACGTATCATCTTGAATTAAAAAACTAGTTACAATGTCATAAAAATACTTACAGTGGATTTTCTAGGTGGTGGTTCTACATGATTACTCCCAACCTCTGCAGTAGGAGTAGGAGTAGAGTCTGCAGTAGGTATTGTCTGGTAAGTGATAGTCTGAGATGCCTGCCACTTTTTCATTGCTTCTTTGAGTTTCCTGTCAAATAGCTTATCCACCTATACATCGATAAAAGAAATGCCAAATTCTAATTTTTGAATTCTCTTTTACAGTAACATTATAAAGAAAGAATATGTTACCTCTTCTTGTGAAAGTCCCGCTTTTGGGACATGTTTGTGCTGGGATGACCCAAAAAAAGATTTGATGCCCACACCAGCGCCTGCAGCCCTAACACGTCCAGGATGCTCTGGGTTACCCAGAGCAACTGTCAATTCATCCTTTGTTCCCTCAGGGATGAACTTTCCTTGTTTCCTCAGCTCGTGCATCTCCCGCTAATCGCCAAAATAAAAATTTGTACTTAAGTAAACAACACAAATAATCAATATTCGAATGATTGCTGTAAGAGTTGTATTTTACCATTTTTGCAGCCGCCTCAGCAGTTGCGGCCTTAGTTATTTCTCCCTTCTTATTTTGCCTCCCATCTATCCAAACATCATGGTGAGTCAGAGGTGTGCTACCTATGGTAGAGGACTCCTGAGTAGCAGCAGACTGAGCAGCAGTAGCCTCAGCCTGTAGTCTTTGGCAAACGCCTGCATACCCCTTTGGACCCATTCTGTGGTCATGCACATTCAGTGCACGCCTTGATCTTTGTGCCTCACTGAGGGCCTAGTTAGTATGCAAATTAATGATTTGGTTAGTAACACTAAATGTTAATCTTGAATAAGTGAATACAACATATATTAATTAATGAGATTGAGACTGACGCCTAATACCTTGAATTCATCAGTTTGTCTTGAAGCGACAAACGCGTCTCATTCTTCTTTGTCCAGGAAGTTCCACTGTTCAGTGGCTGTCTTCTTCCTCTTGTCAGCTTCTTTTATGTATTCTCTGGTGAGATTTGTCATATAGTTCCTTAGGACTCTCCCACAACGTTGCATCACGCATTTACGATGCAGCTTTTCATCCAATTCAAATATACTCTGCAAAATAGAATTGCTATTAATTAGTATCCAAAAATTTAGTAATCTACAAAATAGAATTGCAAATTAATAATAACTCACGCATAAATCCCTCCATATTAAATCTTTCTTCTCCTTAGAAACTTTATGCCAAGAATCTAAGCGACAACCGCAATGGCTACGAGTAACAAACCCAAGATATGAAATAAATGAATTGCGATTCACACCACATGCATTTCCTGTATTATCGAAATCCACAACAAGTTTGGGTCCATTGCTCTTTTGCGCAATTAACTTCTTCATCATAGTGATGCCCCTTCTCTTGTCAACTTTTTGGTGTTGTTGATCAAGTGCCTCAAGTGCTTCAGATGGTACCTGTGCATCATCAACCTAAAATTTGACAAAATAATTCACATTTACAAGATATAACTATAAATGGACATATAGATATAAATATATGATATATTTTTAAAACTTACATTGTGAGGCGGCGCATTGATGTCCTCACCCTCACGGTAGTCATCAGCACGGTCATCTGGAGAATGGCCAGCCATCTACAACTTCACATTCAAATTGTAAAGTTCACATTGTAAAGTAGTAATTCAAAGTGTAAAGCTCACATTGTAAAGTTCACATTATTACAACAAAGTATATATCACAACAAAATTGTAAAGCTCTATGATCAAAGAGAAAACAAGTATATATTACAACAAGATTACGGTCTAGGGTTAACAAATACATGTGATGTCATTCTTATATATAATAAATGTACATGTACCACCTATCCCATCCTTGAACACCTAATCTCACTAGTAAGTGTATAATGTGTATTGGGTTTTCAAGAAAATTTCGGCAGCATTTCCCCGCTGTTCTCCAAGTACATATGTACTTAGAGAACAAATGGGGAAATGTAGCCAAAATTTTCTTGAAAACCCAATACACATTATACACTTACATCCTAAGCGAGATTAGGTGTTCAAGAACAGTCCCAAACTGGGGACTATCCAAGATTTACTCCTAATGAGTAAATCTTGGATGGGTTTCTAGGCCAACAAATAATGTGTTGTCATTCTTATACCTAAAATCCTAGTTCTTCAAGTTAGGGTGATTATTGATGTCTTTAAAAGCATGATTGGCAATTTAGGGAAAAGTTCATCATTAAGCAAGAAGGGTGATTAGGATTCTCAATATACTCAACAATGAAACAAGTTTCCGAAAGAGGTTTGGTGAAGATATCTATAACTTACTTAAACATTTAATTATGAAGTAAATATACACTTAATTCAGAATAGCATGACGCACAAAGTTGCAGTCAACATCATTATGCTTTGTTCTATCATGGACTATCATATTGGTATAATGTGGATTAGGGTCTAGAGTTAACAAATACATGTGATGTCATTCTTATATATAATAAATGTACATGTACCACCTATCCCATCCTTGAACACCTAATCTCACTAGTAAGTGTATAATGTGTATTGGATTTTCAAGAAAATTTCGGCAGCATTTCCCCGCTGTTCTCCAAGTACATATGTACTTAGAGAACAAACGGGGAAATGCTGCCGAAATTTTCTTGAAAACCCAATACACATTATACACTTACATCCTAAGAAAGATTAGGTGTTCAAGAACAGTCCCAAACCGGGGACTATCCAAGATTTACTCCTAATGAGTAAATCTTGGACAGGTTTCTAGGCCAACAAATAATGTGTTGTCATTCTTATACCTAAAATCCTAATTCTTCAAGTTAGGGTGATTATTGATGTCTTTAAAAGCATGATTGGCAATTTATAGAATGTAAGAATGTATTTATAGATCCTCAAGTCCAGGTCTGTTGCTAGCTAGCACAGGTATACAATCATAAATCACGTAACAGAATATAGTTATTGACTGTTTCAACACTTATCAAGTTACCAATAAGTAAATAACTTAAAAAAAATAAAAAAATGCCCAGCAGGGCACCTGACGATTTTGCTCCAGGGCACCTGCAGGGCTTGACCTAGCCTAGGCGGAGGAAGGAAGGAGGAAGAAGTCGGCGTACCTTGAGGGCAGAGGAAGAAGGCTCGGCTGGAGCAGAGGAGAGCAGCTGAAGGTGAAGCTGGCAGCACCGGAGCAGAGGAGAGCAGTTGGAGGTGAAGCTGGCAGCGCTGACGGCGAGGATCAGAGGAGAACTGCGGCGACGGCGACGAGCGGCGACGGCGGCGAGCGGCGCGCGAGGAGACGAACGGCGGCGTGGGGAGCCAACCGGCAACGACGGCGGGGAGCAATCGGGGAAAATCGCCAGACCTAGTGCACATCGCAATGAAACAGAGACAATGGGGAAAAGTTCTATTTGCGGGGCTATTAACTGTACCATAGGCGTCGGTTATTCAAAAAAACCGACGACTAAAACTAACAGTGTCGGTTCTGCACAACAACTGAAACCGACATCTATATTCATATGCCGATTAAAAAAATCGTTCTCGATTTATGACCATAGTCATCGGTTTCAACTTCAAACCGACGCTTAAAGGGTGTGAAAAATTCCCCGCAGACAGCGCGGGAAAACTCATAAGCATCGGCAGTTGTAGTACAACCGACGACCAAAATGTGCCCAATTTCTATCTTGCGAATAACCTTTATTCGTCAGTTTTTTATTTATCAACCGACGCCATATATCAAATTTTGGAGGTAATTTTTTTCGCTGGAAATTTTGGATTTGGCGGGTAATTTTAGGCGTCGGTTTTTTATTAAGTAACCGACACTTAATAAAAGCGGTACCTGTGTCTGGTCGCCCTCATAGATTGGATGTCAGTTTATGTTATCAACCGACACTGTAGAGTTTAGGTGTCGGTTTATTTATACAACCGACACCTTGAAAAGTGACTTTATAAGACATTTCTATAGTAGTGTATCATAAATGTGAGTTGGTTGATCCACCACCTCACTAGAATATTATTGGCTACTGCTTGGCATTTTCAGTCAAACACCACTCAGATGGCTCTATAGAGCGACAAAAGTCACAAGTACTTACTAATGGTTTTTCTCAAACATTTAGTGTGGATTATTTCTTTACACCCATGTCCCATATTAAATAGAAATCATGATATAAGGCATGAAGTGAGGAACACTTTTCCAGACATCACTCTTAAATTTTTTTCAATTTAAAATTCTCATATTTGGCACATTCAATCGCATTAACTGATATTGCATGGGGTACAACATGACTTCTCTAAAATACTTTCAACCATAAAGATACAGACTAAAACAGTCATACAAATTCTTATTATTTACAAGTACACAAGTCTTGGTAACAAAATAAATATTCTTCTAGTAAAGACACAACATTGTATAATATCAATTGAAACTCTCTTCTTTTTATACAAGAACCTAGAGTGATAGGGATAGAATAAATTTGTCTAGTCTGGATATTTGTGGAAGATCTACTCTAATGCATATACATATTTAATCCACATGGTTTCCCTAAACTTTTAATGATTTGAGGAGTGAGATCACTCTTTGAATGTGTAAAGTAATAAGACAATCTAAAGAACTAATATATTCACTTTAATTTTCTTTGTTTAATTGAAAACGACTGTAGTGTTGTAATGCATATTAAATGACTATTTGAATAGAAAGTTATAAATAAAACTTTAACATGCATTACTTAGTAATATATGTATCTAAAATCTTTTTCATCATTAAAATATGGTTGGTCTTTCATTAATTCTAACTCAACTTAACTACTAAACTGATTATTGTGTTGGACAAACGAACATAACTGACCAATAACAGACTGACATAACTCTTTAAAAAGGCATACTTGAATAAAATTATCTTCTTTTTTTAGTTTTCTCTTATACTCACTTGAATTTTGCCATAAAAGTGAAACTCATTATTGTGTGACTTACTATACATGTCTTATGGTAAACTTGGGACCTGAAGAATACTACAAACTCCTCAATTTGGGTCATCATTTCCTCATAATACCTAGAGATAGCTAAATAGCATATGCACAATTATGGCCCTTGTTATGGGTACTTAGGAGGGGTGCCTCTATTCTAAACAACCTCTTACTCAATGTAATGTAGTTCCACAAGGGCTAACATGCAATATGGAGTAACTGCTTAAAGAAGTAGGCACACAAGGACTATAAACTCTAATTTTCTTGGGTACCACTAAAATCTCCAATTGTTGTTTTCTATCCATACTAAACTGAACTAGTGATGCTGGGATCTCTGGTTACTGTTGAAAAAGTCCTACCGTTTAACATTCTAAAGATGCAGTCAACTCATTGAAAGAAATGAGTGAGCTTTTTGGTAGTAAGGTATCAATCCAAGGGATGATAGAAGAAAATGGTTGCAATCCAAAACCAATCGCTAAACAAGAAGGAAAAATCCACATTTATTGAAGTTGGTTATGCTAACAACAAAAAGTAAAGGATGTTGAAATATCTATTTGAGATCAAATGATAAAGGATTTGGGGGTCTAGGGGATCACCACCAATAGACATGCTTTTACTCAACCAATCAACTCCTTAGTTTCAATAATCAAATCATGACCAATAGGATTGTGTCCTTCCAGACAAATCTCACAAGGGTTAGACTTCTCGCAAACCAGTTGATCCTGACATTTTTGGTTCTTATTATAACCATACAACATGTTATTTTATGAGACCTCATCTAGAGACATGTCAAGTCAAATGGGTAAAAGAATCATAATCTAAATCAGGTGATCGTGTTAAAAGTGCATATGTTCATTCTTATCAGAATGTGAGATCTTAGCACCCCATAAAAATATAATCATTCTATCAGAAGAATAAGTGCAATATTAGTTGGATAAAAAGATAATAATTGCAATTAAGGTATTATGCATTCATCCTTGTGGAGAATTGTGATCACATCACTCCATAAGAGTATATCAATTCAGCTGATGGTCAAAGTAGAAATAGATGAAAAATCATTCTTTTACTAAAACAATGGAGTCAATTACATCAAATAAGAACATGATTTAGGGATAGTCCCCATGCCCTAGAAGGGAACTACTTAGACATAATGTAAAGAATAAAAGAAAAAACTAGATAACCAAGGATGCCCTTTTTCTTTGGAATACTCCATCCTTTTATAGGGATAATGGAGGGGCAACCAATTGTAGGGATGTGAAGAATTCTAGCCAAAGGCTGCTGAAATGGACTGCTCACAGACAGTGAATTGATCGGTTCACTATCTAAGACGCTCAATTTGAATCCGTGTGGGAGCTATTCAAAGGAAGTGGTCAAAACCCTAGAAGGAGGGGTGGTAGTTTCGTTTGACTAAGTCTTAGTCATTAAGGAGTTGAGTTGGTTGTTTTAAACTTGACACGTTGGCCATGTGCTTCTGAGCTAACCAATTTGCTGAATGAATCACTTGGTTCGGACAATGACTTGGAAGGTTGAGTTTGTGGATTGGCACCATAAATGGCCAATTGAAGTTTTGTAAGTGGGGTGCCTTGGGCTAGTCAATCGATCGACTCACATGTTAAGTCACTCAACTCAAGTCCAAGAGAGATGATTCTTCTTAGTTGATCATTTGAGAAGATGAAATAGTCAACTGGGAGGTTGGAATTGGAATATTAATTCTCTAATTCTTTTGTCTTTTGTTCCTTCAAAGTAATGTGAATATTTTAGTACAAAACCTATCTAAATCAAGTAAAAACTCGAATTTAATATAGAAGAGCTAAACTAAGATGATTTATGCTAAAACTATTCAATAGCCAACTATTAAATGTCAATTCATGACTAAAAAAATACGAATAAAGGTGATGAGTTTGCACCCATCAAAATACCCCAAACGTGAAACTTTGCTTGTCCTCAAGCAACATTGAATTTAAAACACTGCCACATAATACTTTTGTCCAATCATCCTCACATGCATAACACCACTTGAGTCTTTCCACCTTATTTGACCAAACAACCTTGACTTCCTGGGTTCACTTGAAACAATTTTTATATCCCCAACTTAAAGATTATTTCAAAACATGGTTCCATTTCAAGACCCGCAAAAAAAAAGATTTCATATTCCCTTTGCATTTGGTACTCCCGCATACTCTTACGAGTCATTGCACAAGAACATGGCTCAAGGATTTGATGGGGTTTTGTAGATTCCCCTAGGCATAAAAGTTGAGTGAAAGGAGGTATGAAAAGGAGCGGTCTCTCCTCTATTTTACTTGAAACCTTTTATTTATTTGTTTGTAGTTACATTGATCGCATGTGTTGGTGTACTCTTTTGGTAACTTTTTTTGATGGTATGATCCTATTAAATTTACAAGGGGTATGGAAGAAGCAAAGAGGGAGAAGGGTGCCACCCCAAACTTAGGGTTTTGGCATTTTGGCTTTTTATTTTTTTTATTTTGTGGATGGAGAGATAAGAAGGTGACAGAAGAAGTGTAGAAAAAGACAAATTTATGTGCAACTCATTTTTCTAAATTTAAGCACATTGGGAGTATCATACATTGGGTCTATTAATTCTGAGTTATGCAAAATCAAGAATTTTTTTTAAGTTAATCTATAACTCTAGATAAGGAAGCATTGTTTTTTAATCCTATCGGTCATGTACGAATTGCCATCTTTTCCTATGAATGGTTCTAGTTCAGATCCTAGGTGACAATATAATTTCTATTAATGGTAGGTTCATAAATATGTTACAAAAGAAGTTGCATAGTTCAAGGGGGTATATTGATAAACATGCATATCATCATGGCCAACTAGATAAGGGATTGTCCGACTAGATAAGGTCTAAAATTAAAGGAATTTTTTGAAAAACTTGAAGATAAACTACATAACATAATGGAAATTTCAAGAAATTTAAGATAGAGTGGGTGGAATGAGTATGTACTACCCACCACCACCTTGAACATAAAAAATTTTTGTCACTAGCTAAACTTAAATCCAAAGTGGAGGGAAGAAAATCATTGGGTTGTCTCCCAACAAACATTTTTGTTAACGTCACATGCCCGATGACATTGATATCCCTCAAGGGGGAGGAAGTTTCAAAGTTTGAATGAGGGTGTTATATTGACTCGACTGCTTCCCTTGTAGCTATTCCATCATCTTCAGTTGAACTCTTTGGAAAGTGTCTTGGATGGCTTGGAACACATCTGTGTACCAAGGACAATAATTGGGATCAAAATGGATGGGTTCTCGTTGTTTGATATGTGACAACAAATAGTTGTGGGATATTGCAGTTGTATAGAGAGAACTATTGGAAGGTGCAGAGCTTAGATGCAAGTGTGGATGTTTGGTCATTGCACCATACTGGTCACTAGTGTCATTGGGGAGTTGATCAAAGGGATGATAACTGGATACTTCATCATTGACATTTAGCAGTTCTTCTTGATTTGCAATTGGCATTGGTAACTCATAAGGGACCTGGTGAATATCATAGACTAGTGATTCGAGAGGCAGGGGGTAGAAAAATGGGGGTAGATCGAGATGTGGCATGAGGGAAGGGAAGGTGTGATGGGAGGGGTAGATCGAGATGTGGCATGAGGGAAGGGAAGGTGTGGTGGGAGGGGTAGCTCTCGAGTAGTGATATTGGGTGTTACACGAATGGGGATGGGAGATAGAGGTACTCTTCCTCATCATGGGGCTGGATGGTACAATTTTGACCTATACTACAACTTGGTGGTCTTCTAGAGAAATTTGAGATTTGGTCTCTGGTGGGTTTTTAGAGATGAGGAAATGTTGTTACATCTGATTGAACTGGTCAATGAAGTTGAGAAGTAGACTTCTTCATCTTTGGTATACTTCATGCTTCCTCTAGAGGCTTGGAAGTTGATAAATTTTGTTCCCACTCATAGGTGGGAAGTCCTACCTTAATGTCGATCAGTGTCCTGGAAGTGGCAAGGAATGGCTTTCCAAAGATAAGTGGGTAGCGACAGTCTTCCTTTATGTCTAGTACCATAAAGTCACATGGTATGTAAAATTTTCTGATTTTAACTGGCACATCAACAATAATGCCAAGTGGCTTAGTAATGGAAGAGTCTGGCAGTTGAATGCTCATTTGGGTGGGTCATGCATCGGTGAGACTAGGCCTCCTGCACATGCTTAGGGGAATGATGGGGATGCTTGCTCTAAGATCGGCTAATCTTGATTGGCCGATAGAATCGTCCATAGCGCATGAGGTACCAAAGGATCCTTGGTCTTTGCGTTTGTGTGACATCTTACTTTGTATGATGTCCGATTGGTTCTAGCCAACTTCACCATTTCAGATTCTTCATTTATGTACTTGCGGATCAATAGAGCTTTAAAGAATTTTATCAACTCAAGCATTTCTTCTATGGCATCCAAGAGTGGGATATTGACACATAGTTTCCTCATAGTTTCTTTAAACTTGTTGAACCTAGAGTCCAATCGGGGCTTCTTTATCCGTCCAACAAAGGGTATATGTGGCTTATAAATAAGAATCTCTTCCTGTGGGGTGGATGATTCTAGTGACTATGGGATGATTATTTCAGCATCATCCCCTTTGTCAAAAATTATGGGAGGGGAGTTTTCTTTCCTAAAGCGGTAAGTCTGGATCGAGTACTTACAACCTTGAGATGTTCTAGATGCTTGGGGTTCAGTTTGGCTGCCTGATGAGAGTTCATGGGGGATGCAAAACTGCGGTCAATAGAGCCAGCTGAGAGTCAAGTGACTTCTTTTGAGCTTGCTGATTGTTGAATGTTGTCTATTGACTGGCCATCATGGCTTGAATGCTTATTTCGATGGCAGAGATCATATCAACATCGAGAGGAGGGAGAGCTTGATGAGAATTCTGGAATAGTTGCTCCCTATAGTTGTCTTTATTTCTGTAGTTTTATTTATTGTTATATTGAAGGATGGGTACCTTCTTTCCTGGTGGGGGTTACCAGCTTGGACAGAGATGTTGTATATAGCATTCACATCCTTGATGTGTTGCTGAGGAAATTCTCTTTTTTCATATGCATTGAAGGAGGATTCCATATGTTCTTGTTTTAAGGTAATCCTTTTAAGACTCTCCGTAATAGAATTTAGCTCGGAGTTGTATTTGGCTTTCATTGCCTTGAGGACTCCTCCTTGGTTAGATCTCGCCTGAGTTTTGGCACTTTTCTAGACAATTACCCAAGCATTTTTGATATTTTGAAACATAAAGTTCCCCCAGAGGATGTGTCTTGTAAGTCTTTGGTGTCTTCCTATGCACCTCGATAGAAAATCTCCATCAATTAATCTTTGAATATATTATGGTGTGGACACAGACAAAGGAGTTCTCTGAATCACTCCCAAGCTTCTCTCAAGGTCTCACTAGGAACCATGGTAAATCTGGAGATTTGTCCCGGGATGGTATAAGTTAGGGATGGGGATAGTATTTTGAGGTTGTTAGAGTCGGGAGCAACCAATTTTTGATGAGGTCGAGGACTCAGTCACTCTGTCATACAATAGGGATGAATCATGTTGCAATGTGGCTGATGTCAGGAGTGAATGATCATTCATTTTTATCTTAGGTTTATCTTTATATTGATCTCCTTATTTAGCATCGCATCTAGTACAACATTAGTCAAAGCAAGTTTCAAAATATGTCTTTTAGTTCTACCCCACCTTGCTTAGAATGTAATTGCCTATCAATTGTAATCTTATATTAAATTTTCTTTTGAAGTTAGATATGATGATAAGTTGAGGCAAAGCATCTGATGATAACGCACGACACGCGATCAGCTTCACTGATTAATATCACAAGGTGATGGGTCTCCATACCTCATGGCTCTCGTCGGAACCCCACCCTCAAGCTTGCAAAGGTAGCTTTTCCTCAAGAGGCAGATACGCAGTATAGAATCCATCCCCACATTTGAGACGCAGCAGACAATGGGAAGACGTACTCCCCACACGCCCGGCCGATGGATATATACGATCTGATCGGTCATGAGCCTGGGGCATCATCATTGGCGCGGTGGTAAAGGGGAGGCATGAATAGTTATAAAGCAGGAAATATGATGTAAACATACGACCAAATATGCACATGGCAGAGAGGGGGCCAGGGGGTGGGGTGGGGTGAAGAGTACCATATGGATGGAACTCCCGACTCACGTCGATCGATCCCTGTTGATTGTTGAATCAGAACTGGAGCTGCGAGATGTCGCGCAAGTCCAGTCGTCGTCCAGCTTAGTCAAGTCCTACTGGCATCACCGGATCATCATTATCATAACAATTAGTAACCATTCTAAAACACACGAGTCGTCAATGAAAATTAAAAAAAAAAAAATCACCCAGTTCGAATGCGCGCGCTCCCTATTTGTGGCTAGGTACGATTCAGCCCGGTCAAGTCCGGCCGGCGGCCCCTCGATTGGATGACGAAGTGTTTCATCATCACAAAGGTGTGGAGCAGTACAACTGTAAAGGCTACCATCCGGTGATTGCCGAACCACAACAACTCAGCCAGTAGAAAATGGACTACACGCATCGTGCTCGTTCGGTCAAATCCGCGGTCAGGTTCAGCGGTGGGCCGACTGTGTGGGATGTTGCACGGGTGGTGTGTTTTCACCTTTTCGTGAAGGGACCGAGCTTGATGGGAAGAGCATCTTCTACTCGTTCTTGGGTCATCTTTTCCCCACTAGGGGGCAGTAGGCTTGTCGGAGGTTGTATGGGTTGTTGGTTTCATTCTGCCGATTGGTGGAGCGACCGGCATGCAGTCAAATCCGACCCCATTGGGACTTTCTGTATTGTTTCATTACCGCAATAGACGGGGTATAGTAGCAAGGAATAGGAGCTGAAGAAGGTTTTGATCGACTCCTTTGATGCACATGGGAGGGTGATGGTAAAAGAAGCAGCTTCTTCTGTTCTGTGCTTGCATTCTTAGCATGTTTCTTACCCTTTTGACAACTGTATTGTCTCTTCCTTGCCTTGCAATGAGAAGTGATCTCGATAATGAATTGTACTGTACATTATTGCATTGATATCCCAGATTCCCAATACCCCATCCTGCCATGACGACATCCCCCTTGCCAGCTCAGCTCCAATCCAAGGCTGGCCATGTTACCTTTCGGTACCTAAGCCCCTGTTTGGTTCAGGACTGGCTTTATCCAAGCCTGCCTGGCTTGGACGGGTTTAGGCCTGCTGGAGTCTGATTCTGTTTGGCAAACCAGTCTCATTCTGGGGGGCTGGACTCGTTTCAGACTCGTTTCAAGCTGATTCTGTTTGGCTGTGCAGGCTGGGTTTAGTCTGATTCTGTTTGGCAACTGTAGGCAGGATTAGCTGAATCTGTCCTATTCTCGCAGAACTGTTGTTAGAAATGTGACCTTGTGACGCCGTTTAAACAGAAGTTTTTAAACTGAAAAAAGTAACTGAATAATAACTTAATTGTTATCAATATCACTTTGGTTTAAGAACTCTCATTTTGTTGTTGAGATGTGAGTCAGGCGTGTTACCCTTTTGTGGGGTGTTTATGTGGGTGTTTTGATTGTTTCGTTGAGGTTGAATATGCCTAACATGCTATGTTTAATACCCCGTCAGACCAAGAAACACGTTCCAAAAATAGCCAAACATGAACATCATTTTTAAAGTAAAACATATTCAGCTACTGAAGACTAAATATAAATTGTCTTAGTGGGCAGGCACCCATAACAAGCCTGTAATGTATATAAACAACATAAAGATAATAAAGAAAACAAAAAACTAATGATTGTTTGATCCAAGTGATTCAACATCAGTTTCATCATCCGTAGACGAGATCAAGATTGGTGGTTGGTGGCAATCTCTGACAAACAAGGCATCCGCCGAGTCCGAAGTAGATGATATGTAACCATCTGGTCTCGGGAAAATAAACCTTAGCAAATCAGAGTTGTCACCTTCAAAATAAATCCACAACAAAAAGCATGTAGGACGACTGTCATCCTTGGGTTTGGGTTGTAGGATCACGGTCCAGTCTGGTGTGGCTTTGAGGCTGTCCAACATTTCCGTCCAACCTTCATCCATGATTAAATATTTACTTTTCTTGTTCCATATACTTTCTTCAGGTGTAGACCACCTGATCTGTACATCAAAACTGATTCTGCCTACCTCCACCATTGCATAGCCAGGAGTTATCTTGAATGGCTCGCACCTCCAGGTAACGGGAAGGGGGACGCGTCTCATGAACTCCCTGTTTGAGAGATCGTACTCCTTTACAGGGAAACGAGATCCCATGTTGCCTGTAATAAACAAGAAGAACAACAACAACAAGAAGATAAGAAGAAGATAAGAAGAAGAAAAATAACAAGAAGATAAGAAGAACAAAATTAAAAATAAGATAAGAAGAACAAAAATAACAAGAAGAACAATAATAACTCTTATGTTCACCTAAGTTCACTACTATCATGTATTAGGTTTATTATCATTTTATGATTTTGCCTCCATCCAAGCCTCTGTCGTATACACTCCATCAACACACCTTCGTATACAGTCCATCATATCATGCTCCGAACAACACACAAAATGAGGAGGCGTCGAATGACTAAGCATATTAGTTAATATGTAAGTTCCAAACAACAGAGCATGGCATATCCTTTTTTAAAAAACAATCAACAACACTTAACACAGGAACATCCAAACAACAACACTAAAATGGAAAACCGATGACGCGAATGAAAGGTATGGCTGCCATTCGACGTTACGGCGTCGTCGGGGGTGAAGGAGTGTCCAACAGAAGCCTACATTGGTCCTCCAGTTCTTCTACGTAGCGTTCTAGATACTCATGCTCATACTTTTTGTTGGTGTAAACATCATGGTGGTTGTGATGAATTTCAACAAAATCTTTCAAGTTCATTGTCTGACCCCACAATGACTTGCACTCGAGCGTGAGTAACACAATCTCAGCTTTCAGAGAATCAATTGTAGGACTGAGATCGATTGCCCAGCGAAAGTAACTGCATCGATCTTTTCCCTAAAAAATATTATGAAGTTTACGTAAATGACAATGAATGTGTAACGTACACAGTGGCTACATAATATGTGTGTACAAGCGCACCTCGCGAGAAGGACATATGTAATACATTTCACCTGGTCTTTCACTGAGAATTCCAAAGTCATACAACCCTGCATCGTCAGTGTTAAGTCGCAAGCCTGCCTCTAACCCACAGTCACACCGCACAACTTCAGTTGTATTAATAGACATCTACACCATGCATTTGAATCAGTCAAACGATTTATGGCAATGGAGTTAGATTGAAAATCAAAACAATAACATACAAGACAGACCTCATAATAATTGTTAAATCTATTATAGATAAACTTATGTTATGAATGTTGGACAGACATCAATGATGTTATACATCTACCGTCCTCATTGGAAGTGTTGTCGTCGCTAGTTATGTGAAGACGTTGGCGAAGATATTGGGACCGCGATCGAAGATCGGTAATTTCTACTTGTAGCCTATCAGTGTCTGCTCTGCTGGAACAGACAAAGGCACACTGGGAAGACCATAGTTGACGTTCACTGCGTACATATGCAAGTTGTGAAAGCATTGCAGCCCTAACGGCGGTTAGTGTGGCAATTGTGGGTACAACCCGTTGCGCGAGCAACCTCATATGACATCTATTTTGATTTTGAAGACTACCGCACGTAAAATATGGCATGTGTGGGTTCTTGTCTTCAAAACGTCCGTTTTGTGCATCCTTGGCATCCATATAAACGCGTACAGTGGATTGAAGGCCGCATTGACAACGAGGCATTCCGTTCTCCATTTGAAGACAACCTATATTGACACAATGTGTTGATTCTGATCAGGTTCGAAATAAACAATTCGGGAATCAATCTATTACAGATACTCTACTAACGAGTTTCCCAAATGAGATTAGCAATGGATTCACGTAACACTTCGCCCTCCCTTGAATCGGCCTGAGTTGAACCTTGACCTGAACTCGGGGGAACGACGCCTGGGGGAATGGCAGACGATGAATTCTCATCTGGGAGTTCATCCATTATGGTGTCGCCGTCATTTTGCCGTCGGATGTAATTGTGTAGGATACAACAAGCAAGTACGATGCGACACTGCGAATGAATAGGATATGTCGGCCCCTTCTTAAGGTATGCAAACCGTCTCTTCAGCACCCCAAATGCTCTTTCTACAATATTACGTAGTTGAGCATGTCTGTGGTTGAACATCTCTTTCTTGCTGGTGTAGGCATGTCTGTTTCCTCGGTACTCAGCAATATGGTATGCTGTGTTGCGATAGGGTGCAACAAATTCACGAGTGTTGGCATACCCTGCATCTACCAGGTAAAACTTCCCCGGCGGAACTGTAAACCCGCTATGGTTCCTTGCCGATTGCAGGACCCTTTGGTCGGCAGCCGACCCCTCCCACCCAGTGAGGACATATGTAAACTCCATGGAGAAGTCTACTACAGCTATGACATTGAGAGAGACATTCCCTTTTCTGTCACATTATCGATTTTTTTTGTCTCTGCTGACCAAGACAGGGATGTGTGTTCCGTCAATAGCCCCTATGGCATTCTATACACCAAAATAATGTTGTAAACATACACAATGTTTGAAAATAAATTAAATTTATTAGGGGGTTAACTATTACCTTGAAGTATGGGTAGAACCTTGCGTTATGTAAAATGCGAGTATGTGTTGCTGTGCATGTAGTTGCGGTTTGCATGACAATGTAGTCATGGGTCAACGCACAAACAGTGTCCAACACTTCGTTGAACTTTCTGCTAATGGTCTCACCAGAGTGAATGTAGTCCTCCGCCAAAGCACGATTTGTGTGTCATGGCCAACCATCTGCAGGAAATAGCATACGGCCTCAACTGAGCTGACGCCTCTAGTACCTCGCAACAAGCCACGACTCTCAAGCTTGTCGACAAAGGTCATTATAGTTTGTGGACGCATCCGGTATAGGTCATAAGCCCTTTGTTCGTGACCGGTCAATATTTCTAAGACCTTTATGTGGCCACTCCTGATGCTAACTGACCTAGGGATACGAGGTGGTGTGGAGGCATCAACGTCTACTGCGTCCATGATTGAGTATGCAATAGAGTCGACAATTAAATCACCAACGTGAATCACTGGCCACAACAAGGAATCTAATAAAAGGTTGTTGAGCATGTCTTCTGTTTGCGGTTGGTCATTGCCAGACATGATGCCTACATGTACAATGCAAACAACTACATAATAATTGCTACAACATAAGACAATCCAATTAACGTGCGAAAAATAAATTATTACAACACTCAATCAAATGAAATTGTACGGATATGTAATGTGTGTGCGGAAAGTAAATTATTACAACAGTCAATGAAATATAAATGTTTGGACGGAAAATAATTAACTTCAAATGCATACAAAATAACCCCTGCAATTATGTTCCCGATGGGCCAGCATCACTGGATGAAGGAAACCACATCGGTGGCACGCCTGGGAAGTTGGGTGGCGGGATAAATGGTGGCTGAGACGATGTGCCTGGGAAGTTGGGTGAAGAGGAAGACGACATAAATGGTGGCTGAGACGACGTGCTGCTGAAGTTGGGTGAATGTGAAGGGAATGGTTGCGGAGACGGGAAATAATATGAAGGCATTGGAGGTACAGATGTGGCAAAACCGAATTGTGACCTTTGACAAAGGTCGTTTAACCACAAGGTTATCTTTGCAGGGGTGTTTTGGAGGCCAAGGTAGATGTTGCGGTTGGTAGAGTCCTTGATGGCGTTCACAAGTGTAGTAAAAACGGATGTGGGGGCATCGGGGAAATTGGCATTAAAATGTTGTAAAATGTTTGACAACTCTTCTTTTTCATAGGATTTGGTCATCATGGATGTCCCTAACTCGTGAACCTTTGTGTAAACCTGTGTGAACTCAGCCAGAACTTCATTGGAAAGACTACATCGCTCTTGCGGCGTTGATTGGCGTCTCCTGCGCGTATGGGTAGAAGGACTCCTGCCCCCAACTGACGGGTTATCCATTCGCACAGGCCGCGTGCTTTCACCCTCACTTTGCCCGGTAGTTGCGGGTACGCTACGCTCGTCTGTTGCCGAGTGTGTGTACATGGGTGTATCAGGCGCGCCTAGGTCGACACTTACATCATCCTCAGACGCAACATCTGTAGGAATCTGAGTGTCCGCCGAAGACATTGCATGGTGTCCTCTAGCAATGTTCCTCCCCGCCATTAGCTCTATGTCGTAGTAGTGGGGAAACGGGCGCCTAAGCAACCTAGTCAGGTCCCTGTCTGCCTACGCTTAAAAAAAAATGTGGTTGGCGATAATCATGTTTACATGTATAGTTACAATTTGTTAGGATAAAAGTTATGTATAGTGTGCGTACCGCAATGGCCTCTTTCCACTCAGGGGTGTCCGGTACAATGGGCTTGTGCCTTTCTTCATCCCATCCAACGCCACTCTTGTTGGTCAAACCCTTCAAATGGACGTAGTCCCTTTTAAGGTTCTTCCAGCGACATCTTATTTGGTCTAACTTAAACACGACGGCAACCCTATTATTGACATCAGAAGTTATTTCCCTCCAAGAGTCCCTAGTAAAATTACCATCAATACACCTGCCTAGGTCATATTGTCTACGCAATGCTGTCACCACAACGACATCATACTCTCTTGTCCATACCATACGGTTGTTAGGGTCGACAGGAGGCATACTCGTGTAGTTGCTGCAATATTTGATGACATAATCAGTGTAAATGTTTAATTAAATTCAGTCACAACAGAAACCATTTATGTTTAATCAATACACAAGCTGCATTGATTAACACCGAAAAACAAATAATGAAACACCAACGAGCATATAGGCAAGTTACAAATTATTATTGGCCCCAAGTTTTAGTTAAACAAGTACCTGCTAATGGTGAGCTAATGTAGGCAAAAATTAGGTTCAACCATGGTATATATTGGAGGATTAATAATGGTTACTCTAAATACAACATAGAGAGGAAAGTAAAACCAATGAAAGCTGAAATCCATAGCTGAAATCAATGAATGATATTTCCCAGAATACCAATTTCTATATCCAATTTCCAGATTTATGAAATCCATAGCTGCTACTATTATGATATCATAATAGTATCACAAAAAACATAACATCAAAATACAGAACATTAAAACAGAACAAATAACAGAACATTCATAAATATGGCAAACAGATATGTCCAGGCATCACTGTGTAGATGCAGGGATTCACCTAACCTGTTTCTCACACTGATTTAGATAAACAAGTTTTAAATCTGCTGTTATTTCCCCTATTAACCTAACCTAGACCTCACACTGATTTAGTTAAACAAGTTTTAAATCTGTTGTTATTTCCCCTATTAACCTAACCTAGACCTCACACTGATTTAGATAAACAAGTTTTAAATCTGCTGTTATTTCCCCTATTAACCTAACCTAGACCTCACACTGATTTAGTTTCACACTGATTTAGATAAACAAGTTTTAAATCTGCTGTTATTTCCCCTATTAACCTAACCTAGACCTCACACTGATTTAGTTAAACAACTTTTAAATCTGCTGTTGTTTTAAACCCTATTAACCTAACCATGACTGCTCCCGCATTCCAAATCAAACATAGTACCTGCTAATGGTGAGCTAATGTAGGCAAAAATTAGGTTCAACCATGGTATATATTGGAGGATTAATAATGGTTACTCTAAATACAACATAGAGAGGAAAGTAAAACCAATGAAAGCTGAAATCCATAGCTGAAATCAATGAATGATATTTCCCAGAATACCAATTTCTATATCCAATTTCCAGATTTATGAAATCCATAGCTGCTACTATTATGATATCATAATAGTATCACAAAAAACATAACATCAAAATACAGAACATTAAAACAGAACAAATAACAGAACATTCATAAATATGGCAAACAGATATGTCCAGGCATCACTGTGTAGATGCAGGGATTCACCTAACCTGTTTCTCACACTGATTTAGATAAACAAGTTTTAAATCTGCTGTTATTTCCCCTATTAACCTAACCTAGACCTCACACTGATTTAGTTTCACACTGATTTAGATAAACAAGTTTTAAATCTGCTGTTATTTCCCCTATTAACCTAACCTAGACCTCACACTGATTTAGTTAAACAACTTTTAAATCTGCTGTTGTTTTAAACCCTATTAACCTAACCATGACTGCTCCCGCATTCCAAATCAAACATACTACCTGCTAATGGTGAGCTAATGTAGGCAAAAATTAGGTTCAACCATGGTATATATTGGAGGATTTATATACCAATTTCTATATCCAATTTGTATATCCAATTTCCAGATTTATGAAATCCATAGCTGCTACTATTATGATATCATAATAGTATCACAAAAAACATAACAGCAAAATACAGAACATTAAAACATAACAAATAACAGAACATTCATAGATATGTCCAACATATTAACGACGCCCAATAATGCTAGAAAAACAATTACAAAGTCACAGAAACCAAAAACCAGCAGAGGATGAATCGGCCATTACTACCCAATCATGTTGGAAAAACAAAGACAAAGGCACACAAACCAGAAACCAAAGGATGAAAAACAAATGACAGAAAACGAAATGTAGGACAACACTACTCTATGGTCTACTAACACATATCGATATCCTCAAAATAACCTTGCCGGGAAAAATCAAGAAAATCAAGCATGGTAGTGCCTTTTATTTGCTTTAGTACTATAACTTACCACACAAACACACATAATAGCGGTAAATTGATGCATTTCTAGATAAAAGTAGTAGTAAGAAGTAGAATAAATCAGTGTCATACACAACGACTGTTTCCAGGTATTGTCGGCTCATTTGCCACTTAATCGATACACATGCCTGATTCTTGTACTTCTGCCCTAATCGACCTCACAAATAAAGCACCGTCTACCCTAATTTGTGACCAACCTGAGCAGAAGGGGGCGAGAACGAAGACAGAGTGCGGAAGAGGAGGTCTGGGCAGGGCCGCCGGAGCCGCCGGAGCACGATTGAGGAGCACAATTCAGCAACAAAGGACGACCACCAGCTTCTGTGAACAGCTCCTCCAAAAGGCATATGTGGAAGTGAACAACCTCACAGCAGAAGGAGAGGAATAAGAAGGCACACGGACTAGGGTTTCTTCTTGCCTCGGACGAGCTAGGGTTTCTTCTGTGCGTCGACAAGACAATTCAATGTCAAAGTAGGTAGTACAAAATAGCAGGGTAGGGCATGGGTACCTTGCTTTCGAGGGAGCTAGCCGCCCAGGTAGACCGGCGTTGGCAGGCGGCAGCATTGATGATGGTCCACGCTTCTCCACGGGTCGACCGGTGCACTTCATCTGCGACCTCGAGCAGCACTCCATCTGTGACCTCGAGCAACTTTCGCTTTTACTTCTCACGGACAAACAGTAGTGAAGATGCGCCGAGAGAAGATGGGCGAGATATCGTCTGGCGAGAGGTCGTCTGGCGAGGGGGAGAGGGAGGGTTGCGGGGTTGCGAGGGGAGGGTTGCGGGGTTGCGAGGGATCAGGGAGGGTTGTCGGGCCAAACCGGATTGGAAATCCCAATCCTGCCTCGATTGGGATTGACTTAAACCTGATATTGGGATTCCGTTAGGCCAAAACGGGGCTCAGACTGGTACGCTAGCCAAACAGATTTCTTTCCCAAGCCGGACCGGATTGGGCCGCCGTGGAGCAAAACGACAGCGCCCAATCCCGGTCCAGGCCGGAACCAAACAGGGGCTAAAGGTTTGATGCAGGACCACACCTTATGGGTATGTGCAAGGTAGACCTGTCAAATGGGTGGGTGGGTTGGGTTTGGGTTCGTCATTGCGGGTGCGGGTCTGGCGGGTGCGGGTCAAAAAGATACACTTCTAAACGGGTGGAAGAAAAGCACACCCAAACCCGACCCAGCGGGTTGCGGGTTGCCCGCGGATGCCCATATAAAATGTGTACAATCAACAATAAGTTACCAGTTGCTTTCTTTAACACCAAAACCAACATTTGAAACAGCTTGTAACTATTGTTTTTATGTCAAATATAGTGTAAAAGAACCAACCAACTACTATGTTTGACGTCAAACTATTCGATTAGTTTTTGATATATGAAAAAGTAGCAGCTAGTTGTATGTTGATATAAATTAGGAGTCGATGTAGTTTTCATAGATAAATATCAAAAGAAAAATACATAATTTTGTCATGTAACATTAGGCATTCCTAATATTACAAGTACTTGTTATTGCATATTGCAAACACAAAATAAAGAGAATACAGGTAAAGAATTAACTTGTACAAAATAAGAAACATCTTTTAATAGGTGTATGTGTATATTATGTATATAATATATTTGCTTCAATTAACTGGGTCACCTGCGGGTGCCCGCGGATCACCCGCGAAACCCGCTTAATAAACGGGTGGGTATGGGTTTGGGTGATTTTCAGCGGGTGGCAAATGTTGCCACCCAAACCCAACTTAAAGGGGTCGACCCATGGGCGCCCGCGGATTTTGACCCAGTTTGACAGGTCTAGTGCAAGGCTAAAGGGTACAATGCAGTGCAGTGCAGTAACATTAGCTTCGCATAAGCCAACAGCTCGGCACATGCATACTCCTGTAGCGGACGGCGGACGGGCTGACTCAGCTTCACTACGTACCTAGGCCCGACTGGGATATTGAGAGTTGGATTGAGTTAGTGACGGGATTGAGATTAGCCATTTTGGATTGGACATAATTTCTATTTAGAAATCCAGTCTAATACCAGTCCAACCGTGTTTGGCTATTAGTCAGAGTTGTAGCCCCTGTTTGGTTCGGACGTGGACCGGGTTTAGGCCTTGTCGCGTAGCGACACGTAGGACCAAACCAGTCCGGCTCGGGCTGGGTTTCCGTTTGGCAAGGAGACTGGTTCAGACCCCATTTTGAGTTTAGTCAGTCCCATTTTGGAGCTTGACGCAGTACAGGTAGAGGCGGGTTTGGAATCTCAAACCCGGTTTGAGATCCTACCCCGACACTCGTCCCTCACGACGCATCTTTCCCTCTCTCCGTGGCGAAGCAGCTTTCCCCCCTTGTCTGCTCCCGACGCAGCTAGCTTCGGCGCTGCTAGCTGGCATCTTCTCCCTCATCACGAATCCACAGTTGCCTACCTTCTGCCATGCTCGCCCGTGAAGTAAATGCGAGTAGGCTGCCTCGATCTGCCATGGTTGGCCCAGTCAAGCGGCCGCTACGCTTCCTGCCGCCTGCCACCGCCGAGCTAGGTCTGTCAAAAGCAAGGTTCCGGTGCTTATCTCCATTCGCCAGGTCTGCCATGAATGGTCATGTCATCCACAGAAGAAGGCGTAGGCGGCACAGAGGAATCTGAAACCCTAGTCAATGTTGTGCCTTTAAATTGGGGGTGTGGTGCTGCGAGGTGCTCGACTTCTACACAAGCCTCTTTGTTGAAGTGTTGCGAGGTGTTCCGCAGAAGATCGTTGCCGCTCGCTCGTGGTCTGTCGGTGCTGCCCAGGTCGACGCTCGTGCCCAGGTTCCGCCGCTTCCGTCGTCACTCCAAGGGGAGATTCTGCTCAGGTTGGTCTCTGGGTAGGGTAGAGGGTTATTTCAGTTAATGTCGATTAGGGCACAATGTCGAATAAGTACCTAAACATTTGTGAAATTGTGTTCTTTATCGAAACATGTACGGTTGAATCTTATGTTATCGTCATTTCGGTTGAGTTTATCAGTTGTTAGATTGGGTTTATATGATGTTAAGTACGAAATAGTTGACTCCTTTTGCTAGTTAAAAGTGTATATTTTTTAATGTTGTTGATTTTGATGCTTTTCCCGTTGTTTACTCTGCACAGAACATACTTCTTATTGTTTTGATGCTCTGGACGAGCATGGCATTCGTCCCGAGTAGACAATTTAAAATGTTACTCTGGACAATTAATTTTGATCGATTAATCTTGGTTAAGGAGTAATTACCAAAACCTTTTTCAGTCTGTACCATCTCCTGTTTGGAGATCCTGTGCTTTCATTGGGACATTCAAAGGTATAAATTAATTGTAATGGTCTCTCAACTGATGTGTTATGTAGTATGTGTTGGTCTAAGAAGCATGATTTCAATAGGAAAAAAATATTATTTGTATATGTAATGAAGGTCTTTGCAGTTACCTTATCATATGTACAAATAGTTGATTTAATGTATGCCATACGATCTACCTATATGAAGATATGATAAAATTTAAAATGTTATATATGTGACAGTGATCTAGGATTATAACTTCATATATCCTTGTCTTCTTATTAGACATTAATTGATGGGGATGTTAAATGATGGTACTATACGTTTGTTTGATGGCTGAATATGGTGATATGGAGCATACACCATATCCTGTTGCTGGCTTTTCAGAAAGATGTTAGACTTGACTTGGTTTTAGTCATACACCACACTCCACTTGCATTTGAAGCTTGAAATGCATTTTTCTTAGTGAGTCTGTATTCCATCTCGGTTAAGGAGTATCCTTTCCTCTGCTGTCATATTAGTGAGTTTGTATTCCCTGGTCGAGATGCTTTCTCTGTAAACCAGTCGGACAAAAGGTTCTCGTTCATCCATTATTCCTTACTGGGGCTGGGTATGCATTCCATCTTGGTTAAGGAGTAATTACCAAACCTTTTTTAGTTTGTACCATCTCCTGTTTTGAGATCATGTGCTCTCATTGGGACATTCAAAGGTATAAATTAATTATAAAGGTATACTTTTTTTGTAGAAGTTTGAACCATATGGAAATGTATGCCCTATGATCTACCTATATGAAGATGTGACAAAATATAAAATGTAATGTATGTGAAAGTGATCTAGGATTCTACGTTCATATATTCTTGTGTTCTTATTAGACATGAAGAAGTTATGGGGATGTTAAATGATGCTATGAAGATGTGTCTTATATCGAATGTTAGATGATGATAGGTCCAGGGAGGAGTACCTCATTCAGATGAATCATTTGTTTTTTGTAAATGACCTTTTATATGGATAGTAGAATGTAGGAACAAGTAAATCATGTTACACTAATGTTAGTCATGTGCTCTGCTGAAAAGGTTTATCTCTGATGTTTAGTCCTGAACTCATGTTAAAAAAGGGTGGCTTAACTTTTTAATCTGTACTAATGTTAGTCATGTGCTCTGCTGAAAAGGTTTATCTCTGATCATTAACTGTCTAATCATTCTATTTGATCATTAACCTACATACATGCTCATTGGTGTTTCATTATTTGTGTTTGGGTGTTAATCAATCAAGCTTGTCTCATTTGTGTATATTTGTAACTTGCCTATATGCTCGTTGGTGTTTCATTATTTGTTTTTTGGTGTTAATCAATGAAGCTTGTGTATATGCTGATTGAATCAGTATTGAAGGAACACACATAAATGGTTTCTGTTGTGATGGAATTGTATTAAACATTTACACTGATTATGTAAAGGTACTAAAAATAGAAATGTATTTTAGCACAAAACATTTGAGTGATGATCTCAGACAAAGAATTTGACTCATGTTAAAAACTATAACCCTATAGACATGTTAGGTTTTTTTTCTTTTATGTATATGTGCTTCAGTAACATGCGTTTGAACACATTGGTTACAACTTCATGAATGTGCTTTAATTTTAGTGATCTCATGTTATGAATTAGATGGAGTCATTTGATAATATCTGTAATTTGTATAACCCTATAAATCAAGCACAATGTGGTGTGCTATTCGCCTTGTTTACTCTGCCACAGACCACACTTGTTATTGATTTTATTTATCACTGTTTCTATTTTTTAAATCATTTTACACATGCAAGATCTGATATTTACAAAATGTGTGTGCCATGTAATTGATCTGAGTCAGGTGTGTTTGCCTACTTTTCTTTCCATATTTTTATTTTCAACTTTTGTTTAAATATCTTTCAAAGAATTTATCCTAAATGTGGGTGACATGTAATCTGAACCAGCAGATATGTAATTTACACTATACTGTGCGGTCGAGATATCATGGTTGTTGTTATATATTTATGTACATCTTAGTTACCGGTCGCTGTCATCAAATATTGCAGCAACTACACGAGTATGCCTCCCGTCGACCCTAACCACCGTATTGTATGGATAAGAGAGTCCGATGCCGTTGTGGTGACAGCATTGCGCAAACAATATGACCTAGGCAGGTGTATTGATGGTAATTTTACTAGGGACTCTTGGAGGGAAATAACTTCTGATGTCAATAATAGGGTTGGCTACGTGTATAAGTTAGACCAGATAAGATGTCGATGGAAGAACCTTAAAAAGGACTACGTCCATTTGAAGGGTTTGACCAACAAGAGTGGCGTTGGATGGGATGAAGAAAGGCACAAGCCCATTGTACCGGACACCCCTGAGTGGAAAGATGTCATTACGGTACGCACACTATACAGAACTTTTATCCTAACAAATTGTGATTGTACATGTAAACATGATTATCCTAATACACATATTTTTGAAAGCGTAGGCAGACAGGGACCTGACTATGTTGCTTAGGCACCCGTTTCCCCACTACTATGACATAGAGCTAATGGCGGGGAGGAACATTTCTAGAGGACACCATGCAATGTCTTCGGCGGACGGTCAGATTCCTGCAGATGTTGCATCTGAGGATGATGGAAGTGTCGACTTAGGCGCGACTGATACACCCATGTACACAAAATCGGCAACAGACGAGCGTAGCGTACCCACAGCTACCGTGCAAAGTGAGGGTAAAAGTACGCGGCCTTGGGGAACAGATAACCCGTCAGTTGGGGGCAGGAGTCCTTCTACCCATACGCGTAGGAAACGACAATCAACACCGCAAGAGCGATGTAGTCTTTCCAATGAAGTTCTGGCTGAGTTCACACAGGTTTACACAAAGGTTCACGAGTTAGGCACATCCATGTTGACCAAAGCCTATGAAAAAGAAGAGTTGGCAAACATTTTACTACATTTTAATGACAATTTCCCCGATGCCCCCACCGCTATTTTTACTACACTTGTGAACGCCATCAAGGACTCTACAAACCGCAACATCTACCTTAGCCTCAAAAACACCCCTGCAAAGATAACCTTGTGGTTAAACGACCTTTGTGAAAGGTCACAATTCAGTTTTGGCACATTTGTACCTCCAATACCTTCATTTTATTTCCCGTCTCCGCAACCATTCCCTTCACCCAACTTCAACAGCACGTCATCTCAACAATCATTTGTGCCACCATTCCCTTCACCCAATTTCAATACCACATCGTCTCACCCACCATTTATGTCGTCTTCCTCTGCACCCAACTTCCCAGGCACATCGTCTCAGCCACCATTTATCCCGCCACCCAACTTCCCAGGCATGCCACCGATGTGGTATCTTACATCCAGTGATGTTGGCCCATCGGGAACATAATTGCACGGTTTATTTCGTATGCATTTGATGTTAATTATTTTCCGTCCAAATATTTACATTTGATTGACTGTTGTAATAATTTATTTTCCGCACACACATTACATATCCGTACAATTTCATTTGATTGAGTGTTGTAATAATTTATTTTTCGCACGTGAATTGGATTGTCTTATGTTGTAGCAGTTATTATGTTGTTGTTTTCATTGTACATGTAGGCATCATGTCTGCCAATGATCAACCACAAACACATGACATGCTCAACAACCTTTTATTAGATACCTTGTTGTGGCCAGTGATTCACGTTGGTGATTTAATTGCTGACTCTATTGCATACTCAATCATGGACGCAGTAGACGTTGATGCCTCCACACCACCTTGTATCCCTAGGTCTGTTAGCATCAGGAGTGGCCACATAAAGGTCTTCGAAATATTGACCGGTCACGAACAAAGGGCTTATGACCTATATCGGATGCGACCAAAAACTATAATGGCCCTTGTCGACAAGCTTGAGAGTCGTGGCTTCTTGCGAGGTACTAGAGGCGTCACCTCAGTTGAGGCAGTCTGCTATTTCCTGCAGATGGTTGGCCATGGACACACAAATCGTACTTTGGCGGAGGACTACATTCACTCCGGTGAGACCATTAGCAGAAAGTTCAACAAAGTCTTGGACGCTGTTTGTGCGTTGACCCATGACTACATTGTCATGCAAACCACAACTACATGCACGACAACACATTCTTGCATTTTACATAACGCAAGGTTCTACCCATACTTCAAGGTAATAGTTACCCCCCTAATAAATTTAATTAATTTTCAAACATTTTGTATGTTCACAACATTATTTTGGTTTATAGAATGCCATAGGGGCTATTGACGGAACACGCATCCCTGTCTTGGTCAGCAGAGACAAACAAAATCGATACCGTGATAGAAAAGAGAATGTCTCTCTCAATGTCATGGTTGTAGTAGACTTCTCCATGGAGTTTACATATGCCCTCACTGGGTGGGAGGGGTCGGCTGCCGACCAAAGGGTCATGCAATCGGCAAGGACCCATAGCGGGTTTACAGTTCCGCCGGGGAAGTTTTACCTGGTAGATGCAGGGTATGCCAACACTTGTCAATTTGTTGCACCCTATCGCAACACAGCATACCATATTGCTGAGTACCGAGGAAACAAACATTCCTACACCAGCAAGAAAGTGATGTTCAACCACAGACACGCTCAACTATGTAATATTGTAGAAAGAGCATTTGGGGTGCTGAAGAGACAGTTTGCGTACCTTAAGAAGGGGCCGACATATGCAATTCATTCACAGTGTCGCATCGTACTTTCTTGTTGTATCCTACACAATTTCATCTGACGAAAAAATGACGGCGACACCATAATGGATGACCCACTTGATGAGAATTCATCGTCTTCTATTCCCCCACCCGACGTTCCCCCGAGTTCAGGGCAAGGTTCAACTCAGGCCGATTCAAGGGAGGGCAAAGTCTTACGTGAATCCATTGCTAATCACATTTGGGGGTCGCGATAGTACAATATATGTAATAGATTTATTCCCGAATTGGTTTTTTGGATCCTGATCTGAATCGTCACATTGTGTCAACATAGGTTGTCTTCAAATGGAGAACGGAATGCCTCGATGTCAATACGGCCTTCAATCCACTGTACGCGTATATATGGATGCCGAGGATGCACAAAACGGACATTTTGAAAACAACAACCCACACATGCCATATTTTATGTGTGGTAGGGTTGTGAATCAAAATAGATGTCATATGAGGTTGCCCGCGCAACGGGTTGTACCCACAATTGCCACACTAACCGTCGTTAGGGCTGCAATGCTTTCACAACTTGCATATGCACGCAGTGAACGTCAGCTATGGTCTTCCCAGTGTGACTTTGTCTGTTCCACCAGAGCAGACACTGATAGGCTACAATTAGAAATTACATATCTACGATCGAGGTCCCAATATCTTCGCCAACGTCTTCACATAACTAGCGACGACAACACTTCAAATGAGGATGGTTGCAATACATCATAGATGTATAACATCTTTGATGTATGTCAAACATTCATAATATAACCTTGATTTTATGATTGAACAAACCATGGGGCCTATCTTGTATGTTATTGTTTCAATTTTCAATCAATCTTCATTACCATAAATCCTTTGACTGATTCAAATGCATGGTGTAGATGTCTATTAATCCAACTGACGTTGTGCGGTGTGACTGTGGGTTAGACGCAGGCTTGCGACTTAACACTGACGATGCAGGGTTGTATGACTTTGGAATTCTTAGTGAAAGACCTGGCGAAATGTATTACATATGTCCTTCTCACGAGGTGCGCTTGTACAAACACACATATTAGGTAGCCACTCTGTACGTTACACATTCGTTGTCATTTACGTAAACTTCATAATACATTTTAGGGGAAAGATCGCTGCAGATACTTTCGTTGGGCAATCGATCTCAGGCCTACAATTGATTCATTGAAAGCTGAGATTACGTTACTCACACTCGAGTGCAAGTCAGTGTGGGGTCAGACTATGAACTTGAAAGATTTTGTTGAAATTCATCACAACCACCATGATGTTTACACCAACAAAAAGTATGAGCATGATTATCTAGAACGCTACTGGAGGAACAATGTAGGCTTCTGTTGGACACTCCTTCACCCCCAATGACACCGTAATGTCGAATGGTGGCCATACTTTTCATTCGCGTCATCGGTTATACATTTTATTGTTTTTATTTAGAAGTTCTCGTGATAAGTGTTGTCGATTGTTGCTTGAAAACGAATATGCCATGGTTTGTATGTATCATTAAAATCAAACTGTTGAGTGCAAGTCAGTGTGGGGTCAGGCGATGAACATGAAGGACTTCGTTGAAATGCATTACAACTACGATGAATTATACTCTAACAAAAAGTATGAGCATGAGGTTTTAGAACACAACGTTGCCAGTCTAGAGGAAGATTGTCGTCTGCTTCTGGACATCCCTTCACCTCAAATGACTCCATAACGTTGAATGTCAAATGCATTTATATTGTCTTCTCTATTTAGAATGACTATCGATGGATGTTATGAACATCATACACTTGTTTAATTTAGGCACTTTTATAAACGTCATATTACATTTTAAGTGGTATGAAAATTTTCTTCATGTTGATGAGTGTTTTATTAATGATGTATGTTATTATTCGAATTTTTTCTTAACGTTAGCTCAAACCAAATAATACAATTAATTGTGATATGCACCCTTACTTTTGAAAAATAGATTACTTACAAAATCTGTTATATGGCTGGCCAACCGCCGACACCGTCTTTTATCTGGTCACACGAGCTTGATATGGTTCTTAGGGGTTTGATGAGAACCCAATATCACATGGGTAGATGTGTAAATGGAGTATACTCTGCACAGGCTTGGATGGAGGCATGGCACCAGTTCTTATACATAACAGGAGGCCCTTACATTTCATTGCCTGAGTTGCAAATGCGATGTCAATACATCAAAAGAGAGTTTGTAAGAGACAATATGTTCATATTGGCAGATTATTACCTCCCCCCACATTGGCCGCGCAACAAAGCATTGAACGCAACTTCTTGACGACGCGTCACACTTACTGATGGAGCTTCCACTTACGTGGAATTGCATGCACCACTAAAAATCCTAAAGATGGTGAGTCTTTAAGTTTAGCCTTGCTTATACTAGATAGAAAACTCCACCCACGTATGCTAAGATACGTGGAAGTCTTATCGCAGTATAGTTAAGGGTCGAATCCACGGGACAACAGTCTTGTTGCAAGCAACAAGATGGAAAACGTATGGAATTTCACTTGGTTACTTACTAGCAGGTACTTATATCGAAAGTTGGATTTTGATGTTTTTAACTAAGAACAATGAAAAGTAAAGAAAGCAGGTAAATCTAATGAGTCAAACTATGATAAAAAAATCACTAAGGTGTGATCGGTTTTTCACCACCACTACACATCGATCAACACATGCAAAGCAAAACTTAACCTGCAAAAAGAGTCCAGTCAGTTAGTATCCTTGTAGACTTAGCCTCCTTTCGGAGGATCTAACTACGAGAAGTGCGGGAATGTTGCAACGCCAGCCATTCCCGAACAAATGGTCACATTACTTTGCACCATTCCCCTCGCAAAGTGTGTTCCTCGACTTGTCAAGGTTGCACTTCCATACGTCAACTGATTCCATTTCATAGTATGAAAGTGCAACGGATGATAGTGAGTTTACTCCACTTCTTGAGATACACTTCTAGATACCGAAACAGATGCATGGTGGATACATGCACCAAGAACCAACATACTAAGGAGTTTCGAATCTAATAGTACAAACATGGACAATTCATACTAAGAGATAAAAGATAACACAAGTTGGAGATCAAGCAACATGCATTCATTAATCGTTTGATGTCGAACTGACAAAGATAAGAACTCTATATTACAACCTAAGGATTACATTTACATGATATGAAAGCATGGGTAGCGGGGCTACTCCCCGCACCCTAGTGAAGAAGACTACTCACTCATGACTAGGACAAAGAAGGAGGCAAGAAGAGAGAGAAAGAGCATCATCCCCACAAAGGAGAGAGGAAAGTCAACCCCTTAGAGAGAGAGAAACGATCCACCAGCTTCACGAGTTGCTCGATGATGAGATCTCCCTCTTCCCACCTTCTTTGGCGGAGAGAGAGAAAGCAGCTTCGAGATGGAGTATGAGTCTCATACCGGTAGCCCCTGGGTGGAGGATGGAAGTAGCAAGAGCTCTGGAACGATTAAGGCATCCTTTGGGCGTCTGAAAACTTTATGCCTCGTGGAGGACCCTTGGGGTCTTATTTATAGGCCTTAAGTGAAGTCCAAACTGTTTGGAGACCGTTTGGACCTCAAGACCGTTTGGACCTCACGACCGTTTGGACCTTGAGACCGTTTGAACTCCATGCGGTCTCGGGACCGGTTGGCTTCATGCGGTCTTGGGACCATTTGACTCCATGCGGTCTCGGGACTGGTTGGCTTCATGCGGTCTTGGGACCGGTTGGCTTCATGCGGTCTTGGGACCGTGTGACTCCATGCGGTCTCGAGATCGGTTGGCTTCATGCGGTCTTGGGACCGTGTGACTCCATGCGGTCTCGGGACCGGTTGGCTTCATGCGGTCTCGAGACCGATTGGCTTCATGCGGTCTCGAGACCGATTGGCTTCAGGCGGGCTGGGGACCATTTGACTCCATGCGGTCTCGAGACCGATTGGCTTCATGCGGTCTCGAGACCGATTGGCTTCATGCTGTCTTGGGACCGTTTGACTCCATGCGGTCTCGAGACCGATTGGCTTCATGCAGTCTCGAGACCGATTGGCTTCATGCGGTCTCAAGACCGATTGGCTTCATGCGGTCTTGGGACCGTTTGAATCCATGCAGTCTTGAGGATGAGTTATTCTTTTATGATTTTTTTGTTCTTTTTCTGCATATATAGAAAGGAAAGTTAGTCTGATGGTATATTTACAAAAAAGGGTAAAATTAGGATTATGTATAGTTTAATCTTTAGAAAGAGTATGGAAAACTAAAGAAAAGGACTAAGATAATCGACTAAAATAGAAGGTTATCACCCCCCCTAACTTAGAGTCTAGCTTGTCCTCAAGTTAGATAGAGCTGAGACATGTAATGGCGAGGCGATCTTATTAATTAGGATTTCCATACTCTTGCTTCAATTCTTAACCTGAGTTCCCCTGAGGTCATATCAAGTCTTATTGATTTCCTTGACTCTTTCAGGTTGCGAGAGTTGCTTGGGTCTCAGGTTCTTTCCGTATCTCGCAGTTCGCATTGGGACCACCTTTATTTTGTGCATATTGTTGACTCTAATCAGCTTTATACCTCTCTGAAAGACCTACTGGGAGCTAGAGAGGGTATGCGGGTTGGTCAAAGGCTTGAGGTGTAGCTCCCCCTTCAAGTGGGGGAGGGGCTATCTATGCTTTTGGGATCTCACTACCGGGCATGACACATCTGCCTTTGTGAGGGCAGCTGAATGTACCGGCCGGGTGAGTCCTTTATGAGCCTTTCATATATTTAGAGACCTTAGGGTTTCACTACCGGGCACGACACATCTGCCTTTGTGAGGGCAGCGGAATGTGCCGGCCGGGTGAAACCTTCATTGGTTCTTTATATAGATCCTTATTCATGGCACAACTCTCATGATTTTATTCGACTCTCTGGCTTTATTCGATGACTCGCAGGCTTGGGATTTAGGGTTTTATTTGGGAAATTATTTTAGGCGGCCAAGCCTCTTTTATTTTGAAGAGAGGAAAGTTGTTCTTAGAGTCTTTCAACATGCACTTATTTGGTTTGTGGTACTTGCAGAACTTCTTGATTTGGAAGTTGCCTGATTCCCCTCTCATCCTTGAGAGCTTGGCTTATTTCTGCCTTGATTTTGCCCTGTGGAGAGTCAGATAAAAATTGAAGCAAAAACATGAAATCGATAGTGGATGGAAATTGTTAAATCGCCATTAAATGTCTAAGCGCTATTTACTTTTGGGGACTATCATGATTCTAAGGTTAATTGGGGTGACTTTATTCCAAAAGAAAGTTAAACAAAATTGTGTAAAGAGAAAGAATAAAAGAAGAAAAATAGAAAGTGCTAACAGAGAGAGGGATGTAGGAAATGATACCTCGCCCTTGTCTAATGTACCCCCCCTAACTTATTACTCACTCTGTCCTCAGAGTGTCAAAGTGATAGGGTGAGCAGTAATTATGACAAGGGCTACAGGATAAGGTAAATCTTCATTTGCCCCCAGAGAACGAAGTAGATTGGATGCGAACTGTCCTCGTAAAGCGTGGTAATCCACGTCAGTCATCTCCTCTACTGGTCTTTGGAGAACGATGATGGTGTACATCCAGTAGAGGACGTGGAAGCCGCAGTTGTTCGATTGTCGGATTTGCTGGGGGCATTTGTGGCAGAAGGCAGGGCGGTGGAAATGCTCTTTGTCGTACGCCTTTGTATGCTGACTCAGAAAATCGATTAACTTTTCGGCGCATTCCTTTGCCACTACTTCTGTTGGCATCTTTGGTGTCACGATGTAGTGTCTCTGTCGTGCGTTGTACTGGCTATCAGAACTGTTGTATATTGTGGTTGTTCCTTCTGGGAGGTTTGTTGCCAGGAGCATCCAGTGCTCATGATAAAGGAAAGGTAACATGATGAATGTCGATGTTGTGTGCTGGAGATAGGAGACCATCGCGTCAGCTGTGCCGAAGTTCTTGAGCTTTAGGAGATCATCTTTCATATATGGAGACGCCATGTATGTTGTTGGGTTGTTTTGGCCAAGCAGAAACTGATATGCGGCCATAAGGCTTACAGAGAGGGATCCCTTAACCTGTAGAGTATCTCGCAGTGTGTCTGCCATTACAAGAATGTCTCGGGACATGAATACCAGGCCATCTTTGTTGGCAGAGAGCCGTGCCATAATGAGACGCAATTCGAGGATGTTGAGACCCTTGCAAGCATCGCGATCAAAATCCGGGAAGGTTGGTGTAATGGAGAACACAGGATCGATCTTGCTTTGATCTTGCTCGGTATCGGCGACTGGCAACTTGGTCTTTTCTGACTCCTTCAGAGTTTGTCGGAAGGGTTGCCGCTGCGGTCGCTGGATAGCTGAGAAGAGGTAGCGAGGAACGTCGTTTGGTGCCATAGTTTGGTCCTTGAAGAACCGTCTATCACATATTAGCTCCATGGCATAACGTCCTCGTTAGGAATGAAAATCTTCAGCAACCAGATCGTTAAATGGGATTTCCTGGTTCAGCGCTTGAATGTGACGTATGGTGCAGAAAGCGCAATCCCCAGATCCCTCGGTGGCTTGAACTAGAGGGTTTATGATTTTGAACCATGGTTGGCTCCAATCTTGGCGTAGAGATGGGCGTGCAGCCTAGATTAACTGAAGTAGTCGGAAGGGTATACACATGGCTTCTCCTACTGCTTCTCCTATGAAGTTTATTGTGCCAACTGGTAGCTCGGCGCCACAGAAGTTATATACCTTGGCATCTCGAGCCTCGGTGTCCACAATCATAAAAAGCCAGTGGTTCGAAACTTGGAAGGGAACGGTAAGATAACGTGCTCGACGTGCTAAACTAGCACGCAGCCGCTCGATCGACTTTGCTCTTACGTCTTTGTATAAAAGGCCAATAGACAGAGCAGGCGAGGCATTGAAAACGGGTTGCTGCCTCTTAGAACTTTTGTACATTTCTATACAATTGGCGAGGAGGACACGGAAGATTGACATAGGCATCGTGGACTGAGGTCGGAGGATGCTGCGGAAATCTTCACGTGTCATCTGACGCCTAGTTTTTGTATTGTGATAGATTATGTCTTCCCCTGCCTTTGCATCATCCACTATAGTGTTCAGTATAAAAATGTCCTGAGCATCTAAGGTGGAGATGGCCGCCATATCCAAGTCGTGCATTTTGTGCGGCAGAGGTGGTGGCGGGGGAAGTTCTTGTAGTGGGGGAGAAGTAGGTTGTTCGGAGGCCTCTTCATTGCATTGTAGATTGTCGTCCAAGTCAGAGGCAAAATCGATGTCTTCATCCGTGTCTAGACTTACTCGGTCTGCCTCGTCCTGGTAGGGAGGAGAAGGAGCTGAGAAGGGTGGAGCGGATGTTTTTGGTGGGTTGGCACTGGTTCCTAGTATGCATTGTTGGAAATCAGCGTAGGTCGCGTCTTTGGCAGCTTTCTCGATGGACCCCATAGTGGAATAATCGAAGAACTGGTCCCCGTATGACATGTTGACATTGTCGTTGTGTGGGGACTTGGGGGGGTGGTCACTGTCATGGTGACCCTTGTCGGAACCTCTGTGAGAAGGTCCTTCCGCATTGCCTGGGTCTTCTCTGTCATCATGCTTGTCATCAGAGGTGGTGTCTTTGTTGGAGTCAGCAGATGAGTCGGAGTCGTCTTCTTCATCATCATCGCCATCCTTGTCGTTCGCGGCCTTGTCTGCTTGCTTTTTACTGGCGGATGATTTGCACCGCAGATGGGTGGCTTGTAGCTCATCAAAAGCCACTTGCAGATGCTCGTGTTTTTCGAGCAGTGCATCATGGGTTTCTTTGAGGTCGGTATATCTGCCCTCGGCGGAGAGGAGACGTGGTGTAAGATTGGTGACTTGAGCACGTGATTGTTGGATTGCATCGTTATTGGACTCCTCTTGGTGATGTTGTAGTTGTGTAAGTGTGATGTTGATGGTGTCCAAGCGCGTGCTCAGAATTTCTTGCTATTGCTGGAGCTCGCATTGAGTCTCTGGCAGAGGCTGAGTCTGCTTGGAGATCTCATTGACTTGCTTCGTCGTTGCTTCTTGCTGACGCGTCGCTCCAAGGACCAGGTCCGGCAGGTTGTTGTAGTAGATGTTGATGTGATCAACTTGCTTAGCCACCTCATCCTGTCGTTGCTGGAGGCCTTGGAGGATGGTGGGCAAGGCACGGTCTTGTTCGTCGATCGTGGTCACCTGTCGTGATAAACCCTGTACACAAGAAAGAATAGAATTTAATATATTAGAAGGATCGGTGAGGAGGTTTCGGACAACATCAAATTGATGGTCGAATTCCTCACCGATATTAGCAAAAGGGACCCCAGGAGTGGAAGGGTGAGATGGCTGGGGTCTACGTGGAGTGGTGTTAGTGTCTTGCGGAAGAGACACTGATGATGCCCCGAGCTGCGTAGTGACTGTGGATGTTGTCACCAGCGGTGTCGGGGTGATGGTGGATGTGAAAAGTGGTGGGATTTGAGGTGAAATCGGTGGCAGCGATAGTGATGGGGTGGAAACGGCGGAAGTGAAAGGGAAAGTTGTGAAGTCGGGCATGGGGATGGAGAAGGGAAAGCCTGAGGTTGATAGGGGTGATGAAGTGGATTTGAATGGTTGCGGTGATGTGATGGGGAAGAAGGAAGTGGTTGAAGTTAGAATGGTGAAAGGTGGAGTGGTGGCAGCGGTTAGCTGCTCATGTAGACTCTGAATGAAAGAGTCGATAGAGGAGGAGGTTAAGATTTCTTCATGGAGCTTCTCGGCCTCTGGATTTGGCCTAGATGTTGGTGTCCCTGACAACTGTTGGGCCCGCAACTGCCTTCTAGAAGGCCGTTTGACAGGTATTTTGGAAGGACGAGCTGTCGGGGCTGTGATGCTCAGCTCCGTCTGTCCCGTTGTTGCTTTCTGTTCAGTTGTTTTAACCGAAGCTAGGAGTTGTGTAAGCTCCTCGTCAGAGAAGAGGAGCTTTTCTTTGTCGTAGTTTGCTAGCTCCGGGAGCGGGAGGAGTGTTCTGGATGAATTGACCGTAGGGCAGAAGACGTAATAAAGTTTTTCATCCTTTTCTTTAATAATGAACAAGTTCTTCAAGGTTTGTTCATTGGTAAGGATATCGCCCTTTATTTGCGTACAGCGCGGTAGGGGTCTGTCCATCTTGTGATATTTTATGATGGATGTGACATGACCTCCCATGCAAATTTCCTTTCCTATGACGTAGTTGGAGAACTTTTGTATCAAAAGCCATCCGATGTTGACTAACTTCCCATGCAGAATTGACCATAGGATAAAAAGATCGGCGGTGATGACGTTTCCTTCCTCTGATCTGGGGAGCAGCACACTGGTAATGATTTTGTGAAGTGTGTGCACGAACCCTGAGTGAATGTTGGAGGCTTGACATGTTTTTCGCTCGTAGGTTGGGATCCCTGTTAGTGACTTCCAGAAGGTATGTTTGTTGAACGAGTCGTTCTCTGTTCCTGCAACTTCAGCCTTTTTGAGCTGCTCGGGATTGTCAATGAAGATAGCATTTAAACGATTTTCTGTTATCACAACATCATTCCCAAAGAGCTTCGTGACCAGTCGACGATCACCACCATCCCTTGCTCTCTGTTTAATTTCCACCATTTCTTTAATAAGATGGGTGAAGAATTCTGTGGTGGGCTCGACATATGAGACTTCAGGGATAAGACAGAGTCTGGATAGGTTGGCGTTGTCGAGCATTGTGAGGACTCTGTCATAGATCCCCATCTTCAGCAGTACGCTTGAGCAGACGTACTTTGTTGGTTTCAGGATTTTGTCGATGGATTGGATGGTGTGGTTGTAAAGGTTTTCAGGTGGGGGTGCGGAGGTGGTGAGAATTGAGAAGGTGGGGGTGGTGGCTGGGATGGTTGTGGTTGGTGTTGCAAGGGGTTGGTCCATAGCAGAGACGGGGCGAACTTGTTTTCTTGCCCGTTTCTTGGATGGTTGTCCGGGTGCAGCTTCATGGACTTTGCGTTTTCCTTTTTGTTCTTCGGCTGGGGATTCCTCCTATGGATTTGGAGTGTATTCTGAGCCTTCATCATCATCAGAAGAAATCTCTTCGACTTCTTCGTCGGTTTCCTTTGCGAGACATTTGTTGAGATGGTCAATGTCGCACGGAACCTCCATCATTTTGGTATTTGTAGGGGCCTTTCCAGTTCTATTGAAGACATCTCTGATCTTCTGGAGTCGGGCCAGGTCTTCCATCATTTGCTCCCTTGTCAGAGAAGGAGCAGCTTTAGATGCGATGGTCGTCTTTGCTGGTGATGCCATATCTGCAAAGTGGAAAATCATGAGTGAGAACAATATATATAAAAATGGATTAGATTTTGTTTGTATTTATGTGGTTTTATGTATATACATTTTTTTTATATTTTAGAGATTTAAACGAATGTGGAAGGGCAAACGATTAGGAGACCGTTTGGTTCCGAACGGTTTGGAGACCGTTTGGTTCCAAACGGTTTGGAGACCGTTTGGTTCCAAATGGTTCGGAGACCGTTTGGTTCCAATCGGTTTGGAAACCGTTTGGAAGGCGGAACAACGGGTAACATACGGTTAAGGTGGAGATGAAACGGCGAAACGGCGCAGAGACGGTAGATGTGTTGGCGACGACGGCGAAGACGACGGTGCACATCGGCGATAAAAGATGATGGCAACGATTATGATGAAGGTGACTATGGCGGAGGACAGCGCTATCGACAACGAAAATGAGAGCGGCATGGTGGTGGTAAAGACGGCGATGATGATTGCTCCGATGCTGGAAAAAGAAAAGAAACGCCGCGGTAGCGCCGACGATGATAACGCCGGTGCGGAAGGAGAAGGTTGCACAAGAGAGCGACCATACTGCCGCAGATACTGGACTACCTTGTAGCAGGTGGCAGAGCCGATGGCGGAGAGGTGCTGGAGACGGAGGTCGCGTGGCAGCAGGGAAGGCAGAGGTCGAAGGAGATGAAACGTGTGGGAATAGAGGAAAATAAGAGCAATGGAATAGGGCTATCACGGGAGTTGCAGATTGCTCGGGAGTCGAAGGAAAGAAAGACGAAGGGGTAGGGTTTATATTTATAGGAAACAGGGGGTTGACCTGACAAAAACCCTAGGTCAAACGGTTCTAGCGACCGTTTGGTTCCAAACGGTTTGGAGACCGTTTGGTTCCAAACGGTTTCAGAACCGTTTGGTAGGGTTAAGGTCGAACGAAAAATTGATATTTTTATGTTTGTTTTAGTTATGTGAATTTTTTTTTATATATTATCATTTTGCTATTTTTATGTTTGTTTTGATTGTAAATTTTTTTTTGTATTTTCATAAGATAAACCTAAGGTAAAAAAAGAACGGGAAAACGAGAAAAGAATGAAATCTTGGGTTGCCTCCCAAGTAGCGCCTGGGTTTTACGTCGCTGGCTTGATGAAGCTGTAATAGAGTTATGTTGTTGGTATAACATCTTTAATTTTGATGGTTTGTCTTGGAATTTTGTCTTCCGGAGTGTAGTATCTTTTTAAACGGTGACCGTTGACCATCCTTTCTCCTCCGTTGTTGTCTATAATAATGACATCTCCAGTTGGGTAAATATGTTTTATAGTAAAGGGCCCGAACCATTTTGTTCTAAGTTTTCCAGGAAATAACTTGAGCTTGGAGTTGAAAAGGAGCACTTTGTCGCCAACGGCGATATCTTTTCTCTTGAGATGACCATCATGCCACATTTTTGTTTGCTCCTTATAGAATCTGGCACTGTGATAGGCGGTCATTCGGAGCTCTTCTAACTCCTACAACTGGAGTTGTCTATTCTCACATGCATTTTTAAGATCAAAGTTTAATTGTTTGATTGCCCACCAGGCTTTATGTTCCAGCTCTACTGGCAGATGACAGGACTTCCCGTACACCAAACGGAATGGGGTTGTTCTGATTGGTGTTTTATATGCAGTTCGGTATGCCCAAAGGGCATCAGGAAGTTTGGTGGACCAATAAATGCGGTTTCTATTCACCGTTTTTTCAAGAATCGCCTTTAGTTGTCTATTGGATATCTCGACCTGACCACTTGTCTGTGGGTGGTAGGGTGTGGAGACTTTGTGATTGACTCCGTACTTTTTCAGTAAAGCTTCAAAACTGCGTTCCAAGAAATGGGTCCCGCCATCCGATATGACAGTTCTTGGAACTCCAAATCTTGGGAAAATAACGTCTTTAAACAATTTAATAACAGGCTTGGAATCGCTGGATACAGTGGGTACAGCTTCGACCCATTTTGAGACGTAGTCCACTGCGACCAAGATGTAAGAGAAGCCATAGGATGGGGGAAAGGGCCCATGTAGTCTACCCCCCATACATCAAAAAGCTCAATTTCCTGCCACATGGTGAGTGGCCTTTTCGTCTCTTTTTGATATGTTGCCAGAAAATTGGCATTTGTTACAGGCTTTCACAAAATCGTACGAATCCTTTGATATGGTGGGCCAGAAGAAACCGGATTGTAAAACTTTTATAGCTGTTTTCTTAGCACTCATGTGCCCCCCCGTAGGTCCCAAATGGCAATGCTCTAGGATTGGGGTTATTTCCTCTTCTGGCAAGCAGCGACGGAAACGTCCGTCAGCGCAAAGGCGAAAAGGTAGGGTTCATCCCAATGATATTGTTTTATGTCATGAAGGAACTTCCTTTTGTCATGATAGGAAGCAGAGGGGTGGATAATCCCTGAGGCTAGATAATTGACGATATCCGCGTACCAAGGGAATCCATGGGTGGCTTTCATAAGTTGGTCATATGGAAGAGAATCCCGGATAGGGATTTTATCCTCTTCTTCAACTTCGATACGGTTGAGATGATCAGCTACAACATTCTCCACTCCACTTTTATCCTTAATTTCCAAGTCGAATTCCTGAAGCATCAGCACCCAGCGGATGAGCCTAGGTTTGGCATCTTGCTTTTGAACCAGGTATCGAATAGCGGAGTGGTCGGTATAAACAATGACCTTAGAGCCAATCAAATACGAGTGAAAATTTTCAAATGCATAGATGATAGCCAGAAACTCTTTCTCCGTAGTGGTGTAGTTTTTCTGCGCTTCATCTAGCGTTTTAGAAGCGTAGTAGATAACATAGGGTTTCTTATCAATCCACTGTCCTAGAACGGCCCCTATGGCATAATCACTTGCGTCGCACATAATTTCAAAGGGCTGCGACCAATCTGGAGCTCTTAGAATAGGTGCTGAGATTAACGCATTCTTAAGGGTAGAGAAACTTTTCATACACTCCTGATTGAATATGAACTCAGCATCTTTAGTCAGGAGTTGGGTCATGGGTTTGGCAATCTTTGAGAAATCCTTGATGAATCTCCTATAGAATCCTGCATGACCCAGGAAAGCTCGAACTCCTCTTATGTCTTTTGGAGGTGACAACTTTGAGATAACATCGATTTTTGCTTTATCAACCTCTATTCCTCTATCACTTACCCTGTTTCCGAGGACGACACCTTCTGTTACCATAAAATGGCATTTCTCCCAATTCAAGATAATGTTCGTTTCCTCACAGCGTTGCAGAACTTGTCCAAGATTTATTAAACAATTGTTGAAGGAATCTCCGTACACTGAGAAATCGTCCATAAACACTTTCATGATGGATTCTGTTAAACCGGCGAAGATGGCAGACATACATCGTTGGAAAGTGGCGGGTGCATTACATAACCCGAACGGCATTCTTCTAAATGCATAAGTCCCAAAAGGACAAGTGAAGGTTGTTTTTTCCTGGTCCTCCGGGTGTATGGGTATTTGGTAAAACCCGGAGTAACCGTCGAGGTAACAAAAATATTTTTGGTGAGCTAGGCGTTCCAGGACTTCATCAAGGAAAGGTAGAGGGTAGTTGTCTTTCCTTGTGGCTTTGTTCAACTTTCTATAGTCAATACACATACGCCATCCAATTATAGTCCTGGTGGACACTAGCTCATTTTTGTCATTGAGCACTACAGTAGTGCCCCCTTTTTTTGGAACAACCTGAACGGGGCTGACCCACTAGGAGTCAGAAATAGGATAGATCATGCCGGCTTTGAGTAATTTAAGGACCTCCAGACGCACTACCTCCTTCAGATTAGGATTCAGTTTTCTTTGATGTTCTCGAGAGGGCTTGAATTCGTCAACCATAGGAAGTTTATGCATACACAGGGCTGGATTTATGCCCGTTAGGTCAGTTATCTTATATCCTATGACCTTTTTATGCTTCCTCATCTCTTTTAGAAGCTTTTCCTCTTGATCTCTTGTAAGGGTCGAGCTGATGATAACTGGGCATAGTTTTTCCTTATCTAAGAAAGCATGTTTAAGCCCTGTGGGTAAGGTCTTCATTTCAGGGGCTTTCGGTGGCTCAGCTGCTTCTATAACAATAACGGCTTTAAGTTCTTCAAAAGTGGCCTTTGGCACTTCTTCGGCCTTTTCTAGATGTAGGAGGCACTGTTGAACTAATTCATTTGCGGAGAATTCAACCTCCGGATTGATTAGAACGTTTTCATGTTCGTCAACTGGTTCGGAGATTTCCAACTGTGACATTTGTTGAATAGCATCAAGGAGGAAAACCTCCTCTTGGATGCTGGGCCCTTTCATACTATTAAGGACTTGGAATTGAATTGCTTCTTTTCCGAGCCTAAGAATGATGGTACCAGCTTCAACGTCAATGAGCACTCTGGCAGTAGCGAGGAATGGTCTGCCAAAAATGATTGGATACCTCAGGTCTTCTTTAATGTCCATGAAAATGAAGTCGCATGGTACATAAGCATCCTGGCCTATCCTTACCGGAATATCTTCAATGATCCCCAAAGGTGCGGTTATAGTGGAATCAGCTAATTGGATAGTCATTGTTGTAGGCAGCAGTTCAGTGAAACCCAGACGTTTGCACATTGAGTAAGGCATAATAGATATGCTGGCCCCAAGGTCAGCTAATCCCTTTTTAGAAAATGCATTTCCAATGCAACATTGGATTCCAAAGGAGCCTGGGTCCTTCTTCTTTTTGGGCATCTTGTTTAAGATGATGTCTGAAGTGGTCTGAGCAAGCTTAACAATTTCTTGCTCCTCGGTTATGTACTTTCTTGATAATAAGGTCTTGAGGTATTTCGCCCAGGCTGGCACTTCGGAAAGAGCATCAAGGAGTGGTATGTCAATGTATAGTTTCTTCATTGCCTCTTTGAACTTTTGAAACCTGGTGTCCATATTTGTTTCTCGTAATCTTCCTAGGTACGGGATTCTTGCTTTATATTGCAAAACTTCAGGTTCTGTGAACACTTTATCTTTGCCCTTTGTGTCCTCGGAGAGCTTCTCCATTCCTTGTTGCGGGTTCTCATTCGTCATGAAAGCAGGGGTATCATCATTATCCAGGGTGATCTTGGTAGTCTCATGAAGAATGCGTCCAGATCTGGTGGTGACGGCATTCAACTGCTCATGTCTGTTTTGTCCGTGCTTAGGATTTGATTCAGGCTGCCCAGCAAACGTATCTGCTGGGGGCTTCAATTGTGCAGCGATCTGAGCAAGCTGAGCTTCAACTGCTTTTTGCTGAGCCTGCTGGTTACCTAGCATAGTTTGCTGTGATTGTAGCATCTGACTGATCAAGGATATTTCATCTTCCTGTTGGGCAGGAGCATTTTTTGGAGGAATTGGTTGCTGGATTTGTTGAGATTGTTGGGGTGGTAACGCCAACTGAGGTTGCTGAGTATGCAGCTGTGGATGGAGCAGAGGATGAGTGTACTGGTAGTAGGCTGATTGGTTCCTGGGGTAGTTAGCCCTAGGAAAGTTACTCCTGGAATTCCCTTGGTTTTGGTTGAAGTTGTTTGGGAATCCAGGTGTTGGCCTACTAGTAGATCCCCCCTGTGTTTGATGTTGAGGATTGGCAGTCCCGGTAGGGTTTCCATACTGAAACCCTGGATGATTCCTTGGCTGATTAGGGTTGTAGTAGACTTGCCCATGGATAGAGTGTATAGAGTTGAATTGTTCCGGTAGTTGCTCTTCCGACTGATCAATGATAGGTTCGTATGGTTGTGGTGGTGGATGCAGATCCATCATCACATTATATAGCATACCGCAGGAAAGGGTCGGATGGTCAGAAGCATGACAAGCCTCACAGGATCCCGTGACAGCTTTGACTTGTTGAACTAGCGGAGTTTTCTTCTTATCGATCTCTCTGAGGGAAGTCTCGAGAGCTTGCTGTTTATGAACTATGGTTTTCAGGACTTCAGCTATTTCTTTCATCTCTATTGATTCTTCAGCTTTGAAAACTTTGAGGACACCTTTACTGGCTGACCGTCCCCAGTTGGACTGGTTTTCAGCTCCGAGAGTAACAATCTTCCATGCGTCCTCGTAATTTTTCCTCATGAAGTTTCCTCCAGAAGAGGAATCTAAGAACTGTTTAATATCATCGCTTACTCCCCGGTAGAAGGTTTCTATTAGTTGATTCTGAGAGATTCCATGATGAGCGCATTTACGCAAAAGTTCTTTTAATCTTTCCCATGCCTCAACAAGGGTTTCTCTAGGCAGCTGAGAGAAGTGATTGATTTGCCCTCTGATTTCATAGGTCAGTGAGGGTGGAAAGAACTTCTCTAAGAACTTTTCCTTAAGAGGAGCCCAGGTGGTTATTATTGGTTCTCTGTCAAGTGAGTTATACCAACTCAAGGCCCTCCCAGATAGGGTGAAATGGAACAGATGAAGCATTATCGCATCATAAGCGACACCAGCTTGTGGAACCAGGCGGCACAACGCCTTAAACCTTTTTAGATGATCCATGCAATCATCTCCAGAACCTCCGGAGAAAGATATGCCTTGCATGATTTGAATCCACTGGGTCCGAATCTCGAAGTTGGGGATATTAATAATCGGAGGTCGGACCGGGTGGTTATCCTCATAGTTCTTTGGGACCGCGTAGTCCCTCAGTTGTTTGTTTCTTAACTCCAACTGAGCAGCTTGGGTCGCTGCCTCAGTTTCAGCTCTAATGCGAGCTTGCTCTTCCGCACGAATCTCTGCTTGGATTTGGGCACGAGTTTTAGTGATGAGTTGTTCCCTTTGAACGGAGATGGCGGCGTTGACCCTCTCCATTACCAAAGCAGCCTGGCATTGATCTTCAGCCATTTGCATGGCCCTTTGGCGATTGAGTCGAATGCGGCGGTAAAAGCTTCTCTCTACCTCAGAGTCAAACTCTGGATCAGGGGAGAATCTGAGGCTATGCGCAGGTTGCATACACGATTTTTACCTGAGTAGAGAAAAGAAAACACCTTTAGATAATGAAAAAGATATGATAGTTTCAAGAAGATATAGAGTTATGATTAAAAAGAAAGTGTAAAATCCTAACCAACTAGAAAGGTACTAAGTGAAATTACAACGTTCCGTTGTCCCCGACAATGGCGCCAATTTTTGATGGAGCTTCCACTTATGTGGAATTGCATGCACCACTAAAAATCCTAAAGATGGTGAGTCTTTAAGTTTAGCCTTGCTTATACTAGATAGAAAACTCCACCCACGTATGCTAAGATACGTGGAAGTCTTATCGCAGTATAGTTAAGGGTCGAATCCACGGGACAACAGTCTTCTTGCAAGCAACAAGATGGAAAACGTATGGAATTTCACTTGGTTACTTACTAGCAGGTACTTATATCAAAAGTTGGATTTTGATGTTTTTAACTAAGAACAATGAAAAGTAAAGAAAGCATGTAAATCTAATGAGTCAAACTATGATAAAAAAATCACTAAGGTGTGATCGGTTTTTCACCACCACTACACATTGATCAACACATGCAAAGCAAAACTTAACCTGCAAAAAGAGTCCAGTTAGTTAGTATCCTTGTAGACTTAGCCTCCTTTTGGAGGATCTAACTACGAGAAGTGCGGGAATGTTGCAACGCCAGCCATTCCCGAACAAATGGTCACATTGCTTTGCACCATTCCCCTCGCAAAGTGTGTTCCTCGACTTGTCAAGGTTGCACTTCCATACGTCAACTGATTCCATTTCATAGTATGAAAGTGCAACGGATGATAGTGAGTTTACTCCACTTCTTGAGATACACTTCTAGATACCGAAACAGATGCATGGTGGATACATGCACCAAGAACCAACATACAAACGAGTTTCGAATCTAATAGTACAAACGTGGACAATTCATACTAAGAGATAAAAGATAACACAAGTTGGAGATCAAGCAACATGCATTCATTAATCGTTTGATGTCGAACTATCAAAGATAAGAACTCTATATTACAACCTAAGGATTACATTTACATGATATGAAAGCATGGGTAGTGGGGCTACTCCCCGCACCCTAGTGAAGAAGACTACTCGCTCATGACTAGGACAAAGAAGGAGGCAAGAAGAGAGAGAAAGAGCATCATCCCCACAAAGGAGAGAGGAAAGTCAACCCCTTGGAGAGAGAGAAACGATCCACCAGCTTCACGGGTTGCTCGATGATGAGATCTCCCTCTTCCCACCTTCTTTGGCGGAGAGAGAGAAAGCAGCTTCGAGATGGAGTATGAGTCTCAGACTGGCAGCCCTTGGGTAGAGGATGGAAGTAGCAAGAGCTCTGGAACGATTAAGGCAGCCTTTGGGCATCTGAAAACTTTATGCCTCGTGGAGGACCCTTGGGGTCTTATTTATAGGCCTTAAGTGAAGTCCAAACGGTTTGGAGACCGTTTGAACCTCAAGACCGTTTGGACCTCACGACCGTTTGGACCTTGAGACTGTTTGAACTCCATACGGTCTCAGGATCGGTTGGCTTCATGCGGTCTCGGGACCGATTGGCTTCATGCGGTCTTGGGACCGTTTGACTCCATGTGGTCTCGGGACCGGTTGGCTTCATGCAGTCTCGGGACCGGTTGGCTTGATGCGGTCTTGGGACCGTGTGACTCCATGCGGTCTCGAGATCGGTTGGCTTCATGCGGTCTTGGGACCGTGTGACTCCATGCGGTCTCGGGACCGGTTGGCTTCATGCGGTCTCGAGACCAATTGGCTTCATGCGGTCTCGAGACCGATTGGCTTCATGCGGTCTTGGGACCATTTGACTCCATGCGGTCTCGAGACCGATTGGCTTCATGCGGTCTCGAGACCGATTGGCTTCATACGGTCTTGGGACCATTTGACTCCATGCGGTCTCGAGACCGATTGGCTTCATGCGGTCTCGATACCGATTGGCTTCATGCGGTCTCGAGACCGATTGGCTTCATGCGGTCTTGGGACCGTTTGAATCCATGCGGTCTTGAGGATGAGTTATTCTTTTATGATTTTTTTGTACTTTTTCTGCATATATAGAAAGGAAAGTTAGTCTGATGGTATATTTACAAAAAAGGGTAAAATTAGGATTATGTATAGTTTAAGCTTTAGAAAGAGTATGGAAAACTAAAGAAAAGGACTAAGATAATCGACTAAAATAGAAGGTTATCACTTACCCACCAGGGATTTTTTTTAGCACTGACGATTGTAATAAAAAAATGAACTTGTAACATTTGTGCTAAATGTAGTTGTGTTTTTGCGTCGCAACAATATACATTCTCTACTTATGTGTTACATTATTATATGTTGCTACCATAATGCGATCAAATTTCCTACTTCATTATTATCTTATTGCCACAGTTACTTTACGAATTATGTTATTTATTCATACCTTTGTTTTTATTAATTTTAGATGTCGACATCGCGTGCAAAGGCAAGGGCAAGGGAAAAATTTGAAAAACTTTTGATGTCACCGGAAAAAATTCATAAATATGTTGAAGATAACCTTTTATGCACAAAACTATATTGCAATCACACAAACGAGGAGGGCAAAATTGGGACCGATGATCGAGTCAAGGGCAAAGTCCTCAAGGGCAAAGTCAGTCAGCATGTTCCTCATTTGCCATTGTTGTTTGATTGGCCAAAAGACGACATCAAACAACAAAACAAGCAGTCGGTGCAGGAACCATGCCCAGTGTCATTCTCCCCTGACGAAGATCACCCGTAAACAATTATGTTAATATCAGTGATCGTTTATGTTTCACTAATGACGACAATACGATTATTATCAGTTGCTTTTACTGACGATAATATAATTTGTTTATGTTATGAACAAAATATATTAGGGCAATTTCATATTTCATGTAGCTTGACTGCCAATTTCACATTTCATGTAGCTTGACTGTTACTGACGATAATGTAATTTGTCACACTCATGACGACAATTAACTATGTTCAACATTACATATATACCACATGCAAAAGTCATTCCAGACGACAGTAACGTTTCATTACTTTTTAATGACTACGTTAAAATTAGAATTATCATATCTTATTTGCACTATTATAAATATACAAAAGAACACCAACACAACACAAATAAAATATATTTTTAATATATTCTAAACTTAGGTTGAAGTGACATTACAAATACATATTTTGCGTACTTGTTCAAACAGTGATGCAAGAACATGACAGTTAATTGTTAATCACTATGTAAAAATTAGAATTATCATATCTTATTTGCACCATTATAAATATACAAAATAACACCCACACAACACAAATAAAATATATTTGTAATATATTCTAAACTTAGGTTGAAGTGACATCACAAATACACAATCAGCGTACTTGTTCAAACAATGATGCAAGAACATGACAGTTAATTTTTAATCACTACGTAAAAATTAGAATTTTCATATCTTATTTGCACTATTATAAATATACAAAATAACACCCAAACAACACAAATAAAATATATTTTTAATATATTCTAAACTTAGGTTGAACTGACATCACAAATACACATTCTGCGTACTTGTTCAAACAGTGATGCAAGAACGTGACAGAATAAGCAGATACTGACTATGCTGCCAAACAGAATTAGACTTCCAGCCAAACAGATTCAGCCTGCAGTCAGACTGAAATCAGACCAACTGACCAGAATCAGACTGCGTTGCCAAACAAAATCAGACTGCATCCTGACTGCCCCAGCACCGGAATCCAGACTAACCCTGACTAACCCAGTCCAGATTCCAGAATCCCAGTCCTGTGCCAAACGCAGGCTTGATGTGCTTCATCATATAGTTAGCATAAGCATAGAAGTATACATGTACTTCTACAAGGAACACATAAAGGAGAACATGTATCATGATAGCTGACTAGCCACTCATATTCAAAATGTATATCGGCTAAAATCTTGTTTCTTGGTCTGACGGGGTTATCAGGTTACCTCATATCTTGGGGTATTAAACATATCATGTTAGACATATTCAACCTCAAGAAAACAACCAAAACACCCACATAAACACCCCACAAAAGGGTAACACGTTTGACTCACATCTCAACAACAAAATGGGAGTTCTTAAACCAAAGTGATGTAGATAACAATTAAGTTATTTTTTAGTTACTTTTTTTTTAATTTCTGTTTAAACGGCGTCACAAGGCCACATTTTTAACAACAGTTCTGCGAGAATAGGACAGATTCAGCTAATCCTGCCTACAGTTTCCAAACAGAATCAGACTAAACCCAGCCTGCACAGCCAAACAGAATCAGCTTGAAACGAGTCTGAAATGAGTCCAGCCCCCCAGAATGAGACTGGTTTGCCAAATAGAATCAGACTCCAGCAGACCTAAACTCGTCCAAGACAGACAGGCTTGCATAAAGCTAGCCCCGAACCAAACAGGGGCGTAGGGTTGAGTTTGATTCTGTCTGGTCTGGCTAGCGGTATGAATTATAGGGTTTAGTCTGGGCGCAGTCAGATTTTGGTCCGATTCAGTCCGGGGTAGCAGTTCGAAATGGAGGGTTGGGTCTGGTCAAAGTATGATCCTGGCATATTGATTCTGTTTGACTAGCATTCTGAATTCTGGTATTCAATCTGACTATAGTTTGATTCCGATATTAATTTGCTTGAATGAAAGATTGAAGCTAGAGCCTTATGTGTGACTACAATCTGATTATGTTCGAGAGATTTGCATGGACAGACACAAAGTAGTGTACAATTACATATGGAGTTATTGTTTGACGAGTCGGGTCTGATTCTTTCATGCTTTCTTCGAGGAGGCATTCACTGAAGCTGGACTGCTTTTGATCTGGATAGTTCTCGGTTACATATCAAACATGTTTCCGGAATACGTACACCCACTTATACTAATGAATGTGGCGTAATACACCAAATAAATCATTCTTTTAGCCCCAAAATTCATGCATAACAGCATAAGTGATACAGAAAAGCAACTATCGTCGTTGTGTTATAATTAGGTGCCTTTCCGGTAACATAAAAAGCATCATAATTATAATGTTGTAAAATATCACTACAACAGAATATACATTAGACGGCATCCATTTTCAGCATATTGTAAACACATGCCGGAAAAAAAACTGGCCCAGTCAACTACGTGCGCGGACAACGCGCCACACCCGCCCCGAAAGTCCACCCCACACCCAGAAAAGCAACTATCGTCGTTGTGTTATAATTAGGTGCCTTTCTGATAACATAAAAAGCATCATACACAATTGATTATACTGTTGTAAAATATGGCCACTTACTATGTGCCACGACCTCTAGCCCGTGGTCAGTTTTGACTAAATCTTGTTTAGGTTGTACATATATCGATAATGTCTACAAAAACGGTTGCACAAAACCAACCATCGGCCTCTAGGATTTATTCGTACTAGTAGAACTGAGGTTTTACCCGACCCTGCTCTAGGGTTTTCGGGAAGGAGGAGGAATAGTGAAATAACAACAAAAATCTTCTCTTTATACTCTAGTTGTCGGACCCGTCGTAGCTATAAAATGTTAGTGAGCAAACGACACATAAAGGATAAAAGTTATACTTTTGACACATTAGTTGTCCAACAACGGTCCACATCTTTATGTGTCAAAAATTTAATCTTCTGGATCTAGATTTGAATTGTCTATCAAGAAATTTGAATAGATCAACAAGAGATCCATATCATCAACCAAGTTGATGGACGACTGTCTTCTTCACAACAGCTTGTTCTCATCTTGTAGAATACTTTCTCCAAGTCTCTCCATGTGTGCCTCGTCCTCTACTTCATCCACACAAAAGAGAGAGAATGTGGTGCACCACCTTAGCTACCAAGTCAAAGAGGAACATGAGTTTTCGACTTGCTAGTCGTCTTGAGTGCTTTGGATTACATGAGTGCTTTGGGTTACATATATGACGACAACTTATCTCACAAGTTGTCTCACATAAGATGTGTTAAACCCTTTGGGGTGTGCCCCTTTATATAGAAGAGTCACGGATTTAGAAAATCTTAATTCTAATATATTTCCTAATCACAATCTCTAAAATAGTCCAATATTACAATCACAGACTAGAAATTCATGCGGTTGACCCGAACATCCGCTCGACCAATTAGGTTCCTGCTGGGACTCAAAAGGCAATTGGATCAGATGATCGGGTCACTTTACATCCATATCTAAATTACTTTCCAATATGATACATTTCTCGTGACATAACTTCCACATGTCAATTTCAAGGTGGATCTGTACAGAATGACTTATTCTCGAATAAGTACTCATATATCTGAGTCAATATCTAATATCATTCCTAAATAAACATAGTCACCACTGACCATAAATTCTACTTTGTATCTAATGTGACATGTATTTGGGAAGAACAAGAGCAAGAAGATAACCACCAAAACAAATTTGAAATCATGTTCGACTTCCTAGGACAAGCCTCCAAGGGGTATTTATACTAAAAGACATGAAACCCTCGACCTAAGCCAATTTCATATATTGCTTAATATAATATAAAATTAAATTTAAACAAGTATATTAGAAACTAAGTGTATGTAACTAGATAATTATTTTTAAATCTCTAATAACAAAACATAATACAAAATAAATTGAATAATGTTGCAAGTGTGTTGCATAATATTATTGTTGTCACATACTATCCACAATAATAACCGACTAGAGACATAACAAGCATGAATACTCTTAATATACAAATGATCTCATGTTCAAATCCTAAACCCAAACCATATGTTATTGAGTTAAAACACTCTTATGACAAGGTTTTTTCATGATCTCAATAATGAAACAAACATATTAAGTAGAATTGTTGTTACTTATAATCAAATTAAGCATAAAGTATCCCTATTACGATCATCACATGATGGCTCTCAAATCATACATCCAACATTCTCCCACTTGCACTAGAGTTAATCACGCATGAATCTAATTCTAAGTGATCTAGCATGACTATCATGCTTCCATTGTGAATGTGCTTTTGTCAAGGGATCAACAATGTTGCTTTTAGTTAGTATTCTACAAATCCTAATATCTTCTTGATGTACGATCTCGCATATGAGACAAAAATTCCTAAGTATGTGCTTAGAATGTTAATGTGATCTAGGTTCTTTAGCTTGTGTAATAGCTCCATTATTGTTGTACTACAGTTCTACTATATCCTCTATGGTTGAAACCATTCCAAATTAACTAATGAACTTCTTGATCCATATTTCTTCCTTTATAGTACTAGAGGTAATAATTTACTCAGCCTCTCTTGTAGGATCAGCCATTGTCTGTTACTTGGAACTCTTTCAGCTAACGACTTTGTCATTGAAGCAAAACACAAATCCTTATTGTGATAAATAATCGTCCTTGTTCGTTTGAAATCTTAGATTACTGTAACATTTTACAACTTATCCTTACTAACTACCATAAATTAGGAATTGGTCTTTAGTTCTTCTCAAGTGTGTAAGTATGTTCTTTAAAACTATCTAGTGACCATCACCCAGAGCTGATTGGTACTTGCTCATCATGCTCAAATCATATGAGACATGAGGGTGCATACATATCATTCCATACATGATAGATCAAATTTTTGAGGCACATGGAATCCAACTTATGCATACCTACTCTTCCATATAGCCGGGGTTTTGGCATTTAGAGACCCTTATTTCAAATAACATTGGTAAGTTTTCTCTCTTAGAATCATACATGCTAAACCTCTTTGGCACTTTATCAATGTATGTACTTTGGCATAGGCCAAGAAGCCTTGTATATCTTTCTCTGTAGAACTTGATTCCTAATATAAAGCAAGCTTCTCCTAAGTCGCTATTAAAAAGGTACTTCCCAATGATATTTTAACCAATTGTTAAAATAGGTATGTCATTTCCCATCAATAGTATGTCATTTACAAACAATACAAGGAATACAATCACGCTCCCACTTGTTGGTATGCATGCCTAGAGAGCCAATCATATGATGATTGTAATGGCATATCTTATAAATGATTTGATTGAGAATAAAGGCAATCTTACAATTTATTTTGTTTTATTTAGTTATGAGATAATGATGTAATATAATAAATGTCTAAAGAATGACATTCAATGATGTATGCCTTCAGGTTAAGGACCTTCATATGATGTTAAGAGTATATACATTCTTATTATGTCCCTAGTCAGATGCTATTGTGGAAGGTTGATAGACAATAATAACATATAAGACTAGAGTGTGTGTTGGTTGATGACAGAATCTCATTAGCCATGATATGTGATATCAAGCCAAACACATAGATACTTGTTAGAGAACAGTTTATTGGAAAGACCCATATTGACAGTGATACATGGAGATCATATAATGGTAAGTAGAATCATCTCTCATAGTGATGGTGATGATTTTGGTTCTCATACCTAAAATCACTACACTCATCACAATTTGTTTGATTTACATTGTCATCATCAAATGTGACCTTAAATAAGGGTTTTTATAAAGGTGATGCTCAAATATAGTATAACTCATGGGAATGAGTGTGAGTGATGCGGATGGGATTTTTCCCTCCTATAAGAGTATGTTATCACGGCTACTTGATAAGCAAGACTGAGAAAAGCATGGCCAAGCAGATGTGAGACAATATAAGATATTGAGTTCACATATATCTCAAACATTCTATTCTAGTTCAAGGAACATTGATTGAACATTGAAGAGGATGATGATTCCATGCCTTGAGTTCAATCTGGATATCAGAGACAAAGGAACTATACAATCATTGTAACATTGATCACAAATTGTAGGTTGAAGTCATCCTCCAACTTGTCGAATTACTTGGGTTGCATTGATGTGTTTCTAGATACTGATCATTGCTTGTAATGTCATAAATTGCTTATGGGCATTCACTGCCAATGGGACTTGGGACCTATAGGGTCACACTCATAGGATACACTTAGAATAGGACTTTATTCATGAATGTAGTTTAAACTTTATTACTAAAGTGTTAGGTACTCAATTTAAATAAGATTGGCAATTAGGACTCTGAAATGACCGGTTCACTAAGTGAAATGATCAGCTCAGATGTCTGAACTGACCGGTTTAGGTTGTGAACCGACCGTTTGGTTGATCAATGTGATTGAATTAAGGATTGATGTTGACATCATGTTGTGCATCAAGTGAATATTAATTACCAATACAATTGTGATTTGAAAGCATTGTGAAATAACTAGTTCAAAAGTTGAAGCAATCAGCTAACATGTGAACCGAGAAGTTTAGTAGTGAACTGACCAGTTCAACATTCGTAGGTTCCAAAAAATTCATGAAATTTTCTATTTAACTCCCGCTTAGACTAGAAACCCTTATCATGTCCCTCTTATAAATACAGGGGTACTGGCGGCCTTCCAGAGACATAACAATAAGCTTTGATAATTGTTGTCTTCTCACAGTTGTGGTAACGTGCGAAGTCGAACAAGTCCTACCTATCAAAGGGAGGGATAGCAAGGGAGAGACAATTGGGAGAGAAACTCGACACTAGCACGCTTACTAGAAGGGACAATTCCTTCTCGTCCATTCATCTAGAATGATAGGATTTCCTGGTGGTCCACATGGACTACACAGAGGCAAGGAGGTTGCTTCCTGCTGCTAGGAGGATGAAGTCAACTACCATTCATGGTGATCAACCAAGAGATCGTTGTCGATGTTGTCTAGGTGAAACTTTAAGAAAGGTGCACACTACAACAAGGGATTGTCACTGGACTTGTTCCAAGACCAGATATAAACCTTGCAAACCATCCTTGCAATTACATAGTTGTTGACGGAGTCTACTGTTTAAATGAGAATATGGAAGTTAAAAAAAATTCAGTGCCATATATGATGCCATATTTCCCTAACACCACTAACCTTCTTGTAGACACATGGTTCATCTTCATTTTAGATAAAGCCAAACTATTTTAATATCCATCAAAACAAAGATTCCAACTATGGGATGCTTACTTCAATCCATATATTGACCCTTGTAGATTACTCATTTTATTGGCTTCATTTGGAGAGATAAAAACTTTCAAGATGTGTCATGCATACATCGTCTAGAAGATTCCCATTAAGGAAAGAAGTCTTAACATCCATTTCCCCAAATCTTGTAGCCCCTGATAAGTTGTAATGGCAAGCATGATCCTGATGGATTTAACCAAAACAACCATTGAAAAATTTGCATCATAGACAATGCCTTGAACTTGTTTGAATCCTTTTTATACCAAACAACCTTTGTAGCTTTGTACATTACCATCTATATCGATTTCCTTCTTAAAGATCCATTTGCACCATTTGGTTTTTACCCCTTCAGGTGGATCCATCAAGGTCCATACCTTGTCGATTTAGATGGAGTCCATCTCTGATCACATGGATTAAAGACATTTCTAAGAATCTGGTCGCTCAATAGACTTATTTTAGGTTGTTGACTCATCATTTTTAATGACCAACAAATCATCTTATTGAGTTGTAAGAAATCTATATCTCTCGGTCTTAAGATGTTCCCTACTAGACTTCCCAGGTTCTTGTGTTATGATAGAGACTTGAGATTCTACAACAGTTTCTGGTTCCTCTTGTTCCATATCTACCTCCACAAGTTCAATTTTGTCTTGTTGATCTTGGACTTCTTCAAGTTCTATTTTCCTCCTATTTTTTCCTCCATAAATTAATTCCTTTTTGAGGAATAACAATAGTTTTGGCAACAAACACTTTGTTGTTATATGGAATATTGAAGTAGTAACCATTAGTTTCCTTAGGGTACCCAAAAAAGTTATATTTACCTGATATGGGTCCAAGGTTTTTACAAAATTTCTTCTTGACATAAGCTTCACATCCCCAAATATTCATGAAAGACATATTGGGATGTTTCCCATTCCATATATCATATGGTACCTTTTAAATGGATTTAGAAGGTATTCAGTTAAGTGTTAATTGGGTATATGGGGTCCAACTGGATCAACTTCTATCATTTTGCACTTAAAAAATGCCTTTGAAACACCATGCCTCTCCTACCTTGATTTTTTCTTGATACATGTTCTGAGATGTGTTATTATCTCAATAACATTCATATTTTCATGTTGCTTTTGAAGCACATGATTCAAGGAGCATAGAATGAGACACTTGATGTCCATGTCATCATCA